>JARGYO010000094.1:33712516-34433253 GCA_029206835.1 Rana muscosa
TGAGGAGAGGCACAGTCTGATTGCCCGTATCTCCAGCACATTGATCCGGGGACCTCAACCACCACGTCAGGGACGCCCTGACCAGGTGACTCACCTGGATCTGAAGATCCAAGGACAACTGGGATTTGTCCCAAGTGGACAAGATCTCTTTCTGTAAAGCCCTGGTGTGCGCTTGGGCATAAGGAACGGCCTCGAAGGAGGCCACCATGAGTCCCAGGACTCTCATGCAAAAGCGGATTGACGACCATTTTCGGGACGTCAGCACCCGTACTGCAGACTGAAGTGTCAGTAGTTTGTCTGGAGGTAGGAAGACTCTTGCTTCCAAGGAGTCCAGAATCAGACCTAGATACTCCAGACGCTGAGTTGGGACTAGAACCGACTTCTGAACGTTCAGGAGCCACCCAAACTCCCTGAGGGTCTGACTGACGATAGTCACACTTTCTTCCAATTCTGAGCCACTGTCTGCTCTTAGAAGGAAATCGTCCAGATAGCCCACGATAGCAATGCCTCGCTGTCTCAGCAAAGCTAGGACCGGAGCAAGCACCTTGGTGAACACCCTCGGTGCCGAGGCTAGGCCGAAGGGAAGAGCCACAAATTGATAGTGGACTTCGCCGACCGCAAAGCGCAGAAACTTCTGGTGGCTTGCGCAGATCGGAACATGCAAGTAGGCGTCCTTGATGTCCAAGGATGCCAGAAAATCCCCTTGACGGAGTGTAGCGACCACCGTGCGAATGGATTCCATGCGGAATTTTTGCACCTTCACGAAGGCATTCAGGGCCTTGAGGTCCAGGATTGGCCGAACCCCGTCCTTTTTTGGAACAACAAACAGATTCGAGTAGAACCCCTGAAACCTCTCCTGGGACGGAACCGGCACAATTACTCCGGACCCGATCAAATCCTGTACAGCCCCCAAGAGGGCTGCCCGACGGGCAGGAAGGAGAGGGAGATTTGAGGGAAAGAATCTGTCTGGGGGCCAGGAGCGGAACTCTATTCTGTATCCTGAGGTGACCACCTCGCACACCCACCGGTCGGAGATCCGGGAGGTCCACCGATCCGTGAACCTGCAAAGTCGTCCCCCCACCCCAGAGACGGGCGGGGGCAAGACTTCACGCGGAGGTGGGCTTGGGAGCCGGCTTGTTCGGCTTACGCACCCAGGGGCGCTTGTGCCCGCCAGCCGCACTGTTGTCAGTCTGGGATGGCTTACCCGTGGACTCTGACGGACGAAAAAAACCCTTTTTTGCTGGAAAGGAAGGACCCGGTTTACGTCGGGCCTCCTTACCCTTGATAGTTTGAGGAAGGAGAGTGCTTTTACCTCCCGTGACATCCTTGATGTCATCCAGAGCAGCACCAAAAAGTCTACCACCCTTAAAAGGTAGATCCGTCAGGAGCTTCTTAGAGGCTAGGTCAGCAGACCAGCATTTCAACCAGATGAGACGACGCAATACCACCGCCGAGACTGAGGCCCTAGATATTAAAGGGGCCGCGTCCAACGTGGCGTCGCACACATATATCAGACCCTGCACCATCTGGTGGGCCAGAGCAATAGTGTCTGGAGGAAGGTTATACTCCTGCACAGTTTGGTGCAAAATTTTTGCCCATTCCGTGAGTGTCTGAGACACAAGGGTCGCCGCTACTACGGGCCGTAGGGCGGATCCCAACAAGGCGAACATGGCTCTACTCACCACTTCTGACCTCCTGTCAGTGGGGTCCTTAAACGCAGGAGTCCCCTCCATCGGGAGAGTGGTGGCCTTGTACATATGGAAAAACCTTTTTAGAAGGCTTGGTCTTAAAAGAACCAAAGGAGACTGTATCCGCCTGAGGTTCTGCGGTCGCAGCATTTAGCTTGAGAGTGTCCCTCACAGCATCAATGAGTTCACTAACAAGCGCCCTGTCATTTACTGACTCAGAACTGGAGTCTTCCTCACAAGGAATGTCCTGTTCAAAACCATCCAAATATTCAGAGCTAGGGTCCTGAGCAGCAATAGCTAGGCCCATATCTGAAGCAGAGCACTCCCCTTGTGGAGATAAAGTGGGGAGAGGGCGCTTTTTTGCTCCCTTGTGCTCACACACAGCTTCCATCCTGGTCAGAAATGATTCCAGGACTGCCGACAACTGGTCCATAGGGACCGCAGGTGCTGGAGCACTGGCTGCTGCCTCTGGCATGTTAGGGGAAGCTGGTGACTGACTCCATAATGTCCCTCTCAGACCACCCACAGGCTGTGCTGACTGAAGTAGGGGAATGCCCAGGGAACCCACCAACCTGACCAGGACCGCTCGGTTCCGCCGCTCTGTCTCACTGCGCCGCGCTGCTCAGCGTGAGTGAGCTGAGAGGAGAGAGTGTGAGGAGATTCGCGCCGTTCCCAGCGGCGCTAGAGGCCAAACTAGTGCCAGAAAAAACGTGCGGCTACAAGAAAATGGCCGCCGCAATGTGCTCCGGCGGGCCCCGGCAAGATGGCCGCCAATGTAAAAATCAGCACACACACAAAACATGGCACCCAGGCCCCTCACATCCAAAAACAAAACAGCCCCAGCGAATGCAGAGCAGCATGAGCCCCCCCCCAGGACAGTATGGCCCCCAGGCACCCCCCACAGTACAGCGCCAGCACTAGTGAACAGAGAGTGACATTAAAAAACACAGGGGGAGACAGGGAAATCCCCCCACACAAGAAACACACAGCATGTACTCACCTGCAGCCAGGAGAGACTACTTACCCGTCCCCTGAGGGACCCGCTGGTGTGTTTCTGACAGAACTATCACAGTGCGGTACTGAGTAGCTGTCGGCCCGGTCCACCGCGAAAGATACAGCCGGACTGTTCTATCTTGAGAGGACCGCGGAGCTGGAAGCCCACCGGCCACCCCTGGAGTCGTGGGGCATGTCGTGAACTGAGTCTCACGCACACAAGGCGAGGATCAGCACGCTCGATGGTCGGACAGGGAAGACTACGAGGATATCTTGTACCCAACCTGTTGCCCAGCCGACAGTTGATAGAAGATCTCAAAAGAATAAAATAGGAAAAAAATTCCCAAAGGAATAAAAATAGGTCAGGAGACTGGCTCCTGAGAGAGCCACGTCTTCTCCTTCTGCTAGGCAGAAAAAAACTGAGGTCTGCTGACTGCAGTGGGAGGGTTATGTCCGGAGGGACCGCCCCCCTGGGCGGGGCTGTTCAGCTCTGGCTGTTTAGAATGTATGTATAACATCTCACATTCTGCCTAGGTCTTCTCCTGCAAGCAGGGACATAACCCACGTGTAAAGGTGTATAAGACACGCTGTGTCAGTCCATGGATGACAAGAGAAAACCCGTCGTTTTTCCTGACAAGAATCTTGTCCTGGCCGAGTGTACACACGTACACTTCAAAAGAACCGCTGTTCTTTTGAATGGCACGAACAGGGTGACGTCATCGACTACGTCGCGTATGCGCTCGTCACATTAGATGCCGTCGCCGCCATCTTGCTACACCCTACCTAGGAAGCTACTGCGCATGCGTTAAAGTCATTTCAAGCATGCGCGGGTTTCCACGGCAACAGGTAAGTATACACACGCTCAGGTTTCCCGTCAGGAAACAGGCCGACAAGAATCCCGACGAGAAAAGAGAGAGCAGGTTCTCTATTTTTCTCGTCGAGATTCTGGGCAGATTTCCAGACAAGAAACCCGAAAGCCTCGTACACACGGCCGGTTTTCTCGGCTAGAAAGCTCTCCCAGCAGTTTTCTTGTTGTTTGATGAGAAAACCGGCCGTGTATACGAGGCCTAACAAAATAAAATACTCTATACCACTATACCAGTGTTTCTCAACTCCGGTCCTCAAGGCACCCCAACAGGTCATGTTTTCAGGATTTCCCTCAGATGAAATGGCTGTGGTAATTACTAAGGCAGTGAAACTGATCAAATCCTCTGTGCAAAATAATGGAAATCCTGAAAACATGACCTGTTGGGGCGCCTTGAGGACTGGAGTTGAGAAACACTGCTCTATACAGCAGTGGGTAGATGGTAGAGTGCACAACTCTGGACTATAAAATGTACCACATATTGTATAAGATTCAACAGTTAGGACTATAAAGTATTAGAATTATGTAATGTACAACACAGTATATAGTATAGGGGTCAGGAGTACAAACTGCAAAATAAATGTATAATAATAATAATTTAAGGGTCCTGACTCATAAGCTTGGTATTCAGTGGTAGCTTAAATGTCTACTTGAGACAAGTTGCAGAGGTCCCACACCGCTGCCCCTCATCTACTGCAGACTGCACTCAGTGACTTGGGTCTGAGACTATACAGACATATCCCTCCACCCGGCACAGCCAGCAAACAAAAGAGCAAGTAATCCTGGGAGAATTGTTCTGTCAGAGATCTTACTAGACCTGGGTATGGGGCAGAACGCCCAAGGCACATGCCCCATGTCGAGCAATGCCTATGGTGAAAATCAAAATTATTTTGCTGCCTGCTGAGCCTCAATCGACAGAAATCCAGTCTAGATGAATAAAATTGTGTCTGCAATGCTGAGAAGGAAGATTATCTGAGAGAAATACAGGACGGGGAACACAGCTCAGGAAAGTGACCAGGGTATTACAGGCTGATATCACCCAGTCTTTGCCCTCCTCTGGACCAATCAGTGAGCAGTATGGGTGGAGGAATGTATTTAGTGTTAATGACCCACCTGTGCTGTTCTCTGTAGGACTGTCCTCCTCTATTATTTTCTTTATTATTCCATCCTCCTCCATAGACTGCTGATCATCCTTCACATACGTCTCTCCTTCTTCTGCCTTAATGTCAACTTTTATAGCTATCAGATCTTCACCCTAAACCAAGGAGTGTGGACAAGAACATCAATAACGTCATGAATCTGCAGTAATGTTTCATGCCCTGTTTGTCTGCTTACCTCTGGTCTGTATCAGCATAGGGACCACGCTCTAACACATGCATGTTTAAGTAACTTTCTCTCAGCATGGCTCCACCCAAGCCTCTAACAGGAAACACTATTTAACACCGTGTTTCTTGCCGTGTGCTCTACGTTTGATTCCGTGTACCGACTTTGGCTTGTTCTCTTTACTATCCCTGTCTGCTTGGTACCCCGACCTTTTGCGTGTTCTCCTGACCATCCCTGTCTGTTTGTCCTTCTGACTATTCCTTGTTGCCCTGCACTGCCGCTTCCTCTTCATCCACCAGAGCCTGCTGTGAGCGCGAGCTGGGAGACCCTGGGGGCCGTGATCTGGAGTCAGCAAAGTCCAGCCTCACCATCAGAGGCTCTGATGAAAACCTGCTGGCTCTTAGACTCCGGGCCCTGGGGAATCTTATGCTCTAGCTCTGAGTTCAATCCGTGTCGGTGCTCAGGTGGAGTCGCTTTACTGAACCACCCTGAGCTCCATCCGCAGCACTCAGCCGAATGGTCCACAAGCTTAGCGGTGCGCTCCTGACCTAAGCGGGGTGCATCTGTCACCTGACCTCAGGTGACCTGACAAATAAAATACAAGCAATCATATTGTAACATCACATTTGAAAAAATCCATACATTGTCTCCATGAGTCAATGTTCTAGGTGCTCTGTCCCACCAACCTTGTAATGGTGAGGGATGGTGTGACCTTCCTGTGTGGAATCCCGGGAATATAGAGGATAGGGGCATCTCTCTGGTGGGTTCCTGGTATTTGGTGGCTTCGTCATATCCTTGTGTCCTTCTGAAAACTCCTCCATCTCACCATACTCCTCATCCTCCTCTTGATACTCTTCTTTAACAACAATATTATAATCCTCAAGGTTTACACTCTGAATATTAAATAAAACATTTATTATAACAAACACGCTTGCGTATAAATCATAACTACCAATGATTGTTGTGCATCTACCTGATGATGAGGGATGGTGTGATCTCCCTGTCCGGAATCCGGGGAATACAGAGGACGGGGACATCTCTCTGGTGGGTTCCTGGTACACGATGGCTCCACCATGATATCCTTGTGTCCTTCAGAAAACTGCTTCATCGTACCATACTCCTCATCCTCTTCTTTATACTCCTCTTTGACAACAATATTATAATCCCCGAGGTTTCCACTCTAAATGAACAAAAATACATTAATTGTAACAAACACTCTTTTGTGTAAATCTTAATCATCAGTGATTGTTCCTCATCTACCTGATGGATGGTGTGACCTTCCTGTTTGGAATCCTGGGAATACAGAGGACGGGGACATCTCTCTGGTGGGTTCCCATTACTGGATCCATCTGTAGGAAACACACACACTGACTGAATACATTGGGGTTAATTTATTTAACTGGAGAGTTGAAAATATGGTGCGGCTTTGCATTGAAACCAGTTATCAAAATTAATTGAACAAGCTGATTGGCTACTAGGTACAGCTGCCCCAGATTTTGGTAAATGAACCCCATTGTTTCTATGTGTTTATCAGATGATGGGGGATCTAGTTGGAGCCTCCGTACTGCTCTCTCCTTTACAATAAAGTCTCCTCTTACCCGGTGATGTGAGGGGCGGCTGATTGTCCATCATGACGTCCTTGTAGAGATCCTTGTGTCCTTCTAAATACTCCCACTCCTCCATGGAGAAATAGACAGTGACATCCTGACACCTTATAGGAACCTGACACACACAATGATACAGTCACCATCCAGACACATCCCTTGTCTGTTACTGGATATTGTCCCAGAATTCCCGGCACCGCTCACCTCTCCTGTCAGCAGCTCTGTGATCTCTCTGGTGACTTCTGAAATCTTCTTTTTATTTCTCTATCAGGGAGGAAGTTAGAGACAATGTGATAATCATATGATGAACAGACTTCACAATTTTCCAAAATCTACTTTTGAATATTACAACCAAATGACATTCCCATAATCTCCCTTTCCTCTCCGGTAAGGTCAGGGTTATCTTATTAGAGATAAGATTGAGGTCAAGTGACCTTCCAGAATCCTCCTCACCTCACAATTCAGGAATCTATTTTTAAAGCCCCACTTGAGGCTGGGATATATTCAACCACACAGATCCCCCACTCCGTTGGTTAAAAGCTTGTCTCATGCAATCTGACATCATTAAATACACCACAGGACTAACGATACTGCTTTGCTCAAGGATCTGCCCACATTCTAAGATCGTTGTAAAAAAGAGAAAATAGTTAGATGAAAGGGCTGGTCGTCCCAGCTAGTACGGTCAGGGGCGGGAGAGGGGTCTCGGAAGGTAGGCTGCACTTTCTCTGACCTGACCCCGATGGCGACGCCCCCGGATGATCTGGCTGCAGAGAGGCAGCGCGGGATGTCTGTGCCAGAGGCGGCCGGGTACTTTACATTAGTATAACAACGATCTGTAAGCCATATGTGTACCATGTAGCTTTTAAGGGAGGGGGCAGAAGATGAAGGCAGGATAGGTGTGAGCACGAGTCAGAGCTGAGGTGGGGTGCATGGGGGATCACGTGGATGAAAATGCAGTGGAAAGGAATGGTGGAGGAGAACTGAACCATGCACTCTGCAGGTAACGTGCCCTGAACCCTGCCCTCCTAACCCCCGTGTACCGTGCCCTCCTAACCCCGTGTACCGTGCCCTCCTAACCCCCCCCCCCCCCCGTGTACTGTGCTGGGCCCTCCTAACCCCTGTGTACCGGGCCCTCCTAACCCCTGTGTACCGGGCCCTCCTAACCCCTGTGTACCGGGCCCTCCTAACCCCTGTGTACCGGGCCCTCCCAGTTCTGCATCCTCATTCCCTCCACCAGCTGCCACCTCTACCCCCATGTCTCCCAATAACCCTCCCATCCCCAGTCTCTTCCCCCCAGCAATCACAGCCTTTTCCATCCCAACTCTCCCACCCCCAACTACCCTGCCCTCACCTAACTCCCCAACAACCCCCCCCCCTCCTCCAACTACTCTTCCTAGACGATAGGCATTGGTAATTGAAATGCATTGAAACTGGGTGCATTTTTTAAAGCGGTTTTCTAATCACACGACCTATAAAAATGCCGCAAAATTGCATGACTTTTTCGATGGTAATTATAAGAACCTTTTATTCTATTAGAAAAACATCGATAACCCTATTTTCGGCCAATAATTTCATAGTATGTATGCATGCTTGGGGGAGAGAATTGGCTGAGGAATAATTTCTGTCATCTGTGGGTTGGAAAAGGGTTGGTCAGTGATGTAGGTTGGGGGGTAAAGTTTGAAGTGGCTGGGGAGTAAAATCCTGGGTTGTGGGGAGTGTGAAATAGATCATGTGTGGCAGCTTTTATCTCTTTCACATCTGTCGTAATGCTTACTGCCTCTGAAAAGCAATCTGTGGTGGATCACTTTTCAGAGGGTGGTATAGCAGAAATGCATTCAGGGGGGTGCTACCACCACCTTCTAATGCCTGTCAAACTCTGGCTGGCTGTCAAACCCTGCAGTCTTAAACATGCCACAGCTGCAAAGATTGGGTGTGCAGCCAGGGGTGGCAGTAAAACCACAGCTCAGCAGCCCGCCCCCCATGTGAAAGAGCCCTTAGAGGTGGTGTACAGAAGTGGCTCGGCAGAGAGGTCTGTCAGATGGAGGGAGAGGTGTATTTACTGACCCCTAAGCTGCAGTGGCATCCACACTGCACAGGCATCCTTGCCTATTGTCTTCTTGCAAAGTCCAGCTGGCTCCTGCCACATTCACCCCCCTCCCTGAATGCCTTACTTTCTGTAGTTTCTTTCCAGCCCCCTTCCACACTCACCCCCTCCAGCTGGAGCAATACTCTGTTCAAGTGCTGCCTCCAGCACTGGAGTGTACAGTGTACAGAGCATGATGTGGAAGGAGGATAGAGCGCAGGTCAGGCCTCGGCGAGGTGGGAGCGCAGGTCAGGCCTCGGCGAGGTGGGAGCGCAGGTCAGGCCTCGGCGAGGTGGGAGCGCAGGTCAGGCCTCGGCGAGGTGGGAGCGCAGGTCAGGCCTCGGCGAGGTGGAACACTTCTTTCCTCATTCTGCATACAGGGAATGGAGAAAGAACACTAACCATCGCTGGAGGGGGGTTGTTTCAGGACTCGGCAAAGCAGTATCAGCATTAAAGCACACTCTTCTAGGCAGTTCCGGTGTTCTATCGAGAAGTGCCCGGCTCGAATTGCGCACGTGCATCACAACAGCCGAGTTTACGATCAGCTGTTGTGTCAGCGAGACGGCGCCTGCGCACAATAGCGGCCACTTCTCGATAGAACACTGCGCACTGCAGAGGCATGTTCATGTCGGTGAGGGGCGGATTTTTACATGATGGGGCCGGATTAAATGATGGGCAGTGCTGCTAAAATGGGGCCGGAGTTTTTACTGTATTTATTGGCGTATAACACTCACTTTTTTACCCTGAAAATAGAGGGTAAACTGTGCCTGCGTGTTATACGCAGGGGGCTGTGGAAAGTTTTTTTCCTGAAACTTCCCTCTTAAAGTTAGGGTGCGTGTTATACGCCGATAAATACGGTAATTATGTCCAGTGCTGCAAAACACATATTTTTCTGATACAAAAACACGCCCTTGAGTTTACTAAACACGCCTGCAAACGTCCAGGAAGAACAGCAGGAAAATGTGTGTTTTGCAGCACTGCCCCTCACCCACATGAACACGCCTCGGCAGCGCGGGGCACAATCTGACAGAAAAAAAAAAAACTCAGCTGTTGTGATGCGCATGCGCAGTACGTCCCGGGCTCTATTGGATGGGGGCACTTCGACAGAACACCGGCAGAGCACACAGTCAGAGCTTGCCCAATGTTATTTTGCAGAAGACACCCGCTGCACTTGACTGATTGTGACCAGGTTCGATTTTCAGGACGCAGCCCAGGACAGCTTTGTGAGAGCCCCAATTTGAGACAGTTGGCAACTATGGAAGGGATATTGGGAGGAGGAGCTGTGACTTTATTGTGATGTCATAAGATCCTCTGACTCTGTATGGAGGGACATTGGGAGGAGGAGCTGTGAGGTCAGTGTGATGTCATAGGATTCTCTGACTCTGGATGGGAGGTGGTGGATTTATATACAAAAGACTCTGGATGGATGGACATTGGGAGGGAGGAGCTGTGAGGGTCGTTCTGTGAGGTTTCTGTACACACAGTCATTTCTCCCGGGTGCATCTCTTAGCCCCGGTTCACACTGGGCTGCGGGAGTGAAGCCGTGCGAGTTCAGCTGAACTCGCACGATTTCACTCCCGTGGGTCAGTCACAATTTCGGCCGCGATTACAAAGACATCTGTGCAGGTTTCTGCACAGATGTCAATGTAAATCGCGGCCCGAAATCGCAAAAAGTAGTACAGAAACTACTTTTGGAAATCGGTGCAGCCCCGCAGATGCGGCGTCTCACCGATTAGGACGGTACCATTGCCGGCAATTTGCGGCAAATACCGCCGATTTGACATGCCAAATCGCATGTCAAAACGCACCAGTGAAAACCAGGGCTTAAACTGGTAGATAAGTTTTAGTAAATCTATTTTGAAGTTTAAGAGTGCAAAATCTGGTACAGCTGTGCATGGTAGCCAATCAGCTTCTAACTTCAGCTTGTTCAATTAAGCTTTGACAAAAAACAAAACAAAAAAAAAAAAACTGGAAGCGAATTGGTTTCTATGCAGAGCTGCAGCGGAATTTGCTCTCTTCAGTTTTAGTAAATCAACTCCTTGTTTTTTAGGCTTTGCCAGGACACATCATATTTCTGTGATCTCCGTGCACTCCGGAGATTTTATTGACCACATTTTAGGATGAATATCTGAGATTGGGATCGTTTCGGAAAAAGTTGTTTTCAGGACATTTACTACAAATTACATTTTTCCCCTCTTTCTTCCCATATAAATCTTATAAAATAAAGACATACATATTCCAAACCCCCATTAATCCCCTAGAAATGTGCACAATGGAAAAATTAGTTTCGTTTAATTTCAGTTTAAGTAAATCATTTCTTTTTGTCATAATCGTTAAGGTAGAATAATTCATTTTCAGAGCGATTCATTATTTCGGATATTTATTGTTCTGAATCGATTTGTATTTTCCAAAGTTTTGTTATTCTTTTGGTATTTCAGCAGCTTGGCTATAGACGTTTTAATGATAGTGACTGGATTTGCATGCATTCAAAAAGTGACAAATGGACAACATTTTGGATTATATTATGATTCCGAGATTCTGATGGATCCACCTCTATCCAACCCACACACAATAAGTAGGAATCATCATCTTTTTTCACTTTTATACCTTACTGTTGTAGCGGGGGTACCAAATTTAGGGACTGCTATGCCAAATTTAAGGGTGATTCGAGTGGTAGTTGGCTTGAATCTTTTCAATTTGCTGGACTCTGCTGTCGTTTTGCCTGGTATGTAGTTTCCCTTGGAAGTGTGGGTGGCGCTGTCACCTATGCTCAGGGTTGAACCACAGGTAATAGGGCAGCGATTTGGTGTCTCCTCTCGGCAGCCGTACAGTGGGTGTGGTGGATCTTCTGGGCATGCCGGGAGGGGATACATAAGGGGCAGACGCCGCTTGGGAGGGGTTCTTTTTGGGTGTCTGGTCTTTTGTCCTGGTGCGTGGCGTGTGGCCCTCCAGGCCATGGGGCCACGTGCACTTTAGTCCCAGGCACCTTTATTCCTGGGACTGCAACTTCAGCCCTGGGCCCAACACCTTTAGCTGGAGTCCGCTTCGGGAGGAAGAATCCCTGGGTGCCGCCTTACGAGGGGACCCGTTTCTAGAAGAGGAGGCTGGGGGAGGACCGTTTCGAAGGACTGGTGAGAGATCACAGTGAAGGAAGGGGCCCAGTAACTCTCTGGAGGGATGCCATCCATCCGGAAAAAGGGATCTAACCAAAAGGACCAGTAGGAGGTCTATGGGGCACCATAGATCCTGTGGTAGAGGATCTCCTGAATGCATCCATTAGGGAATCAAATAGACTGTTCGAGTTACACGCTGGCTGCTAGTGCCTTCGGGTGACTATCCGGGTGAGCTATACCCACTCGGGATCGAGTGGCGAAGAAACAAGAGTGCCTGAACTGATCGGTCTTCCTAACACCTTTCCCTTCTCCTCATTTGTGGATGTTTGAGCATAAAGAAATAAACTCTGTTGGAGTTGATGCTGGTGTGGACCTTAGAGTTACTTGGGGCATAGAGACTTTTGTCCTTACATTCTAGGGACAGAAACCAACACTGAGGGGAGTCATTGCAAAGACCCGTAAGTGTAACTAAGTGCGCTTAACCTCTGCAACCCAGGGGGTACGGGCATGGTGGAGACCGTGCCTGCTCTCCTTTCCAGTGAACGAGCCAAAGAGTGGAGTAGGAGGGTGGCGTGGTTGCTACACTGTATTTATTGCAATATGGTTTCCATTTCATATGTAGTGTATTTTTTATAATAATGAAAAATGTTAATACAAAAAAAAAAAAAAAATTAAAAGAATTGGATGATAATCCAAGAATCAAAAGACTACGAAACAAATCTGAATTAATATGTATTAATTCGTTAGAATTATCAAGTTGAATTAATTTCCCCATTCCCAACTGACTTTGTTTGTTGGGGTGTGCACATACAAATTAAACAAATGGTCTCTCAACCCCATTATAAAAAGAATCCTTTTAGAATATTCACGCTACACTCACTGGAATAAAAACAAATGGATTTGCTTTAACTGGGATCATTCATTATGCTGTTATATTATTTCCGATACTTTAAACAATAACAAAAAGGCCCAAACTATCGCATCATGTCATTCAGATGAAAAATTCAAGTGGAGCTCCACCCTAAATAGCAACTTTTGCTATTTGGAACCCTCCCCCCCTCCGGTGTCACAATTGACACCTTTCAGGGGGGAGGGGGGTGAAGATACCTGTCTAAGACAGGTATTTTCACCCACATCCGGGAGTCCTCTCTCCGGGAATCTGCGGGAGTGACGTCACTTCCCCCAGACTTCCCTTGGTGTTCTGGGAGACACTCGGCTCCCAGAACACAGGAGCACCAATCAGAACGGCGCAGCGCGACTCGCGCATGCGCCGTAGGGAACCGGGCATGAAGCCGCAGGGCTTCACTTCCTGGTTCCCTCAGCGAGGATGGCGGAGGAAGCAGCAGAGCGACGAGCGGGCCGCTCGTCCTGTGCTGCGGACGTCGCTGGACTCCAGGACAGGTAAGTGTCCAAATATTAAAAGCCAGCAGCTGCTGTAGCTGTAGCTGCTGGCTTTTAATATTTTTTTTTTTCCGGTGGAGCAACCCCTTTAATAAATTCATTGTTTTCCCTTACAATTTATTTTGGATTCGTTGAAATACGTTACTTATGTGATTCGGATACATCCGAATCACGCAAATTTGGCCTGAATTCCGATTCGTAATGAAATTAATCGTACATGTCTAAAATCCCCCACCACTAATAAACGTCATATAATGCGTTAGTTCAGACTAATGAGGTGAGAAGGTGATTGGTGGGAAAGGTGACACATCTCGAAAATGAGGAGAATGTTCCGGCCCTGTAAGTGGGGAAATGTTCTGCCTCTGAAGGGTTAATCTAGGTTTCCACACTATATATATGTGTGTATCATCATCTGCTGGAGATAAAAGACATCACAGTGACTATGGAGGAAGAGGACGGACATGATGGGGGGGGTTACTGGGTGTAAATAGAAAATAAGATCTTATTACCTCCTCTGCTGCCACTTCCAGCAATGTCTCCTCTCTACTTCCTTCTGACTAACCTCTCACCCGAGACTTCATATTTATACCTGACATCACTTCCTGTCTGTATTCTATAGAGACGTCCCGTCTAGGTAAAAGTAAGATCACCACCTTGTGGAGCTTAGAGGAACTGCAGCCTCGAGAAACATCTCGTAGCGTGAGCACAGCCTTGTGCTGTATATATGTGTATTGTATATACTTATAGATGGGGTCATCTCCTCTTAGACCAAGGGTGATAGAAATATATTACTGCCTAGTCCATTCTTTCACAGCCAGGGTTCCTCCAAAGGTTTCTAGGGGTTCCTTGAAAAATGAACAATTTCTGTCTCTCGTTAACAACTGACATCAGTGATCTGTAAGGGGGGGGGCAGTCTTCCCACTGATGATGATGTAAGAATGTCCTTCTCCCACTGACCGCTGATATAACAGTGTCCTTCTTCTATTGATCACAGGTACCAATAAATAGACCACTTAAAATGAGCTCCATGCTAGACTCGACCTATGTTTGGGCAGAATTTGGCTTGTTTGGGGGTTGGTGAATGGCTGAACTAAATGGGCATTCAACAAAGTCAAGCCTTCAGCTGCAGTAATAATACCACTGGAAAATTTGTCAGCTTCCTGCTCAGGCTGGTCTGTAGGGAGTTGGTGGCCACAAGTCACCCAACACCTGGTGACGTACAGCCACCCGGCTCATTCATCTATCAACTAGGGATTCCTGGCTGACAGATGAATGTGTACACAATGCAAAAAAGACACTGCATGGGGCCCCCCCAAAAATTCATACTGTACCCTTAAGATCTGGTATGGATTTTAACCGCTTCCCATCCAGCCAATGCATCTTCATGGTGTGATGAGCCTGTATCTGCCGTTTGTCTGCGGCTTCTGGAGCATTCAGGCGTTCTCTGTGATCGCTGTGTCCTTTGGACACAATGGATCACAGAGTGGGGTATACGACCAATGAAATTGGCCAATGAACAATTTCTGTCTCTTAATAACAACTGGCATCAATGATCTGTAAGGGAGCAGTCTTTTTCCCACTGGTGACGAAGTAAGTGGGTCCTTCTCCCATTGGTCACCAATGTAACCACTGGGAACACTACACTGACCATTGATATAAGTCAGTCTGTAATATTTGGGGACATTTGGATAACCATCTAGCTCAGGGATGTTCAAACTTTTTTCAAAGAGGACCAGATTTGATGAAGTGAACATGCTTGAGGGCCGACCATTTTGCCTGACATTCTTTAAACCATTAAAATTTGGTCTAAGTGTGTTCGTTCGAGCATTATACACTGCCCAACAAGAATTCTCTTGCCTTTGTGGCTGTGTGTGGTAAATAGATGAGCTTAGGCGTGTTATTTGGATATACCGTATTTATCGGCTTATAACACGCACCTTCACTTTAAAAAGGAAGTTTCAGGGAAAATAAATCTTACATTTTAAATAAAGAACTGTGAAGCAAAATAAGGTTTAGTGCTCATCAATGCAGCCTAATCAGTGCCCACCTGCAGCCTCACCGTTGCCATGAATGCAGCACCCACCCCATTGCCGTGAATGCAGCACCCTCCATATTACCATGAATGCAGCACCCACTCTATTGCCATGAATGCAGCACCCACCGTATTGCCATGAATGCAGCACCCACTGTATTGCCATGAATGCAGCACCCACCGTATTGCCATGAATGCAGCACCCACCGTATTGCCATGAATGCAGCACCCACCGTATTGCCATGAATGCAGCACCCACCGTATTGCCATGAATGCAGCACCCACCGTATTGCCATGAATGCAGCACCCACCGTATTGCCATGAATGCAGCACCCACTGTATTGCCATGAATGCAGCACCCACTGTATTGCCATGAATGCAGCACCCACTGTATTGCCATGAATGCAGCACCCACTGTATTGCCATGAATGCAGCACCCACTGTATTGCCATGAACGCAGCACTCACTCCATTGCCATGAATGCAGCACCCACTTCATTGCCATGAATGCAGCCTGCAGAGGAGATAGGGAGGGGGTGGGACGAGCGCCAACAGACAAAGGAGAAACTCCTGTTTTCTCAATGGGCCTCTTTAATTGAAAGTCCCGCCTCCTGTGATAGACAGAACAGTTGTCCAATGGCAGCACAGGAGACGGGACTTCCTTTTACACAGGACGCTGTGTAAACAGTAAATACTCTCCTGTATGCACGGCACTCGTCCCGTCCCCTCCAAGGCAGCCAGCATACCTATCTTTTGTGGCCCCCGGCGCTCGGGGATTAGTTGGGGGCCACAAAAGATATACATGTCAAGATCACCAGGCGGGCTGTCCAAAACCGAAACGCGGACCGCGATTGGCCAGCGGGCCGGACTTTGAACAGGCCGGATCTAGCTGATCTCCGAGCCTCTGAATTCTGGGATCCATATAAGGTCTTAACATATAAGGGCTTAAAGCGGAGCTCCACCCTAAAGTGGAACTTCCACTCATCGGAACCCTCCCCCCCTCCGGTGTCACATTTGGCACCTTTCAGGGGGGAGGGGGGTGAAGATACCTGTCTAAGACAGGTATTTGCACCCACTTCTGGGAGTCCTCTCTGCGGATATTCTGCGGGTAGTGCGTCACTCCCTGCCCCCACCCGTTGTGTTCTGGAAAACACACGGCTCCCAAAACACAGCGGGGACCAGTGAGGACGGCACTGCGCGACTTGCGCATGTGCCATAGGGGACTGGGCAGTGAAGCCAGAACGCTTCATTTCCTGATTCCCTCACCGAGGATGGCGGTGGGGGCAGCAGATAGACGAGCGATTGCTCGTCTTCTGCTGCAGACATCGCTGGACTCCAGAACAGGTAAGTGTCCATATATTAATAGTCAACAGCTGCAGTATTTGTAGCTGCTGGCTTTTAATATTTTTTTAACGGCGGAGAAAAACTGAAATAGCTTCCCCAGTGACCCAGGAAACCATAGGAGGAAACATGTTCCTCTTGACCTTCTCTCCCCCTGCAATGCCTGTGTGGAGAAAGTAGACTGCACCTGCCTGCACACTGGTAAACTTCTCACATAGAGGGGTCTGTCTCTATGTGAGAAGTGATCTCAAAGCGAGTGTGAAAGAGGACCTGGTGGATGGAGAGTGGGATGAGTCTGAAGCATTATGGGTGGAACTGCATACAGATGTGCGTAGTTCAAAGTTAATCATTGGAGTTTGTTATAAACCACCCAATGTTAATGAGGAGGTGGAGACTCGGCTCCTTGCACAGATGGAAAGGGCTGCAAGGGCTGGGACGGTGATAATAATGGGGGATTTTAACTACCCAGAAATTGACTGGAGTAATGGCACTGCTGGGACAGTTAAAGGGCTAAAATTTATAAACCTATTGCAGGACAATTTTATGGTCCAGTTTATTGAGGCCCCAACTAGGAATGATGCTCTATTGGACCTGGTAATCTCAAACCATGCAGAGCGTATTACTAATGTTCAGATAAAGGAACACCTGGGTAGCAGTGACCATAACATGATTTCATTTGATGTTAGCTATAAGCAAAAATCACATACGGGAAAGATAAAAACACTAAGGCCTCATGCCCACGGGCGTTTTTTCAGCCGCGTTTTTGAGCGTTTTTTACAGCTTAAAAACGCCTGTCCATGTTAGTCTATAGCTTCATGCCCACCTAGGCGTTTTTGAGCTGTAAAGAGCATAGGCGTTTGTAAGCTGTAAAAAAAAACCAGGGCCAGTGCGTTCCTCAGCGTCAGAATTAGGCAGGAAAAAACGCGAGCGTCAAAAAACGTGCAAAAACGCGCACTAACGCGCGGTCGCGTTTTTAGCTCCGACGTTTTTTTTTTTTGTTTTTTGTTTTTTTTTTTAAAAAAAAAAAAAAATATTTACAATAACATGGACAGGCGTTTTTAAGCTGCAAAAAACGCAGCTGTAAAAACGCCAGTGGGCATGAGGCCTTAATTTCAAGAGGGCAAATTTTCCAAGGATGAGGGTTGCTTTCCAGGACTTAGACTGGGAGGGAATATTGGCATCAATGGGCACAGAACAGAAATGGGAATTCTTCAAAAAAACTGTTTGTGAACTTGAAATATTCCCATGGGCAATAAGTTTAAAAGGCTAAAAATAAAACCTATGTGGCTCACGGCCAAAGTTAAAAAAGCTATAAACTACAAGAAAAGAGCTTTTAAAAAATATAAAAATGAGGGAACACTAGTGTCATTTAAATGTTACAAAGAATATAACAGAATATGTAAAAAGGAAATCAAGGATGCAAAAATTCAAAACAAACGACAGATTGCAAAAGATAGTAGGACAAACCCCAAAAAATTCTTCAAATATATTAATAGTAAAAAGGTCAAGTCTGAGCATGTAGGCCCTTTACAAAACAATCTAGAGTGGGGGACTGTGGACAAAGAGAAGGCTAATTTATTAAATACTTTCTTCAGCTCTGTGTATACAAAGGAGCATGGGGGAGTTCATGTCCATAATGGGGGTGGTAGTGACACAGCCCCAAATCCACAATGGCTCAAAAGTGATATAGTCCAGAAATATTTAGACAGAATAAAGGTGGATAAAGCACCTGGACCAGATGGCATACACCCACGGATCCTAAAAAAATTGAGCTCTGTAATTTCAAAGCCATTGTATCAAATTTTTAGGGACTCATTAATGACAGGAATAGTACCACTGGATTGGTGCAGGGCCAATGTGGTGCCTATATTTAAAAAGGGAACAAAGTCTTTACCAAGTAACTATAGACCTGTTAGTTTAACTTCTGTAGCGACCTCACCCCTTCTCATTCACGGCTTGTCTGTCTCGTCTAGGGGTTAGTACTAGGGGGAGGGATGAGATACACCACGACCCATGTCCTCCAATGTGTAGAGGTGAAAGCCAGAACTATCGGGTTTTGTGTATGTGTCCCAGAGTCAAATCCTGTCCTCGGATTGTCCTCGGATTGACTCCCCTTTGCTCCTAGTAACCAGAGTTCCACACACTGAAAAGGTCCAACTCGTATTTATTCTTCTCAATAAATAGTCATACAGCACAGACAGGTGGAGACCCATATACCACTTCAGTATTTGTGGGGAGTAGGCCAAGGCACAATTCTTTTAGATAGAGCTAACCACTGTGGTGTCACCAGTGGCGAATAGTCACTGCCACTGATTATATTGAACAGAACATGAATTACCTTCGCTAACGTAGCCCCTATCAGGGGAAGGACATCCGTCCAAGACAGTTACCGGAGGCCTCTCCGTCACCAACAATGCTGTGCTGGACTCTCCGGAGAAGTTCCGCTCACCGGCCTCCTCGTCTCAGACACGGGCACCCAAGGAGTTAGGGCCCCCTCTGATTCCTCCACCCTCGCGGAACTCAGTCGAAGGTACTGAGCTCCAGGCTTCCGCCATAGTACCTCACCCCAGGCCAAAAGGTGCCTGAGATGGACTCCATCTCCCGCTCCGGCCAGGTCAAGGGCACCTGGGCCCGGAAATCCAGAACGCCAGCACCCAGGCTGAAGGTGCCTGGGCGCGGCTGCGTCCTCCGACTCTGAACCCCACGGTCAGGGCGCTCCCTTTGCGTCACAGCGGGTTCCCCGCCCCGCTGTACCAGCACCAGGAAAGGACAAAAAGGGAAGCAGTCTTGCGGTGAGTGTTCAACTCCGGCCAGGGCGACAGCGCCACCTGCAGGCCGCAGGGAACCTCACACCACCAGAGTCCTCCAAAAACCACAAAAGGGTCTCATATTCCCTGACAATCAATGCATCTGGGTTACACTACCACTGTCATGGAATACTAGCAAACCAGACTGTGTGACTGCACAGAGGAGACCAAACAGGTGTAGGTGAAAGTGTAACAATTTATTAAGGGAGGTAACAGACAAATAAACACCTCCAACAGAACACAGTGCAGTAACCAAACCAAATAACAGTGACTTAAAGAAAATATATACAATAAGGGGAAATACCGGAATCGTAGTGAAAGCCAGGCCGAGGTCATACACAAGGGGATCGGAGCAGATGGGTAAGGATGGGAATCAAACAGGAACAGGGAGGGGACGGATGGATTGGCTGCAGAGCAGGGATCCAAGATATCCAGGTAACGGGAGGACAGGGGACCGTGGAAATCAGGAGACAGGAGGGACAGATGCAGGATGGGCTCAAGGTAGGGGTGGGATCGGGTCGGATCGGGTCCGGGCAGGATGCAAGCTCAAAGTCCAGATCACAGGTCCAGGAGAGAGAGATACCAGGGCGAGCATGTAAGGGCTCGCCGGGTATTTATAGGAAGTCCTGTAATCAGGCTTCAGGTCACAGCTGACCGCAGGAAGTGCTGCCTGTCCCACACTGCCGGAATACACCCGCTGGTGGACGCCGGTACTACAGTCCATGGATCATGCATTACCACCAGCAGGTGAGATCCTCCAACAAAGATATTGGCTGCAAGAGGACACCTGCTGGTGGACACCAGTACTGCAGCACCAACAGCACCACCAGCGGGTGAAGCCTTTCCTGACAACCACCCAGATGCCTCCCCTAAATTCAAACACCCGCTACACTCTCCCCCTGGTGATTTGACACTGGTCCCCAGTGTCTGGTGCAAACCCATGTCTCCCAAGGAGTGGTGACATAAGTTTGACCCAGAGACCAAACTCAACAATTTAGTCATGAATTGTGCCAGGACCTAAAATGGGAAAAGGAAACAGGAATATAAAACAATGAACTTGGTATCAAAAACTTTAAAGGACTTTACACATTGAAATCCCCCCCCCCCCCCCTCACTATCTAAGGACCACCCCATTCTCAGCAGCCTTGATAGATGAAATCTCCTGCAGAGGGGAAAAAACAAAGAAACACACATCCTAGCATAATGCATGTGTTTTCTTGAAAGGAATGGGTCTATCCGTAAAGAAACCCATTCTCTCCAATAGTATAGTGCAGAGTGTGAAGCAAACAATTATTGCGCAACACCGCCTGGTGGCATTGCCGCGGTAAAGGCACTTGTCAGATCCAGATGAACTTCTGCTTCTCTGTGCTGTGACCCTATACTGGCTAAGCCCCAAAGTCACTGATTTCTTTTTCCTTGATGGTAGGAGAAGGAGGGAGAACAAAATAACAACAGCTCCCATTTCTCCAAAGAGTAAAACATCCCAAAAGAAAAAATTAGAGCACAGTCCCTGTAATTTAGTAACAAAAAAAAAAAAAAAAAAAAAAAATGGAAAGGAGTCTCTTTCTCCTACAAATAGAACTTGGGATCCGGCAAGAACAAAGGCTTTAAGTGCTGGTCAAAAGCATCCACATTGTACTCAATGTTCCCTCCATCCTTCTGACAAATTACCACCTTGTCCGCATGGATGTGTCTTCCCACCATCCACTCCGCCTTACAGTCCTTGAACTTTCTGGTGACTGTAGGTGAGCATGAGAGGTATCGGTGGGCATGAGGTACTTTCATCTTTGTCCAGACAAAATCATTGTACCACCGCTCCCGAAAAACTTCCACCTCGTAGAGCAATTCTCGGGGTAAATATGGGTATTCCCATCCATACTCTCAGGCAACTTTCTGACAAAAGAGACGCTGCAGCCTAGCCAGAGATGGCATTGTGGCACGGTCTCCTACTCCAGGTAGAACAATGGACTCCAGATGGCGAGCTGCAGTCACCACCTCTGTAGATTTGGGCCTAGGAGCCCGCAGTGATGAACGTTGCACTCCCGCAACAGGAGCAGATGAAACAGCCGCTGGCTCAAGAAGTGGGATCACAGACAGGGAACCAGATTCCTCCCTAGGCTCCGAGGCCTCCACCCGGGGTGTACTATCCCCAATGGACATAGGTGGGTCCCTTAAGACACGGGACAAGGGTAGCTTCATCTTATCCCATCCCTTCTTGTGGAAGATTTTATCTATCTCCCCATCATCACCGGCATCAGATAGCGACTCTAGGTCGGAGGTGTCATAACACTCTACGGGCAGGTAATTCCCTGTAGACACGCAATCACCCCCCTCGATGGGCTCCACCAACTCTGGGCTCCCAACACCTCCAACCACACACACAGTCCCGATCCCTGGCTCACCTGGGCCTTTTGAAGAACAGGGATGTCCGGGGCTCTTCCCTTCAGATCCATCCAGGCCAGGCAAGCAACGGGGCGAAGCTCTTCCACGACCACAGGATGCCATCACCAGGCCAACTTTCCTCTTCGGCGGTGGGAGCAGGGAGCTTGTGGTGACCGAGGCAGCATCCTCGGATTTCTCTTTGTCTCTGCTTGGGCTGTCACGTCGCCCTGGTCAGCGCGCACAGGAAACGCATAGGCATCGACCTCTCCCTCCGGAGTGGCAGTCCCTGTGAGGTAGTTGAGGTGGAAGGCACGAGGCCTTTCTGTGGATGGCTCCACCTCAAAGAAGAACTCTTTGCAGACCTCACATCGCCCAAACAGCTTCAAATGGACCACCAGTCCCGAACAGCCGGGACAGATCACACCGAGGGCCTCTATGTCTCTGCAGGTATACAGAGCCAACCGCCCCCGGGGCCTTAGTCTTATTCCTGTATCCATAATCTGGGCAGCAAAAGAAGTCATCTCTGTGATGGAAGAAGCAGAAATCCACGGGGTATTTGAAGTCATCCTGACTGTTTGCTGCTCCAATGCGCACTGACCCCTACGCGCCGGAATCTCCACGTGTGTCCTTCCACATGGCCAGACTCCTCCCACACTCTAAATTTGTTCGCAGGCTTTTTCTTCTCCCCGCCCACGAACTGCGCAGCTATGGTTTGCCTCGTGGCGCGTTGGCCAATATGGCCGACCTACTCGGAACTCCTCCGGGCAGCAAAGTTCAAATTCAGACACCATACACATCCCGGACAAGCCCCCACGTGTAGCGACCTCACCCCTCTCACCCCTTCTCATTTACGGCTTGTCTGTCTCGTCTAGGGGTTAACACTAGGGGAGGGATGAGATACACCACGGCCCATGTCCTCCAATGTGTAGAGGTGAAAGCCAGAACTATCGGGTTTTGTGTATGTGTCCCAGAGTCAAATCCTCTCCTCGGATTGACTCCCCTTTGCTCCTAGTAACCAGAGTTCCACACACTGAAAAAGTCCAACTCGTATTTATTCTTCTCAATAAATAGTCATACAGCACAGACAGGTTGAGACCCATATACCACTTCAGTATTTGTGGGGAGTAGGCCAAGGCACAATTCTTTTAGATAGAGCTAACCACTGTAGTATCACCAGTGGCGAATAGTCACTGCCACTGACTATATTGAACAGAACATGAATTACCTTTGCTAACGTAGCCCCTATCAGGGGAAGGACATCCGTCCAAGACAGTTACCAGAGGCCTCTCCGTCACCAGCAATGCTGCGCTGGACTCTCCGGAGAAGTTCCGCTCACCGACCTCCTCATCTCAGACACGGGCACCCAAGGAGTTAGGTCCCCCTCGGATTCCTCCACCCTCGCGGAACTCAGTCGAAGGTACTGAGCTCCAGGCTTCCGCCATAGTACCTCACCCCAGGCTAAAGGTGCCTGAGATGGACTCCATCTCCCGCTCCGGCCAGGTCAAGGGCACCTGGGTCCGGAACTCCGGAACGCCAGCACCCAGGCTGAAGGTGCCTGGGCGCGGCTGCGTCCTCCGACTCTGAACCCCAAGGTCAGGGCGTCCGCCCCTTTAATCTCCTCTCCCTTTGCGTCACAGCGGGTTCCCCGCCCCGCTGTACCAGCACCAGAAAAGGACAAAAAGGGAAGCAGTCTTGTGGTGAGTGTTCAACTCCGGCCAGGGCGACAGCGCCACCTGCAGGCCGCGGGGAACCTCACACCACCAGAGTCCTCCAAGAACCACAAAAGGGTCTCAGATTCTCTAACAATCAATGCATCTGGGTTACACTACCACCCAGATGCCTCCCCTAAATTCAAACACCGCTACACTTCTATAGTTGGGAAGATACTGGAGAGATTAATAAAAGACCACATAGATGAGTTCTTGCTGGAAAAAAATATTTTAAGCAACAGACAGCATGGATTCATGAAAGACAGAAGTTGTCAGACAAACCTGATTTCTTTTTATGAAGAGCTAAGTAAGACCTTGGACAGAGGGGTGGCGGTGCACGTGGTATACTTGGATTTTTCAAAAGCGTTCGATACAGTTCCGCACACACGGCTTATGTGTAAGGTAAAGTCTACAGGATTGGAAATATCAGTATGTAAATGGATAGAAAACTGGCTAAAAGACAGAATTCAGAGAGTCATGGTTAATGATTCTTACTCTGAATGGTCTAAGGTTATCAGTGGTGTAACCCAAGGTTCAGTGTTGGGACCCTTACTTTTTAATATCCTTATAAATGATATTGGGTCTGAGATCAAAAGTAAAATTTCTGTCTTTGCAGATGACACCAAGCTATGCAGTGGAATAACGTCCTCACAGGATGTCGCCAATTTACAAGCCGACCTCAATGCTCGGTCTCATTGGGCGACTATTTGGCAGATGCGGTTTAATGTTGATAAATGTAAAGTTATGCACTTGGGGGCTAAGAATATGAATGCATAATACATACTAGGGGGAGTACAACTGGGGGGATCCGTAGTGGAGAAGGATCTGGGGGTTTTGGTAGATCATAAGCTCAATAATGGCATGCAATGCCAAGCTGCGGTTTCCAAAGCGAGCAAAGTCCTTTCTTGTATTAAGAGAGGTATGGACTCCAGAGAGAGAGATATCATTTTGCCCCTGTACAAATCATTAGTAAGACCTCATCTGAAATATGCAGTTCAGTTTTGGGCCCCAGTTCTCAAAAAGGATATTGGGGAACTGGAGAAAGTGCAGAGAAGGGCAACCAAACTGATAAGAGGCATGGAGGAGCTCAGCTATGAGGAAAGATTAGAGGAACTGAATTTATTCACTCTTGAGAAGAGAAGATTAAGGGGGGATATGATCAACATGTACAAATATATAAGGGGTCCATATAGTGAACTTGGTGTTGAGTTATTCACTTTACGGTCAACACAAAAGACAAGGGGGCACTCTTTACGTCTAGAGGAAAAGAGATTTGACCTCCAAATACGGAAAGGTTTCTTCACAGTAAAGCCCTGTACACACGGCCGAGATTCTCGTCGGAAAAAACATGTCGTTTTTTTCGACGAGATTCTTGGACAAGAAACTTGTCCCTGCCGAGTGTACACACGCTCGATTCAAAGAACCCGCGGTTCTTTGAATGGAGCGTACGCGGTGACGTCATCGATTACGACGAACATGCGCTCGTCACATTCGATGCCGTCGCCGCCATCTTGGTATACCCTACCTATGCCTAGGAAGCTACCGCACATGCGTCGAATTCATTTCGAACATGCGCGGGCTTCCGGGAGGACAGGTAAGTGTACACACACTCACTTTTCTCGTCGAGAAACATGCCGACGAGAATCTCGACGAGAAAATAGAGAGCAGGTTCTCTATTTTTTCGTCGAGATTACTTGTCGGTTTTCTTGACGAGAAACCATACACACGAACGAGTTTCTCGGTAAGACATCTCTGCCAGCAAGTTTCTTGCTGGTTCTTGCCGAATGCCAAGAAACTCGGCCGTGTGTACGAGGCCTAAGAGCTGTGAAAATGTGGAAAAGACTCCCTGCAGAGGTGATTCTGGCCAGCTCAGTAGATTGCTTTAAGAAAGGAATGGATTTTTTCTTAAATGTACATAATATAACTAAGTACTGACATTTATAGGTAAAGTTGATCCGGGGAATATCCGATTGCCTCTTGGGGGATTAGGAAGGAATTTTTTCCCCTGCTGTAGCAAATTGGATCGTGCTCCGCTGGGGTTTTTCGCCTTCCCCTGGATCAACTGTGGGTATAGAATTAGGTATATGGGATTGTATTGTAGCGGGCATGCACTTTCCCTGTGTATTTAAACTGGCAGAGACACCAGTAATGTGCAGTTCCCTGCAGCTCAGCGGGTGGCGCTGTCGCCTTGGGCTGGGGTTGAACCATTGCTGTGTGCTGTACCCCTTTTTGTCCTCCCTCGGCAGTGGTATGGTGGGACGGGGAACCTGCCGTGCTTGCTGGGAGAGGGTATAAAGGGGCCGGCCATCTTTGTCACAGGGTCGA
Source organism: Rana muscosa (assembly GCA_029206835.1). Taxonomy (NCBI): domain Eukaryota; kingdom Metazoa; phylum Chordata; class Amphibia; order Anura; family Ranidae; genus Rana; species Rana muscosa. Next base: position 33,738,182 of record JARGYO010000094.1, read on the forward strand.
GTCCCAGGCACCTTCAGCTTGAGGGCGGTGGTTCGTGTCAGACCTCTAGGCGGCCCAGGCCTGGAGGACGTTCGGAGGTCGTGTTCCATCCCAGGCACCTTTGGCCTGGGGTGAGGTACTCGGATGGAGATCCGGAGCTCAGTGCCCACCACTGAGTTCCACGAGAGAAGGAGATCCTAGGGGACCCCGGGAGTGGGTACCCGAATCCAGAGGCGTAAGGGACCGGGAGGGGGTACTTGCTTGAAGACCTGGTGCAGCATATCGCCAGTGACGGGTGAGCCTCCACCTTAGACCGCCAGAAAAGATATTTCCCATCGATTGGAGACCGCATCCCACTTTCAGGAAGGAAAGTGGAGAGTTCATTGTGTCTGGGCCTACTCGTATCCACACCCCTCTGTCTGTTCTACTCATTGAAGGGGTCCAACTGTCTGTGCATTACTCTGTTATCGGAAGAATAAAGGAGTGTTGGACTTTATTGGTGTGGGGCTCATTTTCTGGCAAACATTGCTCAAGAAATCACCAGGAGGAGGCTCCAGAAGCAGAATACCGACCCGAAGGTAAAATAGGATTGTTTCTCACTGCACATACATCTGCAGGGGGACTTGGTGTGGTGACCCTGCACTCTCTCCTTCAGAGTACCCCTAGACAAAAGCCAGAGCCAGAAGAACTGATCTATAGAGGGAGAGAGTGGAGGCCGCTACACGTGGGGGCTCGGGTCCGGTATGGTGTTCGTGCTGCTACGGAGTTGAGCGTGTCTGCCCAGAGGAGTTCCGAGTAGGTCGGCCATATTATTGGCCAAAGTGCATCCCTGCTCGAAGTCACGGACATGACCCAGTGAAGGGAAAGGCCCGCGCAGAAGAGCGAGAAGAGGGGGGAGCTCAGCCGTGTGAGGGACTACACGTGGGGGCTTCTATTTGCACTGCACCATTAGGCACACCCCCCCTGCTTAGTTCGCGGGCGTGACTCAGGAAAGAAGTAGAAGAAAAGCCTGCGAACTGGAGTGCAGGGGGGGGAGGGGAGTCCAATACGTGTGAAGGACTACACGTGGGACATTGGCGCAAAAAAACTTGCAGTGCGCAATGGACCAGCAGCAAGTCACCATGTTCGGACAAACAGCGTGGGTTCCAACTCACCCTTCCACCACGTCTTTGACTGCTGCTGCTCCGGTGACCGATACAGGGATTCGGCTAAAGCCAAGGGGACGATTCGCCCTGTATTCATGCATGGACGTTGAGGCCCTGGGTGTGATTTATCCCGGCTGCTCGGGACTGGGGTGTCATCTGAAGCCATTCGGGCGATGCGAGGCCTGTGGAGAGTTCTTATTCGAGGTGGATTCAGTGATTGAGAAGCCAAGAACCATCTACCCCGGCCGTGCTGCAGGCAACACCACTCAGAGAGGAGGAATCACTGCTTTGACAGCCATCCCTGTGCGCACGGCAGCGACCGCGGAGGAGGTCGCGAGTACTCAACGGGAGAAATCCGAGGATGCTGACTCGGTCACCACTGTCTCACAGCGTCCACCACCGAAGAGAAAGACCGGCATGGTAGTCCCGACCAGCGGTTGTGGTGGATCATCCCGCCCGCCTACGCCCGGCCCGGATGGTACCGTTGAGAAGAGTTCCGGACGTCCTGCCTCAAGAAAAGGCAGAGGTAAGCCAGGCGGAGAGACTTGATGTGTGGGCGGAGGTGGGAGTTCAGCCTCCACCAGAGGCTACCTGCCCGCGGAGGAGTGTGACACCTCCGACCTGGAGTCACTCTCCGAGTTGGGAGACGATATCGCCATAGACGAACTGCTTGCTCAAAAGGGCTGGGACAAAGTACCTCTCGCCTCGTCCCGCAGAACTAGGGACCCACCCATGTCTACAGGGGATAGAACACCCCGGGTGGAGGCAACAGCGCCTGAGGAGGGGTCCCGTCCCCAGCCTGCCCTTACATACCCGGTACCACCTACACCCAGTACCGGGGAAAAGAGACTGTTGTTGCGGGCACCTATGCCCAGACCAGATGTGATCAAGGTCCCTCGCCACCCGGACTCAATAGTTTTGCCTGGCGAAGGGGACAGAGCCACTATGTCTCCTCTGGCGAGACTACAATGCCTATTTGGCCAGAAGGTTGCTGCTGAGTATGGGTGGGAGTACCCATACTTGTCCAAGGAGTTATTGTATGAAGTGGAAGTTTGCCGGGAGCGCTGGTACAATGACTTTGTGTGGACCCACCTTCAGGTTCCACACGCCCGCAGGTACCTTGCGTGTTCCCCCAAGGCCTCTCAGCGCTTTAAAGACTGCAAAGCAGAATGGATGCTGGGACGACATATCCACGCGGACAAGGTGCTGATCTGACGCAAAGAAGGGGAAGATGTCGAGTACCATCTGGAGACCATGGATCAGCACTTGAAGCCACTTGTCCTGCCGCACCCTCGATTCTATCTATAGGAGAAATGAGACTCCGTTTTTGTTCTTTGCATTGCTGAACTTTCCGGGGTTGTTGTTCTTGTTACCCAGAAGAGTTGAAGGACTGTTCCTGTTTCGTTCTTCAATTGTCTAGGAAGTAATCATGGACTCTGGGGTAGATAGGGCCCAAAGAAGAAGAAGGAAAGTTCCACGTGTGCAGTTACCACGATGCTGTCACCAGGTGGCAGTGTTGCGCATCTATAGCACTGTTCACACACACACTTTTATGAAGGAAAGGATTTCTCTGCGGAGAAGTTTTTTCATTCTCACACGAATACATGTGTCAGAGTTTATGTGTGTTAATTTTCTTTTCCCTTCTGCAGGAGAACATCCCATCAAGACCACTGAGAATGGGGTGGGTCTTAGTCGGGATGGGTGGGGAAAAGTGTAATGTGAAAATGTGATTTTCAGTGTTATGGTTAAGTGTTGTTGTTTCCCTTCCCCTTCATGTAAGGCTCAGACACAATTGCTCCAGTTAGTAAGTTTCCAAAAGTTTTTATATTTGTACAATTTATAGTTGGTTTCTGGACTGGGCTATGTCAGCCGTTGAGGGCATAGTTTATTCCAGACAATGGGGACCAGTGTCAAACCACCAGGGGGAGAGTGTAGCGGGCATGCACTTTCCCTGTGTATTTAAACTGGCAGAGACACCAGTAATGTGCAGTTCCCTGCAGCTCAGCGGGTGGCGCTGTCGCCTTGGGCTGGGGTTGAACCATTGCTGTGTGCCGTACCCTTTTTTTGTCCTCCCTCGGCAGTGGTATGGTGGGGTGGGGAACCCGCCGTGCTTGCTGGGAGAGGGTATAAAGGGGCCGGCCATCTTTGTCACGGGGTCGAGTCCCAGGCACCTTCAGCCTGAGGGCGGTGGTTCGTGTCGGTCCTCTAGGCGGCCCAGGCCTGGAGGATGTTCGGAGGTCGTGTTCCATCCCAGGCACTTTTGGCCTAGGGTGAGGTACTCGGATGGAGGTCCGGAGCTCAGTGCCCACCACTGAGTTCCGCGAGGGAAGGAGATCCTAGGGGACCCCGGGAGTGGGTACCCGAATCCAGAGGCGTAAGGGACCGGGAGGGGGTACTTGCTTGAAGACCTGGTGCAGCATATCGCCAGTGATGGGTGAGCCTCCACCGGAGACCGCCAGGAAGGATATTTCCCCTCGATTGGAGACCGCATCCCACTTTCAGGAAGGAAAGTGGAAAGTTCATTGTGTCTGGGCCTACTCGTATCCACACCCCTCTGTCTGTTCTACTCGTTGAAGGGGTCCAACTGTCTGTGCATTACTCTGTTATCGGAAGAATAAAGGAGTGTTGGACTTTATTGGTGTGGGGCTAATTTTCTGGCAAACATTGCTCAAGAAATCACCAGGAGGAGGCTCCAGAAGCAGAACACCGACCCGAAGGTAAAAGAGGATTGCTTCTCACTGCACACACTCTGCAGGGGGACTTGGTGTGGTGACCCCGCACTCTCTCCTTCAGAGTACCCCTAGACGAAAGACAGAGCCAGAAGAACTGATCTATAGAGGGAGAGAGTGGAGGCCGCTACAGGGAGGCCCGGAATGAAGAGACAGGAAAGAAAATAATGGAGGGTCGTGCATGACTAGGTGGAGAGGACAGACAGGTAGGGGTTAACAGAAAATAGGAAGAAGGGAGAGGGAGGAGATTGAGTTGTTTTTTAATGAGAGGGGAGGAGCGCTTTAAATAACAGGGGGCGGGTACGCCCGGGATCATTCAGCGTGGGGACTGATAGGGAGAGGAAGTTTTTCACTTCTCTCCAGGGATTAGAACATGGCGTCCGTGGATCTCTGGCTAGCGCGGCTGAGGGCGGCTGCGTCATCTAACGGGCCTGACTGGCTGGAGGCTCAGTTAGGTCCGCTTCTGGGGGAGCAAGCAGGGGGGGGTCGAGGGAGAGCAGGAGAGTCCCGGAGCATGCTCGGCGGCCGCCGGAGCGTTTTTCGCCGTCGCCGCCGGGTCGGTCGCGCCACCCCCTGAGCCCACAAATTGACTCGCCGGCACCCCCAGCTAAGCGTGCTACTGCTGGGGCTGTGGAGGGAGCCGGGCGGGGTATCCAGCGCGGTGCTGGGGGCGGGGCTACGGGCCGCAATGGCGCCCGTCCCTCGCCCTCGAGGCAGAGGACAGCAGTGAGCTCGATCCCCCCCTCATCCGCGAGGGGGGGGATTCGGCGGGGGAGAAGCAGTGCCACGTCCGCAGGCCCTCTACCTGACGAGGCTGGCGGTGGTTCACAGGCAGTGGGGCAGAGTGAGAGGCAGGACGGCAGGGAGAGCATTGCACGGCCTTCCAGGGGCTCATCCAGAGAGCGCAGGCGCAGCGGGGAGGTGACTGTCGGGTCACGGGGGAGAGACGTCCGGTCTGCGCAGAGGGGTCCCTCGGCCCCCGGGCGGGCTTCGCCTGGGGGGCTCATCGCATCCGTGCCACCAGCCCAGGAGTCCAGGTCCGAAGGGGAGCTATCCGGATCGGAAGGGGATGATCGGTTGGACGTCGCCGCACCAAGGGAGTCGAGAGCAGCGGCTGGAGGGGTCGTGCCCAGTCAGCCCGGTAAGTCGAACTCTATTGTATCTGCTAATGATTTTACTGCTGCATTAATGACATTGTTTGGGGTTGGGGGTTTAGGTAACGGGGGTGGGGTCCTTGCAGGTGATGGGGGTCCTGTTCCGCCTGTGGCGGGGGGGGGCGGGCGGCCCGCCTGCTCCTCCCAGGACAGGGGGTGAGTTGTTGGGGTTACTTGGGGGAGTACAGGATTTTTTTGCGGAAGTTCTCGGGGGCACAGGTGGGTTCTCCGCAGGTTACTCCTTGGGTCGGGGTCCTGACGGGAGTTACTGACGGGGGGGGAGTCAGGGGGCCCCTGCAGGAATGTCATCTGACCCTTTGGTGGCGGTGCAGGTGAGTACGGCAGGGGGGGACAAGGCGGTGGAACCGGCTGCAAAGACTCGTGAGGATGTGGTACGTATTGCTGACGCAGCCAGGTGTGAAGTGTATGTGTGCTTTGAGGGTCCTTTGGGGGCTCACTTAAAACAGGAGGTGCGGGACAAGATCGGCAAGGGTGAGTATGTGGAGATCTTTTCTTTGCTGCCGCTTGAAAAATTTAATTTAGATAGGGTAAAGCCTGACGATTCTAAGAAGGAGGATGAGGAGAAGAGGAGGTATAGGTTAATACCTAGGACTTTTGGGAATTGGTTGCAGGCGTTTGCCATTTTGGCCAGCGTGATTGGGGACAAATCCCCTGAACACTGCTCTGCCTTGTTCTGTTATATGGACGCGATCGGGGAGGCACATAGGGTGTATGGCGGGACTGCTGCGTTATGATGAGCAGTTCCGGCAGAGGATGGCGGTCCGTCCTGCCCTGAGGTGGGACCACAAGGACATAAGCCTCTGGATGCGCCTTATGTCCTCAGCGAGGACGCCTAGCCAGTTTCTTCAGGGGGGGGTCGGGGGGACGAGTACCTCAGTGCCGCCGACCGGAAAAAAATGGGGGGGGTGCTGGCAGTACAACGAGGGATCCGGCAGGTTTGGGGGATCCTGTCGTTTTAAGCACGAATGCTCAGGGTGCGGGGGTAATCACCCCCTGTCCCGTTGTTTTAAGAAAGGAAAGCGTGCCGTTGATGCTGCTCACAAAAGGGACGACGCCGGTGAGGGAGGAAAGGATGCATTTTTTTCTAAGTAGGTACCCGGATAGGGCGGCGGCAGAGTTATTGGCCAGGGGTTTTTTCGGAGGGTTTTAAGATACCGTGCTCTCTTGAGGTTGTGCCTCCGGTGGCGCGGAATTTGAGGTTGGCGTTGGCTAACCCCGGGGTGGTTTCGGAGAAATTGGCGAAGGAGGTGGCTTTGGGCCGCATGGGGGGGCCATTTCGGGAGAAACCTTTCGGTCGCCTGGTGGTGTCTCCGCTAGGGGTGGTGCCTAAGAAGGAACCAAACAAGTTTTGGCTTATCCACCACCTGTCTTTCCCAAAAGGGGGGTCAGTCAATGACGCCATTGATCCAGGGGAGTGTACGGTGTCGTATACGTCTTTCGATGCGGCTGTGGGTTGGGTCAAGAAATATGGGCGCGGTGCGCTCATGGCCAAGGTGGATGTTGAGTCTGCTTTTCGTCTTCTGCTGGTACACCCAGACAGCTTTTGGCTGTTGGGGTGCTGCTGGGGGGGGGGCGTTTTACGTGGATCAGTGTTTGCCCATGGGATGCTCCATCTCTTGCGCAATGTTCGAAACATTCAGCTCCTTTTTGGAATGGGTGGTTCGGGACGTGTCAGGTGTGGACTCGGTTGTCCATTACCTGGACGATTTCTTGTTTGTGCGCCCCCCTTCCTCCAAGGTTTGTGCTATTTTATTAGCCACGTTGCAGCACTTTGCAGGTAGGTTTGGGGTCCCATTGGCGGCGGAGAAGACGGAGGGTCCTAGAACTGAGCTGAGTTTTTGGGGAATCGTGATTGATTCTGTGGCTATGGAGTGTAGATTGCCCCCGGAAAAGGTGGATGCCCTGAGGGAGGAGATTAGGGAGGCGATGGGGATGAAGAAGGTACAACTGCGTGGACTGCAATCCTTGCTGGGTAAGTTAAATTTCGCGTGCAGGATCATTCCCATGGGGCGGGTTTTCTGTCGGCGGTTGTCGGCTGCTACGTCCGGGGTGCGTGCCGAGAGTGGAGGCCGCTACAGTATATTATTATTTTATTTTTTTATGGTTGAACTGGATGGACTTGTGTCTTTTTTCAACCTGACTAACTATGTAACTATGTAACTATGTAAAAGCAAACAGTCCTTATTTGCCAAAAGGTAAGTGAAACAGCTTGACGCTAGCATAAAAAAAAGTCCACATTTCTGATACACAAAATAAGACTTCAGCTTACTGCTAGCATAAACTTATCCCACCACAGAGTTATAAAGTTCCCACCTGCTTCAGGGGTCCTGAAAAAAGGTCTTGAGAGCTCAGCAGCATCTCAGAAACAAAAACCCAAACTGATCTTTCTCACAAGTGTATCCTGCTTCACACCATACCTCATGAACCTCATGCTGACTGCTTCCTGCCCTTTTCAGCCATCTCTTGCAGGTGAGTTAACCCTTTTAGGACCAAAGTACCCATGGTCTGAGTTAGAGGCTTTTTTCCATCCAACATGTAAGGCATCACTGCCAACATCAGAGTGTAGCGCCCCTCCCAAATAGTTGGGACGCTATGTTAAATTTAGGGCTATGTCTGAGCCATAGTTGGGCTCAGACTTGTTTAATTGTGTCTAAATTCGGTTTCTGCTCTGGCTGTGACATTGCCTGGCAGTTATTCCCCTTGGTCGGTAGGTGGCACTGCCGCCACGGACTCAGGTTGGAATACAGGCATAACACAGCACATTGGGTGTCCTTTCTCGGCAGCCGTGCAGTGGGCGTGGTCGACCTGCTGTGCATGCTGGGAGAGGGTACATAAGGGGCAGACACCATTTGCCCAGGGGGAAAGAAGGGTTTGTTCGTCCTGTGTGGATCCTGGTTCTTCTGATGCACCCATGGCCCGCATGGCACGGGGTGCGCGTGTGTGTTCCAGCCCCGGGCACCTTCAGCCTGAGGCTGCATCACTGCCTGGTAGGCCCAGCTCCGCTAGCTGGGGCCTACACCTTTGAGGAGGATCCCATGCTACCCATATTTGGGGAATCTGCTCTTAAAGAGGAAAGCCAGGGGAGGACCTTCTCCAGAGGAGACTAGCGATGGTACTGCTGTCTCGGGAGAGGCCTGGCGACCTACTCAAGGAGGGATCCAAGAACTTAAAGGCCCTGCAATACGCCAATCTGGCATAAAGGTTTTCTCTTATTGCTTGGCTAGGAGGTTCGGGACTTTAATAATCCTGTGGCAGAGGATTCCTGGACGCATCCTCAGGTTCACCTCAAGGTCTGTAACAGGGACCGTTAAGAATAGATCCGTGCATCTTCCCGGCTGCTAGGACCAGGAAAAGGGAACTATCCAGGTGAGCAATACCCACTTAGGCTTGAGTGGCGACGTTACAGTTTCAGTGTGTTTTTAGTGTTGCGTGCCTGAACCTTTCCCTTATACTCCTCTCGGTTCCTGCTTTCTCCTCAAGTTCCCACTGCAAAAAAAGGAAAATAAAGCCTTGATGTTTAGGTTTTACATTTGTGTGGACATTGACTTTTCTAAAGACTCTTTGCCCTGACAACGGAAGCCTTGGAGGTAGTTTGCATGACCCAAAACAAAACCAGCCGCTCCTTCGGGGGTAAGTGCTACAAGAGCAAGAGCAATAATTTTAGCACAAGATCTTCTGTGTAACTCTAAACCTATAAATCGTAGTTTGGTACTACGAAATGAAATTAGTAAAATGCAACCTGCAAAAGCCTAATTTACTACTGCAAAGTAAGCATTAATCATCTTACGATCCCTAAAATTTAGGGTGTATATGTTCTGTTTTTGGGGCAATTGAGGTTATTTCTCTCACATGGCATATGCATACTTGCAAATACACCCCAAAACACATTTTTCTGCGCCTCAAGCCTCGGCCTCCAGTGGTGTTGTATCGAGCAAAGCACCTCTTCCTCGCAGGAATAGATTGATAAACTGATGACCAGATCACCCCCATGCTGGGACTTATCCATGCCTACCTATGACTTCTCAAATGTGAGTTGCCTGTACTAAGTGCTATTAAACTTTTCCTATATCTGCACCCAGAGGCACCTCTCTCCTTGTGTCTTTTCAGTGTACTGGAACATGGATTCTGTTCCCCCTTGACGGAAGCCCTGAGTGTGGGACCCCCTTTTATCACCTGATATGGTCCTTGGACTTTTTAATATACCAAAAGGTCTTGTCATTTTATCTTATGTTTGCATAGATCACTATGCTTTTAAATTAATTTATGGCTAATAACACTGTGGGGTACATTTTGCTCTAGTTCCCTGTGCCTTTACTCCCTACAGACCAGCCTGAGCAGGAAGCTGCCAAATTTTGCAGTGGTATTATTACTGCAGCTGGAGGCTTGACTTTGTTTAATGCCCATTTAGTTCAGCCATTCACCAACCCCCAAACAAGCCAAATTCTGTCCAAACCTACAGTAGGTCCAGTCTAGCCTGGAGCTCATTTTAAAGTGGAAGTCCATGCAAAATCTAAAATCCCTGCATAGACACCAGAGATCTAACACTATCCTCTCTATCCCTGTAAAGAAAAGATGAGTATACATACATTTTTGGAAGCTGATCAAACCCGAACACTTTAGCGGCGCACAGCAATTTTTTTAATAGTATAAACTATACATATATTTTACAATCAATTAAATAACATTTCTAATCATATGGATTCAATCACACAAGTCCCCCTTTACATCAAAGTCCACAGAGTTCCCCTTTTACATCTGAATCAACAGAGTTTCACTTTTACATCTGAATCCACAGAGTTCCTTTACACTGTAAAGCGGGACTCTGCAGACTCTGAGGTAAGGAAGAACTCTGGGGACTCTAACATAAGGGATGCTCTTGGAACCCTGATTTAAGGGGGAACACTGAGAACTCTGATGTAAGGAGGAACACTGTGGCTTCTGGTGTCAAAGGGAACTCTGATGTAAGGGGGAACACTGTGGCCTCTGGTGTAAAGGGGAGCTGTGATATAAGGGGTGCTCTGAGAACCCTAATTTACCTTAGTGTACTCACCCAGAGGCAGGAGAGAGAAGGGGGGAGACTTCAGTCACAGACAGGGATGGATAGCGAGCTCACTCATCCCTAGGCAGTCAGCACCTCTCATCCAGATATATCTCAGGCTGCTGGACTTCAAATTTCCGGCCCCCACTTTCTTTTTCTGAGGCACAGCGCCAGGTAATGGAGTGTGGGCAGACACAGAGGGGTATGGGCGGGAGGAAGAGGAGCAGATTGAGTGCTCTCTCCTCTTCCGTCTGTGTGTGTGTGTGTGTGGGGGGGGGGGGGGGATTGTTAGTGCCGACTTTGGGCAGTGTAAAAGAGTGTCCCCGTTGGCCCCTCTGGGGGGGGCTTCTGCTGATTCCTTCCGGGGGAGCAAAGGGCCTTTTTTAAGAAATGGGTAGATGATCCTAACGCTCCCTGCGGCAAACTGTTGGAGGGTGATTCCTCCCCAACCTGGAATCCCTTAGAACGCGCCATGGTAGTTTCCCGATGGATTTTTGGCGTCACAAGCAGCTTAGCCATTTTTTCGCCACACAGGACATACCCATCAGAGCCACATCTCAGCTTACGCCTTTTGAGCTTCTTTTTGCTGCGGACGAATCCATCCCCCATATGATATCCGAGTTATAACAGCTACTGGGCTCGTCTGTGGCAGAAATTAAGCTGGCCTACATTAGGGAGTGGGAGCGAGATCTAGGAAAGGAGATTTCCAAGGCGCAGTTGGCTCCCCTGTACCATCTGACTCATTCTATCTCTATTGAGTCTAGGACACAGGAAACCAATTATAAGTTACTGACAAGGTGGTATAGGGTGCCAGCTGTGCTGTCCCGCATTTACCCCACCATGTCTGACCGCTGCTGGAGAGGCTGTGGCCTCCGCGGCACATTACTTCACATATGGTGGGGATACCCCAAAATCCAACCTTTTTGGGAGGCAATTAAGGCGCAAATCAAAGCCATACTGGATATTGATGTCCCCTTTTCTCCGATGCACTTTCTCCTCCAAATTCCCCCTATGCCGGTCAGCAAATAAGGAAGTGTGTGTTGCTGCACCATCTGAACGCAGCCAAACGTCTGCTACCCATTTATTGGAAGCCAGCTCATGTACCTGGTGTAGAAGATTGGATCAGAAAGGTGCAGGAGATTAAGGAGGCGGAAGAATGGGTGGCAACCTGCAATGGCACAAGTGATCGCTTTAGTACCATTTGGGCAGCTTGGTTGCAACACACTTCTGACACAGGGTTTATTCCCTCTAGCTTGGACACTGCTCTTTTGGAGCTAGCGGAGCCCTCCCTTCGGGGATGGAGGGGCACTGCAGTGCGGGTCCCGGAGGCAGAGACCAGTGGCACATGAGGCCCAATACTAAGCTGAATGCTGACAGTGAGCCATTAATTGAAAGCACCTCGTAGTGGCATGTATACACCCCATGTGGAGGCAGTCATGTCCCCTTCCCCCCTCCCCTCACCCACTCTCTCTAATTTTCTTGCCCTTCTGTTTTCTTTTCTGTTTTTGTTGTTTGTTTCTGTTTTGACTGTTGGGATATGGGTCCACACGTGTTTACTTAGCCTAGGCCTCGCTCAGGCTCATTGGTATAGCCCCTAGCTCGGGTGGGATCCTTTTAATTGGAAGAAGTCCCTTCCCCTCCTGGCACTGGAGAAGGGATCTACATGGGAGCTGGGTCCCCTACCGCTTCGTGCCCATAGGCCAGAATTTGGCCGGAGAGGGTTTGATGGAGGCCATTTTGGCCCCCCTCCCCATATGGGACACGAGGGTGGGGGCTCTCACTGAGTACTGTGATCCTCAACCCCGGTGAAAATTAGCGAAGGATTAGCTGGCCGGGTAGTCTCTCTTCCCCCCCGGTGGCTTTGTTATTCTAGCATAGAAAAAGTATCATGATTTCTAGTTGCTAAGTTGAGCCTTGAGAATCGAGTTATGTCTGTCTGCTTATTGTGGACGATGTTTGCAATGTGTTTTCCTATAATGTGTTATGTTTGTCATTTTAAATAAATACAGATTATATGAAAAAAAGACACTCTCGGCCTGCACAACTGCAGCCAGCAACCCTGCTGGGAAGCCATAGTCCGGCCTGAATAATGTGTCAGAGCTTCAGGCGATCTGAGACCTGGATGCATAACTCCAAACCTGAACTGTCCGGGTGAATTCCAGACAGGTGGCAACCCTAGCTCTGACCCGATCTCCAGCGCCGGAAGCTCTGCAGAGGATACTACGGAGGACAACGGCTGTGAAATAACAGGGAAGTGATGTCACCCATAGACTTACTATGGGGCTACTGTTCTCCTCTGTCTCCTCTGCACCCGCCTCTACAGTGAAGCCATGGCTGACAGCTCAGCGTGGGATCTGGTCAGAGCGGGTCAGATCAGCTTCCAAAAAGGTATGTATACTGTTTTTTTCTTTACAGGGATAGAGAGGTTAGTGTTAGATCCCTGGTGTATATAGATGCAGGGATTTTAGAATTTGCATGGACTTCCACTTTAAGTGGTCTATTTATTGGTACCGTGATCAATAGGAGAAGGACCCTGTTATATATGTGGTCAGTGATAGAAGTACATTCTTACATCATCATTAGTGGGAAGGAAGACTGTCCCCCCTTACAGATCACTGATGTCAGTTGTTAACAAGAGACAGAAATTGTTAATTTCTCAAGGAACCCCTAGAAACCTTTGGAGGAACCCTGGCTGAGAAAGGCTGGACTAGGCAGTAATATGTTCCTATCCCCCTTGGTGGGAGTGGAAATGACCCCATCTATAAGGTTATACAGTACACACACAGCACAATTTCTCAGAGCTGCAGTTCCTCTGAGCTCCACAAGGTGGTGATCTCACTTCTACCCAGATAGGAGGTCTCTATGGAAGACAGACAGGACGTGATGTCAGGTACAGAGAGGAAGTTTTGGGTGAGAGGTGAGTCGGGAGGAATTAAGAGAGGACATATAGCTGGAAGTGGCAGTAGAGGAGGTAATAAGATCTTATTTTCTATTTACACCCAGTAACTCCCGTCATGTCCGTCCTCTTCCTCCATCGTCACTGTGATGTCTTTAATCTCCAGAAGATGATGATACACACATATATAGTGTGGAAACCTAGATTAACTCCTTCAGGGGCAGAACATTTCCCCGCTTACGAAGCCAGAAAATTCTCTTCATGTTAGAGATTAAGGATGAGCTCCGGCGTATTCGCACAGCCCACGTGCAGAGCCCGCCAGGAAGTCGGCACTGCGCTGCGCTAATCACAGGCAGTGAGACATTTCCTGATCTCTGCAGCTGCGCAATGTCTCACTGCCTGTGATTAGCGCATCGCAGTGCCGACTTCCTGGGGGGCTCTGCACGTGGGATGTGCGAATACGCCGGAGCTCATCCTTGTTAGAGATGTGTCACCGTCTCACTGGAGATGAGATGAACATACCTGGGTTCAGTGTGAGACGGGTCCACAGAACATAACTAAAGTTCAGGTGTTGCATCTGAACCCCATTGAAGTTAACGGGAGTCGAACAAATTGTTAAAATTGTCAACAAATTACATGGGGATTAGGCCTGGCCAAAATCAATTTGGTGGGAGCAGTAATTTTAATAGGATTTAAAGTGAAACATTAAAAATACAAAATTCCTTTAAAACTCATGTCTGGGGGGGGGGGGGGGGTGCCCTGACCATGCCTGTGAAGGGATTTGTCTGTCCAATGTATACAACCTACTACAGCAACACTGGCAAAGAATAAGAAAAAATGTTGTTTTTTTTACAGTCATTGCAGAAGTAAAAAAAAAAGTTTAAAAGGCACATTTTATGGGGTGGACAAAGACACATAATTCAGCAGATTCACACCAGGATAAGCAATAAGCCCCCACCCTCTCTGAAATTCCATAGAGTAGTTGACCATTTCTAAGCCAACAAAATAGAAGTGTACAAGCCCACAGAACTCTAAAAACAAGGTGGGTGGACAGAAATTAGGACATATTTATACCACTTAGTCAAAATTTTAAAGCATGACTTTTGAACATTAGAGCATATAGAGGAGGCATGGTTGTACAGATTAAGATCAGAGACAAAAAGAGAGAGAACAAAATAAACACCCCAATAATATGGACAGCACTACAGATGTGTAAGAGCAGCAGTGATCACCATGAAGAAAAAACTAAAAGCAAAGAGTCTGCCTATTAACCCCTTACATCCCCATCCTAATATTGTACAACCAATACCGTCCAGATAATTCTCTGCTATTCATTCACAGAGAAACCTGCATAGATCACATGACCTCATCAATTGGGATGGAGGAGGACTGGAGTCATGTGACTGAGAAGATACTAAATCTCACCCTGGAGATCATCTACCTGCTGACCGGAGAGGTGAGATGGATTTTGGGAGGTAACATGACATTCTTATCTCTATTAATAAAACACAGACTTGACCAGAGAGGTAAGGAGGATTCTGGGAGGTCACATGACATCACTCTTTTCTCCATTAATAAAACACAGACCTGACCAGAGAGGTGAGGAGGATTCTGGGATACTAACATAATATTCCTATTGGTTTTCCAATACAGAGATTTCCTCCTATGAAGTCTAGAGATCATATGACCATCACAGTGCCTCCATGTGACTCCCTAAAACCTGAGAGACACAACATTGAGAAGATTCTAGAAGTCACCAAGAAGATGATGGAGCTGCTGACAGGAGAGGTGAGCGGTGCCGGGAATTCTGGGACATTATCCAGTAACAGACAAGGGATGTGTCTGGATGGTGACTGTATCATTGTGTGTGTCAGGTTCCTATAAGGTGTCAGGATGTCACTGTCTATTTCTCCATACAGGAGTGGGAGTATTTAGAAGGACACAAGGATCTCTACAAGGACGTCATGATGGAGAATCAGCCGCCCCTCACATCACCGGGTAAGAGGAGACTTTATTGTAAAGGAGAGAGCAGTACGGAGGCTCCACCTAGATCCCCCATCATCTGATAAACACATAGAAACAATGTATTCAGTCAGTGTGCGTGTTTCCTACAGATGGATCCAGTAATGGGAACCCACCAGAGAGATGTCCCCGTCCTCTGTATTCCCAGGATTCCACACAGGAAGGTCACACCATCCCTCACCATCATCAGGTAAGTGAGGAACAACTATTGTTAGTTATGATTTATGCAGTGGCGTAGCGTGGGTTGTCAGCACCCGGGGCAAGGCAAGTAATTTGCGCCCCCCCTAACCTGCAGACTTTGACACTCCCAGAGTCCCTTCCAACAATACAATAGTACTGACCAACCTGATTACTTTACTGACCATTACACACTACACTGACCACTATACTATACTGTCCACTACACTGACCACTATACTGTCCACTACACTACACTGACCACTATACTATACTGTCCACTACACTGACCACTATACTATACTTTCCACTACACTGAGAACTACACTGACCACTATACTGTCCACTACACTACACTGAGAACTACACTGACCACTATACTGTTCACTACACTAACCACCATACTACACTGACCACCATACTACACTACACTGAGCACCATACTACACTACACTGACCACTGTACTATACTGTCCACTACATTACACTACACTGACCACCATACTACACTACACTACACTGACCACCATACCATACTACACTGACCACCATACTACACTCACCACCATACTACACTACACTGACCACTGTACTATACTGTCCACTACACTACACTGACCACCATACTACACTACACTGACCACCATACTACACTGAGCACCATACTACACTACACTGACCACTGTACTATACTGTCCACTACACTGACCACCATACTACAGTATACTACACTGACCACCATACTACAGTACACTACACTGACCACCATACTACACTGACCACCATACTACACTGACCACTGTACTATACTGTCCACTACACTGACCACCATACTACAGTATACTACACTGACCACCATACTACAGTACACTACACTGACCACCATACTACACTGACCACCATACTACACTGACCATCATACTACACTACACTGACCACCATACTACACTACACTGACCACTACACTGACCACTGTACTATACTGTCCACCATACTACACTGACCACCGTACTACACTGACCACCGTACTACACTGACCACCGTACTACACTGACCACCGTACTACACTGACCACTACACTACACTGACCACTACACTACACTGACCACCATACTATACTACACTACACTGACCACCATACTACACTGACCACCATACTACACTACACTACACTACACTGTCCTGCTGCCTACAGTATATTCTCTCTTTCTCTCCCCCACCCCTCCCAGGGCCAGTAACACGAGGTTGTCTCACTCACCTTCTTGTCCTGGCCTGCATCGGTCTGGCGGATAGGAGGAGGAGGAGGCGGCTCACATTTTTGCTCGTCTCCCCTGTGTTCTGGCCGCCATGTTTAGTGTCCGGCACACTGTGATTGGGCGTATGGGGGTCATGTCCAGAGGCGGGACTTCAGGAGCAACCATGATCACGGACAGGCCAGCCCTACGCCTCACATGACCCCCATATGCCCAATCACAGGGCGCCAGACACTAAACATGGCGGCAGGAGCGCTGGGGACACAGAACCTAAAATTAGGAGGAGGCAGCCACACACACTGGCGTGAAAATTCACCCCCCTAAATATCGCGCCCAGGGCCACAGCACCCCTCACGCTACGCCACTGGATTTATGCACAGCTTGTTTGTTACAATGAATGTTTTATTATATCTTTCAGAGTAGAAGCCTCGGGAATGATAATATTGTTGTTAAAGAAGAGTATAAAGAGGAGGATGAAGAGTATGGAGTGATGGAAAAGTTTTCAGAAAGACACAAGGATATGATGGAGCCACCTAATACCAGCAACCCACCAGAGATATTTCCCTGTCCTCTGTGCTCACGGCATTCCACACAGGAAGATTACACCATCCCTCACGATCATCAGGTAGATGAGGAACACTCACTGATAGTATCATCAGGATCGTACTTTATCTACAGTGTTAACGTTTGATGTGATTTTTATTATATTTTCAGAGTGGAAAACAGAATGATCCTAAAGTTGATGTTAAAGAAGAGATAAAAGAGGAGGATGACAAGGACAGGGTGATGGAAGTCTCAGAGTTTCCAAAAGTACACAAAGATCTGTACCAGGACACCATGGTGGAGTCATCTAGCTACAGAAACCCACCAAAGAGATGTCCCCATCCTCTGTATTTCCAGGACTCCACACAGGAAGGTCACATCTCTCACCAATACAAGGTTGGTGGGACAGAACATCTAGAACATGGACTTGTCGAGGTGATGTGTTGATTTTTTTAAATCTGATGTCACAATATTGAAGCTATTTTTTACAGATGACCTCTTCTATTATTTTCTTGGTTTAGGGTGAAGATTTGATAGATTTAAAAGTTGAGGGTGAAGCAGAAGACAAAGATATGTATGTGAGGGGTGATCAGCAGTCTATGGAGGAGGATGGAATAACGGGGACATTTATAGAGGAGGACACTCCTACAGAGATCGGCACAGGTGGGTCATTAATACTAACTACATTATTAATATCATTTGTTTATCTCACTAATTGGTCCAGAGTAGGGCAAGGACTGGGTGATATCAGCTTGTAATACCCTGGTCACTTTCCTGAACTGTGTTCCCCGTCCTGTATTTCTCTCAGATAAACTTCCTTCGCTGTGCTACACACACAATTTATGTATCTAGCCTGGATTTATGGAGATTCTGGAGTTCGGCTGGCAGGAAAATGTTGATTTCACCATAGGCGTGGCTCAACCTAGGCACCTGGGGTATATGCCTTGAGTCTTCTTTCCCATGCCCGGGTTTAGTAAGATCTCTAGAACATTTCTCCCAGGGTTACTTGCTCTGTTGTCTGCTGGTTGTGCTGGGTGGAGGGATATGTCTTTATAGTCTCAGACCCAAGTCACTGAGTGCAATCTCAGGAGATGGGAGGCAGCGGTGTGGGATCTCTGCAACTTGTGATAAGCAAACATTCCACTGATAACTGATGTTGTGCTTTTTTAAGGACAGTTTGCCCACACAGTATTTATTATTGAGTAATTTTTAACTAAGATATTTTTAAGATACAAGATAATCTATATGACACAGTCTATAATATGAAACTTATTCATGAAGACCTGTGATCATACGAAATAGTTACATTTATTGGTTGACAAAAAAAAACAATTATTTACATTAATTTAAAATACCAATTGCGTTACATGAACGACTTGAAAATCAATAAAAACACTGCAAAATGGGTGTGCAGTCCCTTTGGCATAATACCACCATGATAACTTCTCGGTATAATCAATAACCTTGTGTAAATGACAGTGAAACAGAACATGTGTATTTCACACGTCCAACCGTTAGGCCCCTTTCACACTGGGGCGGGCAGGTGCGGTGGCGGTATAGCAGTGCGATTTTCAGCGCTGCTATACTGTTGTTCTTACCACGGTATGCGGTCGCTAGGGGGGTTAATTTAACCCCCGCTAGCGGCCGAAAAAGGGTTAATACCGCCCGCAAACCGCGGCTATTGCCGCGGTTTGCGGGCGGTGTTACCGCGCTGTCCCATTGATTTCAATGGGAGACCGCGGTAAAGGAGCGGTGAACACACCGCTCCTTTACCGCTGTAAAGAAGCGGCTAGCAGGACTTTTGGAGCGGTCCTGCTAGCGCACCGCTTCAGTGTGAAAGCCTTCGGGCTTTCACATTGAAGGCACAGGGCAGGATTTTTTCATGCGGTATAACAGCGCTATTATTAGCGCTAAACCGCATGAAAAACGCCCCAGTGTGAAAGGGGCCTTACTGTGCTGCAGGTAAGTAAGTGGTTAACATGTGAAATAAATTAGACGTTTGTTTTGTCAATAAATTGGAAACTATGTAAAAAGAAAAATAGATTGAAAAATGTAATCTTTAGAGAAAAATCTACCAGGCGGTTATTGATTAAGGAGAATTAATCATCAATTGCAGAATATTCAATACATCAATATTTTAGAGAACAAACATGAATTCAAGATAAAATCAAAAATTACATAATTACCCATTCCAAATGGCTATTTCCTACTGGCTGGTGACCAGAGTTAAGATGGCTGCCGTGGCTTTCAGGTATCAGGTGTCTAGGAATCTTCATGAATGTAAAGATATGTATTGATGCATGGTGCATCTCCCCCTTCCAGGGTGTGCCCCTGAGTGTGTTCCTTGTCATCTCACTTTTCTTGTCTTAAGTACTATCTCAGACAATGAGATAATAAAAAAATTATAAGTTCTGCCCAAAAAGTATGTGTTCCTAACTCATTGGTTAGTTGTGAATATGGGAGGTAACTGCCCTGTTTCTCACCAACCCCTTTTCAGGAGAGCGATGATTTTAGGGTAATATCACCTTCAACCACCAGGTGTCTCACGTGTGTTTTGAGTCTATCTATTTTAGTTAATATAGTATATTTCCATAATGTGTATTATTTTATATAATGGTGAGAAGGATATACGGTATATATTGAATATTCTGGTAACCACACAAAATGATTATCTATATGGATACACAAATAATTCTGATATCCGATGAATATGTGTTAATATCTAAATACAGGTTACTTTCTTCTGGATATAATCATAATGCTGATTAGCTTTTCAAAACATTTCTACTTATAAAATCACTCTTTCATATATATTTCTTTCTTATAACAAATTTCTTAGATCAACAGATACTAAAATTATTATCATCTTTTTTTTGACCTACAATATCACATATAATTTGAATGTGTTATAATAACATTTAGGTATTTTAAAATGTATTCTAACTTGCGTAACTTTAAATCTTTTATACCATGATGTGTATATAAACACAATTTTCATTTATCCCATATCAATATATCATATTCTTACTTCTAATATCATGTGTATTTATAATGCAACATGTATTTGTCATTTCACTTTGGTTTCAGTTCCTGTGACTTTTTGTCTTTTGGTTGTAGAGTTAACCAGACATTAATGATGCCATTGTTTGGGGGAAAACTGAGTAAATATTGGGGGCCTTCTAGAGACAAGCTCATCCTTTGAAACAATGGGGTTATTTTTGTATCGTATCAGTCTATATACCATATATACTCGAGTATAAGCCGAGTTTTTAAGCACAATTTTTTGTGCTGAAAATGCCCCCCTCGGCTTATACTCGAGTCACATTTTTGCGCCTGATCTCCCGAACTTTGGGGAGCCGGTACTGGCCGGCCGTAAGTTCCCTGGACCCCACCTTGGCACACATATAGCCCCACTCTTCCTCTACAAGTGTGCAAAGTTTCTTGTTCAGGGGACCTACGCCGGGGGAGCACCGATTTTTCAAATCCGGGCACCCCTTCCATAGACTCCCATGTTAAATGGTAATTTCTCTGGTAACTTTGGGGACCCGGTACTGGCCGGTCGTAGGTTCCCTGGACCCCAAACTTGGCACACATGTAGCCCCACTCTTCCTCTACAAGTTTGCAAAGTTTCTTGTCCGGGGGACCTACTGCCGGGTAGCACCGATTTTTCAAAGCCGGGCACCCCTTCCATAGACTTCCATGTTAAACGTCAGTCTAGTCATGGACAGAGTGAGGCATGGACACAGTGAGGCACACCCTAGGCTTATACTCGAGTCAATAAGTTTTCACAGTTTTGTGGTAAAATTAGGTGCCTCGGCTTATATTCGGGTCGGCTTATACTCGAGTATATACGGTAGCTTTTTTTGTCTCGAGGGCTGTATTTGTCACTACTGTGTATCCAGCAAAGATCAGATCAACAACTTTTTGTTTGGTGAGAAAGCTGTCATTGTTCCCTAAGTCTCAAAACAGGCTTGTAAAAAGTTACAGATGGCTAATCCATTGAACATTGGAAAACATGTGAGGTCCCAAAGTCCTTTTAGTCCATCACTCTTGTTTTAACTGGTTCCAAGAGAAATAGTTCAATCCATAGTTCATCTAAGCGAATCTCACATCTTTGCCAGTAAATATTAAATGTATTATTATTATTTTTTATTTTTTTATGACTTCACAACACTGAATACCAATATTAAGAGTTCTGATGCTAATGCTATTTAATTTATAATGCACATTACATATTCCTGACCCTACACTGTATACAATTGTTGCATGTTATAGAATTCTTACCCCTGCACATTATATTCTATGTTGTACATACATAGCCCTGAACCCTGCACTATACAGTCTATGTTGTATAATAAATACTCCTTACCTCTGAATCATATACTTTATGTTGTACAACTCAAGCTCCTGACCCCTATACTATATTCTCTATGTTGTACATACATAGTCCTGACCCCTGCACTATATATTCTGTGTTGTATGTTACATAATTCTGACGCTGTTTAGTTCTAAATTTTGTATCCAGTATTTTAAGTTGTATGTACATTACATAGGCCTTACTTCATCACCCATTTTCTACCAGCTGGACATTTTATATCTGAGGATTTGATTGGAGAACAGACTTTTACATGTTGATAATAATGTGATAACATCCTCAAACTTTGGAACCTTAAACAGAAAGTGATAATGAGGGAGGAGTCAATAACCCAATGATGGTGGTCTTCAGGATCAGTCCAGTCCTCATTTTGGTTGTTCTCCCCCCCCCCCCATCCTCACTCTCTGACCTCTTGTGGGGCTCAGCCTCGCTGTTATTCATGACTTAATCATGGACTAAATAAGGAAGTGCAGTACTTCTTGTGTTTGGAAGATGGCAATGAGTGATCGAGGGGGTGGGGACACTCGTCCTATAATCCCCCTCATTGTCACTCCTATAAAAGATAGTTCTCGTTGTTCTCTCACTCTATGACAAAGTGTCACCATAACCCAGGTGGTCAAAGACTATAGCTGGCTACTGTGTTCTTAACCTATAGCAGCCCCCTTTCCCATAAGGTAAGCAGGCTAACCGGTCCTCTGTTGCCCCTCCTATACACATTGCTATAGTGCCTGGCTACCACGCCAGTGCAGGCACAAACTGAGCAAAGCAAACATGTACTTGTGGTTGGCAGACAGACAAGGTTTAGAATAGTTTGGGGCAATGTCCGAAGTCAAAAAGCAGGCAGAGTTCAGAGCATAGTCGATGTCCGATCCGAGGTCATCAATGAGGTAATCCAATCGAGCAGAGTAGGGCAGACAAACAAGCAGGTATTTCACACGCTATTACAAGCATGAGACTGCAGGCTTGGCTAGCTTAAATCAGATTTGGTCTCCACCCAGGAACTGGCCCCAATAATCACCTTGCAGGTGGACAAACAGACAAGAAGAATGCCTCAGTCAGGACCAGAATGCTGAAATGAGAAACAGGAGTGCTAGACACTCCTGACACTAAGGTCCATGAATAAAAAAATTAACTGGTAGGAGATCAGAGGACCCATTTACTAGTTACCTTGAGGGTGGAATTGTAAGATCCTCAGAGACAAAGCTGCCTGAGGTGGGCGGAGTCCTGGTTTAGGGGAACCAATCTGCTCATGTCTAGTAATAATCTTTTTATTTCTATTTTAGTAGATGGACGGGAGATGAGGAAAACCTCAAAGAATTGTCTCACTTTGTCTCCAGACTGTAAAGTAGAAGATGAGGACATCACACAGTATAGTCCAGGAGAAAACCCGACTACCTCAAATGTCCATCCGGCACCACACAGTGTAGATGGACCATCGTATTCCTCTTATCCTGAGGAACCTCAGACTGTGAGGGGCGGTGCCGGACCATCGTATTCCTCTTATCCTGAGGAACCTCAGACTGTGCGGGACGGTGCCATCCTTCCAACAGATAAGAGGTTTTCCTGTACTGAGTGTGGGAAGTGTTTCCGTTTTATATCCAATCTTAATGTGCATAAAAGATCCCACACGGGGGAAAAACCGTATTCCTGTCCTGAGTGCGGAAAATGTTTTTCACAAAAGTCCAATCTTGAAATTCATCAGAGGCTTCATACAGGTGAGAAGCCATATTCCTGTCCTGAGTGTGGGAAACGTTTTTCAGATCAGTCCCATCTTTACAGACATAAGAGGTCTCACACAGGGGAGAAGCCGTATTCCTGTCCTGAGTGCGGGAAATGTTTTGTAAGTAACTCACATCTTGTCACACATCAAAGACTTCACACAGGGGAAAAACCGTACTCCTGTTCGGAGTGTGGGAAATGTTTTTCAGACAAGTCCTTTTATCACAGACATCAGAGACTGCACACAGGCGAGAAGCTGTATTCCTGTTCTGAGTGCGGGAAATGTTTTTCTCAGAAGTCACATCTTTACACGCATAACAGATTACACACAGGTGAGAAGCCATATTCCTGTCCTGAGTGCGGGAAATGTTTTTCACAGAAGTCCAATCTTTACACACATCAGAGATCTCACACGGGGAAGAACCCTCTTTCCTGTTCTGAGTGAATTGTTCCTCACTGAAGTCCTGTGTTCCTGTACATTGGATCCCACACAACCCTCGAGGTGTATTAGTGCCTTGAGTCCGGGAAATGTCTTCTATATAAATGTGTTGCTGGACATCACAGCTCTCATGTGGGGAAGAAGCACACCCTGATATACACCTCAGATATACTCCATGGCTGAAACAGTTTATAAGGAGATCAGAGATCACCAAAGACATGGATGAAGTGTTGTACCGTGTTGGCTATTGACAGCAGTAGAAAAATAAAAATGGAGTCATTACCTTTTGTTGGCTGAGTACATTTTGTGATGTAAGCTTTTGTATCCATTTGGAAGTCTATTTAAAAACAATTACCAAGGATTTATCTGTCCTTTTGTAAATGCATGTATTCAGCGCTCAGGACATTTCCCCTTTGTTATATACACAGATAACCCCCAGCAGCTGGAAGAAACTTATCCCCCAAGGCAAGTAATATAAAACAAAAATATACTGTATATTTCCAACGCTATGATCCTCCAATGATAAGTTATCTAACAATAATCTCCTTTAGCGGTCATATAGTAA
Organism: Rana muscosa; assembly: GCA_029206835.1. Lineage (NCBI taxonomy): Eukaryota > Metazoa > Chordata > Amphibia > Anura > Ranidae > Rana > Rana muscosa. The sequence goes on from JARGYO010000094.1 coordinate 33,762,237, forward strand.
AAGCAAACAGTCTTTATTTGCCAAAAGGTAAATGAAACTGCTTGACATCAGCGCAAAAAAGGTCCACATTTCTGGTACACAAAATAAAACTTCAGCTTACCGCCAGCATAACCTTGGCCCACTACAGGGTTATAAAAAACATGCCTGCTTCAAATTGTCAAAGTGTCCATAAAATGGTGCACTCCAGATCATTATTTGTCCCAGTTACGTGCAAAAATCTTTTCCACTCACCCGACAACACCTCGTTAAAATATATAAAAAAAATAATTAAACTGTCTCCACATGATCAGACCCTTATGAATGAATGGGTCATATCAAGCATGATGTCAATCGGTACAGTGGTCACCAGGTGTTTCTCTCCTTCATCCAAATATGCAAGTCAGATATTCCTCTGTCCTTTTTTTTCCCCCAAGTATTATAAAAAAAACCAGAGAAACAAGCATAGTGTATTATTTTAAGCAGCAAAAAATGGTGAATGTAAAATTATTCTTACATAAATGTTAGGTGCAATAGCCCAAATAACCATAAAGTTAGTCGCATGTGCAACTAATTTAATAAGAAAAAAATCACTGCGCAGGACTCGCATACAGATGGACTCTCACCAGACAATGCAACCTTTGGATCTCATAGGGTCATAAAGGGCATGTTGTAATAAACCAGTCACCACATATCCTTCTTGGTCCAAGGTATAGCTATTCAGACATTAGCACCTTGGATAGCTCCAAAGAGTATTCTAGACAAGGCAAAACTCATCAGTTTCTCACCCATGCAGGGTGAGGGTTTCCAGGGTGATGCAGTAAAGGGGGAGCAAACTGACCCGCAGTTTGTCCAGGATTGTCCTCATATTGATCCCAGAATTTGGAGGCTCAGATAGATATTGGGTGGGAAACCGTTTCCAACTCTGACTATGGGTACATCAGTTCTGAAAAGGTTAACCCACCTGCAAGAGATGGCTGAAAATAGCTGGAAGCAGTCCGCAGGAGTCCATGAGGTGAGGTGTGAAGCAGGACTCACTTGTGAGAGATCTATTTGGGTTTTGTTTCTGAGATGCTGCTGAGCTCTTGAGAACCTTTTTCTGGACCCCTGAAGCAGGCATGGTTTTTATAACCCTGTAGTGGGCCAAGGTTAAGCTGGCGGTAAGCTGATTTTTTATTTTGTGTACCAGAAATGTGGACCTTTTTTACGCTGATTTCAATTGACCTTTTGACAAATAAGGACGGTTTGCTTTTATCAGTGCTGTTGGCTGGTGATCCAGTATTACACCTGTTGCTCAGATGTTGGCAATCCAGCCATTAATACTGTGTGAAACAAAAACTGAAATTTAAGGTGCCAATGTCTGCTTTGTATGTCCTGGGTAAGAGCGGCACAGGCACTGCAAACCTCTGAAGGAGGCATGGACAATGTCATAAGAACCCTGGTTCAGGTCCCTGAGGTAGCCAACCTCTGCCAAGAGGGAAGTTTAGACCCAGAAAGAACAGGCCCACATGACACCCAACTGCTTCCGCGAGGAGACTTTTGCTCTGTTGATACAGACTCAGCAGTCTCAGGCAGCATAGCTGGAGGCTAAGTAGACCCTGGTGACCGCTTCAGCAGAATGGAAGGTGAAGGTGGTTGTCGCCCCCTAGCAACCTAGTGTGTGAGAAGGGCAGCCACTACTTTCAAAAACTCAAACCCCGCTATGATGTGGAAGTATTCCTAGCCACAATTAATTGCATAGCTGAGAGAGGGTGGGCCAGCCTCATTGCTCTATTCTTATTGGAGTTGAACCGCAGAAGGCCTAATTTGACCTACCAGCAGCTGACACCAGAGAATATGCTAAACTGAAGGGAGAGATCTTAGTCCACCTTGGATGACTGTTGCTGTCTGGGCACACCGGATGCATTGCTGAAAGTATAGTGCCAGCCAGTCACCGCAGTCCCAAATGCATGACTGTCAGGTCACCTGAGGCCAGGTTACAGATGCACACCGTTGGGGTCAGGAGTGCACCGCTAAGGTAGTGGACCCTACGTCTGACTGCTGCGGATGGAACTCTGGGTGGTTAAAGGAGGCAGGCCCACTGGAGCACCAACAGGGATCCCACAGGGAGCTAGAGCATAAGATTCCCCAGAGCGCGGAGTCTAAGAGCCAGCAGGTGTTCACCAGAGCCTCTAGTGGTGAGGATGGACTGGGCTGCAACTGGCTCCAGGTCGCAGGCCCCCAGAGTCTCCCAGCTCACGCTCACAGGAGGATAGAGAGGAAGCAGCAGACCAGGATAACAAGAGATAGTAAGGGGATAATCCAAAGGTCGGGGCGACTAGCAGACAAGGATAAACATAGAACCCGCCAGAGGTCAGGGTCACAAGCAGGGATAGTCGAGAACAAGCCAAGATCGGCAAAACAGAGACAGACGTAGAGCACACGACAAGCAGGAAACCAAACACACAATAGCTTAACAAACAATGTTGATCAGCACGGCTGGCTTGCAGTGCACAGGTAATATAGAGTTCCCTGATAGGGCCTGAGGTGGAGCCATGCTTAGAGGAGAGATTACTTAAGCAGCCAGGTGAGAGTGGCTGGCCTCTAAAGCAGAACACATGGAGGAGAGGTAAGCTAACAGACAAACATTACTGCATAACCATGACAATGACCTGTTACAACTATTAATGAAACGGTTGCAGCTGGAGAAGTAATGGGGCCACAGATTGTAGAACTGATCATTGTGGACTGCTACTTAAGGATGCTACCAACTGAGCTTCAGAATTGGGTCAGCCATTAAGAGCCTCAGACAATAGACCAACTGGTGGATATAGTGGAGCATTACATGATGGTGGAGGATCTATTTCGACCTACCAGCATGGACACCAAAGCCATCATCCCTGGGAACAAGGAACAACCACCCCAGGGTCCCAGAGTTTTGCTCCAGCATGAAGAAATTATAATTTGCTGTGCTGGTATTGTCAATCATGGGGTCATATCTAGGCTCAGTGTACCCCGTAGGAGGAAATCGTAGAGTACAGAGCTACACAGAGAGTGCCCTTCTTTCAATGCCTAGAGGGTCTGTTCATCTCACTGAGGGGCAGTTTGAATGTTACATCTGGGTGAACCAACTTCATGCCCAGGCACTGCTGGACTCAAGAAGTATGATGACCCTTGTCCATAATGGGGTAACTGGGGGAGTTGGCCCCATATGCATAGGACCCTCAAAGTGATCCATTGGGACACTAGTGCCAGTGAGTTTAACAGAGGATAGTGAATTACATCAAAACTTTAAAACCGTGCAAAAAACACAGCCTTGACGTGAAAACAACCGTCACTTGGTCTAGGAGGCGTTTTCAAGTTTTGATGTAAGTGTAATGATTTTGGCTTTTTATAAATACATTTTAGCAGTATTACACATTATATCCTTTCTCCTTATTGCCATACGTCCTATATGGACATCCGATTACCAGGAAAGTTTGGAAGGTGATATTCACATCTGGATATAGGATGTGACGCCTTTTAACATATTGATGGAAGAAGGGTGATATCTTCACCCATATACAGAATACATTCAGCAGTCATAGTCATTGGTGGGAGGTGATATTCCAACCCCAATGCCGCGTACACGACCGTTTTTCATGACGAGAAAAATGCAATTTTTTAATTTGGTCATTAAAAACGATTGTGTGTAGGCTCCAGAGCATTTTTCGCAGCGTGAAAAATGGCCATTAAAAATTTGGAACATGCTCTATTTTTTCTCGTTGTCGTTTTTCTCGTTGTGAAAAACGCCCGTGTGTAGGCTTTAACGACGTGAAAAAAACGCGCATTTAAATGTAAGTTTTTTTTCCTTACACTTCCCTCCTAAAAGTTTTTTTCCTTAAAATTCCCTCCTAACCTTGGGGTGCGTGTTATACGCCGGCGCGTGTTATACGCCGATAAATACGGTACATACTGTACACAAAGATCACATTTATCTGCTCAGGGTGTTGTTTCCAAAGTCCATCAGGACAGTTTTGTAAAGACTTCAGTCTTTCTCAGTAGGAAGTTGATGGCTGCTGAGGGAAATTACGCCATAGGGGAGCAAGAGTGCCTGGCCTTTAAATGTGCTATTTTCTCCATAACAGGAAATTTCATTTGGTGTCAGACAATGCCCCACTGACCAGCATGAGACTTAACAAACACACGAATGCTAGGGTGGCCAGGTGGTTCTTGGCCCTACAAGAGTTTAGATTTGTGGTGGAACACAGGCCTGGAAAACAACACCATGATGCTGATGCCCTCTTAGGGTAAACTAAACAGTGTCCCACACTGCCTCGGACACCTCCGCATAAAGGCAGAGAGGTGGGATATGTTCAGGATGCTAAGGATGGGTCCTGGATGGGAGATGTACATCCCCAGTGTTTGGGTTCATCTCTTTAGGGGGATGACAAGAGCCAGTTGGATTACTCAGGCATTATGAGGAGTTCCGGGGGGATCTGGTAAGGGGAAAAAACTGGCTTGTAGTTTCCCCAGGATTGTTAAGACATATTAGGACCTAATATTGGTCTTGGAATTCAGTGGCTCGGAGATCAGCTAGCTGGTTATCCAAACTCCCCCAAACATTACAGACTGCCTTATTTCAGAGGTCCCTTACATTGGTGACCAGTGGAAGAAGGGCCCCCTTACATCGTCATCAGCGGGTAGACTGCCCCTTTACAGATCATCGATGCCATTTGTTACTGAGAGACAGAAATTGTTCATTTCTCAAGGAACCCCTAGTAACCTTTGGAGGAACGCTGGCTGAGAAAGGCTGGACTAAGCAGTCATATATTTCTATCCCCCTTGGTGGGAGTGGAGATTACCTCATCTATAAGGTTATACAGTAAGGTGACCAGATTTTTTAAATGAAATCCGGGGACATATTTTTCTTTTTTTTATTAGTAATGGCGGCAATCTGCGACTCTCTGCCCGTCGCCTCACAGCCTGTCAAATCTTACTCTCCGGGCCCCCAAGTACTACTGGGTGGGGAGCGGAGGAAGATCGCTCTTCCAGGGAAGGCAAGGAGATAAGCAGGCAGGCAGCTGGCCGGGACTTGAGCCAAGGCAGAAGAACATGCGAGCGGAGCTAAATGGGCATGTGGCCGAAACTGAAGAAATATTCACTTCGCTCCGACCAGCACATGATCATCAGAAGGGGGCACAGATAAGGGAAAAAATACACCCCTCTAAGCTAGTAGCAGCGGCGGAGCAGGAGTGTGTAATTCCGATTTTTTTTTTTTCATTCTGCACTGACTGTCTTTGAAATTGCCCCAGCCCCTGTTCAAATCCAATCCCTGGACAGATTTGGTCCGGGGACAGTGTCCCCAATCCGGGGACTGTCCCCGGAAACCGGGGATGTCTGGTCACCCTAATATACAGTACATACACACATAGTACAAGGCCTGTGTTTACACAATGAGATGTTTCTCTAGGCTGCAGTTCCTCTGAGCTCCACAAGGTGGTGATCTCACTTCTATCCAGACAAGAAGTCTCTATGGAAGACAGGAAGTGATGTCAGGTATAAATAGGAAGTTCCAGGTTAGAAGTGAGCCGGGAGGAAGTAGAGAGAAGACATTGCTGAAAGTGGCAGCAGAGGAGGTAATAAGATCTTATTTTGTAATTACACCCAGTAATCCCCCGTCACGTCCGTTCTCCTCCTTCATAGTCACTACTGTGATGTCTAGATTAACCCCTTCAGGGTCAGAACATTTCCCCACTTATGGGGTCGGAACATTCTCTTTATTTTGGAGAGGTGTCACCTTTCCCACCAATGACCTTCTCACCTCATCAGTCTATGCAACTGGATTATACAATGCTTATTAATGGGGTGGTTTATTTAGGGGAATTTGAAAATGTATGTTTGTAAGATTCAAATGACATCACAGTGACCCCATAGCTCCTCCTCCCAATGTCCTTCCATCCGCCTCATTTCTCTTATTTTCCAATGCTCTAATGCCGCGTACACACGATCGTGATTCACGGCGGTGAAAACACCGCCGTGAATCATGACAGGAAAAACGAGGGAACGGCTTGTTCCCCCACACACGGCCGTTTTTCCCGAAATTTTTTTCTCTTGACGAGAAAAACTACCGTGTGTGGGCTCCGTGGCAGTGTTTCCCTATGGGAAAACTGCCGCGGAAAAAAATTAAAGGAGTCACGACGAGAAAAATTAGAGCATGTTCTAATTTTTCTCGTCGTGGTTAATGCCGTTTTTCCCGTCCGGAAAAACGGCAAAAAGCCCACAGACGATCGTTTTTCTCGTCCAAAGGGAAAAATGTCATTTTTCCCGACGGGAAAAATGATCGTGTGTACGCGGCATTAGGGTTTGGGCCTGTTTTGTATGCAATTATGCCAGAAACCTGTGACCTTTAACCTATGTAGTAGGGGGCTCTGTGCAGGTAAATTATACCTCAGCCTGAAGTGACTTTAATATATTGGAGACATAAATAGAGAGGTGAGGAGGATTCTGGGAGGTCACATGACATCACTCCTTTCACTATTAATAAAACACAGACCTGACTGGAGAGGTGAGGGGGATTAAAGGAATGTCATTTGATTTTACTATTCATACTGTATATAGATTTCTTTAGATTTGTGAAGTCTGGTGAATATATGACCATCAAATTGCCTCCAAGTCCTGGTAGAATACAGAAATAAAAAGAAGATTACAGAAGTCCCCAGGAAGGTCACTGGGCTGCTGACAGGAGAGGTGAGCAGTACTGGGAATTCTGGGACATTATCCAGTAACAGACAAGGGATGTGTCTGGATGGTGACTGTATCATTGTGTGTGTCAGGTTCCTATAAGGTGTCAGGATGTCACTGTATATTTCTCCATGGAGGAGTGGGAGTATTTAGAAGGACACAAGGATCTCTACAAGGACGTCATGATGGACAATCAGCCGCCCCTCACATCACCGGGTAAGAGGAGACTTTATTGTAAAGGAGAGAGCAGTACAGAGGGTCCATCTAGATCCCCCATCATCTGATAAACACATAGAAACAATGTATTCAGTTAGTGTTCTGGAATTTTTATAGATAGGCAACTCCTATCCTCATATTGATTAGTGGTTCCAAATGAATAACTACTGCCGTAGGGAACAGACACAAAAGATACACTGAGCATCTTTCCAAAAAACTGTTCTGTTTATTGAGCGCAATTGAAGTTTTTTATTTTATACACGTGATTACGTAGGTATCACATTAATATTACAATTGTACTTTTATGGTAACAAGAAGCGTAACATAGGCAGGCCAAATTCTAATCTGGACTCGAAAGAATGTAACATGTAATGAAAACATTATTAGTGCTGTTTGCACAATAAGTGTAGTGTGCAATACATAGGCAAACTATACAAAAATAGAATACGGTTCTATACAGAATTTACGAATCTCCTTTACAATCTCCCCTCTTCTGATCAATATTTTACATTTTGATGACTAACCATACCTTCTATCACCCTTAACCTGGAACCTCCACATGCTTAGGTGGAGGTAGTCCCGGCCAAGGAGGCAAACTTCATTGGGGAGAATTTAATAGCCGAGAGCAGTTACAATATTACAAATGACCTTTTATTGTGATTAAAACTTACATAGAAACAAATGATTATTAAGAAATATTTACAGAGTAATTGACTGTACACTTCTGTGGCCAGAATGGCCTTGTAACTTAATTGCGGACATGCTGACTTAGCAGAGGTATACACAGACAATTCTACATAAAATGGAAGACATAAAAGACAATATGACTTCAACATGGCTAAACTACTTTTCAAATCACATTTAAATATATATGTATATTTATATCATTTACAATTAAAGAGGTTGTAAGCCTCCTATAATGAGGCTTACCTATAGGTACTGTAAATATCTCCTAAACTTGCACCGTTTAGGAGATATTTACTATGTATGCTGCACCTGACGTCATCGGCACATGTGCACTGAAGGAACGGCCCGCTTGGCACCTGCGTGGGCGTGATGTAATCGCGGTTTCGATCAATCACAGCGCCGGACCCCGCAAACCCGGAAGTAACTCCGGGAAACATGTCGGCCGTGCGAGCGGTGTGCCGGCACCGTTCTAAGGTAAGTATTTCATAATGAGCTAGAATGCAATGCGTACTAGCTCATTATGCCTTTGTATTGCAGGTTGTTTTTTTTTGGGGGGGGGGGTTCGGAAGTTTGCAACTTCTTTAAAGCATTTGAATAAATAGTATCCCAGACTGTGATTTCAAGAGGAAAACGAATCAAGCACAGAGATTATTTAAATGAGTAATTTTTGCAGTGTCTAGTGTGGATCCATGTGACTTTTCCTTCAAGTTTTGTAAACTGTACATGAAATAGATGCTGTATTGTATCTCCAAGCATCTCCTTATATATAAATGTCTCTTAACAATCCACAAGTCACCTGGCTTTAGTTTATGAGATCCTTCCAAACTCTTATGCCGCGTACACACGATCGTTTTTAATGTCATTTAAAAAAATACGTTTTTCTCGACTTGACTTTTCTTGTTTCCTCTCAAGCCTGTATTGCATACACACGTTCATTAAAAAAAACACTCAAGCAAAGCGCAGTGGCGTACAACACGTACGACGGCACTATAAAGGGGAAGTTCCGTTCGAATGGCGCCACCCTTCATGTTAGTAAAGTTTGTTGAGCGACGATTCGCGCTTTTCAGCCTCGTGCTTTTCAGTCCGTTACAGCTTGACGAATGTGCTATCTCCATTACTAACGCTAGTTTTACCAGAACGAGCGCTCCCGTCTCATACTTGATTCTGAGCATGTGCGGTTTTTTTCCCCTCGTAAAAGCATACACACTACCGTTTTTCACGTCGTTAAAAAAAACGACGTGAAAAAATAGAGCAGGTTCTCATTTTTTAAGGCCATTTTTCACGTCGTTAAAAATGCTCTGGAGCCTACACGCGATCGTTTTTAATGCCCAATTTAAAAAATAGAATTTTTAACGACGTGAAAAACGATCGTGTGTACGCGGCATTAGAATCTGGAATTGGGGAGAAAACTCATAAATGAGTTTGTCAAAGACCTTTAAAGTGGATGTAAACCCACGCTCATCCTTTCTAAACTACTGCCATAGTGCTGATCTATAAGGATATAGATGCCTCCTGCATGTATCCTTATCTGTCAAATGTCTCCCCTCTGTCTGTTATAAGAACTGAAAAACTGCAGATTCTGTGGGTGGATCTGTTGTCTGGAGCTCGGTGGGTGGAGTCGTGATGTCAGTAGACTTCCCGCCCACCTCTACACTCCCCTTGTCAACATGCATTTCTCCTGTGTATTCCTTCTGCTATGATCACTAACATCCAGTCAAAATCCAGAAAAGTAATCACATGACTTCAGAAAAGGAGTGGGGGTGGGAATTAAAAAATAATGCCTAATGTCTAAAGCTAGTGCACGAGATATGTAAATAACCTGTCACTCAAAGCAAGGGGGCGGAACAGACAAAGGGGTTTCTCTGTTTGTCCTTTTTTATCTCACGGAACAATAAAAGAGGATTGCTGGGAGCTGGATTAACTCTTTGTGGCAAGACCTGGCACAAATGATAGGAAATCTTATACTCTACATTGTGACAGCAAAAAAATAAATAAAAATTTCGGGCTTACATCCACTTTAAAGATAAGCAACATTCTCTGTGAGATCCGAGTGGAGGACTTCAGCTGCTGGGACAAATATAAACAAGTGAGCAACAGTCCAATGTCAGCGGGAGCCAATCGGCGGGTCCGGAGGACCAAATGTCCGCTGGGACCCACGATCATCCCCGAGGCAGACAGAACGGCGGTCTGCCTATGTAAGCAAGGCAGATCGCCGTTCTGTGATAGAATACAGAGATCTTGTGTTTCTGCTAAGCAGGAACATGGATCTCTGTCTTCTTACAGTAAAAGCACCCCCACAGTTAGGGACACATTTACCCCTTTGATTGACCCTGATGTTAACCCTTTCCCAGCCAGCGTCATTAGTACAGGGACAGTGCATATTTTTTAAGCTCTGATCACTGCATTGGTGTCACTGGTCCCCAAAAAAGTGTCACTTAGTGTCCGATTTGTCCACTGCAATGTTGCAGTCCCACTATAAGTCGCTGATCACCACCATTACTAGTAAAATAAATAAATAATAATTCCATAAAAATATCCCATAGTTTTAAGACACTATAACTTTTGCGCAAACCAATCAATATACACTTTTAGGGATTTATTTTTACCAAAAACATGTAGCAGAATATATATTGGCCTAAACTGAAGAAGTAATTAGATTTTTGAAGATTTTTAATTGGATGTGCTTTATAGCAGAAAGTAAAAAATATTGTTTTTTTTTTCAAAATTGTCTGTGTTTTTATTGTTTATAGTGCAAAAAATAGAAACCGCAGGGGTGATCAAATACCACCAAAAGAAAGCTCTATTTGTGGGGAAAAAGGACATCCATTTTATTTGTGTACAGTGTTGCACGACTGTGCAATTGTCAGGTAAAATAACGCAGTGCCGTATCGCAAAAAATTGCCTGGTCATGAAGGGGGATTAAATAGCCAAAAAGGGGCTGGCTGTAGGCTAGACTAATGAGGCAGGTAATGGTAACCAGGTGAGTCCCTTTGGAAACAACAAGTGGCTGGTAAATAATCAACAGCTAAACAGCCTCTGTGTACTGAAAGAAAAGATCTGCTAGTAAATAGCAGGAGCCCAGCCCTGGCATCAATACAGTTCAATTAAGGGGAGTAAAATAGGTACCCTTTGTCCCAAAAATGCCTTACCGATCAAGGAAGTCTGATAACTCAAATGTAAACAAGGGGCTTACCTCAGCCGACTGATTATCAAAAATTCTCAAATCGTCTCAGTTTTGGATTCTCAGGGTCACCTGTAAATCCCCTCCTGGCTGGCTCGCCAACTGATCTGAAAATTCTATAGATGGGCAACTCCATTCCTCATATTGATTAATGGTTCCAAAGTACTTCATTAGGGAACAGACACAAAAGATACACTCAGCATCTTTCCAAATAACCATTCTGTTTATTTGGCACAACTGAAGCTTTTTATACACATGATTATGTAGGTATCACAATAATATTACAATTGTACTTTTATGGTTACAAGGGGAGTAACATAGGCAGGCCAAATTCTAATTAGGACTCGAAAGAATGCAACATGTAATGAAAACATTGTAAATGCATTGTGCAATACATACAGTAGCCAAATCATACAAAAAAAGAAACAGTTTTATACAGAATTGTCAAGTTTCCTTTACAGTCAGTGTTTGTGTCTCCGACAGATGGATTCAGTAATGGGAACGCACCAGAGAGATGTCCTCGTACTCTGTATTCCGAGGATTCCACACAGGAAGATAACACCATCCCTCAGAATGATCAGGTGGATGCATAATAATCATTGGTAGTTATGATTTATACACAAGCTTGTTTGATACAATGAATGTTTTATGTAATATTCAGAGCTGGAATCTCGAGGAATATAATATTGTTATCAAAGAGTATAAAGAGGAGGAAGAGGAGTACGGAGTGATGGAGAAGTTCTCAGAAGGACACAAGGATATGATGGAGCCACCTAATACCAGGAACCCACCAGAGAGATGTCCCCGTCCTCTGTATTCCCAGGATTCCACACAGGAAGGTCACACCATCCCTCACCATTACAAGGTTGGTGGGATGGAGCATCTAGAACATGGAGACATGATGGAAAAGTTTGGATTTTTTAATGTAATATCACAATATTAACACTTATAGTATACAGATGTTATTTTCTATCATTTTCGTGGTTTAGGGTGAAGATCTGATAGATATGAAAGTTGAAGTTAAAGCAGAAATAGAGACGTATGTGAGGGAAAATCAGCAGTCTATGGGGGATGGAATAATGAGGACAATTAAAGAGGAGGACACTCCTACAGAGATCAGCACAGGTGGGTCATTAACACTAAATACATTCCTCCACCCATACTGCTCACTGATTGGTCCAGAGTATGGCAAGGACTGGGTGATATCAGCCTGTAATACTCTGGTCACTTTCCTGAGCTGTGTTCCCCGTCCTGTATTCCTGTATTTCTCTCGGATAATTTTCCTTCTCTGTGCTGCAGACATGATTTATGTATCTAGACTGGATTTAAGTAGATTCTGGGGTTCAGCTGGCAGGAAATGTTGATTTTCTTCACGTTCATTGCTCAGCCCAGGCACCTGGTTCATGTGTCTGGGGTCTTCTTCCTCATGTCCGGGTCTAGTAAGATATCTGACAAAGCAATTTACCCAAGGTTACTTTGTCTGTTATTTGCTGGCTGGGTGGAGGGATATGTCTGTATAGTCTCAGACCCAAGTCACTGAGTGCAGTCTCAGGAGACAGGAGGCAGTGATGTGGGACCTCTGCAACTTGTCTCAAGTAAACATTTAAATAACCACTGATTACTGAATATCAATATTATGATTCCTGACCCTTACACTATATAATTTATATTGTACATTACATCCTTGCCCCTGCACCATATACTGTACATTTTTTGTACATTACATAGTCCTGACCCCTGCACTATACATTCTATGTTGTAGAATACATAATTCTGATACTGTTTAGTCCTAACATTTGTAACCAATATAATACGTTTACATTACATACTCCCTACTTCTTTTGTATCCATTTTCTACTAGCTGGACGTTTTTATTTCTGATGATTTGATTGGAGCACAGACTTTTACATGTTGATAATAATGTGATAACATCCTCAAACTTTGGAACCTTAAACAGAGAAGTGATAATGAGGGAGGAGTCAATAACCCAATGATGGTGGTCTTCAGGATCAGTCCAGTCTTCATCTTGGTTGATCTCCCCCATCCTTACTCTCTGACCTCTGGTGGGGCTCAGCCCCGCTGTTATTCATGAGTAAATCATGGACTAAATAAGGAAGTGCAGGACTTCTTGTGTTTGGAAGATGGCAATGAGTGATAGAGGGGGTGGGGACACTTGTCCTATAATCCCCTCATCACTGTCACTCCTATAAAGACAGTTCTCGTAGTTTCCTCACTCTCTGACTAAGGTCCATGAATAAAGAAATGATCTGGTAGGAGATCAGAGGACCCATTTACTAGTTACCTTGAGGGTGGAATTGTAAGATCCTCAGAGACAAAGCTGTCTGATGTGGGCGGAGTCCTGGCTTAGGGAAACCAATCAGCTCATGTCTAGTAATAATCTTTTTATTTCTATTTTAGTAGATGGACGGGAGATGAGGAAAACCTCAGAGGATTGTCTCACTTTGTCTCCAGACTGTAAAGTAGAAGATGAGGACATCACACAGTATAGTCCAGGAGAAAACCCGACTACCTCAAATGTCCATCCGGCACCACACAGTGTAGATGGACCATCGTATTCCTCTTATCCTGAGGATCCTCAGACTGTGAGGGACGGTGCCGTCCTTCCAACAGATAAGAAGTTTTCCTGTACTGAGTGCGGGAAGGGTTTCCATTCTAAATTCCATCTTAATGTGCATAAAAGATCTCACACAGGGGAAAAACCGTATTCCTGCCCTGAGTGCGGAAAATGTTTTTCACAAAAGTCCAATCTTCAAATACATCAGAGGCTTCACACAGGTGAGAAGCCATATTCCTGTTTCGAGTGCGGGAAATGTTTTTCAGTGAAGTCCCATCTTTTCATGCATAAGAGGTCTCACACAGGGGAGAAACCGTATTCCTGTCTTGAGTGTGGGAAATGTTTTGTACTAAAATCACATCTTGTCACACATGAAAGACTTCACACGGGGGAAAAACCGTACTCCTGTTCTGAGTGTGGGAAATGTTTTTCAGACAAGTCCTTTTATTACAGACATCAGAGATTGCACACAGGTGAGAAGCCGTATTCCTGTCCTGAGTGCGGGAAATGTTTTTCAGACAAGTCCAGTCTTTACATACATCAGAGATCTCACACGGGGGAGAAGATGCACTCCTGTCCTGAGTGCGGGAAATGTTTTTTAAATAAGTCACATCTTTATACACATCAGAGATCTCACACAGGTGAGAAGCCGTATTCCTGCCCTGATTGTGGGAAATGTTTTTCAGAGAAGTCAAGTCTTGACAGACATCAGAGGTCTCACACGGGGGAGAAGCCGTATTTCTGTCCTGAGTGCGGGAAATGTTTTTCACAGAAGTCCAGTCTTCGCAGACATCAGAGGTCTCACACGGGGGAGAAGCCGTATTTCTGTCCTGAGTGCAGGAAATGTTTTGCAGTGAAATCCAATCTTTACAGACATCAGAAATCTCACACGGGGGAGAAGCCACTTTCCTGTCCTGTGTAAGGGAAATGTTCCTCACTGAAGTCCTGTCTTCCTGTACATCAGGGATCCCACACAACCCTTGAGGTGTATCAGTGACTTTAGTGTGGGAAATGTCTTCTATATGAATGTTGCTGAACATCACAGCTCTCATGTGGGGAAGAAGCACACCCTGATATACACCTCAGATATACTCCATGGCTGATCTTTATCATGTAAGAAACAGTTCATAAGGAGATCAGAGATCACCAAAGACATGGATGAAGAGTTGTACCGTGTTGGCCATTGATAGCCGTAAAAAATAAATAAAAACAGGGTCATTAACTTTTATCGGCTGAGTACATTTTGTGGTTAAAGTTTTTCCGCAAGGCCTGTGTGCAGGATGCAGTGGTCAGGAGTATGTCATATATAGCCCAGCGTACAGAGTGGTCAAGAATGTGGATTATTTGTCATCTTGCTCTTCTTTGTGATGGTGACCTGCAGTTTACATCTTGGCCTTGAGCTTGTAAGTCAACACTACACTAGGGTACAGGGCCAGGTCAAGGGGGTGGGTGGGTGAGAGTAGCTGCCCAGTGCACAGTGTTTAATGTGGGGAAGGGTGCAGGAGTGGCAGACACCTCTTAATGCATCCTGGGATATGACCTGTCACATGAGCATGTTGGTAAATACCTGTGTAGAGAAAAGCATAGGGTAAGGTGACCAGATTTTTAAAATGAAATCCGGGGACATTTTTTTTTTTATTAGTAATGGCGGCAATCAGCAACTCTCTGCCCATCGCCGCCGCCACCCGCCTCACAGCCTGTCAAGTCTTACTCTCCGGTCCCCGGCTACTACTGGGTGGGGATCGGAGGAAGATCACTCTGCCAGGGAAGGCAACGAGATAAGCAGGCAGGCGGCTGGCCGGGACTTGAGGTAACATGCAAGCGCATCTGAATGGGCATGCACCCAAAACTGAAGAAATATTCAATCCGCTCTGACCAGCACATGATCATCAGAAAGGGGCACAGATAATGCAAAAAAATACACCCCCCAAAGCAAGTAGGAGCGGCAAAGTGGAGGTGTGTAATTCAGATTTTTTTTTTCTGCACTGACTGTCTTTGAAATTGCCCCAGCCCCTGTTCAAATCCAATCCGGGGACAAAACCAAGGACAGACTTGGCTCGGGGACAGTGTACTTAATCCGGGGACTGTCCCCGGAAACCGGGGATGTCTGGTCACCCTAGCATAGGGGTGCTGGGGAGGTGACCTGATTCATCTGATGCCACAGACTTCTCTGTATCCTGAAAGTCGGACTTTCGGCAGCTGTACAGGAGCTACCACTGGGGGTGAGAGGAAGGAACTCGCCAGCAGATGGTGGACTGTGGGTACTCACCAGCAATGCCATGCCTAAGTCTGGTGAGTACAATTCAGAAAGGGAGGAATTTGTGGTGGGGGTGTTTTTTTCATGGAGGTTTGGGGATTGGATTTGGAGTAGGGAGGGATTTTTGTATGGGAGCGAGTGAGTGAGTGAGTGAGAACTTGTATAGCGCTACAATTGCGAACTAAATCGCCTCAAGGCGCTTGGCATCCAGTGTCGTTGAGATCCTTTAGAAGAGATGGGTCTTTAGTTTTTTCCGGAAGGCTCGATGGTTTTCTTCCATGTGGATGTTCATGGGTAGCGCATTCCATAGTCTTGGTCCTTGGACAGCAAACCTTCGTTCTCCCTTGGCTTTGTAGCGAGTCTTGGGGATATGGAGGAGGTTTTGGTTGGTTGATCGAAGGTCACGAGTAGTGGTATAGTGTTTTATTTTTTCGCATAGATATTGTGGTGCCTTTCCTTGTGCTTATTTGTGGGTGAGGCAGAGGGTCTTGAATGTGACCCGATCCTTTACGGATAGCCAGTGGAGGCTTCTCAGGGATGGTGTGATTGATTCCCAGGGTTTTTTCCCTGTTACCAGTCTGGCCGCTGTGTTTTGGATGACTTGTAGACGTGCAATCTGGTATTTGGGAAGTCCTAGATAAAGGGAATTAGCGTAGTCAAGCCGGGAATTGATGATGGTTCCGACTACTACTGCTCTGTCTTTTTCTGGGATGAAAGGGATAAGTCTTCGTAGCAGGCGGAGAAGGTGGTGAGATCCGCTGACTACTGATCCTATTTGTGCGTCCATAGTCATGTCTGAGTTAAAGATGACTCCCAGGCTTTTTACTTTGGTGCTTGGGGTTATGTTTTGTCCAAGGATGGTGGATGGTGTCCATGTGGTCCTGGCGTTTTTCTTTCGGTTAGCGTGGAAAATGAACAGTTCTGTTTTGGATGCATTAAGCTTGAGGGAGCTCTCTGTCATCCAATTGTTGATTAATGTAAGGCATTTTTCCAGCCCGTAATATTGTTCTTTTTTGTTGTTGATGCGAAAGTAAAGTTGGGTGTCGTTTGCATAGGAGTGATAACGTAGATCCTGTTCACTGATGATTTTGAGGAGTGGTCGGAGGTAGATGTTGAAGAGTACCGGTGACAGGGGTGATCCTTGAGGGACTCCGCATGTATTTATGCGTGGTGCCGAGGTGAAGGCTCCCAGTTTCACTGTCTGGGATCTGTTTTCCAAAAAGGATTTGAACCATGGTAGGTCCTCGTCCGCGACTCTTGCCACTTCTGTGAGGCGCGTAAGTAGAATTTTGTGATCTACTGTATCAAAAGCTGCACTAAGGTCCAGCAGCACCAAGAGGCACGATTCTCCGTCATCTGCTGCTTCTAGTGCGTCGTCCCATATTTTAAGAAGTGCCGTTTCCGTCCCATGGCCTGGGCGGAACCCCGATTGAAGTGGATCCAGGAGTTTGTGGGTATCCAAATGAAGTTGTAGCTGTTGTGTTACAACTTTCTCGATGATCTTGGAGATGGTGGTCAGGCTTGTTACCGGTCTTCTAAAATTTGGGTCATTCGGGTCAAGGTTAGGTTTCTTCAGGAGGGGTTTGATTATTCCTTGTTTAAGGGAAGTCGGCAAAATACCTTCTTTGAACGATTGGTTGATGAAGTGTGTTATGAGCGGTGCTAAGATGTCGGTACATTCTTTCAGTAGTTTTGCCGGAATGATGTCGTTCGGTGAAGTACTATCTCGGAGGCTTCTGATGATGTTTTTAGTAGTGTCGATTGTAATTGGGACCAGAGTAAATTTCTTTGATTGCAGATTATTTATCTGGTTCTTTTCATCCTTTGGCCGTGTGGGGTTGTTTGATTTTTCCTTCTGAATTATTTAACTAATGTTATCGATTTTGTTGATAAAAAAATTTGACAGTTCATTGCAGAATTCCTGTGTTTCGTTTGCTGAAGACTCCAAGCAGATGGGATTCATGGTCTGGGCCACTAGTTTAAAGAGTTCACGGGGGCGGTTTAGGGCTTTTGCGATGGTGTTAGCGAAATGGTCTTTTTTTGCTTTGAAGATTGCTTTATGATATTTCCTAGTGAGTGCTTTGTAGATTGTGTAGTTCTCCTTTGTTGAATTTCTTCTCCATGCTCCTTCTGCTCTTCTGCGTTCTTGTTTCAGTAAAGTCAGAGCGTCATTGAACCAGCCCGCGTTTTTTTTGCGGATGCGCGCTCTGCGTCTTGGAGCAACCGTGTCTGCTGTCTGTAGCAAAGCTTTGTTCAGGGAGTTGAGTGTTTCTTCTGTTGAGTGGTTTTGGTTTAGCATTTCCATATTGTTCTGTAGTGTGGTTTTGAAAAGTTCAGAGTATAGTTTCTTCTGTGATCTTGTCCAGTATGTTATTGCTGATTGTATTGATTTTTGTCGGGTGGTGTTGGTCGTTATGGTAAATTTGATGGCATGGTGGTCTGTCCATGGTAGAGGCTGGTTGTCCAGTGTGTTGATGTCCATATTTTGTTTGAAGATTAGGTCAAGAGTGTGACCTGATACATGTGTAGGAGTATTTATCAGTTGTTGCAAGCCTAGTTTTTCTAGTTGGTCGATGCAGGCGGTGGCGATAGGGTCTTCGGGGGCATTGGCCCAGAGGTTGAAGTCTCCGAGTAGCAGGAGGTTTTTGGTTTTCATGGTGTATGTCGAGAAAAATTCATCGAAATGTGTGAGGAGTTGTGTCTTTGGTCCCGTGGTTTGTAGCAGAGCAGTATGTGGACGGTATCCTGGGGTGTAGTTTGAAGTTGCAAAGTGAGCGTTTCCATAAAAGGTAATGAGTTCTGTAGAGTTGGTTTGATGAACGTGAGGTGGTCCTTGTAAATTACTGCTAGGCCTCCTCCTCTTTGTCCTGTTCTGTGCTCCGTTAGGATGCGGTAGTTCTCCGGCACTAGTTCTGCTAGGATGGTATTGCAGTCGGGTGTTAGCCAGCTTTCAGTGATGAAGAGGCAATCTATGTTGTGTTGAGTGATGAAATCATGGATTTCCTGTCTGTGTTTGACTGCTGATCTGGTGTTGATTAGGGCACTTGATAGATGTTGTAGTATCCGTGGGGCTCTAATGTTTTTTCCTGTTGATAGTTGACTAATTCTTAGGATTCGTTCTTTTTGTAGTTTTTTTTGGATGGGTGTTGGTAGTATAGTGGTAAAGTTCTTTAGGCTTCGGATGGTGTCAGCTGAGTATTTAATATTGCCCATGTTGAGAATGATCCAGCTGACGATAATGATGATGATCCCAATGATGATGATTCCTTGCTGCTCCCTGGAGGCTGTTGAAGCTACCCTGAGCCTTCCCGCTAATGGCAGGAACCTGATATACTTACCTGGGTAAAGATGAGTGATGATGGTGATGTTGCTGGTGGTCCTGGTGAAGACGGTGATGATCTACACTATCTAACCCCCCCCCCCCCCCCCCCGTTGATCCAGAGGAAGGCGAAAAACCCCGGCCAAGCACGAGCCAATAGTGCTAGAGCGGGGGAAAAAATTCCTTCCTGATCCCTCTAGAGGCGATCGGGTTGCCCTGGATCAGCTAGCTAATGGAGGAACCCGGTATACTTACCTAGTTGAAGATGCAGATGAGGAGGGTGATGATGTTGCTGAGAATGAGGGCAAGATGATAGTAATTGTATTAGCAGTTCTTGCTGTTTGTATTACTGTAGTACTGTTAAAGTCCTGTAGATATAGGTCCAGGTGTACTCTGTGCTTTACCTATTTTTGGCCTTTACACTCTGTGTGTTATGCACTTTTGACCCAGAGCAAAGTAGGCTCAGTTGTTATTAAACTATACCTCTTTGAGCTCCTTCCATGGTTAGCACATTTCCCCCCCTTTCTGAATTGTACTCACCAGACCTAGGCATGGCATTGCTGGTGAGTACCCACAGTCCACCATCTGCTGGTGAGTTCCCTCCTCTCACCCCCAAGTGGTAGCTCCTGTGCAGCTGCCGAAGGCCGACTTTCAGCATACAGAGAAGTCTGTGGCATCAGATGATTAATATGCGTTAAAAACAGGAGTTTCGTTTGCACACATTTGCAAATACATGTGTAAGCTGCAGAGCCTCTTCACAACACCCCAGTATTATCAACCAGTCCTAACTCTAAATTTTGAGAGCTTCCACAGTGGAAGATAAAATAAGTCCAATTATTGGTGTCATTGAGATAAAATAAGCCTCATTGTTGTCATCAGTGAGATAAAATAGGCCCCATCATTGGTGTTAGTGAAATAAAATAAGCCCCAGCATTGGTGTCACTGAGATAAAATAAGTCCTATTGTTGGTGTAGCACCCTCTAGTGTGCTAGGTGTAATATAATTGGTAGTGTAGGAAAATTAGTTTCAGCTCATGGCTAAGCCTGAGCTGCTGAATCTGTGTCAGGGTTCAATGGGTTCAGGCTGAATTAATCATCCTTACAGCTTTTTTGGTGCATTTCCACAGTCAGTACTTCACTGCCACTGAGCAAAATCCTGGATCCTGCGAGATAAAAACATGATAACACTGTAGCAAAAATCCCAGGCCTGTCCTGCTGCATCTAGTCGCCAAAGACAAGGTCTTGCTCATAGTGTGTGTAGCGGGTGGTTACATTTAGGGGGAAGCATCTGAGTGATAACTAGGCTCAGATGCACTAATTGTTAGGTCTCATGGACCATTTCCATCCCTGGGAGATGGTACTGGTGTGTAAGTTCACTGGGGCCATTGGGTGGCGCTGTTGCCATGGGCCCGGGTTGAACCGCAGTACAAGGTTGTGTCCTTTTTGTCCCCTCTCAGCAGCAGTACGGCGGGGCGGGGAACCTGCTGTGCCTGTCGGGAGAGGATATAAAAGGGGGTGGCCATCTTCCAGAGGGATCGTCGGTTCCGCGCTCAGGCACCTTGGGCCTGGGTGCGTGTGTGTCGCCTCTGGGTGCCCTAGGCCCGGAGGCCTGGTCGGGTTGTCTCTGGGTGCCCTAGGCCCGGAGACGGAGCTGCTGTTCCATCTCAGACACCTTCAGTCTGGGGTGAGGTACTTTGTAGAAAGGCCCGGAGCCCAGCAGCCTTCGGCTGGGATCCACCGGGGACCGAGACTCCCAGGAATCTGCCTTGCGAGGGGACCCGTATCCAGGACGAGGAGGCCAGGGAGGTGACCCTTTCTGAAGACCCATCGCAGAGTCGTGGTGACAGATGGGGCCTCTGGTAACTCTCCGGAGGGATGTTCTTGTCCTATAAAGGGCTAGTTCACTAACGGAAAGAAGTGTGTGTTCTTTAAATCACAGTGGCAGTGACACTACGCACCCAAGGTCAGTAGCAGTGGCTTTCATATTTTTTTCACCTGGCCAGTGGCAGTGACCAACCTCATGGTCTGTGGCAGAGACCGTGCGCCAAGCCTGTTCGTGCTGATCAGGGCAGGAGAAACCCAAATTCAAGTTTGTGCCTGGACCTCCTCCCACCTTATCTGACCTGTGTCTTGTCCCAATCTGTCTGCTCTCAAAGAGACTGTTTATTGTGCAAAGAAGGAATAAATAAGTGTTGGACCTTTCAGTTGGTGTGGACAGTTGCTTCCTGGGGAGAATTAAAGACTTGTTTCTGACTACTGCAGAGAGGAGGTCAGCACTGGAGGCTTTTTGACACTGACTGCAAGCAGGCCCGAGAAACGAACACTGCTCAACCTCCCTATTCAGGAGGGTACGGGCTTGTGGTGCGGTGTGCCTCATTCTTTTCCTGCGGAGGAGCCAAGCAGAAGAAAAGCAGGTAAAGTCTGGGGTTGGTGCGCTACATGTACATTGGAAACTTTATCAGAGCTGCAGTTCCTCTGAGCTCCACAAGGTGTTGATCTCACTTCTACTGAGACAGGAAGTCTCTATGGAATCAAGGCAGGAAGTGATGTCAGGTACAGACAGGAAGTGATGTCAGGTATAAATAAGAAGTTCCGGTTGGGAGGAAGTAGAGAGGAGACATTGCTGGAAGTGGCAGCAGAGGAGGTAATAAGATCTTATTTTCTATTTACACCCAGTAACCCTCCCGTCATGTCTGTCCTCTTCCTCCATAGTCACTGTGATGTCTTTTATCTCCAGTAGATGATGATACACACATATATATATATAGTGTGGAAACCTAGATTAACCCCTTTAAGGTCAGAACATTGTCTTGATTTTATAGATGTCACCTTCTCACTGGAGATGAGATGAACATACCTGGATTCGGTGTGAGACGGGTCCACAGAACAGAACTAAAATTCAGGTGCTGAATTTGAACCCCATTGAAGACAATGGGAGCTAAATGTTAAAAAAAACTGTAATGGCCGTTTTCTGGGCTAATAGGCAATGGATTATCAGACAAAAGTTTGGGGTGGTGGCTGCGCACTGCCCTGGGGAACCTGGACCAAAGATTGATGGGGAGCAACAATTTTAATAATTCTTAAAGTGAAATGTTAAAAATACAAAATTCCTTTAAAGTGAAAGTCCACAGTGCGCATGCGCGGGGACTCGGAGAAGGACGTGTGCTGACCGAGCTCCCGGCACCCCGACCCACCAGAGCTAACGATAGCGCAGGCACCGAGGTCCGTGAGCCAGGACCGATCCCACACCAGCCCCGAAGTGGTGATGAACCGTAGGGCACAGGGGCAGCCGCGGAAAGGGCACGATAAGCAAACTACAGCCCAGAAGAGAGCAGGGCCTTCCCCTATAGCACAGCCGCGATCCAAGATGGCGCCGGGTAAGCCAGACACACGAGGCAGCACGGCAGCAGCCAGATCCGACGGCGCTACACAGAGAGGTGACAGGCAGCTAAATCTGGAGCCAATTAGGGATCCATTCTCCTCACAATCCTCGGGAGAGGTGGAGACCGGACAGCGGGGTGAGTCACTATCACATCCCCCATCCCCAGTCATATACGCTGATAGACATGACTCTCCAAACTCCCCTGCCTCCTCCATGGATAGGAACATGGCAGACTTAGCAGAAGTCCTCATTAGCCAATCCAGCCAGGATATGCCAATTCCCCAGATCTCACACTATTCCCCTGATGCTGTACTGTTGGGCAGATTCTCCACCATGCTGCAGCAGGAGCTCTCTAAGGCCTGCACATTAATCACCACTGACCTGAAAAAAGACATCCATAGCTTGGGAGAGCGTTTTGAGCTAATTGAAACCAAAGTGGATGGAGCCATCAAAAGGGTCAACCAGAACTCAGCCATGGTGACCGACCTCCAGGATAGATTAGAAGAGGCATTCACAAAAATTGAAGATTTGGAGAATCGTTCTCGTAGGTACAATGTCCGCGTGCGTGGCCTCCCTGAAGCTCACACAGATCTAGAGGGGGCTGTAAAAGACCTGATGAAAACCCTTATCCCTGATATAGCCATCCACCACATGGAAGTTGATCGCGTTCACCGAGCACTGACAGCCCCAAGGGCCGACGGCCTACCACGAGACATTATTGTTAAGCCACATCACTACCGCATTAAGGATAAGATGATGCTTGCGGCTCGCAACAGGCCGGACCTGTCGCTATTTGGAACACCAATACAGCTTTTTACAGATTTGGCACCATCAACGGTCCAAAAACGCAGAAACCTACGGCCATTACTCCAGCAACTTATGGCCAAACAGATTAAGTATCGATGGTCGTTCCCTTTTAAGTTATCATTCACTTACAACGGAAAGTCCCACTCCTTTTCCACGTTCCAAGCAGGCGAAGACCTACTGCTTAGTCTCGGCATCATTGCACGGGACTCTCCGACTCCGATTTCATCTCCCCCTCGTCTGGATCATTGTCCCCTCTCCCCGATATGGCAGGATCGCACACGCTCACAGGCCAGAAATGCTCGCCGGAATACCTGAGTATTATTGCTCTTTTCTCTTTTTGCTTTTTTTTGCCCCCCTTTTGAGAACTGTTAGTGCTTGATTGCACAGATATGGCCTGGGCCCATGATGGACTATGGGCCTGATGGGGCCATCGTTACCGTTCACAGGTTACAAAGTCACAGGTTACAAAGTTACTGGAGTTCCTGGTTCTTCGGACTGGCTGCCAGTCGAATATTTTACAATCCCGACGGGCCCAACCTGGTCGAAGAAATTTTGCTTTTTGCTTTTTAGCAGTCTGGGGGCCTTAGTCGGACCGCAATGTGTTCCCCTGTTAGGCTGTGGCTCGGGGGCCGGAACGACCGATGGGGACCCTTCCGGCCCCGGCGCCACTGGCCTTGGGAATGCATGTTCCTATAGACAGCCTGTTATGTTACAACTATATTGATTGATTTTGTCATTTCCGATATGACCTCGAATAGCCTGCTCGTACAGAGTTTAATCATATTTGGGTCGGGGTGGTCATGCTTGCCACCCAACTGCAAGACTACCTATCCTACGACAAGGATGGTACCCTTGCACCTAATTTGCCGGATGTTGTCTCCGGCAGGGGTTATTCCCCATTCCTACATTCATCAGCTAGGATTGAGTTATATTGATTGTTTGGGCCTAAGGCCTATGTATATGTTTTTTTGCTTTTATTCTTGTTTCTCTTCTTCTCTAATGCCTTTTCCTTCTCTCCCTTCCCCCTCTTTCTTCGGAGCCTCGGTTCAGCGCCCTTCCCTTATGTCATGGTCTGAGAGGTCACATAGCCGAACAGTCATCATTATCGGGACCTTTCTCGCTTCATTCATTATGCAAGGTAAGAGTGCTCTGCCCTACCACGATGGCCACCACATATAACACAGACTATTCGATAGTTAGCCATAATGTACATGGATTTAACTCCCCTACTAAAAGAACTAAGGCTTTCCAGTTTTATCATAAACAGAAGGCTGAAGTCCTGCTATTACAGGAAACTCATTTCTCCAATGTCTCAGCGCCCCGTTACCTTAATGGGAAGTATCCACAGTTCTACTTGGCAGGGGGTCGGGAAAAGAAGGGCGGTGTAGCCATCTGCTTTTCGAAACGGACCCCCTTTACCCCCATCACTATTGTTAAGGACAAGAGAGGTAGATATATTATGGCAGTGGGGCGGCTCCATGACCAGGAAGTGTCCTTTTATATCATACTATGCCCCGAATACTGGACAGCCGGAATTCTTTAGCAAAATGCTGAAGATTCTTATGCCCAAAGTCCAGGGTCAGGTCATTATGGGAGGCGATAGCAATATCCCCTTGGACAGAATTATGGATAAATCGGACTCCTCTAAACCAACATTGAAACGCCCACCGACTGGAAGCAGCAAGGTTGCACGTCTGTTTCATTTCCATGACCTCATCGACGCCTGGCGAGAAAATAACCCTACGGTCAGAGACTTTACACACTTTTCACAAGCCCATCATACTTACTCGAGGATAGACCACGTTCTAGTACGTACGCCTTTGCTACCATTTATTAAGTCGGTTAAGATTTTATCTACCCCTTGGTCTGATCATTCCCCGATAAAACTCTCTACTTCAGAGCTGTGGACTAAATCTAGGCCCTCCCCGTGGAGACTTAATGTGAGCTTGCTGAATGACCCTACAATCTTTTTAGAGATTCAAAAGGAAATACAGGAATACTTTAGACTTAATAAGGCATCGGACACATCCCCCGCAATTAACTGGGTAGCTCATAAAGCAGCGATTAGGGGCATATTGTTACAAGTGGCAGCCAGGATTAAACGCAATAGGGAACAGGCAAATAAGATTCTGGAAACAAACTTGGATAACTTACTTAGTGAACAGCACAGGAATCCCCTGGTAGATATAAGGCATAAAATTGACGAGGCTCGACTAGCACTAAATCTTAGCTTGACTACTCAAGCGGAGAAACATATTAGTTGGTCTAAGCACAGATTCTATACGATGGGTGATAAACCTACCACAATGTTAGCTAGAAAACTGGTTCCTCGACCGTACACACCGACTTTGCCTAAATTACGACTATCCACGGGCCTAACCTCCCAGAACCCCGAACGGATAATTGGAGAATTTCACAAATTTTATGCTAAGCTGTATGGAGCGCAGGACAAGTTCGATCTATCCGGAGCGAACACATTCTTTCGCGACTTACAGCTGCCTAAATTGACACAAGCCCATGCGGAACTGATGGACGGTGCTCTTACAGAGCCTGAAGTCAGGGCTGCAATTAAAACCCTACACCCTACTAAGGCCCCTGGGCCAGATGGATTCCCGGGTCACTACTATAGGAAATATCACGATCTTCTGGCCCCACATCTCTGTACTTACTTTAATGACCTGAGAAGCGGCAGCAAGCTCCCCAGCCATGAAAATGTAGCCTATATAAGTGTTATCCCGAAACCAGGAAAGGACCATACAGACTGTTCCAATTACCGCCCAATTTCTCTGATCAATACGGATCTTAAGATTCTAACCAAAATACTGGCCCAGAGACTTAATACTTTTCTTCAGTGTTATATCCATCCTGACCAAGCAGGTTTTGTCCCGACAAGACAGGCATCAGACCAAACCCGCCAGATAATTAACCTTATCTCGGCAGTTCGGTCTGATTGGGATGGAAAGGGGACTAGGAGGGGAATGTTACTTTCATTGGATATCCAGAAGGCGTTCGATTCTATCTCCTGGGACTATCTTTTTGATGTTCTCACACGCTTTGGATTTGGGAGACGCTTTCTGGATCTCCTTCACATATTATATGATTCCCCCAGTGCCTCGCTAATGCTCAGAGGACATACATCCCAAACATTTCCTATCAGGAGAGGAACTAGACAGGGCTGCCCGTTGTCGCCACTATTATTCGCCCTGGCGATTGAACCACTAGCGCTCAAAATTCGCGCCTGCAGAGATATACAGGGCATTTATTGCGGAGACTATGAACACAAATGTTTACTCTTTGCGGACGACTTGTTGCTGACCTTGACCTCACCGATCACATCCCTACCTAATTTATATGCTATTTTGCAGCCTTTTTCCAACATTTCCGGGTTGGCAATTAATCATAGTAAGTCAAGAGCACTGAACTTATCTTTGCTAAGCTCCACTCAGGCTACGCTTGAAAAATCATTTCAATTCCGATGGGAATCCACAGCTCTCCCTTATTTAGGCATACAGCTGACCTCATCTATTGGTGAGTTGTACAAAGAGAATTATCCAGCCCTTTTCAAACGGCTAACAGCTGACATGGCTAAGTGGCAGGTTCACCCGCCATCGTGGTTTGGCAGACTTCACTCAATTAAAATGAATGTTCTACCTCGATTATTGTATTTCTTCCGTACCTTGCCAGTTTCATTGGCCCGTGATGACCTTAAACGATTCCAGAATAAAGTACTACAGTTTATTTGGGGTGATAAGAGACCCAGGGTGAATAGGAGCACTCTATACACGTTGAAGCGGAGAGGAGGACTTGGTCTTCCAGACTTATTAAAATATTTTTATGCTGCCCAGATAGCACAACTTACAAGGTTTCACTCCCAACAGGCACAGGCCATTTGGATGGCTATGGAATCTTATTCCTGCCGTCCCAAACCTATTTCTTATATTTTATGGCTCCCTATCAAGGAGCGACCTCCTATACTTTGCCCTACTTTATCCATGTCACTGGAACTATGGGACAGACTCTCCAGATCTCACAAATTCAAATCTCCTCATTCTCCATTGACACCTCTGCTTCAAAATAAAGCATTCACCCCGGGTCTCACCCCACTAGCGTTCGAATGGTGGACTAATAAGGGTTTTAAGTGTATTGCTGACTTGTGCGATCATAGAGGTATGCTGACCGAACGGACTATGGCTGACAGGCATCAAATGCCTCCAGCGGAGGGTTATAGGTTCGCCCAAATCTCACATTATGTACAAACCTTGGCTCGCAAGAGCGACCTAGCAACCCAAACTCCCATGGAACATCTATGCAAAAATTATGATAAAATTAAAGGACATTTATCTGCTATATATTCGATATTGCTGAGTGCATCGACAAAGCTGAATTATATGGTCCAATGGGAGACCGACTTGCAGGAAACCCTGGATCTGGACGAATGGCATAGGATAGCCGAGACAGCATCTCGTTCGCTCGTCAATACTTCGATAATTGAGGCCAATTATAAGGTTCTGCTGAGGTGGTATATGGTGCCGGTCAGACTGGCAACTTTTGTTTCAGGAGCTACCCCGTTGTGCTTTAGAGGATGTGGCCAGGTGGGCACCACCTATCATATTTGGTGGACATGCCCAAAGGTCCGGAGGTTTTGGATCAGGGTGTATAATTTAGTTTACTCCCTTACCCAACTAAACCTAACTAAATCAGCTAAGCAAGCACTACTGGGGGGAGGAGATGTGGAAGCCTCCAAGTCCTGCAAGAGGCTCTTGACATTTATATTTATCTCAGCCAAAATCACCATTGCTAGGAACTGGAAATCGGCAGCTCTACCATTCGATCAGCTTAAAGGCAAGTTGTCTTGGTTGATGCTAAACGAACGCTTGACCGCTCTGGCCCAAGATAAAATGAAACTGTTTCATAAAGTGTGGGACCCATGGCTTCGTTACCTAACTAATGACCCGGGGATGTTTACAGCATAGCCTAAGGGGTTAGGTTGGGATGTCTGGGTGCTGAATCGGGGCTCCTCCCCCCCCCTCCCTCCCCCCATTCCCCCTCCTCAACTGTCCTTTCCTTACTCTGTTTCCTCCCTTCTATTCTCTGTCACTGTCCTCTTTCCTCTCTTTTGAAATTTATTTATTGTTTATTTTTGGAGTCAGATCCAGACCTTAGAGGTTTGTGCTGCTCCCTGTTTTCTCAGCTCCTACGGGACCATTGTCAGTCTGATCGGACCTCTGGGCTGCCCACACAGCCGGCTGAGTTGCGCCCCCCCCGATAGATGGATGGGGGGGCGGCTCATCTGGGTGGACGGTTCAGATATGATCTGCGATGCTAATAGGGGTTAACGGCTCTACGGAGCTTCGGACTTATGTGAGCTATTAAGTAGTGATAATCGTTATTTCTACTTATATTTTTTTTTTTTTTTTTTTGTTTACTACTCCAAGGACCCCTACACTTAGTGATCTTCATTGTGTTACCCCAAATGTTGATTGTGACTGTACAATGTTATGTTGCGACTTTTATACATTTTGTATGACAAAACTTGAATAAAAATATTGAAACATAAAGTGAAAGTCCATGCAAAAACGAAACTCCCTGCATCTATAGACACCACGGATCTAGCACTAACCCTCTCTATCCCTGTAAAGAATAAATGATTATACATACCTTTTTGGAAGCCGACCTGACCCGCTTCAATCCGATCTCCAGTGGCGGAAGTTCTGCTGAGTGCACGTCCGACAACGGCTGTGAAATGAATTGGAAGTAACGTCACTCATAGACTTACTATGGAGATTCCGTTGTCATCCGTCTCCTCTGCATCCACCTCTACAGTGAAGCCGCAGCTGAGAGCTCAGCGTGGGATCCGGGCGGAGCGGGTCAGATTGGCTTCCAAAAAGGTATGTATACACATTTTTTCTTTACAGGGATAGAGAGGATAGTGTTAGATCCCTGGTTTCTATAGATGCAGGGATTTTAGTTTTTGCGCAGACTTCCAAATATCATGTTTAGGAGATGTCCTGACCAAGCCTCTGAAGTGGTGTATCTACTACTACAGCAACTCTGACAGTTACAAAGAAAAAGAGTGGTGTTTAAATTGCTGATAAATGACAGCCCCTGAACCCCTCCTTCTGTTTGCAGTAAAAGTGGCCAGGGATTCCATTCACCTATACCAGACTATTGTCTTATATGAGGAACTGCTATAGATGGTAAGGGGGGACAACACATACAAAACAGTGTGGGGTTGCCCCTTAAAGTACATAACAGGCCCTTATCCTTCATAAAGGCCTGATATGAATTTCAAGGGGGACCCCTCCAAAAAAAGTGTGGAGTGCTCCCCATATTCAATACCAGACTCTTCAAAACTAGTTTAAAATGTAAAGGCTAAGTTCACCTTTATAAAAAATATGAACATGTTTTTCCAATTTAAAAAAATAATAAACGTAATTGTTTTTATCAGGCGTCTGCAGATCATTTCCCCCACAACCAATAGATCAAGGGTGCAATGTCAGGCTCCTGTAGACAAACCCTACAGCTTTCTGCCCATACCTCTCTGCTGCATAGTAACATGTTAAATGTTACACTCTAAATATGGGTTTAATATGTTACTAAAGGTGAGCGTAGCCTTTAAGTGGGGTCTCCATGCAAAAAAAAGTTCTTCTTACAACTCCTACCAGACCCTTATGCGAGCATGCAGCCTGGCAGGCCACGTAAGTGAAGAATGAGTGTATGGTCCCCTCCCTAAATCATAAGAGGCCACATGCCCTCAACAATGGGGGGATACCCCTGCAAAGCACCTTGTCCCTATGTTGATGAGTGGAAGGGCCTTTTTCCCACAACCCTGGCCTGGTGGTTGCAGAGGTCTGAGGGTGATGGGCTTATTAAAATTTTGAAGCCCTCTTTAACATTATGGGGCACCCAGATACAATTTACCCATGTGAATAAGTAAGACAGGGGTGTCCAACTCATAAGCTGCATCAGTATTATGGTTGTCCTCAAATGGAAGGTTGTATCTGTAAGACTTTTTATCTACTCTTCATCACATTAGTTCGGGAGTCCGTTACGTACCGAGTGCAGAGTTCAGGAGTGCGCTATGTACCAAGTACAGAGTTCATTTGTGCATTACATACAGAGTGCAGAGTTCGGGAGTGCGTTACATGCAGAGTTCAGGAGTGCGTTACATACAGAGTGCAGAATTTAGGAGTGCGCTACATGCAGAGTTCAGAAGTACGCTGCGTAGAGAGTTCAGGGACGCGCTGTGTAAAGAGTGCAGAGTTCAGGAGTATTCTATGTACAGAGTGCAGAGTTCTGGAGTATGCGGCATACAGTGCAGAGTAAAGGGGTGGAGTACATTGCATAGAACATGCAGATTCAGGGGCATGCTACATGCAGAGTTCAGGGGTGCGCTTTGTACAGACTGCACGGTTGTGGAGTGTGCTGCATACAGAGTGTTGGGTTTAGGGGTGTGCTATGCACAGTGTGCAGGGTTCAGGCCTCTTTTGCAGGCTGTCTGTATTTCACTTCCACCCCTACCCTTTGGCTCTGACCTCTGCACAACTCTCCCCCATCCCCCACCTCTACAAACTGTACATTTCCCTCCACAGGACTCGTCTCTCTCCTCAAAAGCTTCCTCACATCTCACCTACCTCCCGGAAGTGTAGGCAGCTCTGCCTCTCTCACTTGCAGGGAGATCATTGGTTACCATCTGTCCTCATCATAAGTGTGTGCAAGGCAGGCTGGGATCTGTGGGAGCCACTGTGAGGAAATCTGTCCTTGTAAACAAAGAAGACTTTTGTGTTTACAAGTGATAGTGGTGAGCGAAGGGCGAGAGCCGGAGGTGGCGGAACAGAGTTCTGTGGCTTTCCAGCTGAAAAAAGCCCTGGGTGCAAGGGCCACATGAAAAGGCCTGGCGGGATTGATTTGGCCTGCGGGCAATGTATTTGACACATGGGGTAATGTAGCAGGTATAGCTTGGTAAATACTGTCCAGTGGCACAGTGAACAGTTTGATAGCATAGTTTGTGAGCTCCTTTTTATAGCGCACACTCTCATGACAGCTGTGTCAACTAATTGGTACGCAAATATGCTGCCGCTTGACACCAAGGCCCACCCACTGTAAGCCTGCATATTTGTGTACTGTCGGCACCTAGGGGTTATACATGGCAGGAGCATACTGTACTCTAAGTCAGCAGTCCGTTATACAGAGTGCAGGGGTCAGGAGTGTGTCTGGATGGTGACTGTATCATTGTGTGTGTCAGGTTCCTATAAGGTGTCAGGATGTCACTGTCTATTTCTCCATGGAGGAGTGGGAGTATGTAGAATTACACAAGGATCTCTACAACAATGTCATTATGGAGAACTGTAAAGCCCATGGTGTCCTTTTGGAGGTGCTTGCAAACCCTAATTGGTTGCCCCAAGATTCAGCATCACCCTTTATCACCTCATTCACAGCCCAGCCCGCGGTTCGGGTGGAAACAGACAACTTAACAACACCCCTTGACTTTTTTTTAGCTGTTTTTCACTGAAGACCTCTATAATTTGATTGTGGACAAAAGTAATGTTTTTGCCAACCTGTACATAGCCGTTGACCCAAATTCATATCTTGCCAGGCTATTCGAGTGGAAACCTATCGTCATTTTTTAATTTAAAGCTTATTTGAGCCAAACCCTTCACACGGGCATTACAGAAAAAAAATTAATTGCAGTCATATTGATCCATAGACCCGATTGATCATATGCCTGTGTTCTCTGCTGCAATGGCCAGGCAAAGGTATGAGATAATAATGTGTTTTATGCATTTCAGTGACAATAACCTCTGTCGCTCCCTGGGGTGACCTTGACTAGGATTGGCTCCATGAAATTTGGCCCCTCATAAATGACCTGTCCCAGAAATTTGCATAGATGAGTCCCTTGTACATTTTACTGGCAGGCTTGCAATCCAGCAATATTTCCCCAGCAAGCATGCCAGGTATGGGGTCAAAATGTATAAGCTCTTTGAGAGGGCAATAGGCCATACATAGCTTTAGAATTTTAGGTAAAAGACAGTCAAATGTAGCCCCCCAGATGCCCAGACTACATGGGGAGCAGTGGTAAGATAGAGTGGGACTTGTCTACCATGTTCCATATGGGGTACCATTTGTGCATGGACAACTTTTATGCAAGCGTGCAACTTTTTAGAAATTTCTTCCTTAAAAAAAACTGGCTGCTGTGGCACCAGGTGACCTAATTGCAGGGGCTTCCCCCAACTGCTCGTTAACACCCAACTGCTTGAGGAATGAAGAACTAGTCACAGTAAAGTGGAAGGACAAACAGGATGTATTCATCCTGTCTTCCATTTATCCGGACACAATGGTCCAAATTTACACGTTGTCTGGTGTCATTGAAAACCGTCTCTGCGTCCACGACTATTATCTAAATATGGGAGGTGTAGACTTCAACGACCAAATGATAAAGCTGTATTTAGCCTACCGCAGAGTTAGACACTGGTACAAAAAAGTGTCTTTATATTTATTTAAATTGGCTATATATAATGCATTTGTTATTTACAAAGCTACTGGAAGAGCTGTATCCTTGCTAAAATTTGAGGAAGCGATTGTCTCAGCCCTTTTGTATCCAGAAGGCCCTGTGGTCCAAATCCTGATGCAGTTAGCCAGATGCATGAGAGGCATTTTCCAGATGTCCTCCAACCTACCCCAACACAAATGTTACCCCAAAAAGATGTCATGACTGTGAGAGATGCAGAATAAGGCATGACGCCTGTTTTCTTGTCCCTCCTGTCCTGACCAACCTGGTCTCTGCCTCAAGGACTGCTTCTGTCGCTGCCACACTGTAGTGGACTATTAGTCTAGGGTACAGCACAGCACAGTATAGGGCACACAGTTCTGCACAAGACGTGTCTCTAAAGATGCTCCGTAGTCAGGAAACTGTCTATCACATTTTGAGAGACCCTAAAATCAAAGGCTGTAAAGCTTATTGTTCTGAAAAGTTAGGTTACAAAAAAAGTAAAAAAAGTTGTTTTATCGAGTTAATGTTATTACTGTTGTTGCTTGACTTAATGTTATTGTTACCTGTTGTTGCTTGCTTTGCAGAAACGCCAATCAACTGCAGCACTGATCTGTGTATTCTGACAGCAGCAGGGTGCTGCTTTCAAAATACGTACATCAGTGCCTGCAGCACTGCAGGGGGATATTTCTCCATCCGCAGCTAAAAATAAAGCATTGGGAATGTGGGGTGGTCAGGGGGCGGTAGCTCCTATGCTCGGCATATACTTTTTTTGGCAGAGATTTCTTTATCCATGTTGATCGATGTTCACAGCTCACAGGCTGGACAAAAAAAAGAACATTACATGTATGCCCAGCATTAGAAGTGTGGCAGAAACTCCTAATGCTGGCCATACACGTACTGTTTTTTGAGGCCCTAAAATGCCAGGACAGTTCAAACAAACCCCAAATGATCACTTTTTTTGGAAAGCAGACACCCAAAGGTATTTCGCTGAGAGGCACATTGAGGCCATGGAAGATTTTATTTTTTTCCACAAATTTTTGGAAAATGGCAAAAAAAAAAAATATTTTTTTTTATACACAAAGTAATTTTAATGAGATTTCTCACACACACATCATGGGTATATGTGGAATTACATCCCAAAACGCATTCTGCTACTGAGTATGAGGATACCACATGGATGAGACCTTTTAGGAGCCTAGCCGCATACAGGGCCCCAATATCCATGGAGCACCTTTAGGCTTTCGAGAGGCGGTAATTACGCATTGGATTTCCTGACTACTCACTTTATGCCCCGTACACACGATCGGATTTTTCGTCTGAAAAACCTTGGATGGTTTTTCTGACGGAATTCCGCTCAAGCTTGGCTTGCATACACACGGTCACACAAAAGTTCTCTGAACTTTCGACCATCAAGAACGCAGTGACGTACAACACTACGGCGAGCCGAGAAAATGAAGTTCAATGCTTCAGAGCATGCGTCTGAATTTTGTACGTCGGAATTGCTACAGACAATAGGAATTTCCGACCGGAATTTTTTCCGTCGGAAAAATTGAGAACCTGCTCTCAATCTTTTGTTGGCAGAAATTCCGACAGCAAAAGTCCGATGGAGCATACACACGGTTGGAATTTCTGTTCAAAAGCTCACATCGGACTTTTGCTGTCGGAAAATCCGATCGTGTGTACTGGGCATTAGAGGCCCTAAAATGCCAGAATAGTACAAACACCCCCTAAAATTACCCCTTTTTAGAAAGTAGACACCCCAATGTATTTGCTTGGAGGCATGTTGATTCTTTGGAAGAGAAAATAAAGTTTTTGAAAAAGAAAATAAATAAATTTTTGTTTCTTTTCCAAAAACTTGTGGCAACAAATGAGATCTGCAAAATACTCACTATGCCTCTTTGCAAATGCCTTGGAGTGTCTGCTTTCATAAAAGAGGGGTCATGAGGGTATTTGTACTGTCCTGGCATTTTAGCACCTAAAGAAATGTGATAGGCAGTCAGAAAATGAGAGCTGCCTAAAAGCTGCGTAAATTCCAGTGTATGTGTGTATATATATATATATATATATATATATATATATATATATATATATACCATTGTTTTATAATAGAAAATATAGGGTTTATTTCAAAATGTTGTTGATCAAATACCACCAAAAGAAAGATATTTGTCTGGAAAAAACAGTACAGTGTTACGCAACCGCACAATTGCCAGTTAAAGTAGAGCAGTGCTGAATAGCAAAAAATGATCTGGTCTTGAAGGGGGTAAAACCTTCTGGAGGTTAAGGGGTTATATAAATACAAACACTAGAGGGAAGCAGCTCCCTACATGTGTGCCAATTTCCATGGAGGGACAGCCTGCTTATTCACCACTTTACTCACCATTCTAATATTGTATGACCAATACAATCTAGATCCTCTCTCTACAGAAAACCTGCATAGATCACTTGACCACATCATAGATCCTAAAACTTACCCTTGAGATCATCCATCTGCTGACCGGAGAGGTGAGGAGGATTTTTGGAGGTCACATGACATCACTCTTATCTCTATTAATAAAACACAGACCTGACCGGAGAGGTGAGGAGGACTCTGGGAGGTCACATGACATCACTCTTATCTCTATTAATAAAACACAGACCTGACCGGAGAGGTGAGGAGGATTCTGGGGGTCACATGACATCACTCTTATCTCTATTAATAAAACCTAGACCTGACCGGAGAGGTGAGGAGGATTCTGGGAGGTCACATGACATCACTCTTATCTCTATTAATAAAACACAGACCTGACCGGTGAGGTGAGGAGAATTCTTGGTGGTCACATGACGACATTCTTATCTCTATTAACCACTTGCTTACTGGGCACTTAAACCCCCTTCGTACCCAGACCATTTTTCAGCTTTCAGCGCTGACGCACTTTGAATGACAATTGTGCAGTCATACAACGCTGTACCCATATGATATTTTATCAATTTTTTTTCCCACAAATAGAGCTTTCTTTGGGGGCTATTTGATCACCTCTGCGGTATTTATTTTTTGCACTATAAACAAAAAAACAGAAAATTTTGAAAAAAAACAATATTTTTTTTACTTTTTGTTATAATAATATCCCAATTTTTATTAATTTTTTTCTCAGTTTAGGCCGATACGTATTCCTCTATATATTTTTGGTAAAAAAAATTGCAATAAGCGTATAGTGATTAGTTTGCGCAAAAGTTATAGCACCTTCAAAATAGGGGATAGAATTATGACATTTTTATTATATTGTGACAGCAGGAAGGTAAAGTCACCTGGTTGCATCCAGGGGGGTAGATATATTTCGCCCAGATTCAGGCTTTACGCCGACTTATACCACTAGGTGGAGAGTTGTATAAGGCTAGTGGGCTCATGGATGACTCATACCTCTAGGGAGAGGGCTGGGCGTCGTGCAGACAGGGAGTTGATGAGATCAGCTGAAGCTTGTCAGCTCATTTAGGCCTCTATAAGAAATCCCAGATTCATTAGATGTTAGCTCATGCCTGGAAGCAGACCTGTGTGGACTGTCTAGGGAGAGTGAACCCCTGTGCGGTGAGAGAAAGCCTGTGTGGCTATATTTTGCTTGGACATTTAAAACCAGGGACTAGGACAGCACTAGGCTGATCCCAGTCGTTAGTTAGGAAACCTGTAAGTTTAGTCAGAGGTCAAGTTGACCAGGATTTATTTTGTTTATGTTTTTTTTGCCTTGCTGTGTTTTTGTCACTGTAAATAGAAAATAAACCGCACCTTTTTGATTTTGAAAACCACAACCTCCGTCTGCTGGGCCTGTTTTTGGGTGGGGAGCCCATCCCGGGGGTCACACATACCCGCTGCCGAGCTAACCCCCTCACAGTTGGTGGAGAACCAGTGGCAGTTTTTTTTTAAGCCAGCATGGAGGAGATACTGAAACAGCTGGCTCTAGCAAATGCCAATCAACAGCAGACAAATGCAGGTTTGCAAAGGAGCCTTGCAGCCCAGCAGCAAGCTCATCAACAGAGCCTTGCAACTTTACAACAGAGTCTGGAGGCTCAGCAACAAGCCCAACAGCAATCTGAGGCCCGCTTCATAGACCTGTTGCAGAAGCAAGAGCAGAGACTACAACAACAGATGGAAGCAGTAATGCAGCAACGTCCGCAGACCAGTGAGGAAAGCCGTCCCACTAATACCGCGTCCTTTGGGGTGAGTCGTTTATTGACAAAAATGACTGGAGAGGATGATCCAGAGGTATTTTTGACCACATTTGAAAGGACCGCTGAAAGAGAAAAGTGGCCTGAGGAGCAGTGGGCTGGACTAGTGGCTCCTCTGTTAACTGGTGAATCGCAGAAAGCTTACTATGACCTAGAGCCTAACCAAGCAAAAGACTATGTGATGCTAAAAGCTGAAATATTGGCAAGGCTGGGTGTCACCCTGGCTGTCCGGGCTCAGCGTGTGCATAACTGGACGTTCCAGCTTGGAAAACCCCCCAGGTCTCAAATGTATGATCTCATTCACCTGAGCAGAAAGTGGCTACAGCCAGAGACTTTGTCCGCACCAAAGATTGTGGAACGTGTTGTAATGGATCGGTTTTTGAGAGCTCTTCCTACTGCCATCCAAAAGTGGGTAAGCCATGGAGACCCAGAGACGGCCGATGGTCTTGTGGATCGTGTGGAGAAATACTTGGCTACAGAGAACCTGACGGCCTCTTCCAGAGACACTCGGACTTTCCACCCCAAGACCAGACCATCCCCAGGGGCGGATAAGAGGATTCCAAGGGGTGAGGGTGGAGAGAGTGAGAGGGTGGGAGCTCTACCCCAAGTTTGGCGAGAACAGCCTGGGAAATCAGCGGCTCAAGAGGCCGCAAGAAGGATCGTTTGCTACCGCTGCCGGCAAGCGGGACATATTGCAGCAAATTGCCCGGTTTTGGAGGAACCCATGCAGTGTGACTTTCTGACGGGCAGACGTCAGTCGCTGTGTGCGACAGTCGCATGCACTGCCATTCGGGGAACTGAGAAACATTTATGCAAAATGTGTATTAATGGTAGAAATGTTGTGGTATTGCTGGATTCAGGTAGCCTTGTGACCCTGATAAAGGCTGAGTTAGTTAAAACAGAGGTCTCTGGGAATAGCAAGGTAGCCGTTATTTGTGTGCATGGGGACACCCGAGAGTATCCAGTGACTACAGTGTGTTTCGAGACCCCCAAAGGTACCCTCTCTCATCCAGTGGGCTTAGTATCTCAGTTACCGCATGACGCCATTGTGGGAAGGGATTTTCCGAAGTTCTGGGAACTGTGGGATGATCCTGAGCCCCCCACTGGTGCCCCTATGTACCAGGAATGTGATAGCCAGAACTCCCCTGAGAGTGGTGAGGACTCTCCGGAATTTCCCTTGTCAGTATTGGCAGGGGAGACTCAAGAAACTGGAGAGGAGCCCACCTCCTCAGACGAAAACCTACCGTCTGTGGAGTTTTCTGATCTTGAGGTTCACAGGGAAAACTTTGCCACAGAACAGTTGAAAGACCCCGCCCTAATAAAGGCACGGGAAAACGTAGTGAAAATAGATGGCGAGTTAGTGAACCCAGATAATACCGGCACTTACCC
Source organism: Rana muscosa (assembly GCA_029206835.1). Lineage (NCBI taxonomy): Eukaryota > Metazoa > Chordata > Amphibia > Anura > Ranidae > Rana > Rana muscosa. The sequence goes on from JARGYO010000094.1 coordinate 33,800,417, forward strand.
ATACTTCAGCGTAGAGAAGGACCTACTGTATCGGGTGGCAAAAAGGGCAGAAGAAACCGTTGAGCAGCTTGTGGTGCCCAAACCTTACAGGAAGTTGGTGTTGGAGTTGGCCCATGGGCACATTCTTGGAGGTCATCTGGGGACAGAGAAAACCCGAGAGAGGGTATTACAGAGATTCTATTGGCCTGGGGTGATGAAGGACATAGAAAATTATTGTTCCTCCTGCCCTGTGTGTCAGAGGTCGGCCCCGATGCCACATTTCCGTAGCCCGCTGGTCCCTCTACCCATCATTGAGGTCCCGTTTGAGAGAATCGCAATGGATTTGGTAGGTCCTATAATCAAGTCCGCTAGGGGGCACCAGTACATATTGGTTATAATGGACTATGCCACCCGTTATCCAGAAGCGATCCCTCTCAGAAATACCTCGGCCAAAACCATAGCCAAAGAGCTATCTCTTGTTTTTAGCCGGGTGGGTATTTGTAAAGAACTGCTTACGGACCAAGGTACACCCTTTATGTCCCGGGTTATGAAAGAGCTGTGTAAATTGTTCAAAGTGACGCAATTGCGTACATCTGTGTATCACCCCCAAACCGATGGGCTGGTTGAAAGATTCAACAAAACCCTAAAACAAATGTTGAAGAAAGTGGTGGATAGAGATGGAAGGGATTGGGACTGTCTACTTCCTTATTTGATGTTTGCTATTAGGGAGGTGCCCCAATCCTCTACGGGATTCTCCCCCTTTGAGTTACTGTATGGGAGACACCCAAGAGGGCTGTTGGATATTGCCAAGGAAACTTGGGAAAGTGAGAGTTCTCCCCACAGGAGTGTGATTGAGCATGTCGCCCTGATGCAAGATCGAATTGCACAGGTAATGCCCATCGTGAAGGAACATTTGGCCCAAGCGCAGTTGGCACAGCAGAGAGTGTACAACCGTGGAGCCAAGACCCGTACCTTTTCCCCGGGGGATAGGATATTGGTACTTGTCCCTACGGTTGAAAGTAAATTCCTTGCCAAATGGCAAGGCCCCTACGAGATAATGGAAAAAGTGAGCGAAGTGAATTACAAGGTCAGACAACCAGGAAGGCGAAAGCCCGAACAGATCTATCACGTTAATCTGTTGAAAGCCTGGAGGGATAGAGAGTCCCTAGTCGCAGACACTTGGTCACCAGCTCAAACTGGTTGCGTGATTCCTGAGGTTGGAATCGCAGCCACCTTGTCACAACCCCAACAACAGGAGGTTAAGGAGTTTGTGCTTCGCAACAAGGAGGTATTCTCTGAGCTGCCGGGACAAACATCTGGGGTAGAGCATGACATTATTACCCCGCCCGGTGAAAGGGTGAAGTTAAAACCCTATCGGATCCCAGAGGCCCGACGGGAGGCAATACGGGAGGAAGTACAGAAAATGCTGAACTTAGGGGTGATAGAGGAGTCCCAAAGTGATTGGTCTAGTCCCATTGTGTTGGTGCCTAAACCGGATGGGAGCTGGCGATTTTGTAACGATTTTCGACAGTTGAACAAAGTTACAAAATTTGACACCTACCCCATGCCACGTATAGATGAGTTGATCGACCGGCTGGGAACAGCCCGATACATGACGACTCTTGACCTCACAAAAGGGTATTGGCAAATCCCCCTGGCCAAGACGGCCAAAGAGAAAACCGCATTTGTAACCCCAGACGGGGCGTTCCAATATAAAAGAATGCCGTTCGGGTTACAGAATGCGCCGGCCACATTCCAGCGGAAAATGGACCAGATGCTGAGGCCCCATCGGAAGTATGCTGCGGCTTACCTGGATGACGTAATTGTCCATAGCACAGATTGGGCCTCACATCTGCCAAAAGTGCAAGCAGTCCTGGACTCTGTTCGGGAAGCGGGGTTTACGGCTAACCCCAAGAAGTGTACCATTGGGCAGGAGGAGGCCAAATATCTTGGGTACACCATTGGGAGGGGAGTAATAAAACCCCAACTCAACAAAGTCGAGGCCATCCAGAGTTGGCCACGTCCCAACAGCAAGAAGCAGGTACGAGCCTTTCTGGGAATCGCTGGGTATTATCGGCGATTCATTCCCCACTTTGCTTCTAAGGCTGTGCCCCTAACCAACCTGACGAAGGGGAAAGGGTCGGTCATGATTAAATGGACCCCCGAGGCTGAGGCAGCATTCCAATTCTTGAAACAAGCCTTATGTAGCCAGCCAGTGTTGTACTCACCCGACTTCTCTAAAGACTTTGTCGTACAAAGTGATGCGTCAGATGTGGGGTTAGGAGCAGTATTGTCCCAGGTCTGGAACGGGGAAGAGCACCCAGTCATTTACCTCAGCAGGAAGTTGAAGTCCCATGAGGTAAATTACTCCACCGTTGAAAAGGAGTGTTTAGCGGTGAAGTGGGCTCTAGATTCCCTTCGGTACTACCTGCTAGGTAGGCACTTTGACATGGTTACGGATCACGCTCCGTTAAAGTGGATGGCTCAAAACAAGGAAACAAATAGAAGAGTGAATAGGTGGTTCCTGGCCCTCCAGGAATTCAACTTCACAGTAAAGCATCGCCCTGGCGTTCAAATGGGGAATGTGGATGCTTTGTCTCGAGTACATGAATGCCTGATTGCTGGTGTTCCAACCCCGAGGTTAAAACAAGAGGGGGGGGTATGTGACAGCAGGAAGGTAAAGTCACCTGGTTGCATCCAGGGGGGTAGATATATTTCGCCCAGATTCAGGCTTTACGCCGACTTATACCACTAGGTGGAGAGTTGTATAAGGCTAGTGGGCTCATGGATGACTCATACCTCTAGGGAGAGGGCTGGGCGTCGTGCAGACAGGGAGTTGATGAGATCAGCTGAAGCTTGTCAGCTCATTTAGGCCTCTATAAAAACTCCCAGATTCATTAGATGTTAGCTCATGCCTGGAAGCAGACCTGTGTGGACTGTCTAGGGAGAGTGAACCCCTGTGCGGTGAGAGAAAGCCTGTGTGGCTATATTTTGCTTGGACATTTAAAACCAGGGACTAGGACAGCACTAGGCTGATCCCAGTCGTTAGTTAGGAAACCTGTAAGTTTAGTCAGAGGTCAAGTTGACCAGGATTTATTTTGTTTATGTTTTTTTTGCCTTGCTGTGTTTTTGTCACTGTAAATAGAAAATAAACCGCACCTTTTTGATTTTGAAAACCACAACCTCCGTCTGCTGGGCCTGTTTTTGGGTGGGGAGCCCATCCCGGGGGTCACACATACCCGCTGCCGAGCTAACCCCCTCACAATATATATATATTTTTTTACTAGTAATGGCGGCGATCTGCAATTTTTGTCAGGCCTGCGATATTGCGGCGGACATATCAGACACTTTTGACACTATTTTGGAACCATTCACATGTAGCGGGTATATACTTTTAAAACTGGTGAAGACACCAGTGATGCATAGTTCCCTGCGGCCCAGCAGGTGGCGCTGTCACTTTGGGCCGGGGTTGAACCATCGCTGCAGTGCCGTGCCCTTTGTGACCTCTCGCAGCGGTTGTACGGCGGGGCAGGGAACCCGCCATGCTTGCTGGGAGAGGGTATAAAGGGGGCGGACATCTTCGCCACGAGGTTCGAGTCCCAGGCACCTTCAGCCTGAGGGCTGCTGTTCGCGGTCGGTGTCCAGGCGGCCTAGGCCTGGACACTTGGCGTTCGTGTTCCATCCCAGACATCTTCAGTCTGGGGTGAGGTACTCAGCTGGAGGCCTGGGGCCCAGTACCTTCCGCTGGGTCCCGCAAGGGAGGGATTGTCCTAGGGGGCCCCGGGAGTGGGGCACCCGAATCCAGAGGCGTAAGGGACCGGAAGAGGGACTCATCCGAAGACCTGGTGCAGCAGATTGTCAGTGCCGGGTGAACCTCTGGAGACCGCCCGGAGGGATATCTTTCCCGAACAGGGGCCAAGTTCAGAGAGGAAGGTGGTTCATGTTCAATGACCGGTGGCAGCGGTCCAACTATTCAACTCAGGTCAGTGGCAGGGGCCTGCTATTAGGCCTGTGGCAGGGGCCTCAACGGTTCATCCGGTCGGTGGCAGCGACCAAAACTCACGGTCGGTGGCAGAGACCGTGCGCCAGGCCTATTCGCTAGCAAAGGAATGGGAGAGCTCCGTTGTGCTTGGGCCTACTCGTACCCACACCCCTGTCTGTCTGTTACTGAAGGTTCAACTGATTGTGTTAGGGAGAGGAAAAAAGCAGCGCCTTCTAAGCGTAGTAGTATCAGAGATTTATTTTAAAAAAAAATTAATACAGCAGCAAGAGATACACTCACAAACGAGTATAGTATAAGGCTTATCTTAAGTGTTGTCATCCGCTCGACCCGGGAGCTGCGAATCCTGATGTTAAAAGCTGAAATCCCACGTTGTTCTTTAGGCTGTTAACGGTGGTAGACGGAACTTCACTCTCGTGGCCGCGGAGATGGGGAAGAATCCTCACTGGAACACAGCTAGTGGAATCGTCACTTCCGGGTATAATGTCAGCGGGGGATGCACGCGTTCGAAGCATGCGTGCTTCTTCATCAGGCTCTTAAGCCATTTTACACATGGACTAATTGTTATGGACTTTAAATGTGTGTCTTTATACAGCCTATTGAAGTTCCCATTCCTATCCTGTCAGCCCCTTTATATGTTTAGTCATCTTGTAAATCCTAATCCAGAGTGCGCTCAATCCATCTATTGTTCAACTGATTGTGTTCACTCTGAAAGTAGAGAAATAAAGGAGTGTTGGACTTTCGATTGGTGTGGGGCTCTATGTTATTGGCAGACACCTCTCCACGGAACAGCTGGAGGCTTCGTATGCAGTGAACAGACCCGGAGGTAATTCAAGTAACTCTGCTCAACCCTCATACACATACGAGGGAAGAGCTTGGCGTAGTGTTCCTGCACTCTCCTCTCCACGGTACCCCTAGACACAAGCCACTCAAACGAGAAAACCCGAGAGGGAGAGTGAGGCTCCGCTACACACATTTATACAGCGAACAGTGCTATAAATATGCATTGATTACTGTATAAATGTGAGTGGCAGGGAAGGCGTTAACACTAGGGGGCGATCAAGGGGTTAAATATGTTCCATATTACTGATTCTTACTGTATGGGGGACGGGACTGACTGGGGGAGGTGACCGATCTGTGTCCCTATGTACAAGGGACACACCATCGGTCTCCTCTCTCCCTGACAGGACGTGGATCTCTGTGTTTACACACAGAGATCCACGTCCTGCCTCTGTAACAGCCGATCGCATGTACCTGGGGGACATCATGGCCGCCAGGCACGCGCATCGGCATTACGTGACGCGGCGGGCACAGCATTACGTGACGCATTACGTGACGCGGGGGGGATGTAAACATAGCAGGACGTCACTTGAGAGCCGCACTGCAGACGTCTTTCGTCTATAGCGTGGGTCTCAAGTGGTTAATAAAACACAGACCTGACCGGAGAGGTGAGGAGGATTCTGGGAGGTCACATGACATCACTCTTATAGCTATTAATAAAACACAGACCTGACCGGAGAGGTGAGGAGGATTCTGGGACTCTAACATGATATTCCTATTGGTTTTTCAATACAGAGATTTCCTCTTCTGAAGTCTGGAGATCATATGACCATCACAGTGCCTCCATGTGACTCCCTAAAACCTGAGAGAGACAACATACAGAAGATTCTAGAAGTCACCAAGAAGATGATGGAGCTGCTGACAGGAGACGTGAGCGGTGCCGGGAATTCTGGGACATTATCCAGTAACAGACAAGGGATGTGTCTGGATGGTGACTGTATCATTGTGTGTGTCAGGTTCCTATAAGGTGTCAGGATGTCACTGTCTATTTCTCCATGGAGGAGTGGGAGGATTTAGAAAGACACATGATGGAGAATCACCAAAAGAGATTACAACGGTTAACAGAAGAAGAATAAGAGACGCATGTTTGTTACAAGGAATTATATCTTTCAGAGTGGTAACCTTGTTAAAGAGGAGTATAAAGAGGAGAATGAGGAGTATGGAGTGATGGAGGAGCTTTCGGAAGGACACAAGGGTATGATGGAGCCACCTAATACCAGGAACCCATCAGAGAGATGTCCCCGTCCTCTGTATTCCCAGGATTCCACACAGGAAGGTCACACCATCCCTCACCATCATCAGGTAGATGAGGAACAATTAATGATAGTATCATTAGGATCTGTACATTATTACAATTTATATAATTTTTATTATATATTCAGAGAGATTCTACAGTTGATATTAAAGAAGAGATAAAAGAGGAGGATGAAAAGGATGGGGTGATGATGGAGGAGTTTGTAAAAGAACACAAAGATCTGTACCAGGAGTCATCCAGCTACAGAAACCCACCAGAGAGATGTCCCCGTCCTCTGTATTCCCGGAATTCCATACAGGAAGGTCACACCATCCCCCACCATCATCAGGTCGGTGGAGTTGAAGGTCTGGAACATAAAGTGGTTGAACACTCTGAAATGTGGAGACGATGTTTGGAGACTCTACAAGATATTTTTTGTGTGGTCTCATATCATAAATACTTATATTTTACTGATAATTGTGAAATTAGAATGTAGAGGTGAAGTGATATTGCAGCTATATATTACAAATATGTAGCACTTACCCCTGAAGAAGCCGCTGTTTCCCAGTTTCCTTTGCCCACGATTCTGCTAGTAGCACCACGCACTCTGACACACCTGGGCTGAATAGGACCTATTTATTACAAATTTACAGCATACCCAAGCAGTTTAAAAGAAGTGAAAGCAGTAGTAACTGCTCAACCAATTTGTAAAACAATGGTACTTAAGATATACGATTGGTGACAAACAAGCAAATAGAACAGAGAGTGGTCCCTAAATCCTATACTAGGGGTAATCCTGCCTAAAGGGAGTAGTACCACAATAATGGTTTGGTAGTCCATTTGAACCCTTCTCCCCACTGACCAGCATGATGGGGCCCAAATTTGATGTTGGGGACAATTTCCCTCCAAATATTGATGAAAGCACCTGAACTGTGACCTATACAGGAAATGCTGCTTCTTTGAATGGGGTGTAGTGGGGCTGGCCAGTGGCCTTTCGTTGACTCCTTACCTCTCCATCCCTCGTCATCAGCTCAATAAAGGTAGTACAGCAGCGCTTTCTCCAACAACTGGGTAGAGGTCTCCGTCAGTGTCAGTGATGATCCCAGACACCAGGGGATGTCCTCTGCGGTGCTTCTCTCCATCTTAGATGTGGTGATAAATGTCTCCCTAGCAAGCAGATGCACACACACGCTCTCCAATAATGTTGTCATTTCATCTCTCTCAGCCCTCGACTGTGTCTGTTCTTCTGTAAACACAACCAGGGACAGCAGCAGAAACAATGAAACTGCAGCTTCTCCTCTCTTCTAGCAATGCTGACCAGGGCTACACACTCTCCCCTCCAAAATTTTTTTGGTCCCTAAAGAAACAGCGGGTCCAAGTAAAAGGAGCAAAGTTTCTGCATGGTATGGAAATACACAAACAGGATATTAAATGAATACATTTACATAATGCAAATTTGATCCGGGAGGTCACGCTAATTTTGTGGCATTGCCTTGCAAAGGGAGTCGGCACTGGAAACTCCCACCAAGGTGTGTCAGGAAGTAAATTTTAACAATTTTTAACTGAAGCTGTAGTGGAAATTACCGGAATTTCTGAAAGCTTGGGGCTGTGGACACAATCTGTTCCTTACTTACGCCTAGGGAGTGATATGTCAACCTCTCTGGAAAGTTCTGGCATCTCTTGGGAACTTTGGGCTTTGGACACAGTCAATTCAGAACTTTGGCTTAGGAAGTCATAGGTCAGTCTTTTTGGGGATGTACTGACCTTTTGGCTCTTTGCTCTTTTGGCTCATATGGTCCTTCTCCTGGGTGCTCTTCAGCACGCTCTTCCCGTCTTTCTACTTCATGGGACTCAGGTGCAAATTCAGCTGCCTCTGACCTAAGGGCCTTAAAATTAGTCTCAGTAGAGGAGGTAGGTGGGGTGGCATCTATGGACACAGTTGGCCACAACCAGTCCATGCTGACGACTTCTTCACGGTCTTTCTCCTTCTCCCCAACTGGAAGAGAAGACTGTGGTTACTGATCTCTGATTTGAAGAGGACAATGTTCACCAATTTCATTGGTTAATTAACTTTGCAGATGGCCCATTGGGGCGGCTCTGAAGGGCAATGTCTTTCTCCGTATATAGCTTATGCCGAAGTGACAGTAACAGGGGCATCGCTCAGGTTCTTGTTGAGGGAGCAGATTGTCAATGAATATCCTTGAGGAACTGTTCTTTTTTCCAAACCACACTATGGGAGAGGCATAAGGACGCAATGACTCTCAGATTATTCCCATCCTCTTCAGCTCTGCCAACTGCTCTGAGGTCTTCCAAATTGCCCAGTGAAATCCCTTCTCTCCCTTAAAAGCTTGCCTTCCTGAAGGTGAATTTGGGGCTTGGTGTGCTCTGCACACAACACACCGCAATCATTCTCAGAGAATATCTCTGCCATCTCAGGAGTTGAGCTTTGGCTTTCTCTATCCACTTAGTGTTTGTTAACTGAAAATATTAAAACACTGCCAGCCCCTCTATTAAAAGGCAGGCATACCACATTGTGTAAGTCTTTTCTAAAAACGAGGCTTGTAAATACCTTTTTATAGGGCAATCTTCAGGCCAGTCATGTGATTCACGGCCGCTTTACAGCTCCGATACATGGCTACTGGTAAATTGTTTGCCACCCCCCCCTAAAAAAAAAAAAAAACAGCCTCCACTGTCGAAAGTCCTGTTACAACAGTGTCACTTGTGCTCTTGTGTAAATACCTTCTATTTAGATGGGCACAATGGAAGGAGGGCCTACAAGCTTGTCTGGAATTCGTCTTGAATAAACTGGGCCCCCCGGAACTAGCAGTGTGTACTTGAGCTCCCCTCTCAGCATGTTTTCAACAAATCTCAATTTAATTTCAAGAGTTTGTGCATTGCATTCCCTCCATCCGAGGTGAAATTGAGTGGGACAGTCTCTCAAAAATGACAGCTAGACCCCCCTGGTGGGGGACATTTCACCTGTCTCCACCTCACCCTTTAGTATGACCCGGTGGAGGATCCTATACAGGTGTGTGACAAAAGACAATAACTTCTCTTTGATAGGTGTGCTCAGAGGTGGATGAGTTCTGCACAGCTTTTGACTCTTCTGTAGACTTCTCAAAGAGTTTTTAGACAGTCCGCAGCAGTGCAACCTCGCTTCTCACGCTTTAGGTTCCACATGACACCTGAAGTAGACTTTCAATTGTCCTCTGTCTTTTTATGGCATCTGCCACCTCCCATTCTTCACAGCTTGCACTGCCTCATCCATCCAGGTATCAAAGTCCTCTTCCTCTGAGGGTACAGGGACCCTACTGGAATAAAACCTGCAGCTTTCTGTATTTGTAGTTGGATGGTGCAGACAAACTATTCACAAAACGCTCTACCGGTCTCCTTATGTCTGTTAAGAAAGAGGCAGGTTGGAGCCCAGAGGGTGTTCACAGAGGTTGTAGTAACCACCTTTGTGCCTGACTGGGATACTCTGAAGAACTTCCTAGAAGCATTAGATGGATGATTTTAGTTGAAGTATGGCTTTTTCTTCTTTTTTTGCAGAATCATACTTGCCTAGGTGGATGAAGCATCAGTCCCCCGCTAGCTCTAAGACTCAGAACCTAGCGATTAAACACTGCCGATTGCTTGGTTCTCAGGGCTCTCTGAGCAGAGCACTGGTAAATGTCATTCACCAGCTCTCTGCTCTGCCCCCCCCCTGCTGTGGAGGGGGTCAGAGTGGCCAGCTCTGGCTGTCAGCAGTTCGCTTAGAGGCTGAGCCGGGTGTCGGTCCAGGCATGTGGGTGGATCCCGACTTCATTGTCACGATCTTGCCCCCCGAGCCTGGACCAGATCTGTCACAAGTGAGCTTTGGCTGTATTCATTTTAAAGCAGGTTGAGATTCCTCTCCTCCAGGGTAACAGCGTGTATGTGCAGGAGTTTCCCCGGTTCACTTTAAAGTCCAAAAGAGACACCCGCTGTTCTAGAGCTAAGGCCATTACTGCCTGATGGATTTGTTCTTCCAAGGCTACTCTAGGGACATCCAGAATTACACTCAGTTTTTTCTACTCCCTGCACCACTCGGTGTCAGCAACAGGATCCATAATGGTTTGGCTCACCATCTTTATTGTTCACTCACAGAACAGGGAGATCCCAGACTCGTGCCTCCATGTATAGCGCGTAAGGAGTGCTATGAAGGAGCCACTGTTTTTTGGGTCGCCTGTGCCCAGGAATCTACAAGTAGCACCACACACTTTGACACATCTGGGCCGAAGGCTGAATGTGTAATTGCAAATTTATACAGTACCGCAACAATTTACAGGAAAAAAAACCTTCGTAATTGCTCAACAAATATGTAAAACCATGATATTTAAAACATATGATTAGTGACACACAAGTGGAACAGACAGTAGTACCTAAACCCTATACTATAAGTAATCCACCTAAAGGGAGTAGTACCACAATAATAGTTCAGCAAGTTATATTAAATCGCTTTTCACACTAGCCACCATGATGGGGCCTAATCTGATGTTGGAGCGCTCAAGATAAAGTCCTTCCAAACATTGGTAAAGGTGCCTGAACTGTGACCCATACTGGCAATGCTGTTCTTTTTAATGGGGTGAAGTGGGGCTGGCCAGTGGCCACAAACTGACTCCTGTGGCAACCTATGACCTCTCTCCATTCCCCGCTGGTGACTCAATAAAGAGTGTCTACAGCAATCTTTCCAACAACTGGGTAGTGGGCTCAGTCAGTGTGGATCCCAGGTAACCAGAGTGTGTCCTCTGCAGTGCCTCTTTCCATCTCATATGCAGTAGTTAATGTCTTGCCAGTGACCAGATATTCTCGATCTCTCGATCTCTCTCGATCTCTCTCGACTCTGGGATCTGTAGTGCCTCCTCTCAGTCCACAGAACAAGCTTAGTCTGTATGAAATCACCTCTCCAACAATCCACAGTTTCTCCCACCATTCACAGCAATTAAAACAGTTCACAGCCTCCACCTCTGTGTGGTGGGCAGACTTAAAATGCTACACAAAATTCTGTAATAACAAATTCCAGTTACAGCAGTAGAAACAATGAAACTGCAGCTGCACCTCTCTGCTAGCATTGCTGACTGGGGCTACAACCCCCCCCCAAGTTCTTTGGTCCCCACAAAGCTCTGTAAGTGTCAAATTACAGCTGTGCCTCTCCCTCTGTAAACAAAAGCAGGAACAGCAGCAAAAACAATGCAACTGTAGCCGCTCCTCTCTGCTAGCATTGCTGACCGGGGCTACAGTTATTCATTCAGTGATTAAGAGGTTAAATGTTCAGAATAAGTGACTTCTGCATGCTAAGCTAGGAAATGTATATTCCTAGAGAGATTGCTGCATTGTGTTATCTGTGTCTGTATGCTCATCTTATCTGTGTAAGTTATAGTTATTCTTTTTTTTTTTTACCAAAAAAAAGTTTATTGTCATTTAAATCAACAATACAGGTTTGCAATAGAGTGTTATAGCATTCAGTATACAAAGTAGATCTGGACTCGAAAGCCCTCACCAACAGGAAGGAAGCATGAGCCGTGATCTTATGTTATATTCAAGATAAAAATAAAAAAAAATTGAAAAAGTCCTCAGGACCCGATGGTCCAGAACCTGGGCCATGCCCGGATGGCTGTAAACCTGTAGAATGGGTGTATAATACACAACAATAAAACCTGAAAGTTGGCATCCTCTAGAAAAGATAGAACGGTTAAACCTCAAGTAAGAGCCTAAGAAGAAAAAAATTAAAAAATTGGAGAAAGAGAGAGAAAGAGGGGGAAAGAGAAAAGAGAAAAAGAAAAAAAGGAGGCAGGACAAGAAGAAGAAGAGAAGGAGAAGAGGGAGAAAGAGAAGAGGGAAGTAGGAGGTCCACGGGGTGCGCGCAAGAGGGGTCCTATAGTGACAGCAATGCAGCGTTGAATCTAGAAGGGTGGTAATATGTGATCCAAGGTTGCCAGACTCTGAGAAACTTGTCATGCGTATCAGAAAGAATAGCTGTTAGTTTCTCGTTGACCATGATATCGTTCAGGCGGTTCTTGACTGCCTCAAAGCTTAGTGTAGGGGTTTTCCATGCTCAACAATTGTCAATCTAGTTGCAGTAAAAAGATGTTGGGCTAGTTGCCGTTCTGGACGCAGTAGTTCCACGATGGGCTTACCAAGGAGAGCTACATAAGGGTCTCTTTTGATATTAATCTGAAAAAGGTTGCGGAGGAGAGTATATACCCTAATCCACAGTCTGCACGCCCGCGGGCATGACCACCAAATATGTGCCATGGTGCCTTCCTGGGAACACCCCCTATAACAAAGTGGAGAATAATTTGGGATAAAGCGAGCCAATCTTACCGGTGTGTAGTACCACCTATACAATACTTTATAGGCATTTTCCAAAATTGACACATTACGTGAGCATTTGGACAGAGTTAGTGTCATCGTCTGCCAGTCCTCAGGGTCCAACTGCCTCCCCAACTCTTTCTCCCATTGAAGGTGGTAAGGCCTCAATGGGGGTCTCTTTATTGATATCACCGCCGAGTATATCAGTGATATTAGACCCGGAGAATGGGGCCTGGCTCTACAAAGGCTCTCAAAGGGGGTCAAGGTATAAGGGGTAGATTGAAACCTAATAAGGCTCTGAAGAAAGTGGCGAATTTGTAAATAGCGATAGTGCTCACGCAAGGGAATACCGTGAGAAGAGCGTAAAGCGTCAAATGCCAAAATCCTGGTAGGCCGTAGCAGTGAGTGAACATCTGTGAACCCGTTCATGGTCCACCATAGAAATTGGGAGGGATTATCACAACCTGGAGGGAACAGCGGGCAGTGTAAGAGTCGTAAGAGTGGGAGATGAGGAGAGATCAGCCCTGCAGAGTACTTTACCGAGTCCCATAGTCGCAAGGAATGGGCCAAGCAGGGCCCCATGACCGCCGGACGATGCACAGGTGGGAGCCAGGGTAATGAGGAGATAGGAATAGGGTCGATGTCAACCAGGTCAAGCATAGCCCAGAGCGGGAGCTGATAGGTTTCATGAAGGCACGAAAGTGGGGCTATGTTAGCAGCTATGTAATAGGCCCGTAAATTAGGAACCGAAAGACCACCATTGACTCGCTTAGCAAACAAGACCTGTTTGGCGATTCGAGGGCGAGTCGAACCCCATATAAATTGCATAATTCTTTGCTGATGTATGCGGAGGATATGCGAAGAAACCTGAACAGGCAAGACACGGAAAAAATATAATAGTTTCGGGAGATAGGACATACGAACAGCCGTTATTCTGCCGAACCAAGACAAAGGCAAATGAGACCAAGACAACAGCATATCCGTTAGTCTCTTGAACAATGGTGGAAAGTTGGCCTGGTACAATCCGGAGTACGTGGGGGTAAGGTGGATTCCCAGATAGGGCAGCGAGGAGACCCACTGAAAGGAGAATGCCGACTGTAAATCCCTCATCAGGCCAGGAGAGAGGTTAACCGACAACGCTTTCGATTTTGAGGGATTAACCCGGAGCCCCGAAAGGGAAGCAAAGGTATCCAAAAGGGCTTGCAAATTTGGTAAAGAAATTCTGGGGGAGGTCAAAGTGAGAAGGACATCATCGGGAAAAAGGGAAATTTTATGGGGACAACCCGCTAATTCGATGCCTCGTATATCCGGATGCGAGCGAATCGCCTCTGCCAGGGGTTCCAGAGCCAATACAAAAAGAAGAGGTGATAGGGGGCAACCCTGACGGGTGCCCCTCTTGATATTAAAGAGAGGAGATTCGAATCCATAATACTTAATTTTTGCCCGGGGGAATCATATAAGACAGATATCCAGTGCATAAATGAAGACCCGAAGCCATAATGTCGAAGAACAGACATGAGGTAAGGCCATGACAAAGTGTCAAAGGCCTTGTTTACGTCCAGAGACAAGAGCATGGATTCTAGCGAGCGAGTATGAGCTATGTGTTGGAGTTGCAATATACGCCGAATAGCGTCACCGGCCTGTCTCTGAGGTATAAAGCCGACCTGGTCCTTCCCGATTAATCGAGGAAGAAAAGAGTTTAGGCGATTAGCCAGAATTTTGGTCCAAATTTTCATGTCAACGTTAATTAGGGAGATAGGCCTAAAATTAGCCCAGGAGGAATGATCGCGATCCGGTTTAGGGATCATCACTATGTTTGCCGTTAAGAGGTCCGGGGTAAAGGAGCATCCATTTTTAACAGAGTTATACATTGCCGTTAGATGCGGAGCTACCATAACTGCCAGTTTCCTGTAGTAAAGCGCCGTAAAGCCATTCGGCCCCGGTCGCTTTCCCACCTTAACATCTTTTATACCTTGGAGGACCTCTGAAATTTGTATATCCCGGTCCATAAGAGTAACATGCGCCTCCGTCAGGGTCGGGAGAGGGAGACGGCCGAGGAAATCAGCAGTGTCCTGGGCGTTAAACTGCTCTGGGTCTGAGTACAATTTAGTAAGGCGGAATCGAAACTCCTCCAATATACGCAACGGATTACCCGTAAGTACATTGTGTCGGTTGCGCAAAGTGATGGGGGTGAATTTAGGAGCGAAAGTCCGGAGTCTGTTGGCTAACATTCGATTAGGTTTATTCGCCCTGGTATACCACCTCTGGCGGGACCAACGTAAGACGCGTTCAGCCCCCTCGGTGAGACAAAGATCCAACTCCGAACAGACCTGTTCCAAGAGTTTACAGTTGCCAGAGGTGGGGGATTGTTTAAAAACCGCAGATAATGCCTCCAGACGGGTCTCCAGGGCCTTTTGTTTCAAACCCCTTTCCCGCTTACGGGCCGACGCCACCCGAATAATGTGGCCACGGAGTACCGCCTTATAAGCCTCCCAAAGCGTTACCGGCAACGTAACCGACCCCTGATTTTCACGGAAGTAGTCCTCTGAGGCCTTAAAAATACCTTCCCGGACCTCATTAAGCGATAAGAGCGAATCATTCATCGCCCAGGGTGAGAATTGGGGTCTGTCCAAAACGGAGTGGCAGACCACCAAAACAGGGTCATGATCAGACCATGGAACAGCCAGGATAGAGGCCCTGACCACCATGGGAAGGTGGCGTCGTAGCATGAACATATGGTCAATTCTGGAGTGAGAGTGATGAGGGTGGGAATAATGTGTAAAGTCCTTACCCTGAGGATGGCATTCCCTCCAAAGATCGACCAGATCATGTAATTGTAAAGAGCGAGCAAATTTTTTAGCGCCAGGCGAGGGAGCGATACGCTCCGAGGGGTATTTATCCAGTAAGGGATTCAAAACTAAATTTGAATCACCCGAAAGAGAGTACCCTTGTGATGGGATGCTAGCAGGGCGCAGACGTGAGTCAAGAAGGGTCCTGGGTTGGAGTTTGGCGCATAATAAGTCATGATGGTAACCTCCTTTCCTTGGATAGTGCCTTGTAGCAATAGATATCTGCCATCAGGGTCTGCGATCTGTCTAGTGCAACTAAATGAAACCGACTTGCGGAAAGCTGTGAGCACCCCCTTTTGCTTGGTTGGAGCCGTGGCCAAAAACACCTGGGGAAACTGAGCATCAAAGTATTTAGGGCAGGAAGACGCCGAAAAATGGGTTTCCTGTAAGCAGGCGATGTCAATCCGCTGCTTCCTAAGATACTTAAAAATCTTCACCCTTTTCTGAGGAGAATTCATACCCTGAACATTCAGGGACAGCCAATTAAGCGTCATAGTAGGACTAGCAATCGGCAGAAGATCATTTCCCTAAGCACACACCCCGCGGACCTTGTAGAGGGAAAAAAAAGGTGAAAGACCAGAGAGTCAAGTAGGGAGACAGTGAAAGGAATCAGATAAAGGAAAACAAACAGACCGAGTAAAACTCGGAGTAAAAACATTCCAGTCATCTAGGTTGCAATTGGTAGTGGGGCTGGAATCCCACTAAAAGGTCGGAAGTTGGCCAAAACTTTTGTTCGGGCCAAGTTCCAAGCCAAGGGGGAGCAGTGGTCCGTCGGACACCGCTCGGCATATTTTTAAAGTAGTCTGAACAATGAGATCAAATCGACATCAGCATAAGGTAAGCAGAAAAAACATGTTCAATAGACACCACCTAAATAAGGATTAAAGCAGTCTCAATCAAAATTATGTAACATATCAACTTTAAACTGTGAACGAATTACTGCAGGCCGTGGTCATCCTCGCGTCCCGGAGCCCCCAACCAAAGTACGGGGAGTCCAGGACACGAAGCCGACCCACCGCAAACACAAGGACAATAACATACACATACTACGGCCAAAACTGCGAAGGCCACAAACCGTGGACCGTGATGGGCAGGGCACACCCACAACTTTAATGGGGGTGTGCAGCACAGTACAAGGATAGTCCTCTCGAGCGACAGATCAAAAGCCTTCGCCTGAGAAAAAAAAAAAGGGGGGGGGACAGGGGACAAGAATCCAGGTGGGCCAAATGACCATGCGAACGTAACCACAGCACAGAGGCACAATGTCGCCATCACTCAATTGGGGCAACATCGGACAAGGGGTCAGCCACATGACAAGGCCTCCAGGAGCAGGGGAGGAGGGAACACAATGGGGCCACCGGGCCCAGGAAAAAAAAAAAAAAAACAGTCCAGATATCATTTTGGTTGAAAGGCAGAAATGTTCATGTACTGCAATTGGGCCCACAGAATGGGAAGTCTAAAGGTGAAATTTAGATTTAAACTTATAGTTCAAGGTGAGATACTGCTGACAGTTCAGAATAACAGGGTGCTGGCAGGTTAGCTCCTCAGAGTGACAAATGAGAATCGGTGCTGTCATCCTTTAGGGACATCCTGGAATCGCTGTGCTTGCAGTGATCGAAGCGCCTGGGACCCCTGCTGAGACATTTGTGAGGAACCGTGGGGTGGCCTGGATGATCGTGGCTGGGCCGAAGAAGGCTCCGGTTGGGAGGGAGGGAGATCAAACTGCAGATCCTGAAAATGTCGCCGTAAGTCAGGCAGGGAGGAGGCATGAAACTGGCGGCCAAGGTGATAGAAGGAGAGCTTGAAGGGGAACCCCCATCTATAACGAATGCCCCGAGCTTGTAGAATCTGCAAATAAGGCTTCAGACTCCGCCTTTTGGCTATGGTGACCGGAGAGAGGTCTGCAAATAGTTGGAGGGGATTACCCTGGTAAGAGAGGTCCGGGAGATCCCGTGCAGCCTGCAGGAGCCGCTCTTTGGTCTTGTAAAAGTGAAATTTAATTATAACGTCTCTGGGGGGACCCTCGGTGGGCCTGAGAGCTAGGGACCTGTGTATGCGATCAAATTCCAAGCGCTCCAAAGGGACGTCAGGCGCCAGCTCCTGAAAGAAAGCCGTGGCCGTCCCCTGCAGGTCGGTTATGGCCTCTGGGAGCCCACGGATGCGGAGGTTATCCCTGCGAGCCCTATTCTCAGAGTCCTCTAATTTATCCTGTAGGCTCAACAGTTCATCATTCAGCCTTTCAACTTCGTCCTCATGACCCTCCAGGACTGTTGTTGTTAAATCCATCCGCTGTTCCAGTTGGTTGGTGCGGTGGCCTATCTCCTTGAGACCCTTCACCAGTTCTGCTGAGAGCTTACGGGAGGCAACGTTTATTTCATCCCGCACTATACTGTGGAACTTCTGGAGCATGGCATCAGAGCCAGCGTCAGTGGGGCTTGCCAGGTTGGAGGGGAACTGAAGCAAGCTGTCCTCAGAATGCTGAGTGGTGTCATCCGGTTCCGGAGGCTCGGGCGCCATTTTGCTCCTTCCCTTCCCCACGGTGGGAGAGGCCTTCTGCTGGGAGCGGTAGCGCTGTCGGTTTCGGGAAGTATTGTGCATAGGTAATGTTAGGCGATGTCCGTCACTCAGGGAGCATGCGCGGTGGTGTCAGGGGTTCAGGATGTGCCTTATTCGCCGAGACTGAGCGGTCCGACGGCGCAGAGCAGGGAGATCAAGCTGTCATCCTCCCCGACTCTGTGTAGTTGCCCCCCAGGGCTGTAGGTTCAGTACATAGCAAAATTTAGTATATATAGCTATCTGGTTTAGGGGCCATAGCCTGGTCGGCCAAAGCACCTAGGCTTCCAGGGGCAACTTGTTAAATGAGAAAAGTCTGAATAATGGGCACTATGGTGCAGCAAGATGGCCGTCTAGCACAGTGTTGTATCCGATCCACAACCTGCAGGCCGCAGACAGGGGGTGCCACTAAGTATTGTGGATAGTGGGTGGCATATGAGTGTGCACCAGTGGCCGTGTCTTGAGAGAGTTAGGTGCGTGGCGAGTCCTGAGAAGCTGAAACAGGCAGCAATGTCCTATTAGTAGGGTGGAGCAAGATGGCCGCCGTACAGTAGGCCGAGTTGCAGCCTGGCCATACAGAGTGCCAATCTAGAGTCCCAGTTCAGGTAGGGATCTGCTCAGAGGAAACCCGGTAATCGGGATGGAGGACGTGGTGGTTAATTATTTGCCCTGGAGGGACGGGGAGGCTACTGAGGGGCTGTGGGTGTATCAAGATGGCCGCCGCTCACCTCCATTCACAGAGCGCCGTCCTCTGCAGGGTGCTTCCGCAGGCTTTCGTGTCTCCCCAGCTCCTCTCCCGGACTGGGAAGCTGCCTCAGGTGGATTCGGGGAAGGTTGCCGTAGGTCCCGCGGCCGCGTCACTGGAGCGCGGAGGATTCAGAGGTCTCACAAGGCCGCAAGATGGTGGCGGATCATCAGGGAATGGCGCCGGCTGCGTCCTGGATTACAGAGTGGCCGGTCATCTTTGAGGCTCAATTCAGGTAAGAACCTGCTCGGGGGAGGCCCAGGAGTCAGGATGGAGGACTTAGTGAGCCGGATTTAGGGTGCTGACCCAGGATGGCTGTGGATACTGTCAGGCCCGGCGGAGCTCCCCCAAGGCACGTCTATCTCTGCTCGCGGCTGGACACGCCCCCCATGTCTGCTGATTTTTATATGGGTGAAGAGGCCGCAAGGTTGATGTCAGCCCGCCGGGTGCTCGATAATACTGTGTACAAACAGTATGCGCCGCTCAGCCAATCCCAAGTTATAGTTATTCTTTTAATCTGTATGAAAATGCACACAGATTGAAGTCAGTGTGTATCAGTTATTTTGCAGATGGGAATGAAAATATGGTTGCCTAGTAGACCTGTGCAAATCGTTTTGTTTCTAATTAGTTTTTAACTAATTTTTAAAAATTCGTAATTCTGAAATTTACAAATTTTACAAATTTTTTCATTTTCGTATTTCCGAAATTTCAAACTTCCGAAATTTTGAATTTTTCAATTTCCGAATTCCCGTATTTCCGAATTCCGAATTCAAATTTTTGAAATTTCCAATTTCCGAATTTCGAAAATTGGAAATTCGAGATTCGAAAATTCGAAATTGCAAAGTTCGAAAATCTAAAATTCTAAAATGAGAAATTTGGAAAGTTGAATTTCCGAATTTTTAGAATTTCCAAAATTCGGAAATTTGCTTTTTTCGGAAATTCGAAAAATTAGTTTTTTTTGTTTTATTCGTTTTTTTTTTTTTGTTTTTTTTTGCTTTTCCGAAAAATGCAAAAAACCCGAAAAAAAAAAAAAAACGGAAATTCGGAAAACGAAAAAGAAAAAATCGAATTTTTCGGCAGTGCACATGTCTATTTCCTAGCAGACCAGTCAGCTTACAAACTGAAGGTGGTGGCAAGCTACCCTAAGTCATGTGTCTGGTGTGTGTGGGCAGTGGGGAAATTGATCATGTCAAGATTCTAGGTCATAGTATAGCCTCAGAAGCATCCAGGAATTACTAAGTGGCTCCACAACCCTTAAGCCGTGTACACACGTTCGGTTTTACCGATGAAAACAGTCCGATGGACTGTTTTCATCGGACGAACCAATCGTGTATGGGGCCCCATCGGTCTTTTTTTCATCGGTGTGAAAAAATAGAACATGTTTTAAATTTATCCGATGGGGAAAAAAAACGATGGCAAAATCCGATCGTCTGTGTGGAACTCCATCGGAGAAAAAACATGCTCAGAAGCATTGAACTTCATTTTTCTCGTCTCGTCGGAGTGTTTTATGTCACGGCGTTTGGGACAGTCGGATTTTTGACTGATGGTGTGTAGGCAAGACTGATGGAAGTCAGCTTCATTGGATTTCCGATGGAAAAATCCATCGGATTAGAATCCATAGGAAATCCGATCGTGTGTACAGGGCTTTAGAGTGCACCAGATTGTATGCACAATTTGTATCTCACAATACAAGGCACAAATGATGCAGTTGGGTACTCTTACCACAGATGGTGGACCCACCTGTCATACGACAGTGGGTCATCCGGGCTTGGTAGTCACCGTGACCAAAAGCGATGGAGCTGGATATCCCGGATGCCTCAGACCGTCTCAAACAGGGTGGTTCAATGGACGACTCAAACGATGGAAATATCTCCAATCATACAGGCTCCGAACCAGTCCAAAATAGACACAAGGGTGGGAGAAAAGAAAAAACTCTAGATGGTGGAGGTCAATAAAACCAATGAAGTGGTTTATTTAAATAAAATGTGTCTTACAATCAATAGACAAATGTAAAAGTGATCACAAAAACAAGGGGTATAAAAGCATCAGCAAGGCTTGAACCATCCTGCATTGAACCACCCTGTTTGAGACGGTCTGAGGCATCCGGGATATCCAGCTCCATCGCTTTTGGTCACGGTGACTACCAAGTCCGATTGACCCACTGTCGTATGACAGGTGGGTCCACCATCTGTGGTAAGAGTACCCAACTGCATCATTTGTGCCTTGTATTGTGAGTCCCACCATCAATATTGGGGCTCTTTCGTCAATCAATGCCGTGGTGGTGTTGTCCATGAGAAGACATCCATCCGAATTGCACATATATTGTTTGGACTTTTTTCTGTTTGTTTATTCCAGTTTTGTGTAGCCCGCAGGGGTTACACTCTTATGACTCCTATGGAGGACAGTTTCAATGTGAGGCTGCCCATTGGAGTGGATTTTTCATGAACTTTATTCACATATTTGTTTATTAGCATTAATTGCAATTTAGATATTAGTCATTCATGTTTGTAGTTGCTTTCAGCAGCAATTTTTACATTTATTAGCGCTGCACTATTTGTTTTTATCTGTTTTATCACTTTGTTTGTTTGAGTGTCAGCAGCTTATACTTTTGGGCTTAGCGCAGTTTTTTCACTTTCACATTTTTCACAATTTGTATCTGTCTGTGTGTGTGGCCAGGCTTTGGGTGAAGTTTCCCTTTAGTGGTGGCTAGTGGTATTGCAGGCTGTGATAATTGTTTCACAGCACTTTTTCTCCCTCTCTGCTCATTCCTCCTCCAGCTATACAAGGTTAGTGAGTCTCCATGGGTGTTCATTCTTGACAATGTAATTTTCTGCCATTCTGTTGGTTTAGGGTGAAGATCTGATGAACATGAAAGTTGAGGGTGAAGTAGAAGAGACGTATGTGAGGGATGATCAGCAATATACGGAGGAGACTGGAAGGACGAGGACATTCAAAGAGGAGGACATTCCTACAGAGATCACAGGTGAGCCAGAATATATTCTTCTGTTATAGTTGCTCTGTTACTGCTCACTGATTAGTCCAGAGTAGGGCAGGAGATTAGTGACATTATAGGTTGATAATAGTCACCTCATTTTACTGATACCCGTCCTGCACATTAGGTTTGTTTTTGTTTTTTCTCAGATAATCCCCCTTCTTTGTGCTGCAGACACAATGTATTTAGTTCAGTTGAGCGGGGAGCATTGATTGCAATAATGTGGAACATTGAAAATGCTATTTTTTTTTTTTTAAATACCATGATGGGGAGGGGGGGGGGTGGTTACTCCCTTTAACCTGTCTGTGAATTGACACATCTGTATAAGAGAGTTTTTGAAAACTACGTCTATTCACCCCGGCCTATAGCAATGCCTGAAAAATCTGTCTCTTCAATGACCCCCAACACCAATTTGCTAAATTCTTTACGTCCATATGGAGAAAAACGCTATATAAATATTTTATTACAATGTATACTAATTATTACATCAAAACTGATATTTGCAGAGAAAAAAAATGCCATTTACTTTGTGGGTAAATGACAGCTCCCAGCCACCTACTACTGTTTGTAAACGAACAGCCTAGGATTCCCTTCATCTATACCAGACTCTAATGACCCTAAATGAGCTTTTGGTATAGCTGTTATTGGGGGATCCTATGGAAAAAAAAGCGTGCCACCTAAAAATACATACAAGATTCTTTTCTGAGCATGCGCCCCTCTCTTCCTTTCCTGAACAATACCAGGCCACATGCCCTCATCATAGGGGGGGGGGGGGCTTTGTACGAGTTGGTCTGGACAGTATGGTCACCTGCTGACTTGGCACTATCCACAGGCAGCTTAAAGAGGAAGTAAACCCTACTCAACATTTTTAGATAAACATACGCCCTGCAAGAGAAAGGCATAATGAGCTAGTATGCATAGCATACTAGCTCATTATGTGGCACTTACCTCAGATCAAAGCCTCCGAAACGCTCCTCGTCTCCCTCCGCCGCCGCCGCCATGTCAGCTCCGACCGTCTTCCTGTTATCGCCGCTCCGGCGCTGTGATTGGCCGGAGCGGCGAATACGTCACACGCATGCACGTGGGGCCGGCTTTCTCCATTGAGACAACCGGCAGTCTCCATTGAGGGAACCGGCAGTGCGCCTGTGCGTGGCGTCATCAACGCGGTTTTTAAAAGCAAATATCTCCTTAACCGTGTAGGTTAAGGAGATATTTCTTGCACCTACAAGTAAGCCTTAATCTAGGCTTACCTGTAGGTGCAAGTTGTAAGGAGGGGTTTTCAATAAGACACAGAAGTTGAATTCAACGCAACTTAAGCTAGCTGCAGTACAGATGGTGGTTTTTCAGTCTTTTGAAGGGCAAGAAAACAATGAGTTTCCTAAGCCCTGTCTCTAAACAGAACTAACGCTAACTGAGGGAACATGGAAGAAACCGGGAGGGTCTAGCTAGGACTGAACTAACTAGAACTGAACAGGAGGGCAGAGGGAGATACCAAATCACATTTGTAAACAAGTTGTAGTGGCCCTAAACCACTGTTGGATTTCGGCATATGTCAAACAATAGTAACCTGATCAAGGGCGTATCATGAAAGCAGTGGGCCCGCGTGTGAGGAAAAAAAGTGGGCTCTAGGCATTGTTAAAAAATAAAATGCGGTGAAATGTGGGCGTGGTATAAATTTCACTAAGTATCAGGCGTGGCTTAATGGGGGTGTGGTTTAATAGAGTCTGAGAAGACTTACATAGTGCAGAATGTGGTATTGTTAAACAGGGAATGTGTAATGCCGCGTACACACGTCCGTTTTTAATGTCATTTTTAAAACCGTCGTTTTTCTCGTTGTTTTTTTTCTTGTTTCCTCTCAACCCTGTCTTGCGTACACACCATCATGAAAAAAAACGCTCTAGCAAAGCGCAGTGACGTACAACACGTACGACAGCACTATAAAGGGGAAGTTCCGTTCTAATGGCGCCACCCTTTGGAACGCTTTTGCTAATTTCGTGTTACGGCGTGTTAGTAAAAGTTTGGTGAGAGACGATTCGCACTTTTCAGTCTTCGTGCTTTGAAGATCGTTTTGTGGAGTTCAGTTTGTGCTTGTGGGTTCGTATCTGTCTTTCAGTGCTTGTAGTCAGTTCGTATCTGTTTATTCAGTGCGTTCTTGTCTGCTCGTTACTGTTTTTCAGCTCGTTCTTCATAGGCCTTGCTGTTCTTCCGTGCGTTCTTTTAGTGCGTTCTGAGCAGCCGACCGTTATCTAGCCATGTTGCTGCTACGTACTCGTCGTAGAGTTCGTGTTGTAGTTGGAGCAGGGGTTCATGCTGTATCCCGACTCCAGGCCATGAACAGGGTGAGGAGGAGTTCATGGACCAAGAATAGGTTGCTCCAGCGGCACCAGTTCTGTCCACATGCCTTTGTTGCGGGAGATCAGGGAGAATAATCCTGAGGACAACAGGAATTTTCTCAGGATGTCTGACCCCGTATTTCAGCATCTGTTGGCTTTGGTGTCCCCCTATATTACCAGGCAGGACACCATTATGCGGGAAGCCATCACTGCTGAGCAGAGGCTCATCGCCACGTTGCGATACCTGGCGAATGGGAGAAGCCTGCAGGACCTCAAGTTCTCAACAGGCATCTCCCCCCAAGCTCTGGGGATCATTATACCAGAGACTTGTTCTGCCATCCTTCAAGTTTTGCAGGAGGACTATATTAAGGTAAGTTTTCTACTTTAAAACATCACATTTTATGTATTTCTTGCCTAATAATGTTTATTATTTATTTAATCAGTCCCTAATTCCCATGATTCTAATATGCTGGGAATGTCCCCTTTCTCCACATGCAAGTTGTGTATTTTTTCCTGTTCTTTTTTTGGCCTACATTATTTTTTACCCTAACTAACCTCTCCAGCATGCTGTCCTGGGGCCATACCCACCTAGCCTAGTCACTTCCCTTTCTTTTGTTGTCTGCTCCATTGTATTGCTTTACCCTAAACGCCCCCTAAAGATTGCTTAGGAATGTTTCATTTTCTTTCACTTCATACAGAGTGCTACAGCTTTGATTTGTGAGGTCTCTACCTCATCTTCAACCCCCCCCCCATAAAATATCTTAAATGGCTCATCAGAGGGGTTGTTGGATTTGATAAGTGACTGTTTTTATTTTGTTTTTGTGGCTTTTTTGCTGTTTACAAATCATTTACCAATCTTTCAAATTTTTTATTGATCTTGGCCAGGAATGATTTTGTCAAATCTGCTTGCAATGTTTATGTCTGAAAGTATTAATCAATTTTTTTTTAACTCCACAGTTCCCTTCTACGCCACATGAATGGCAGAATGTGGCATCTCAGTTTGCCCAACGATGGAACTTTCCAAACTGTGGAGGGGCCATCGACGGCAAGCACGTTCGGGTCGTACCACCACCCCATTCGGGATCCTATTATTACAAGGGGTTCTACAGCATCGTCATGATGGCAGTGGTGTCGGCCACCTACGAATTTCTATATGTGGACGTAGGAAAAAATGGACGTATGTCAGATGGAGGAGTCTTTGCTCAGACTGAGTTTGGCCAACGGCTCATATCAGATGAGCTGGCCTTGCCACCAGCGGAGCAGAATGTGGAGGGACTCCCATTTGTGTTTGTAGCGGATGAGGCGTTTGGCCAGGGTCCCCATTTAATGAGGCCATTTCCTCAACGCACCCTCACCCCTGAGAGGAGGGTGTTTAACTATCGGCTGGCCAGAGCCAGAAGGGTGGTGGAAAATGCCTTTGGCATCATGGCCAGCCGATTCTGCTTGTTTCTCACCTTCATCCATCTTGCCCCCTATAAATGGAATCATGTGGTCATGACCTGTTGTGTCCTTCATAACTTTTTACAGGTCCATTCCCCAAATTACCTTACATTGAGTGGGCCTGAGGCATCTTTACAGGACAATACCAATTTAGTGGCCCTGGAAGCTGGCCGTCCAGGCTTGGCCCCCCAAACCGGCCGTGATGTTCGGCAGCAATATGTTGACTATTTTGTGGGTAGGGGGGCCATTGATATGCCTGTGGATTTTTAGCTTTGTTATTTTGTAAATAAAAATCTTTCTGCAAAACTTTCTTTGTATTGTGTTTTTCTTTTTTTTTCTTTTATGTTTCTCCTGGGTTCTCCTAGTGCACTTGTATTGCCATGTGTATTTAGCATTGTTAAATACCCTTCATTGTCAGTGTAAACCCCAAACAATTTTTTTTTTACTTTGGCCAACATTTACATAATTAAGGCACACATTTGTTTGCTTCAAAATCTTATTATTTTTAGAAATTTTTTGCAATTTTTTTTACAAAACTAGTTTGGAAATTTTGAGTGTTCCAAAATATTTTTGGCGGTAAAACGCATGAACACGCATGCTTAAAAAACCTACACCCAAAAAAAAAAAATATATATACATGTAGTATTAACTAAACATTAAAACAAAACCAAAACCTGCAAAAACACAGCAAGTTTAATTTTTTTTGGTGTGAAAAAATTAAACACGCCCAAGCACAGCCATGATATTTTGTAGCCTTTCCTCCACCAGCTTGGTATTTTGCCTGATCTCTATCAAGTCTGCCTTTATTTTTTCTAGGTCACGACAGCAGACCATCAGGTATTGGATCAGGATCTGTGCACTGTGACTTGTAAACTTTTCGGGGTCTTCAGGCAGAACAGCACCTAAAAAATTCAAAACAAACATGTACTATAGAATATGTAGGCCTACATCTATTAACCTGCATCTGTGTTGTTTGACACTGACCTGTTGTGGTGCCACTTTCCACTTCCTCCACTTCACGTTCTTCTACATCGGGGGTCTCCAAACTGCGGCCCTGGGGCAGGATGCGGCCCTTTGCGTGCCTTTATCCGGCCCTTGGGGCACTATTCCATCCACTGACACCAACAATGGTGAATCATTTTTATTGCTGAAACCACCAATGGGGCACTATTCATCCAACTTACACTATCAAAAGGGTACAATTCCTTCTATTGACACCAACAATGGGGCACTAGTCCTCCCTCTGACACCAAAGGAATGGTATTGTTTACTCCCTCTCGACATTTTCTACTCCCAATGGCCCTAGTCCGGCCCTCCTAAAGTCTGAAGGACAGTAAACTGGCCCTTTGTTTAGAAAGTTTGGAGACCCCTGCTCTACATCATGTGGTTCTGGGTGTCTTTTTGGAGGTGGGGGTTTTCTAGGCTTATCTGTCAAACCTTTTTGAAGCCCTATTGAGATTGCAATAAAAGGTATAGTTTATTTACTAAATCAGAATTAAATTACAAAATAATCCCTAAAAGAGAACAATGAAACATTCTTTGGAAGTGTGGTACAATTTTCAGTTATGCCCAAGTTACAACCTGAACACATGATTGGATACATACCAAAAACAGGAACATCTACTTATTTTAAAGAAGTTAGACACATTGAAACACCCCCAAGTATATACCCTGGATCACCTGTGTGTGACACCCTAAAAAGGTTGTTCTGTTGGGCCACACTTGTACTACTGAGTCCAGATGTTTAAACAGTTGCTGAGCATTCTCTCCTTTAACATTACAATGCATACCCTTTATTTTTATAAAATATAGTCCCCCCCAAAAACACAAAATGTACCAAGAATCATCTCCCAAAAAAAAAAAATTGTAATTTGTTTTGCAACGCTGGATGATCCCAAAACATCGTATTTATAAGTGTACGTAGAAAGAGGTTTACTACGTCCGTTTACTGTGCCGATGAACATGAAAGTTGCTGTCTTTCACTGTACTAGATTAAAGCAAAAAACACGCAGCATAATACAAGTATTAATAATTTGCTTTGGAAATACATGAAAAATTACTTACTTTTTCCTAAAACTTTCTTTATTCTTTTGTATTGGTCGGGCTCCCGCAACTTGAGATCAGACCATCGTTTTCGGAGCTGTTCCTTTGTTCTGCACACCCCGAATTTTTGGTGAAGAGTTTTAACCACTTCCCCATAATTTTGGTCTTGACAAGATTAGGCCTTTTGTACGGCCCATGCTTGGCATCATAATCCTCCCTCTTCAAAATGTCCACCATCTCCACCATTTCCTCGAATGTCATGTTGGATGCCTTATATCTCCGGGCTCGGGATTTGGGTTCCTCAGGAATTTCCTCCTCTGTAGAGGTAATCTCAGCCACCTGTGTCTCCGCCATGTTGTTTAGCACTACGACGAGCGAGAAGGGGCGGGGAAAGTACTATATCGAACGTCAGGGGCGGGGAAAGCGTGCAGAGTTTCACGCATGCGCAGTGTATATCAAGCTAATACCCATGTCTCATAAATACGTTTGTTTGTTGGAAGAGGGAGTTAGCAACGAACGTATTAACAAAGGTACCTAACATTTTGGGGATTTTGGTTTCATCAGTGGATGAGATTGTGGCCTATATATGTTCCAAAGGATTATTTGTTGAATCTTGACTGACACTAGTATTTTTGTGTTTTTGACTTTCAGAAAAAATGCAGGCTTTCAAGAGTCCTGAGTTCATGGGGGAGTTACTGGACAGATGGAAGGAACTCCCTATCCTGTGGCAAACGAAAAATGCAAAAAATAAAAATAAAGCTGCCAGGACAGCAGCACTGGAGAGCCTGCTTGGATTTGTACAAACCGTGATCCCCACAGCAACCATCCAAGATGTGAACACCAAACTAGGTACCATTAGGGGCACATACAGGACACAGCGGAATATGGTCCTGAAGTCCTAGAGGTCAGGTGCTGCAGCAGATAAGGTTTATAAACCCAGTCTGCGGTACTACAGCAAGTTATCTTTCCTGGATGACCATCTGGAAGTGCGGGAATCTCTGTCCACCCTTCCCCCCAGAGGTCTCTCCAGCCTTCCTTGTAGCCAACCCTCCAGCCTTCCTTCCAGCCAACCCTCCAGCCTTCCTTGCAACCCAGCTCTGGCTTCTTCGGAGGATCAAGCAGAGGTCCTTGAGGAGCCTGATTTGGAGATATGGAGCCAGGTATAGTATTGATATCTAGATTTATTATATATAACAAAAGTGACGATGAAAAATAGACGTTACTATTGCTATCTATTTAATGTCTGTTCAAAAATTGTTTGACATAGCAATAGACAGTAGTGGTCAAAATTGATGGGGACAAGCAAAAAAATGCAGGAGTCAGAATTAGTGTATTTTTAATCACTTTTGCCATTCATTTTCCAAATATCAGGAGGTGAAAAGTTTGTGTGATTGATGATGCCAAAAATATAAGTATGTCCCTTTTTTTTTTCTACAGCCAGAGCAGAGCCAGGAAGAGGGTGACGTTGGGGACCAGGAGGAGGCAGGGCCCAGTGGCACACAGGAGGAGGCTGGGCCCAGTGGCACACAGGAGGAGGCCAGGCCCAGCACAGGAGCCCAGATGCCTCCCCTTAAAATCCAGCAACGAATGCCAAGGAGGGTTAGGCAGGTGGAGGAGGAAACCCGGGCCTTTCTTCGAGAGGCTACTGCGGCCCTCAGAGAGGCCCCCTCTGTTGAAGAGGGCTATGCCGCAGTTCTGGCCCATAAATTAGGCCAGATGGAGATGAGGCAACGCCTGTACAGCGAAAATTTAATGCTGAAGGTGATCAACAGGGGGTTGCTTGGTGAACTTACCCAGTTCACAGATATAACTGAGGTCGTCCCTCCTTCTCCACCACCTCCTCCTCCTCCTACTCCTCCTCCTGCCACAAGCACTCCTCCTGGGACCCAGCCTCTGAGGAAGCGCTCAACAAAGGCTGGAGAGAAGGCTGCAGAGAAGGCTGGTGAGAAGGCTACAAGGAAGAGGAAAAAATAATGACTGCTCTAGTACCACAGACTGGGGACATATCTGACTTATCTGCTGCTGTTCCTGACCTCTGGGAGTCCAAGACAAGATTGTGCTCCTTTTTTTTTTTTTTTTAGGTTATTACAGAGTTTGGTGTTCTATTCTTGGATGTTTTCTGTGGGGTCCAAAGGATGCACAAATTCAAGCAGGGTCTCCAGTGCTGCCTTCCCCTTTAATTTGTTATCTGCCTAAATAAAGGATTATTTGATTTACAGAAAATACTTGACTATGTGAATTCAATTCAAAAAGAGAGTTTGATAGTGAGTAGGCAGGGACATTTCTAAAAATAATTTTTAAATTAACAAGGGGCACAAACCTCCTTGAGGGAAAATAATAAAAATTTATAATGTTGGTGTGGTAACTTGACACACAAAAGAAAATTAAAATAAAAAACATTCCTAAATATAAAAGCAAAAAAAAAAAAAAATTGTTTGAAGATATTTTAAAGTATTTAATAATTTATGACGGAGATCTGGCTTAACAAAACAAAAATAAGTTCATGAGATCACTAAGAATTACTAACAACTAACAAACAAGTTTGACATAACTCAGAATATCATTAGCAAAAGAAATTCATTATTTAAGCATTATCTAAAGAAAGGAATGCGCTGCATTAAACGATGCAATAATTTCCAGCGTGACGAATGTGCTATCTCCATTTCAAACGCTAGCTTTACCAAAACAGGCGCTCCCGTCTCATACTTGATTCTGAGCATGCGCGTTTTTTTCCCCCTCGTAAAAGCATACACACTACCGTTTTTCACGACGGGAAAAAAAACGACATGAAAAACGACGTGAAAAAATAGAGCAGGTTCTAAAACTTTTTTGCCAGTTTTCACGTCATTAAAAATGCTCTAGAGCCTACACACAATCGTTTTTAATGCCCAAGTTAAAAAATTGCATTTTTAACGACGTGAAAAACGATCGTGTGTACGCGGCATTAGGGAAAGTGTGTGGTGGACGTTGGTGGGTAGTATGTAGTATGTACAGGAGAGGAGTGCGGAGTGTGTGGACGGTGTCAGTAGAGCAGTGGATGGTGTTCAGTAGGTTTTTTAAAATAAAAATAAAAAATCACAATGCTTTTTGGGGCGGGCAGTGTACAGTGTCAGTAGGGCAGGGGGGGGGTGGTATCAGTAGTTTTTTTACTTTATTTTATTTTTACAATTTTTTTATTTTTTTCTATCATTTTGTTTAATTACATTTTTTTTATATTTATTGTAATTTTTTTTATCAGCCCTGTTGGTGGGCTTTGGTGAGATATCGGGGCTCTAAACAGTAAAGTCTAAAGGTCTTTTGCGCTACTAATGAGTAAATAGTGAATGTGAATATCTAAAATATAAGTGAAATTGTGCTCAGAAGCGGCAAAATCTGTCAGTATTTACCATACACAAATACAATGAAATAAATGTAAAAGTGATCTTGCGCTAAAGAAAAATCACTGCAAACAATACCTAATACAGGTGCAAAGTAACACGTGCCTTGAATAAGTGAATATAAATGTGTAAGACCATCAAAAGAATAATACTGTACATTCAAAGTAATAAGTGCATTGATGGGTAAAAAGATAGTCCTGGAAAGTTTATCACTGTATAGTGTGAGTCCTATACTGTAAAATAACCTATGGGACGGATGGCTTTCTATACAGATAAGACGTTTCCCTTGGGGGTCCTCCCTTGGGGGCCTTCTACAGTAGGAACAATGATTCCAAAGAATAATCCACAAACTAGTCTCCCAGAACTCTCACCTCTAATGAAGTGGTACTTCGCATTGATTGAGCATTCATATATGTGGGCCTCGAGTAGTATTTTCTCCCATTTCTCTCCTCTATCCTCTCCAATGATGTATCTGCTATGGCTGTTGGCTCCCGTCACTCCCGCGGGTCTCAAATGTGTCCGCTAGCCTATCCTCAAATACTCCAGATAGGGAGCATAGAGATGGGAAGGAAGAGAAGAAGAAGCGGCTTCCAGTAGTGTAGTACAGTTATAAAATCAGGTGACTTTATTAAACGCTATTAATTGGACTCTTACATCGGGAAAAAACAATGTAAACAAATGGTAGGGAGTGCGCAAGGCTGACGCAGACCGGAAGTGACCGGAGGAGATGTAAGACGGCGCTCTGAACGCCGCGATTTTACCATTTGTTTACATTGTTTTTTCCCCATGTAAGAGTTTTTTCCCCATGCGAGTCCAATTAACCACTTGAGGACCGTCGCACGCCGATGTACGTCGGCAAAATGGCACGGCTGGGCACATGGACGTACAGGTATGTCCCCTTTAAGAGCCCAGCCGTGGGTCGCAAACTCACCGCCGCCGGCACGCTCGCGACCCGGTTCCTCTTCTCCGTGACCGTCCCCGCAGGAACAGCGGACCCGATCGCCGCTGGTGTCCCGCGATCGGGTCACAGAGAGGAAGAATGGGGAGAGGTAAGTGTAAAACAAACCTCTCCCCGTGCTTCCTAGTGTGCTCTTCCACTGATCGTCTGTTCCCTGTAATAGGGAACGACAATCAGTGACGTCACACGCTACCAGAGACTGCGAACATACTGCACGAGATTACCAGAGACTGCGGACATACTGCACGAGATTACCAGAAACTGCGGACATACTGCACGAGATTGCCATACTGCGGACATACTGCACGAGATTACCAGAGACTGTGGACATACTGCACGAGATTACCAGAGACTGTGGACATACTGCACGAGATTACCAGAGACTGCGGACATACTGCACGAGATTACCAGAGACTGCGGACATACTGCACGAGATTACCAGAGACTGCGGACATACTGCACGAGATTACCAGAGACTGCGGACATACTGCACGAGATTACCAGAGACTGCGGACATACTGCACGAGATTACCAGAGACTGCGGACATACTGCACGAGATTACCAGAGACTGCGGACATACTGCACGAGATTACCAGACTGCGGACATACTGCATGAGATTACCCATGAATTGGGGCCCCGATGAGGGCTTTGCAGAGTGCACAGAGGACACGGGAGGCTGTATTTGCGCGCTAGCCAGCAGAGAGGGGGCGGGGCCGGGAGCTCCACTGACGCGCTGACCCCGCCCCGTGTAGCCTTAATGCTCGGAACAGAGCGGCTGTAGTAACAGCAGTGATCGGAGTGGGCACGTCAGTGGAGCTCCCGCCCCTGGACCTCTGTATTCCCCAGCAAGTCTAGAGGGGGCAAGGCGGGAGCTCCACTGATGCTCCCACTCCGATCACTGCTCTAACTACAGCCGCTCTGTTCCGAGCATACAGGCTACATGGAGCAGGGTCAGCACGTCAGTGGAGCTGCCGGCTCCACCCCCTCTAGACTGGCTGGGGAATACAGCCTTCTGTACACTCTGCAAAGCCATCATTAGGGCCCCAATTCACGGGTAGTGTGGGCCCCCCTACAAAGATTGGGCCCAGGGCAGGTGCCCCGTTTGCCCTTCGCTAAAGACGGCCCTGCCTGCCACACCGATCATCCCCAACTGTAAACCAAGGACGATAATCCATGGTTGCAGTGTGGGTCACAGTGGGCCCCCTCTTCCTCTGGACTTGTGTTCAGTGAACACCCTGCACCCATGGATGATACACTACTGAACCTGATACAGTTCAAAACAACACAGAAAAAATACAAATAGGTGGGACAGAACACCTACTGATTCACATTCTCATCTCTGTTTGTTTAAGTATATTCTGGGGTTCAGCTAGCAGTATGAGATTGTTTTTCAATCCTAGTTACAGTAGCGCTATCTTAGGATGGTCCCTCTTCTTTGAGCTGACATTTATAGCTAAAGGTTAACCTAAAATTCTATCAACAGTCTTGTTGGGATGAAAAGTAAGGAGGAACATAGAAAACTGAAACGCTTATATTTGCAACAGAAACTACTTCTCCAAACAACCTCTAGTACTGCTTGTCACCAGAAGCCTAGGCCTATGGCCACTTGTTCTATGCTAAAGGGTTCCCTTTTTTTTTTTACTTTAAACCTTTTCAATATCGGAGATCACATGACCCAATGGCTAGGCTTGGAGTTGTGTGATGAACATGCACCTCCCAGTCTCCAATTGGTTCCTGCTCTTCTGACAAGGCTGTGTAAATGTAGAAGTGACCTGGGAGGAGGAACAAAGGACCTTTT
Organism: Rana muscosa; assembly: GCA_029206835.1. Taxonomy (NCBI): domain Eukaryota; kingdom Metazoa; phylum Chordata; class Amphibia; order Anura; family Ranidae; genus Rana; species Rana muscosa. The sequence continues at coordinate 33,833,890 of JARGYO010000094.1, forward strand.
CCTGAACCGTGGAAGTCGCCTCTGGTTGGGATATCCACAGAGGACATCTGCTTTCTAAAATCTACCTGATCCCGATGAAATCTTGATTTAAGTAAACTTACCCTCGTATATATCTGTTGATCATGTTTTTATATTTTTCCAGGACACGCCATCGAGGAACCCTCAAAGGATCATCTCACTTTATCTCCAGGGTGTAAAATGGAAGATGAGGACATCACAAGAGATTGTGCAGGAGAAAAGACAATGAGCTCAGCTATGGATGGAGGATTTCACAGTGTGTCAAATCCCTCTGACTCTGAGCAACTTCATACTGTGAGGGATGGTGCCGGAATTCAGGGGGAGGAGACATTTTCCTGTCCTGAATGTGGGGAAAGTTTTATCTCTGAATCAAGTCTTACTGTCCATCAGAGAGCTCACATGGGTGAGAAGCTTCAATCCTGTTCTGAATGTGGGGAACGTTTTATCTCTGAATCAAGTCTTACTGTACATCAGAGAGCTCATGCGGGTGAGAAGCTTCAATCCTGTTCTGAATGTGGGGAACGTTTTATCTCTGAATCAAGTCTTACTGTACATCAGAGAGCTCATGCGGGTGGGAAGCTTCATTCCTGTTCTGACTGTGGGGAACGTTTTATCTCTGAATCAAGTCTTACTGTACATCAGAGAGCTCATGCGGGTGGGAAGCTTCATTCCTGTTCTGACTGTGGGGAACGTTTTATCTCTGAATCAAGTCTTACTGTACATCAGAGAGCTCATGCGGGTGGGAAGCTTCATTCCTGTTCTGACTGTGGGGAACGTTTTATCTCTGAATCAAGTCTTACTGTACATCAGAGAGCTCATGCGGGTGGGAAGCTTCATTCCTGTTCTGACTGTGGGGAACGTTTTATCTCTGAATCAAGTCTTACTGTACATCAGAGAGCTCATGCGGGTGGGAAGCTTCATTCCTGTTCTGACTGTGGGGAACGTTTTATCTCTGAATCAAGTCTTACTGTACATCAGAGAGCTCATGCGGGTGGGAAGCTTCATTCCTGTTCTGACTGTGGGGAACGTTTTATCTCTGAATCAAGTCTTACTGTACATCAGAGAGCTCATGCGGGTGGGAAGCTTCATTCCTGTTCTGACTGTGGGGAACGTTTTATCTCTGAATCAAGTCTTACTGTACATCAGAGAGCTCATGCGGGTGGGAAGCTTCATTCCTGTTCTGACTGTGGGGAACGTTTTATCTCTGAATCAAGTCTTACTGTACATCAGAGAGCTCATGCGGGTGGGAAGCTTCATTCCTGTTCTGACTGTGGGGAACGTTTTATCTCTGAATCAAGTCTTACTGTACATCAGAGAGCTCATGCGGGTGGGAAGCTTCATTCCTGTTCTGAGTGTGGGGAACGTTTTATCTCTGAATCAAGTCTTACTGTACATCAGAGAGCTCATGCGGGTGGGAAGCTTCATTCCTGTTCTGACTGTGGGGAACGTTTTATCTCTGAATCAAGTCTTACTGTACATCAGAGAGCTCATGCGGGTGGGAAGCTTCATTCCTGTTCTGACTGTGGGGAACGTTTTATCTCTGAATCAAGTCTTACTGTACATCAGAGAGCTCATGCGGGTGGGAAGCTTCATTCCTGTTCTGACTGTGGGGAACGTTTTATCTCTGAATCAAGTCTTACTGTACATCAGAGAGCTCATGCGGGTGGGAAGCTTCATTCCTGTTCTGACTGTGGGGAACGTTTTATCTCTGAATCAAGTCTTACTGTACATCAGAGAGCTCATGCGGGTGGGAAGCTTCATTCCTGTTCTGAATGTGGGGAACGTTTTATCTCTGAATCAAGTCTTACTGTACATCAGAGAGCTCATGCGGGTGGGAAGCTTCATTCCTGTTCTGAATGTGGGGAACGTTTTATCTCTGAATCAAGTCTTACTGTACATCAGAGAGCTCATGCGGGTGGGAAGCTTCATTCCTGTTCTGACTGTGGGGAACGTTTTATCTCTGAATCAAGTCTTACTGTACATCAGAGAGCTCATGCGGGTGGGAAGCTTCATTCCTGTTCTGACTGTGGGGAACGTTTTATCTCTGAATCAAGTCTTACTGTACATCAGAGAGCTCATGCGGGTGGGAGGCTTCATTCCTGTTCTGAATGTGGAAAATGTTTTTTAAACAAATCAGAACTCATCAAACATTACGGATCTCATACAGGCAAGAAGCCGTATTCCTGTACCAAGTGCAGGAAATGTTTTTCACGACTGTCCCATCTTCACGTACATCAGAGGTCCCACATGAGGACAAAGCCATATTCTTGCCCTGAGTGTGGGAAATGTTTTTTACATAAATCAGCACTTGTTAGGCATCAAAGATCTCACACGGGGGAGAAGCCGTTTTCCTGCCCTGAGTGTGGGAAATGTTTTTTACAGAAATCAGACCTTGTTAGACATCAAAGATCTCACAAAGGAGAGAAACCGTATTCCTGCCCCAATCTTAACAGACATCAGAGAATTCAGACGGAGGAGAAGCCGTATTCTTGTGCTGAGTGTGGGAATTTTTTTTCACAGTTGTCCCATCTTTACAGACATCAGCAGTCTCACTCAGGGAAGAGATCGTTTTCCTGTCCTGAGTGTGAGAAATGTTTTTTACAGAAATCAAACCTGGTTAGACATCAAACATCTCACACAGGAGAGAAACCGTATTCCTGTTCTGAGTGCGGGAAATGTTATAGACGGAAATCAGGTCTTGTTATGCATCAAAGATCTCACACAGGAGAAAGCCCATATTCCTGCCCTGAGTGTGGGAAATGTTATACACGGAAATCTAAATTTGATATACATCAAAGATCTCACACAGGAGAGAGCCTGTATTCCTGCCCTGAGTGTGGAAAATGTTATATACGGAAATCAGAATTTGTTTTACATCAAAGATCTCACACTGGAGAGAAGCCATATTCCTGCCCTGAATGTGATAAACGTTTTTCATGTAAGTCCAGTCTTCACACACATCAGAGGATTCACACGGGAGAGAAGCCGCATTTTTGTCCTGAGTGTGGGAAATGTTTTTCACGGGCATCCCATCTTTACAGACATCAGTGGTCTCACACGGGGGAGAAGCCGTATTGCTGTACTGAGTGTGGGAAATGTTTTTCAGAGCAGTCCAATCTTTACACACATCAGAGGATTCACACAGGAGAGAAGCCATATTCCTGCCCCGAGTGTGGGAAATGTTTCTCAAAGAAATCTGACCTTGTTAGACATCAAAGATCTCACACAGGTGAGAAGCCGTATTCCTGCCCTGAGTGTGGGAAATGTTTCTCAAAGAAATCAAGCCTTGTTGTACATCAGAGATCTCACAGAGGTGGGAAGCCAAATTCCTTCCCTGAGTGAGGAAAATGTTTACTCTTTCGTCCATGGACCGACACAGCTTCTCTATTGACAAAGTGGGTATTATCCGTTAATTAGGAGTGACTAGGCAGAAAAACTTGTAAAAAGTGTTGCATCACACCTTCTACAGTACCGCCCAGGGGGCGGACCCTCTGGGTTTACCCTCTCAGTCTGCATCTTTGCAGATCAGTTTTTTTCTGTCTAGCAAGGAGTAGGACATGGCTCCCTTTGGGCCCATTGGTCCGGGGAAAAAAGATATATATATATATTTTTTTATTTTTTTTGCTACATTTGTTGTTTCCTGCGATCTTCGATCAACTGCCGACTGGGTGACAGGCTGGATCCTCGATCCTTGTAGTCTCCCCAGTTTCGGCCATCGAGCGTGTGCCGACCCTAGCTACGCGCTGGGTTTTCCACGACATGCCCGTCGCTCCACGGGTGGCCGGTGAGCCTACGCTCCAGGGCCTGCATCGGACCGCTCAGCTTCGGCTGACCTTACGGCCGAGTCGCAGCAGCCTGGCCGGTGAGCTTACGCTCCAAGGCTTGCATCGGACCGCTCAGCTTCGGCTGACCTTATGGCCGAGTCGCAGCAGCCTGTCCGGTGAGCGTCATGCTCCAGGGCATACATATGATCGTCCCTTCTGGGTCCAATCACAGCATGCCTGGCCAACAGTCACCTTCCGTGCGCGGACGATGATCTGTTTGGAATGTCTTCCAGCAGAATACATGCAGGATAGGTAAGTAAAACTCCCCTGCCTCGGCTGGGTGATTTAGCTGGACATTCCTGGAGAGATCAAGTAAGTGGTTGTGGCCTCTTTCTTCCCTCTCTCCCTGCCTTTCCCTCCTCCCTGGGCTTCTAGCTAAAGGTTGCTGGGGGTCACCTAGGGGGTCCCACTGGAGCGGGGCTGGCTGTAACTAACATTTAAAAGAAATGTCATTTTTTCTTACCTGTGTTTGTGTCCTTCCTCCTCCATGCTGTCGGCGGCCATTTTGAGGTGGTCCATGCCAAGTTTGGCCTCTTGTGACTGCCCGGCGGCCATCTTCCTGTGGTTCGGCCACACCCACTGGCCCCTATCAGCTGATCGGCGGCCATGTTTGTCCACCCTGTATGCAGATATTGCCGTTCGGCGGCCATCTTTTTGTGGGCTATGGCTGCTTGACCTCTATGTTCTGTCGGTGGCCATTTTCTTAGAGCCCACATTATCTTCCATACAGACGTTTTTGGCAACCATTTTTCGAGAGCCTCCGGCCTCTAGGGTGCATTACATTGGCGCGAAAATTCACACAGGAAGTGCTGATAAAAGAAGCAGACTGACACAGCAGCAGAGGGACAGCATCACAGGCGCAGCATAACAGTACCTATCCAGGGTGGTGAGTCCTCTGGGTGACCCGGCCTCTCTGCAGCACAGGAGGGTGGCCTATTGATATCTTGCCTGGAGCCCTGTGAGTGTCAGCGTGTGGTCAGCATGGCATCTGAGCCAGATGTCTTCTCCCCTGAAACACCAGATTTAGCAGCTGGTGCCCCTGAGGTGTCTATGAACGCTATGACTGCAATCCTAGAGGCGTTTGCTGCCAGGGTGGAAGCAGCACACGGGAATACAGGGGGTAGTAAACGCCCCATCCCCTGCAAGCTTCTGGGGATAATTCTGGTGCAGAACCAGGTCCAGCTACGGCTCGGGGCCCAGATTCTGACGCATCAGAGACTGCAGACCGTGACCGGACAGTGAGAATGACTCAAAGTCCAGGTCAGTACGCGAGGTGGCTTTGGTATCTGACCTTATTACTGCAGTGCGGGATATGCTAAAATTGGAAAATACTGCAGAAGCAGCAGAGACTCCGGTCCACTTGGGTTTCATAGACCTGCCCGCACTGCTAAGGTGTTCCCTTGTGTGTCTTTTGATAAACTCTTATACAAGGAATGGGAGAACCCACTGAGGGTCTTTACAGCCCCAAAGAGGTTTGCGGTACGGTACCCCTTTTGAGGAGAGTTTTCTGAAGAAATGGACCTCTCCCCCCTATAGTGGACCCTCCGGTGTCCAGACTTAATAGAGCCACCACAATTCCTGTAGAAGGGGCTCCTGTTTTCAAGGACCCTGTGGATAAGAAGGCTGAAGCACTCGCTTGCTACCTATACTCAGTGGTAGGCTCGGCAGTACGCCCGGCATTGGCGGGGGCCCTAGTGTCTCACACACTTACTGAATGGGCAAGATTGCTACTCCAGGGGTTAAGGAGCGAGATGCTTCTCCTGATGAGATAACATTGGCCGACCTGTTGGTCCAGGGCCTTAGGTTTGTCTGCGAGTCAGACATGAATACTATTCCCCTGCTGTCTAAAACTTCGGTTTATGCAGTAGCAATACGCCGCCTGATCTGGCTAAGAGGCTGGTCTGCGGACCAGACTTCCAAGAAAGCCCTGTTGGATCTGCCTTTTAAGGGCGACAGACTTTTTGGGGCTTCTCTGGATGACATCATCAAGGATGCCACAGGAAGTAAAAGCACTTTGCTTCCCTAAATTAGCAAGGGTAAGGGGCCACGCCAAGGGCAAGAGCCCTCCTTTACTGCACACAAGTGGTTTTTTCGTCCCCCTAGGGCGACAGGGAAAAGACCCCAGGCCGATAAAGCGCCTGCCCAAGGACAAAAGCGTCCCTGGTCCCGCATACCCAATAAGCCTGCGGACAAATTTGCGTCCGCATGAAGGTCCACCCCCACCCAGCTCTCGGGTGGGGAGACCTCTTCGCAAATTCGCGACTCAGTGGACAGCACTAATCTCCGACAGGTGGGTTTGCGAAGTAATCTCCTCAGGCTACAAGATAGAGTTTCTCTCTTGTCCACCGGACAGATTCAACACCTCCAATCTCCAGCTACTACCGAACCGTCGGGAGGCCCTGTATGGGGCGGTCCAGGGTCTACTGGAACGCGGGGTAGTTATTCCAGTTCCAGAACTGGAACGGGGTTTTTACTCAAATCTGTTCATTGTGCCGAAGAAGGAGGGGGTTCGTCCAAGCTTGGATCTCAGAGCCCTCAATTGCTTTGTGAAGGTACAAAGTTTTCGGATGGAGTCGGTTCGATCTGTAGTCACGGCTCTCCATCCGGGGGACTTTCTGGCCTCCTTGGACATCAAGGACGCATACCTGCATGTCCCCATATACTCCAGACACCAGAGGTTTCTGCGATTTGCTATCGGGAAGGACCACTACCAGTTTGTGGCCCTCCCGTTGGGCCTTGCCTCAGAAACCCAGGACGTTCACCAAGGTGCTCGCTCCGATTCTGGCACTTCTAAGACAGCGGGGTATCGCTATCACAGGCTACTTATACGACCTTCTGCTGAAGGCCCCTTCAAGCTCAGAATTAGAGGTAAGCGTGTCCATTACCTGTCAGACTCTTCGAGACTGTGGTTGGATACTAAACACGCAAAAGTCAGTATTGGTGCCCACTCAACGCCTAGTGTACCTGGGGTTGATTCTGGATTCCTCAGAGGCAAAGGTATTCCTCCCTGTGGAGAAGTTGCAGACCCTCCGGGCTGCAGTACGGCAGCTGACTTCCAGGAATTGGTCGTCACTCCGTTTTTGCATGCGAGTGTTGGGCCTCATGGTAGCCTCCTTCGAGGCGGTCCCATATGTTCAATACCACACTCGAGTGTTACAGAAGGAAGTTCTGTCCAGATGGAACAGATGCCCTTCATCTCTGGATTATCAAATCCGAGTGAGCCACATAGTCAGGAGATCCCTGGTATGGTGGCTGACAGCACCGGCTGTAATGGCCGGGAAGTCATTTCTTCCGGTTTACTGGATAGTGATCACGACGGACGCCAGCCTTACAGGTTGGGGGGGAGTCTGGGGTGTCCAGTCGGTGCAGGGTCGCTGGACCCCAGAGGAAGCCCTCCTGCCGATCAATGTCCTGGAGATCCGGGCGATCAAGCTGTGCCTCTTCAAATGGTCTCAGAGACTGCAAGGGCGTCCAGTCAGGATCCAGTCAGACAACGCCACAGCAGTGGCATATGTCAATCATCTAGGAGGAACAAGAAGCTCAGCTGCAGCATCGGAGATCGCTCGCATCCTGAAGTGGGCAGAGAGGAGCTTACCGGCACTGTCGGCCGTGTACATTCCGGGTGTGGAAAACTGGCAGGCGGACTACCTGAGCCGCCAGATGCTGGACCAGGGAGAATGGTCCTTACACCCGGAGGTGTTCCAACTCCTCTGCCAAAGATGGGGCACACCAGACGTAGATCTTCTGGCTTCCCGACTCAATCGGAAGGTATTGAGATTTGTGGCCCGGTCAAGAGACCCATGGGCAGACGCAACGGACGCGTTGGTAGCATCGTGGGGTCAGTATCGGCTAATCTATGCCTTCCCTCCCTTAAGGCTTCGTCCTCTTCTGCTCCGCAGAGTGGAGGCAGAGGGAATTCCAATGATCCTAATCACTCCAGATTGGCCTCAGCGTCCTTGGTACGACGATCTAGTACGTCTGGTAGCAGACGTCCCCTGGCGCCTACCACTACGGAAGGACCTGCTATCGCAAGGTCCCATATTCCATCCTGCTTTACAGTCATTGGCTTTAACGGCATGGCTGTTGAGAACCGGGTACTGAGAGACCGGGGCCTGTCAGACTCAGTAATCTCTACTATGAGAAGTGCTCGAAAACCGTTCTCTAGGAAGGTCTATCACCGCACTTGGAGGGCCTACATCTCCAGGTGTGAGGAAATGAAATGGCATCCGCGTACCTATTTGGTTTCCAGAATCCTGCTGTTTTTACAGCATGGGGTGGACCAAGGGCTTGCCCTAAGTACGATTTAAGGGACAGATATCTGCCCTGGCTGTCTTTTTTTCAGCGACCCCTGGCGACTCACACTCTCTCGTGAGTACATTTGTGCAGGGGGTCCGACATGTGGCCCCTCCGGTCCGTCCCCCGTTACCTCCGTGGGACTTGAACCTGGTCCTCTCGGTGCTTCAGAAGGCACCGTTTGAGAATATTAGAGATATTCCCCTGTTGACACTTTCTCAGAAGGTGGTCTTTTTGGTGGCTGTTACGTCAGTTAGACGAGTCTCTGAGCTGGCAGCCTTGTCCTGCAAGGCTCCCTATTTAATTTTCCACAAGGATAAGGTGGTGCTGCGGCCGCAGCCTTCCTTTCTTCCGAAGGTCGTTTCGGCTTTTCATCTCAACGAAGACATTGTACTTCCATCCTTGTGTCCTCAGCCGTCGAATCCTAAGGAGTCGGCGTTGCATTCCTTGGACGTTGTCCGAGCTTTGAGAGTATACCTATCTGCTACTTCCCTGTTCCGGAAGTCAGACTCACTGTTTGTTTCGGTGGCTGGTCCCAAGATGGGCCAAGCAGTCTCATCGGCCACCATCTCTAGGTGGATCCGACAGATAGTAATCCAGGCTTACGCCTTAAAGGGTCAAGCGCCCCCCTTTCCTGTCACGGCGCATTCGACCAGGGCAATAGGTGCCTCTTGGGCTTTCCGACATCAAGCGTCTGTTTCCCAATTATGTAAAGCGGCGACTTGGTCGTCCGCTCACACTTTCACAAAATTGATGTAGGTGCATCTTCGGATGCCTCTTTTGGCCGCAAGGTTTTGCAAGCGGCTGTTTAGAGTTGCAACTCCTCCGTTGGAGGAGTGCTGTTTTGTGTTTGGGGTGAAGTAAATTTTTTTGCTGTTACCACCCCTCGTTTTTTCTCTGACACTGCTTTGGGACGTCCCACTTTGTCAATAGAGAAGCTGTGTCGGTCCATGGACGAAAGAGTAAATAGGATTTTTTACTCACCGTAAAATCCTTTTCTCTGAGTCCATGGACCGACACAGCACCCACCCCTCCTTTTAAGTTTGTACTGCTTTTTGACGAACTGATCTGCGAAGATGCAGACTGAGAGGGTATACCCAGAGGGTCCGCCCCCTGGGCGGTACTGTAGAAGGTGTGATGCAACACTTTTTACAAGTTTTTCTGCCTAGTCACTCCTAATTAACGGATAATACCCACTTTGTCAATAGAGAAGCTGTGTCGGTCCATGGACTCAGAGAAAAGGATTTTACGGTGAGTAAAAAATCCTATTTTCACAGGTATCCCATCTTCACACTCATCAGAGGTTTCACACAGGGAGAAGCTGTGTTCCTGCAGAAATTGTTTTTTGTTTTTTTACAGAAATCAGACCTCATTATACAATGGCAAGAAAAAGTATGTGAGCCCCATGGAATTAATTGGTTTTCTTTTTTTTTTAATTTTCGAATTTTCGAATTTCCGAATATTTGGAATTTCGAAAATCTGAAAGTTCGAAAATTCAAAAATCTAAAATTCGAAAATGGGAAATCTGAAAGTTGAATTTCCGAATTCCGAATTTTTAGAATTTCCGAATATCAGAAATTCGTTTTTTTTTTTTTTTTTTTTTTCCTTTTTTCGGAAATTCGAAAAATTATTTATTTTTCGTTTTTTTTGGGAAATTTGGAATTCGGAAGTTCGAATTTCCTGAATTTCTGAAAAAGCAAAAAAACGGAAAAGAATGATTTTTCGAATTTCCGAAAAAAGACAAAACGAAAAAAACAAATTTTTCGAATTTCCTGAATTAACAAATTTCCGAAAAAAGCAAAAAAACGAAAAAAAATGAATTTTTCTGCCTTGCACATGTCTAGTAATAAAAACATCTTTGCCATTCTGAAGCTTCCCTCCAACCACTTTGCATATTATTTTATATATACTGTGATTATGTACTTGCCAAATATGCTGCAGAAATCTCCTTTCACTGAGTTTGGCTGCAAACATTTTAACTGTGGGCAGCTGAAGCTTCTGCCTGTTCACTTCCTGGATACACACATAGGCACACCTCCAGCTCTGCAGCTCTCATTGGCCCTCCTATTGACTCATCCCCCCTCCCTTCCTGGCAAACTGCATGATGTCATAGAGAGCTGTGCATAATGTCATAAAACTAGGCTTTTTTCCAGACAAGAAACATGAAATGGGCTGTATAAGGTATTTACTGTCAGGAAAAAAAAGTTTTATTATCCAAAGTTAAACCAATAAGGGCAGAGGATTTAAAAGATGGAAAGATGAAAAAATGACTGAAGTTCCGCTTTAAGCTGATAAAACACAAACCATTCTAATTTGTCATGTCTTTATCGAACACACCCGTTAAACATTCACAGTACTGATGTAGCCAGACACTGGCTAGTCTATGGGATTGAATTACTAAAGGCAAATGGACTGTGCACTTTGCAAAGTGCAGTTGCACCTCTGCAAATGCAGTTGCTCCAGAGCTTAGTAAATGAGCAAAAGCTCATCTGACTTCCATCATGTGCAAGCAAAAATTCATTTTTTTACATTTTCCTTGCATGTGATTGGGTATTCTTTGCAAAGTGAAGCTTTACCTCATTTACACAATCTCTGGAGCAACTGCACTTAACAAAGTGCATAGTGTATTTGCTTTTAGTAAATCAACCACTATGTGTAATTGTGGGACTTTCTTTAACAAGAGCTGTCCGAAGTTTGTTTACCTCTAGTGTTCAGCCTGAACATTGTGTCATCATTTCCTGAAGGCAGAGAAACCACTACTGAAAGCAGAGGATCATGGGACATGTTGTCTGGAAAGTCACAATTTCCATGGAGCCAGTGCTGCAGACTACAAGTTCCTGTCGGCTGGATGAGGACATAAATAGCCCGGTCCGGGGAGAAGCTCTTCCTCTTGGGATCACGGCCTTTAGTTGAGAGAAGGTACCCAGCCGCTCTGGGGAATGCGAGCAGGCAGTGCTGCCTAGATGTCATTTATAGTCCTCAGTGGAAGAGCCATACACCTGCAGGCAGACCCAACATTGCCAGCTCCCTCTTGGCCGAATGACTGTCGGGGGGTCACTCTCATCGTCACCGTTACAGACCCAGTTGAATCCCTGTGTCATCAGGTGCACAGCCAGGCACCCTTCACTGGTTGCAGATTCCCTTGAGCCTTGGTATCATCAGAATTGGCGAGCAGGCGGAAGCCCACCTTGAGTACACCCCATAAAAGACACTGCATGCAGACACCTTTACCCCACCCATCTCTTTACACATAAGCTCCTAACTGGAAACACTTTGCATAAGCTATTCACTATTGCTCGTCGCCTCTCAAGCTAGATGAAGGTTCTGAACTCCTAAACTACAAGGACTTCTCTACTCTTTCCCCCCCCCCCTCTCCCCCACACATGAAGGACTTTATTCATAACATTTGTGTTCATTAAGAGGAACTCTTACTCAGAATTAGCTTATTGCATTGTTGTTCATACATATTGTGTTCTTATAAATTATGCTGTTTGCTTTCTGGGCCCATGGCATCAGGATTTTAAGGGAGCAGTTTAACACAGAAAGGTCATTCTTTTCCCTTTTATACCTGGGGTCATAGATTCTTCCAGGGCCTACTGGTTATTGCCATTTAATTTATTGTGATCTTTCTTTGCATTGCACATCTCTTGTATACTTGCTAAGACTAAAGTTTGAGATTGAAAGATATCTGCATGAACAATCCTTTCTCTGGTGACTTAAAGGGGTTGCTCCACCGGAAAAAAAAAAATTAAAGCCAGCAGCTACAGCTACAGCAGCTGCTGGCTTTTAATATTTGGACACTTACCTGTCCTGGAGTCCAGCGACGTCCGCAGCAGAGGACGAGCGACCGCTCGTCGCTCTGCTGCTTCCTCCGCCATCCTCGCTGAGGGAACCAGGAAGTGAAGCCCTGCGGCTTCATGCCCGGTTCCCTACGGCGCATGCGCGAGTCGCGCTGCGCCGTTCTGATTGGTGCTCCTGTGTTCTGGGAGCCGAGTGTCTCCCAGAACACCAAGGGAAGTCTGCGGGAAGTGACGTAACTCCCGCAGATTCCCGGAGACAGGACTCCCGGATGTGGGTGAAAATACCTGTCTTAGACAGGTATCTTCACCCCCCTCCCCCCTGAAAGGTGTCAATTGTGACACCGGAGGGGGGGAGGGTTCCAAATAGCAAAAGTTGCTATTTAGGGTGGAGCTCCACTTTAAGAATCTTTAGTAAAATTCTTATTTATTTTGCTACAGTCTGGTGTCGTTGCAATTGGATTCTTTCTTTGAATTATGTCCAAACCTAGGGTCTAGAGCAGTGATGGCGAACCTTGGCACCCCAGATGTTTTGGAACTACATTTCCCATGATGCTCAACCACACTGCAGAGTGCATGAGCATCATGGGAAACATAGTTCCAAAACATCTGGGGTGCCAAGGTTCGCCATCACTGGTCTAGAGCAACTATCAAGCAAGTGCTTTTGGTAGCTCTGGATCAGACCTGCACAACATTCAGGAGGACTTGTTCAGCATTCCTCTTTACAAAACTGCTTCAGACACATTAGTAAGATTGTGGTGTGAACAGCTCTCTTGCGGCCATTCCACAGCATCTCTATGAGGTTAAGGCAGTGTTTCTCAACTCCAGTCCTCAAGGCGCCCCAACAGGTCATGTTTTCAGGTTTTCCATTATTTTGCACAGGTGATTTGATCAGTTTCACTGCCTTATTAATTACCACAGCAGTTTCATCTGAGAGAAATCCTGAAAACATGACCTGTTGGGGCGCCTTGAGGACTGGAGTTGAGAAACACTGGGTTAAGGTCTGGGCTCTGACTGGGTTACTTCAAAAGGCACATTTTCTTTTTTTTTAAGCCAGTCTGTGGTGGATTTACTTTGATGCTTAGGGTCATTGTCCTGCTGCATCACCCAACTTCTGCTAAGCTTCAGCTTGTGGACAGCCACCCGGTCATTAACCTGTAGGATATTTTGGTAAACTTGGGATTTAGTTTTTCATGGTAGCAAGTGGTAAAAGCCCTGAGGCAGTGAAGAAAACCCAAATAATAGGAAAATCAGCAGACCCTGAGTTAACCCCAGGGGTTCTTTAACCTGAGTCTACCAAAGGTTCCTGTGTTGTGGAAGACGTCCTGTCTTGTCCCTGTGCCAAAGATACCACATCCTTGTGGCTCCAAGGATTATAGACCAGTTGCTTCGACCTCCCACATTACGAAGACCTTGGAGAGACTTGCTTTACATCAGTTACGACCCATAGTTAGTAAATATTGAGACTGGGGGCTGAGAATTCTATAATTTCATGCTAAATCGCATGTATGCACACCTGGATAAGCCAGCAAGCACTGTGAGGGTCATGTTGTTTTACTTCTCCAGTGCTTTTGATACTATCAGGCCGGTTCTCTAGGGCGAGAAGCTAGCAGCAATACAGGTTAATGTTTCCCTTGTGTCATGGATTGTAGACTACTTGACAGGAAGACCGCAGTATGTGCGTTTGCAAGGCTGTGTCGGATAGGGTGATCAGCAATATTGGAATTCCACAGGGGACAGTTCTATCTACCTTTCTTTTTACTGTCTATACAACTGATTTTACCTACCAGACAGAGTCTTGTCATTAGACATGTGCACTGCCGAAAAACGTTTTTTATCATTTTTCGTAAATTCAGGAAATTATAAAAATTTGTTTCTTTTCGTTTTCGTTTTTTTGCTTTTTTTCAGAAATTCGGAAATTTAAAAAATTATTTTTTTGCTTTTTTTTTGCTTTTTTCGGAAATTTGGAATTCGGGAATTCCGAATTTTGGATTTCAGAATTTCCCAAAAGACGAATAAAACGAAGTAGAATTTTATTTTTTTCTTCGAATTTCCGAAAAAAGCAAAAAAACTAAAAAAAGAATTTCTGATTTTCGGAAATTCTAAAAATTCGGAAATTCAACTTTCCAAATTTCCCATTTTCGAATTTTAGATTTTCCGAAATTCGGAAATTCGAAAATCCGAATTTCGGAAAATCAAAAATCCGAATTTCGGAAATTCAAAATTTCGGAAATCTGAAATTCCAAAAATTCGTAAATTGAAAAATTCGGAAATTTGGAAATTTCGGAATTAACAAATTTCTCTAAATTCGTGAAAAACAAATTAGAAACTAAACAAATTGCACATGTCTACTTGTCATCTTCAGAAGTTTTCTGATGATTCTGCGGTAGTGGAATGTATCAGGGATGGGGAGGAGACTGAGTATAGGACTGTGGTGGAGAACTTTGTCATGTGGTGTGAGAGGATAATCATCTGTATCTAAATGTGACAAAGACAAATGAGCTAGTTGTGGATTTCAGAAAGAGGAAGCCACCAGTGACCCCAATCTCCATCTGAGGTGTTGATGTTGATGTAGTAGAGTTCAATGTATCTGGGGGTGCACATAGATAATAAGCTGGACTGGAGCAAGAAGACTGAGGTGCTCTATAGGAATGGCCAGAGCCGCCTCTATTTTTTGAGGAGGCTAAAGGTCCTTCAACATCTGCCGGACAATGCTGAAGATGTTTTATGAGTCTGTAGTGGCCAGCGCTTTACTGTATGCAGTGGCATGCTGGGGACGCAGGCAAAAGCCTCGTACACACAGCCAGTTTTCTCTGCAAGAAACGACAAGAAAATTGCTGGGAGAGCTTTCTTGCTGAGAAAACCGTGCGTGTGTACGAGGCTTTCAGGTTTTTCATCGGGAAATCTGCCCAGAATCTCGACGAGAAAAATAGAGATCCTGCTCTCTATTTTCTCGTCGGCATTCTTGTCGCCCTGTTTCCCGACGAGAAACCCGAGCGTGTGTATACTTACCTGCCTCCATGGAAACCCACGCATGCTCGAAATGACTTTGAGGTAGCTTCCAAGGCATAGGTAGGGTGAAACAAGATGGCGGCGACGGCATCGAATGTGACGAGCGCATGCTCGTAGTCGATGACGTCACCGTGTTCGTGGCATTCAAAAGAATGGCGGTTCTTTTAAATAGTACGTGTGTACACTCGGCCGGCACAAGATTCTTGTCAAGAATCTAGTCAGGAAAAACAACGGGTTTTTTCCTGACGAGATTCTCGGCCGTGTGTACTAGGCTTTAGAGTGGCTGACACTAACAGACTCAACAAACTGATTCACAAGGCCAGTGATGTTGTTGGATTGGAAATTGAGTCTTTGACAACAGTGTTGGAGAGGAGAATGTTGTTCAAGGTACAGTATGTTCATTCTTTGACAACTCCTCCTACCCACGCTACAATACGCTGGTCAGTCTGAGGAGAACCTTCAGTGACAGATTGTTACACCCACAATGCACCACAGAGCGACACAGGAAATAATTTTTGCCTGTGGCCATCAAGTTATATAGTTCTTCCCTGTAAGGGCTGGAGGTGAAGATTTAATTCTGGTTTATGATCAGGATTTTATGTTGTTTTTATGGTATGTTGGTATTATGTTAATTATTATTTGGGGTAATGTTAGAGAAAGTAGTGTATTATTTGCATTTGGTAGTTTGATTTTCTGTTATTTTATTCTGTGTTATTTATTCTATGTCGTATTTTAATTGTATGAATGGTTTATTAGAGTGTTGTTTTATTTTGTGCTAATGTTATTAGTGTAGCGACCTCACCCCTCTCACCCCTTCTCATTCACGGCTTGTTTGTCTCGTCTAGGGGTTAGTACTGGGGGGGGGGGGTGAGATACACCACGGCCCATGTCCTCCAATGTGTAGAGGTGAAGGCCGGAACTATCGGGCTTCGTGTGTATGTCCCAGAGTCAATCCTTCACTGAATGACACCCCTTTGCTTCCAGTAACTGAAGTTCCATACACTGAAAACGGTCCAACTCATATTTATTCTTCTCAATAAATAGTCATACAGCACAGACAGGTTGGGACCCAACGAACAGTTCAGTATTTGTAGGGAGTAGGTCAAGGCACAATCCTTTTAGATAGAGCTAACCACTGTGGTGTCACTGTGTCACTGTGGTGTCACTGTCGAATAGTCACTGCCACTGACTATATTGAACAGAACATGGATTACCTTCGCTAACGTAGCTCCTATCAGGGGAAAGACATCCGTCCAAGACAGTTACCGGAGGCCTCTCCGTCACCAGCAATGCTGCGCTGGACTCTCCGGAGAAGTTCCGCTCACCGGCCTCTTCGTCTCAGACACGGGCACCCAAGGAGTTAGGGCCCCCTCGGATTCCTCCACCCTCGCGGAACTCAGTCGAAGGTACTGAGCTCCAGGCTTCCGCCATAGTACCTCACCCCAGGCTAAAGGTGCCTGAGATGGACTCCATCTCCCGCTCCGGCCAGGTCGAGGGCACCTGGGCCCGGAACTCCGGAACGCCAGCACCCAGGCTCAGGGTGCCTGGGTGCGGCCGCGTCCTCAGACTCCGAACTCTGAACCCCGTGGTAAGGGCGTCCGCCCCCTTTATCTCCTCTCCCTTTGCGTCACAGCGGGTTCCCCGCCCCGCTGTACAAGCGCCAGGAAAGGACAAAAAGGCACAGTCTTGCGGTGTGGGTTCAACCCCGTCCCAGGGCGACAGTGCCACCTGTAGGCCACAGGGAACCTCACACCACCAGAGTCCTCCAGACTGTAAATAGTTCCCAATTCTCTAGGAATTAGTGTGCTTTGGATCATACTACCACCCATGCACTCCCCCTATATTTTAGACCCCTGCAACACTAGTAATTTTGTTGTGTCTTTGTACCTTGTTCTGATCATTGTTGTGATCTTGTGTTGTCTTTGTCGTAACAATTTTCCAATTTCCCTTTGGGAGCAATAACGTTTTCTGTATGATGTTCCCTCCACCATACTTCATGGTTGGGATGATTTTTTGATGTTGGTAAGCTGTGCCCTTTTTTGCGCTATACATAATGCTGAGTATTCTTCCCCAAAAATTTAGCTTTTGTTTCTTCAGTCCATAAAAATGTTTTCCCAGTTGTGTTGCAGTTTGCCAAGGTGCTTCAGTCATGCAGCTATTTTTTTTTGGCGAGCAGCGGCTTCCTACATGGTGTTCGGCCATGGGCACCTTGCCTGTTCAAAGATTTACATTGGGTAGAATCATGAACAGAGATGTTTGCCAGTTCCATTTCCAAAGACATGCAGGTAGGTTAATTGGATCTTGTCCAAATTGGCCCAGTATATATGTGTACGAATGTGTGTCCCAAGCGCGTCGAGATCCTACAGGGTAAATGACTGCACCAGCCAGCAAGACACTGGCTGCAAAAAGCGCCTTGAGGCGATTCAGTTCGAATTTGTAGTGCTATAGAAGTCATTCATTCATTCATGTCTTCAAGAATTTAGCTGTCACTCATTGGTTCTTCTTTACTTCACTAAGGGTTCTGTGTTGTGCCTTGGGAGTCATCTTGGCTGGGCACCCACTTCTAGGAAGAGTAGCCACAGTGTTAAACTGTCTGAATAGGCTGCATTCACACCAAAAATGTATTGTTTTCAGGCAAATTTTAGGGCATTTTTTAGAGCGTTTTTCTGGAGTTTTTGCCGAGTTTTTGCACAGGCGTTTTGAGATCCAAAGGTCATCAATATAAAAAGCAGTAAAAACACCTGTAATATGCCTAAACAGAAAGCTCCTGTACTTTTTTGAGCTTCAGGCATTTTTGTTTCAGGCGACAGAATTCTCAGATGTGAACAGGGGCCATTTAAATGAATTTTTTTGCTTGTTGGGGGTTTTGGAACTTTTAAGATGAGCGTTTTACAAGCTAAAAACGTTCAGGTGTGAACAGCCTTATAGACCATTTGTCTAATGCCTCGTACACACGATCGCGATTTCCGACAATGCCGCATTTTTTTTTCTGCAGGAAAACGGCTGAAACTTGTCTTGCATACACACGGTCACACTAATCTTCGAAATTCCGACCATCAATAACGCGGTGACGTACAAGACGTACGACGTACGACGAGTCGAGACCAATGAAGTTCAGTAGGCAGTTCGGCTCTTCTACTTGATTCTGAGCATGCGTGTTTTTTTTTTTTTTTGCGTCGTAATTGCATACAGACGACCGCGATTCAGATAGGAATTTTTCCTGTCACGAAAATTGAGATCCTGCTCTCAATCTTTTCTTGCTCGGAATTCTCACAGAAAAAGTGCGATGGACCATACACACGGTCAGAATTTGCGACAAAAAGCTCACATCGCACTTTTCTCTTCAGGAATCGCGATTGTGTGTACGAGGCATAACTGTCAGCTGATGAATGCCTAAACACATTGAGACTGCTTTATTCCTTTCCAGCCTTGTATAGATCAACTACTCTTGATCGTATGTCTTCAGAGCGTTCCTTTTTGCAAGGCATGGTTTACATCAGCTGACGCTTCTTATGAACAGCAATCTTAAAATGTTTGAGAGTCTAATATCAATCAAAGTAGCTCTAAACACCTCCAAACTCATTTCATTAAAGCGGAGGTCCGCCAAAAAAAAAAAATAATATTAAAAGCAAGCAGCTACAAATGCTGCAGCTGCTGACTTTTAATAAATGGACACTTACCTGCCCTGGCTGCCCGCAATGTCGGCAGCTAAAGCCGATCAATCGCTCGGCTCTCGGCTGCCCCCCCGCCATCCTCGGTGAGGGAATCAGGAAATGAAGCCTTGCGGCTTCACTTCCCGGTTCCCTACTGTGCATGTGCGAGTCGCGCTGTGTGATCCCACTGGCCCCCGCTGTGTTCTGGGACCTGTGTGTTTCCCAGAACACAGCGGAGGGGGGCGGGAAGGGGCGCGACTCTCGCGGGAGTCTATGCCTGGAAGTGGGTGCAAATACCTGTTATTTACAGGTATCTGCACCCCCCTCCCCCTGAAAGGTGCCAAATGTGACACCGGAGGGGGCAGAGTTCCAAAAAGTGGAGGTTCCATTTTTGTGTGGACCTCCGCTTTAAATGACTCCAGGTGTGCAACCTACTGTCTCCAATTAGCTTTCGTTAAAGTAATCAGCCTATGGGTTCCCTGACTTTTTCCTCCAGCACTCTGAGGCTGGGTTCACACTGCTGCCGGATTCGGCTCGCTCCCTGTTCTCCATTTCAGGGACACATTTTTGCCTGAATTCCGTCCTGAAACTGAGCCAAAGACGCACAGGACTCCTGTGCAAGCCGCTCTGCAGCTGCCACAGAGATATGTGAACCGGCTCCATTGAGAGCCGGTCACAATCTCCTGTCATGTGAATTGGATGCGAGAAAACACATCCAATTCGCACTAGTGTGAACCCAGCCTCAATATGTGTGTTCAATGAAGACAGGAGAAATTAGAATTGTTTGTGTGTTGTCAGATTAAAGGGTAACTCCACTTTCATGGGGAAACAAAATAGCAAATAAAGAAAAAAGAATATAACATATACAAAGTAATATTGTAATTTAATATTATTAAAAATTACTCTTCCTTTTCAAGCTGCAGCCGCTGTAATTTTCTGAAAATGCAATGCACTTTGGCTACCTGGAGGTGTTCTGTAAACAGAATGTGTACTGACCCTGCCACAGAAACATAATTTCCTGCTTGTGTGATTTGGCTCACCAGTTTTCCCAGAAGTCTGCCTAAGATACAAGTTTGTTTTCAGGCATCCCCTGCATCAAAAATTTCATTTGTAATAAATTACTTCCAGTAGGAAATCGCGTCTAAAGGGGTGTAGACCCAGCAATTTTCCTCATTTGAGCCCTGAAGGTGCACAGCTGATTATTAATTATGAAACCCTTCCCATTAGACTCACTTAAGCCTCATACACACGGTCGGACTTCCATCGGACTTTTCTGTGGATTTTTGTCTGAACGGAGTTGGCCGGGCACACCCATAGCATACACACCACAGGACTGTTCTGCAAACTTTCCCAAAACTTTTTCCAACATCACGTGGTTTTTCTGCTCTTTACCGCCACCCTTTGGTCAACTTCTGCTATTGTTGGTTGATTTTAACATTATTTGTTTTGTCCATCGGACAAAAGTCCGATGGTTTTCTGTACACACGGCCGGACTTTGCTTTATCGGACTTTTGTTGGCCAAAAGTTTGTCCGTTTGCAGACCAAACTTTTGTCCGATGAAAACCTAAAAAGTTTGTCTGATGGAGCGTACACACGGTCTGATTTTTTTGTCAAACTTGCTCAAAATGAAGTTTGTTGGCAAAAAGTCTGACCGTGTGTACGGGGCTTTAGACTCACTTTTCCACATAAATACACACAAAGTTTGTTAAAATCCTTGTAATATACTGTACATAGATCACCCAGAGGGGAATGTTTTTTTCTCAACAAAAGTGGAGTTGCGCTTTAACCACTTTAGCCCCGGAGGATTGGGCAGCCAAATGACTAGGCCACTTTTTGCGATTCGGCACTGGGTCGCTTCAACTGACAATTGCGCGGTTGTGTGACGAGGCTCCCAAACAAAATTGATGTCCTTTTTTTCCCCACAAATAGAGCTTTCTTTTGGTGGTATTTGATCACCTCCTGCAGTTTTAATTTTTTGCGCAATAAACAAATATAGAGCGACAATTTTGAAAACAAAAAAAAAATATTTTTAACTTTTTGCTATAATAACTATACCCAAAAAATATCTAAAAAAAAATTTTTTTCCTCAGCTTAGGCTGTTACGTATTTTTCTACATATTTTTGGTAAAAAAAAATCACAATGAGCATTTATTGATTGGTTTGTGCAAAAGTTAGAGCGTCTACAAAATAGAGGGTAGTTTTATTGCATTTATTATAATTTTTTTTACTAGTTAGAGCGGCAATCTGCGATTTTTTATTGTGACTGCGACATTATGGTGGACACATCGGACACTTTTGGAGCTTTTTTGGGACCATTCACATTTATACAGCGATCAGTGCTATAAAAATGCACTGATTACTGTATAAATGTGACTGGCAGTGAAGGGGTTAACCACTAGGGGGTTAGGAAGGGGTTGTAAGGGTTAAAAAGCAACAAAAAAACATAACAAACATACCATACTTACCTCCACTGTGCAGTTCGTTTTGCACAGAGTGGCCCCGATCCTTGTCTTCTGGGGTCCCTCAACGGCTGTCTCGGCTCCTACCCGCAAGAGCTAACCCCCTTCTGGGAAGCGCTCTCCCAAGGGGGTTAGCTTGTGGGCGCGCTCCCGTGTGATACAGTGGCGGCGATAGCCGCCAAGTGTATCACTCGGCCCCGCCCCCCAGCGCGCCGCGTCATTGATTTGATTGATAGCAGCGGGAGCCAATGGCTGCGCTGCTATCAATCTCCAATGAAGAGCCATCTCAAACTGGGGGAAAGCATTGCGGGATCGCACCCATGGATTTTCGTGGATCAGGTAAGTAAAACGGGGGGAGGGGGGGGCCCGAGAGTACAAGGTGTTTTTTCACCTTAATGCATAGGATGCATTAAGGTGAAAAAAACACGAAGCTTTACAACCCCTTTAAGTGTGTCCTAGGGAGTGGTTCTAACTGTGTGGGACGTCTGCTCCCGATGCGAGCAGACGATCAGTGTCCTGTCACTAGGCAGAACAGGGAGATGCCTTGTTGACAAAGGCATCCCCCCGTTCTGGCGTTCCGTTACCCGATCGCGGGACACCGGCGGATATCAAGTCCGCGGGCATGGTCACAGAGACCGCGGCGGGCGCGCGCGCGTGCCTGCAAAGCGGCAGATTCAAAGCAACGTATATATATATATATATACGTTGCTTTGCCTGCCTGTGCCATTCTGCCGACGTATAAGTGCGTGAGGCAGTCGGCAAGCGGTTAAGCACATTGTGTTGTCTATTGCTCCGACACTTGAGAATCAGATCCCATTTTATGCAAAATTACTGTAGAAAACAAGTTAATTCTAAGGGGTTCACATACTTTTTTTTGCCTCTGTACATCAAATATCTTACACAGGTGAGGAGCCGTATTCTTGTCCCGGCTGTGAGAAATCTTATCTACTGAAAACAAAACTTGTCACACAAAGATCTCACACAGGGGAAGCTTTATTCCTGTCCTGAGTGTGAAAATGCTATACATGTGTAGCGACCTCACCCCTCTCACCCCTTCTCATTCTCGGCTTGTCTGTCTTTGTCTAGGGGGTGTTAGTACCGGGGGGAGGGATGAGATACACCACGGCCCATGTCCTCCATAGTGAAGAGGTGAAGGCCAGAAAGATCGGGCTTTGTGTAGGTGTCCTAGGGTCAAATCCTTTCCTCCGTCCTTGACTCCCCCTTTGCTCTTAGTAACCAGAGTTCCACACACTGAATAGGTCCAACACAGTTTTATTCCTCTCAGCGAATAAACAGACAGCACAGTCAAGTTGGGACCTTTGCAACAGTTCAGTATTAATGGGAGTAGGTCGAGGCACAATCCTTTAAAGTATCGCTAACCACTGTGGTGTCACCAATGGCGAATAGTCACTACCACTGACTATATGAGGTAGAACATGAATTACCTTAGCTAGCACAGCCCCTGTCAGGGGAAGGATATCCGTCCAAAGGAGTCACCGGAGGCCTCTCTGTCACCAGCAATGCTGTGCCGGACTCTCCAGAGAAGTTCCGCTCACCAGTCTCCTCGACCTCAGACACGGGCACCCAAGGAGTTAGGGCCCCCTCGGATTCCTCCACCCTCGTGGAACTCAGTCGAAGGTACTGAGCCCAGGCATCCGCCATAGTACCTCACCCCAGGCTAAAGGTGTCTGAGATGGACTCCATCTCCCGCTTCTGCCAGGTCAAGGGCACCTGGGCCCGGAATGCCAGAACCCAGGCTGAGGGTGCCTGAGTGCAGCCGTGACCTCCGACTCTGAACTCTGAACCCCGTGGTAAGGGCGTCCACCCCTTTTATCCCCTCTCCCTTTGCGTCACAGCGGGTTCCCCCGCCCCGCTGTACCAGCGCCAGGGGAGGACAAAAAGGCACAGTCTTGCGGTGTGGGTTCAACTCCGGCCAGGGCGACAATGCCACCTGCAGGCCGCAGGGAACCTCACACCACCAGAGTCCTCCAAGAACCATAAAAAGGGTCTCAGATTCCATAGCAATCAGTGCATCTGGGTTACACTACCACCCAGATGCTTCCCTTAAATTCAAATACCCGCTACACTCTCCTCCTGGTGATTTGACACTGGTCCCCAGTGTCTGGTGCAAACCCATGTCTCCCAAAGAGTGGAAACATAAGTTCGACCAAGAGACAACTTTCACATAAATCCAAACTCAACAAATTTCGATCAGGAATTGTGCCAGGACCTAAAACAGGAAAGGGAAAACAGTAATATAAAACCATAAACTTTTGTAAAAAAAATTCTTTAAATATCTCACATATTTACATTTCTCCCCCCCTGCTGGCTGTCTAAGGACCACCCCATTCTCAGTAGCCTTGATAGACGAGTCTCCTGCAGAGGGAAGAAAAAGAGAAACACACATCCTAACATAATATATGTGTTTGCTTGGAACGAATGGGTCTATCCGAGAAGAAACCCATTCACTCCAATGAGTGTTGCATAGTGTACAAAAACAAACAACAATCGTTGCGCAACACTGCCACCTGGTGGTAATGCCGCGGTAAAGACACTTATCAAATCCAGATGAACTTTTCTCTCTTGCTCTTTTTTTTTTCTCTGTGGCCCTACACTGACTAAAACCCCAAAGTCACTGATTTATCTTGATGAGGGAAGAAAAAGAAAATAAACTGCAACAGTTCTCATTCTCCCAAGAACAAATACCCAGAAAAAAATAGAGGGCACCGTCTCTGTGTTCCAGCACTCACTTCAGGAAACTCAGCAGTAATAAACAGAAAAGAGTCTCTTTCTCTTACAAATAAAACTTGGGATCTGGTAAACAGAAAGGCTTCAAGTGCTGATCAAAAGCCTCCATATCGTACTCAATGCTCCCTCCATCTTTGCGCCAAATTACCACTTTGTCCGCATGGATATGCCTTCCCAGCATCCACTTAGCTTTAAGTCCCTAAACTTTTTGGTGACCATTGGTGAACATGAAAAGTATCGGTGTGCTTGAGGTACCTTGAGTTTGTCCCAAACAAAAGTATCATACCACCTCTGGCGAAAAACTTCCACCTTGTAGAGCAATTCTCGAGGTAGGTATGGGTACTCCCACCCATACTCTTGGGCAACCTTCTGGCCAAAGATACGCTGCAGCCTTGATAAAGGTGGCATCGTGACACGGTCTCCTTCTCCAGGCAAAATAATAGCTTCCGGATGGCGAGGTGCGTTCACCACCTCGGTAGATTTGGGCATAGGAGTCCGCAGTGACTGGCGTTGCACTTCCGCAACAGGAGCAGGTGAAATGGAAGTTGAATCCAGAAGAGGGTTTGCAGACAGTGGACCAGATTCCTCCCTAGGCTCCGAGGCCTCCACCCGGGGTGTACTATCCCCAATGGACATAGGTGGGTCCCTTGTGACACGGGACGAGGGTAACTTCATCTTGTCCCATCCCTTCCGGTGGAAGATCTCGTCTATCTCCCCATCATCGCCATTGTCAGACAACGAATCTAGGTCGGAGGTGTCATAACACTCAGCGGGCAGATAATTCCCCATCACAGAATCATCCCTCTTAATGGCCTCCACCGACAGTGGGCTGCCGACACCTCCAACCACACACACACAGTCCCAACCCCTGGCTCACCTGGGCCTTCAGAAGAACAGGGATGTCCAGGGCTCTTCCCTCCGGATCCATTCAGGCCAGGCAAGCGACGGGGCGAAGCTCTTCCACGACCACAGTAGGCCTGTACCAGGCCGACTCTCCTCTTCGGCGGTCGGAGCAGGGAGCTGCTGGTGACCGAGGCAGCATCCTCAGATTTTTCTCTCTTAATCTCTGCTTGGGCAGTCACTTTGCCCTGGTCAGCGCACACAGGAATGCCCGCCATGGCATTGATCTCTCCCTCTGGAGTGGCAGTACCTGTGAGGTAGTTGAGGTGGAAGGCGCAAGGCCTTTCTGTGGATGGCTCCACCTCGGAAAGAAACTCCTTGCAGACCTCGCATCGCCCGAATGGCTTCAACTGGACCACCAGTCCCGAACAGCTGGGACAGATCACACCGAGGGCCTCCATGTCTCTGCTGGTGTACAGAGCCAATCGCCCCCGGGGCCTTAGTCTGATTCCTGTGTCCATAATCGGAGCAGCTAGAGAAGTCATTTGCATCCGCCATAGTACCTCACCCCAGGCTAAAGGTGCCTGAGATGGACTCCATCTCCCGCCCCGGCCAGGTCAAGGGCACCTGGGCCCGGAACACCGGAACGCCAGCACCCAGGCCGAGGGTGCATGGGTGCGGCCTTGTCCTCCGACTCCAAACTCTGGACTCCGCACCTGACCCCGTGGTAAAGGCGTCCCCCCCCTTTATCCCCTCTCCCTTTGCGTCACAGCGGGTTCCCCGCCCCGCTGTACCAGCGCCAGGGGAGGACAAAAAGGCAAAGTCTTGCAGTGTGGGTTCAACTCCGGTCCAGGGCGAAAATGCCACCTGCAGGCCGCAGGGAACCTCACACCACCAGAGTCCTCCAAGAACCATTAAAGGTCTCGGATACCCTAGCAATCAGTGCATCTGGGTTACACTACCACCCAGATGCTTCCCTTAAATTCAAATACCCGCTACAGGTGTATAGAGTGCAGGCGTGTGTAATGTGCAATTTGGTGTATATAGTGCAGGCGTGTGTAATGTGCAATATGTTGTATATAGTGCAGGCGTGTGTAATGCATACCTCCCAACCTGCACGGATTCTGCGGGTTCTTCCCGCAGGGACACCATTTTCCCGCGGTCACGCGCGGGACACTGTATTCCCGCACAGAGCCAGAGGAGGGAGGAGGAGGAGGTAATATTCAGCGCGCCAGGCAGGGAGGTGAGGCGGGACTCAGAAGAGCGGCTGCGATCACCCACAGCCCAGCCCCAGCGACTGTGAACAACCTACAGGTAAGACGGGTGAGCGAGGGCAATTCGTCTGTTATGTGTAGTGTTTTCCCCTCGGTACGCCTACCAAAGCCCCCCCCCCCCCCGCTCAACAACTTTAAAAATAAAATGTCCTTAACAAAATAACTAAATGTCCCGCGGCACCCCCCCCCCCTGTGGTGTGTTGTCCCGCGGTGGAGTTTTGAAATGTTGGGAGGTATGGTAATGTACAATATGGTGTATATAGTGCAGGCGTGTGTAATGTACAATATGGTGTATATAGTGCAGGCTTGTGTAATGTGCAATATGTTGTATATAGTGCAGGCGTGTGTAATGTACATGTAGCACTACCCTCTCCTCTTAGGGGAAAGAAGAGGCACCCATGCCACAAGCCCGTGTCCTCTAATTTAGAGGTCAGGCGGTGTATATGTATTTGGGTCCCGCAGCGAGTTGCCTCCTTCCACTGGTTCCCGTCCCCAGAATGTAGAGACGAGTCTGTACTTTCCCCTCTTTAATAAAGTCAATGTCCAAACCACTTAAACTCCAACGTTGAGTTTATTTTGTATCTTTGCTTGATAGGTAAGAGAGAGTAGATGAGAGATAATAGTTGAATCAAAGCAGATTCAGGCACAGAACTCCCAGATTTATCACCACTCGGTCCCGAGTGGGTACAGCTCACCCGGATAGTCCCTCAATGGTCCTAGCAGCCGATGTGGAGCTCGAACAAGCAATTTAATCCTCCAAGGACAAGTTAAGTCTGTCCTCAAAGAGCAGAAGCACTCCGCAGGGTTAGTTCTGCGGAGCATAGGATCCTTCCCTCCGACAGGTCACCAGGCCTTTCCCGAGACAGCAATCTAACTATCACTCATCTCCTGTTATGGGACCGATCCTCCCCTGGCTTCCTCTTGGTCAGAGTGGATACCCTCACCCGGGCATCCTAGGACTCCAAAGTTCTGCCTGTAGACCCAGTTGAAGGTACTGGGCCTACCCGGAATGTTGCGGTCTCGGGCCGAAGGTGCCCGAGACTCTTCAGTCGGTGTACGCACCCCCCTCCTTAGGGCCGCACTCCTCCAGGTACTTGTCCCCGGGTCTCTCCCTGAATAAATGGTGTCTGCCTCTTTTATATCCTCTCCCGGCATGCACAGCAGGCAGAACCAGCCCACTGCATGGTAGCAGAGCGAGGACATCCAATCGCGCCAATGCAACCTATGGTTCAACCCTGACCCAACATGGCAGCGCCACCTGCAGGCCACAGGGAACTTTACATAGGCACACAGCAACAAAGCAGAGTCCAGCACAATTAGAAGGCCCGAGCCATACTAGTGCTCAGGTCATCCCCCTAAATTTGGACATAAAGACCCCCTAAATTTGGAGTACCCGCTACATACAATATGGTGAATATAGTGCAGGCGTGTGTAATGTGCAATATGGTGTGTAGCGGGGTATTCCCCTTTAATACAGAGAGACTACATCTCCCGGTACATCTTGCAGCACCCAGGGTGCATTGCTCCGGAACAGAGACTGCTGGGGCAGACTTTATAAAGGGGAGGTGGGGTTTGTTCTGCCTCTTTTGGACACCCCCTCTCCTAGCAAGAGGATCTCTGTGCTGAACTGCTGTGTGCACAATGCTGAACTGCTGTATGCACAAGGCCTGAAGCCTGGGCCTTGTGAACTTTTCCAAAGAGCCCCTCTGCCAGCCTAGCAGAGCCTTAGAGACATCTTCTCCTCCTTGCTGCAGTACACCAGAAGGATTGAAGACTTGGATGTCGGTGGATTCCTGTTCCTAGACGAATCGATGGAGGAAACGGACTTGGACTTGTCCGGGTGGTGAGAGCTGTTTAAAGACAGATACTTTATCTTTACTATTCGTTGGGATTACAAAGTTGTTCTTCAAGTGCACCACCGAAAGATTGCTAGCGAATATTGTTTCACTGAACTTCCATTTAGATCAGTCAGGCCTGACTGCATAGGTAGACATTGCTGGGTGTTAGTCTACCCATGAGGGGAAGTAGCTGTAAAAGGGCAGCGCTAGAGTTGCATAGCAATACTTTATTATTCTGATTACTCTGTTTATCTTTATTACTGTTTATTGCAGGGATCTGCAACTTGTTATACTGTTGTTTATTACTTGCCCATTAGCCTCAGTAAAATATCTGGGTCAAGTACATTGGTGTCAGTTTCACCTACTTTAATAGAAGTTTTAAAGTATATCACTGTGTGTGTTTGCCATAGGACTGCGTCACCTAGAGTTGCGGTCACGCGGTCCTATCTCCCCTTACTAGCTGTGCCACGGGAGGTTAGAGCCGATTGCCAGGGGTTGACAGCGGTGCACTACAGGGCCCAAAACAAAACCAGCGGCTCTCTTAACTGGGGGTAGCGCTACACGTGGGGGCTTGTTCGGGATCCTTGTACGTTGCACGCTGCAATCAAGCCGGTCAGAAGTACCAGCATGGACCCGCTAGCAATGTCACAGGGGTGCGCAGCGATCGGCGTCGATCCAACCGTGGCGGTAGTCATTGTACTCCCGGGGGAAAGATGGAAGGAAGAGGAGATAAAACAGCGCGTATTGTTACTGTCTCCGAGCCACAAAGCATGGGTGATGGATTTTAGGCCAGATCCAGTGATCTCGTTTACATACGCACTGGTAGAATGGAAAAACTAAATCCCAGAGCATTTTAAAAGTCAGAGTATACAAGCCATAGATAATCAGACCTATCACTTGATACACACGCTGCCAGTGAAGGGAGAATGGTTTCAGACACCAAAGCCATTACCTCCGCGATTATCTCCACCACTATCCCCTAAAGCAGAAAAGCCTAAGGAACTATTAAGCCCGGGATCACCGCTGGCCGCTATAGGGCCTAAATTGTTGAATGCTCTAGGTGACCTTGTAATTAAGTGCCAGAAAAGCAGTACGGTGCATGTGGAGGCCGGTTGCCGGAAGCTTAGCACCTTCTCAGGGAAGCAACCAGTGCCTGCCGGAGAAGAAGAATTTGACACCTGGATTGAACAGGCCATGCAAGCGGTAGAAGGATGGGAGGTACCAGAGGCGCAGAAGAAGCAGCGCATTAGCGAAAGCCTAAAGGGCGCTGCTGCTAAAGCTGTAAAGAACCTCAGGCTTAGCAATGCTACCTGTACCGCAAACGATTATCTGGCTATGCTGGAGGAGGAATTTGGCCAGCTGGAGAAGGCGACTGAACTGATATACCAGTTTGAACATACCCTCCAACAGCCGGGAGAGAAGTTATCCGAATATGTGCGGAGGCTAAACCGGAAGCTGTGCCAAATTGTCCTAAAGAAGGGAATACTACCGCAGGTCATAGACGCAACCCGAATGAAGCAGATCCTGAGGGGAGCCCTGCGTTCAGATCCAGTTTGGCTCTACTTGAAGACCTCTGAAGGAGTGATGACTTTGAGTTACCCAGATCTTGTACGGATCATAAGAGATGAAGAAGCCCTCTTAAATGAACAGCAAGGGGCTGAGAAGACCACTACCCTCCCCGCGGTGGGAGTCAGATCAATTATGGCTACGGAACGGGACTCAGAGGTGGAGATCCTGAAGACTCAGATGTCCAAAATAATGGAGATGGTGACCGGGTCACTGGATGTCAGGTCTGAGATAGACACACTGAAGGTGCAAGTGTCCCAGCTGGCGGAGATGATGAACAAATTGATGGCAGAAAGTACTGGATTGTCCGCCCAAAAGCCCACGAAGCAAGACATCTGTCGAAACTGTGGAGGTGTAGGTCACTACCAGCAAGTATGTCCAAGTCCAAGAATGGAGGGAAGATCCGGGCCTTCAAAAATAACTTTCTCTGAATCTGCGAGGGAACGGTGGAGGACACCTGCAGTTTATGCCGTCTCAGTGAACAACGCTTATCAGCCTTCCAAACAACGCCAGAAACGGCATTCCCAGCGCCGGAAGCTGAAGAGAGCACAAGTCCAAGTATGCCAGCCTGCTGTTACAGGTGTTTCCAAAAGGACTGCTACCCAATTGGTAGGTCCTCTGCCTGTAGTGCCTGTTCTGATCGAAGGGATCTACACCAGAGCCATCCTTGATACAGGTGCTCAGGTTACCCTAATGACCAGAGACTTTTACAAGAAGTACCTATCATACCTACCCCTGGAAGAGATGGGAGACACCAAGATTCAGGGTATCCAAGCAGAAGAGTACTCTTGTGATGGATGTGTGCAGATCAAGTTGTCGTGTGATCCATTAAGGGCTGGGGAGCCCCAGAACTTTGAGACACTGGCCATTGTCTGTCCCTGGCTGCCAGGGCCCTCAAGAAGCTCTCTCATCGTTGGGACCAATACCAATCTGGTGAAACGGCTTTTAGCCCCTGCTGTCCCCAGATGTGATCCCATACCCTCACTACCGGAAGAGGTTCCTGCTTCAGTACCAGAGGGAGAACCAAGAATAGCTGAGACTGTGACTCCCAGGGAGAAGAGAAGGAAGAGAGTCATTCATCCTCCCTGGAAACTATCTCATGATCAGATGGGAGAAAGTTCCGAAGACACAGTCCTAACCTCAAGAAGGACCATGCCCACATCTGGTCCCTCCACTGTACATTTGGTGGAGGGCAACCCCAACTCACTTCCTGGCACAGTTAGACAGGTCGTCCCCACTGAAGCGACCTGTGGACAGGACAGCTCCCCATCGTATGATGATTGGTGGGAGGCTCCTCTATCAATTCTATGCAACCGCATTGAAGCTAAAATGTTTTGCAGATCTAGAAATGTTAGATGTCTTTGGGGACCAAAGATTCAAAGTGGGGGGAGTGTGTAGCGGGGTATTCCCCTTTAATACAGAGAGACTACATCTCCCAGTACATCTTGCAGCACCCAGGGTGCATTGCTCCGGAACAGAGACTGCTGGGGCAGACTTTATAAAGGGGAGGTGGGGTTTGTTCTGCCTCTTTTGGACACCCCCTCTCCTAGCAAGAGGATCTCTGTGCTGAACTGCTGTATGCACAAGGCCTGAAGCCTGGGCCTTGTGCTCTTTTCCAAAGAGCCCCTCTGCCAGCCTAGCAGAGCCTTAGAGACATCTTCTCCTCCTTGCTGCAGTACACCAGAAGGATTGAAGACTTGGATGTCAGTGGATTCCTGTCCCTAGACGAATCGGCGGAGGAAACGGACTTGGACTTGTCCGGGTGGTGAGAGCTGTTTAAAGACAGATACTTTATCTTTACTATTCGTTGGGATTACAAAGTTGTTCTTCAAGTGCACCACCGAAAGATTGCTAGCGAATATTGTTTCACTGAACTTCCATTTAGATCAGTCAGGCCTGACTGCATAGGTAGACATTGCTGGGTGTTAGTCTACCCATGAGGGGAAGTAGCTGTAAAAGGGCAGCGCTAGAGTTGCATAGCAATACTTTATTATTCTGATTACTCTGTTTATCTTTATTACTGTTTATTGCAGGGATCTGCAACTTGTTATACTGTTGTTTATTACTTGCCCATTAGCCTCAGTAAAATATCTGGGTCAAGTACATTGGTGTCAGTTTCACTTACTTTAATAGAAGTTTTAAAGTATATCACTGTGTGTGTTTGCCATAGGACTGCGTCACCTAGAGTTGCGGTCACACGGTCTTATTCCACTATTACTAGCTGTGCCACGGGAGGTTAGAGCCGATTGCCAGGGGTTGACAGCGGTGCACTACAGGGCCCAAAACAAAACCAGCAGCTCTCTTAACTGGGGGTAGCGCTACAGGTGTATATAGTGCAGGCGTGTGTAATGTGCAATATGGTGTATATAGTGCAGGCGTGTGTAATGTGCAATATGGTGTATATAGTGCAGGCGTGTGTAATGTGCAATATGGTGTATATAGTGCAGGCGTGTCTAATGTGCAATATGGTGTATATACTGCAGCATAGTTGCCAACAGTCACGGATTGGCCGGGACATTCCCGGGATTCAAACCCTTTTCCCGGATTTATTTTGTCCCGGCCAATGTCCCGGCCAATCCGATTTTTCCCGTTTTCCCCGAATTTGGACGCCGCAGGCCGCCGCCGCTAGAGGTCCACGGCTGGCGGAGACAATGTCTCGGCCGGCCGCCATGTTCAAGAAGACCAAAACACGGATGTAGTACAATAGAAAATAAAGCCGCTGCGGCGCCGCCCACACCCCGCACCTCCCCGGGGGTGGGCGGCGCCGCAGCAGCTTTATCTTCTATTGTACTACATCTGTGTTTTGGCTGGCTGGCAGGCCACCCCCCCGCCCCGCCCCGCCCCGCTGCAGGTCTGTCTGTAATGGAAAGGGGCGGGGGTCGGCAGCGCCACAGCTTAATTTTTTTTTTTTTCAGCCACACTGTCGGCTCCGCCTCTATTTTGTTCCCCTTCGGGGAAGGGGAAACAATAATGGCGGCCGAGACAGGAGACGCCTGTGGTTAAGGGGGGACTCCGCTGGGGATGCCTGTGGTAAGGGGGGACTCCGCTGGGAACGCCTGTGGTAAGGGAGGACTCCGCTGGGGACGGCTGAGGTAAGGGGGGACTCCGCTGGGGACGCCTGATGTAAGGGGGGGACTCCGCTGGGGACGCCTGATGTAAGGGGGGACTCCGATGGGGACGCCTGATGTAAAGGGGGGACTCCGCTGGGGACGCCTGAGGTAAGGGGGGACTCCGCTGGGGACGCCTGATGTAAGGGGGACTCTGCTGGGGACGCCTGAGGTAAGGGGGGACTCCGCTGGGGAGGCCTGAGGTAAGGGGGGACTCCGCTGGGGACACTTGATGTAAGGGGGACTCCACTGGGGACGCCTGATGTAAGGGGGGACTCCGCTGGGGACGCCTGATGTAAGGGGGGACTCCGCTGGGGACGCCTGATGTAAGGGGGGACTCTGCTGGGGACGCCTGATGTAAGGGGGACTCCTCTGGGTACACCTGATGTAAGGAAGGACTCCGCTGGGTACGCCTGAGGTAAGGAGGGACTCCTCTGGGGACGCCTGATGTAAGGAGGGACTCCGCTGGGGACGCCTGATGTAAGGAGGGACTCCTCTGGGGACACTTGATGTAAGGGGGGACTCCACTGGGGACGCCTGATGTAAGGGGGGACTCCACTGGGGACGCCTGCATAGTTACCAACAGTCCCGAATTTCCCGGGACAATCATGATTTTTGGACCCTTGTCCACAAGTGTGGAGGGGGCTCTGCTGGGTAGGCACCTGATGCAAGGACGGACTGCTGGGGAGGCCATCTGGTGGCAGGCGACGTGGCAGGTAACACGCTCAGGGCTTCCACTGATTCGGCATTATGGTGAGTTGAATGATTTCATTTTATATTACAATGTAAAAATAGAAATAATGCACTTCAATCATCCTGACACCGTAACAACCATGGTGCCGGGATGATTGACGCGCCAACAGGTGTTTTGGAGTATCCTTATCTGCCAATTTTGTTACACATTTCTATTGTGGTGTAGGATCTGGCTTCTTTCTTTCTATTTCTTTCTCTCTCTTTCTCTCACCTCGGACTCTAGCCACACCCCTTTGAACCACGCCCATTCAAACCACACCCACTATCGTACGTAAACCACGCCCATTTTTCAACGCGGCGCGCGGAGCGCGCCGCATTTTTCACTCCAGCATGACACACCTACAAACGAATGCCCCGCCCCCTGATTATAGCAAGGCTCCACCTCAATACAAAAAAAGTGTCCCAGATGTTTTTTTTGCAATGTTGGCAACTATGCTGCAGCTGTGCATGATACATGAGCCTCAGTTCAGTGGAGGAGCGATGCTGCTGCTGACCTCCCAGTTATCAATCACTGGTCCCGCGGGTGGAAATTTTGACAGCTCCAAGCAGGACGCTTCACAAGACAGAGCCCCCATCCCCCTCCTCCCAACAGCAGCATGTCTTCCTTCTTCCTCCGAAATCCTCCAGCAAAGTCAATGGCAGGGAAATTCCATCGGCATCTCTGCTCCTGCACACTCCGGGGAATCAGCCCCCAAGGTAGCAGACACAGGATGTGTGACATTACGAGCATGGACTTGACAAGTGCCTTTCGCATACAGCCACCTCGGTACTGAATGCCCTTTTGGGGTGGGTGGGAGAGAGCGCTCAGCAGTGAAGCCGCAGCTGACAGCATTCATTAGCGGCTCTGCTTTAAAGACATACAGGGGGTTTGGCGTGAACTGGAGGTGGTAATCCCCCACTGAGTTCCCACACTGGACAGGACTAGAGGTGTGCTGCTGTGCCCGGGTTTCAGGAGGACAGAAACCCGGGCAGGAGTGTCAAAAAACCGGACTGTCCGGGTCATTCCCATACAGGTGGCAACCCTAGTCCTGTGCGTCTTTGTCTCCATTTCAGGTCCGAATTCAGGCAAAAATATAGACCTTTTTTTTTTCACAATTTTCACGTAGTTGCGCAGCTTTAGTTCCTTATAAAAATATAGACCTAATTTGGACCTGAAATGGTGAATATGGATGCCCTGGACCCCCTGCTGTGAGCCGCGCTGCACACAGTGTGAACCCAGACTGATGCCGCGTACACACGATCGTGATTCACGGCGGTGAAAACACCGCCGTGAATCACGACATGAAATAAAATGAAAAACGAGGGAACGGCATGTTCCCCCACACACGACCGTTTTTCCCGTAATTTTTTTCTTTGTCGAGAAAAACGACCGTCTGTGGGCTCCGCGGCAGTGTCTCCCTATGGGAAAACTGCCGCGGAAAAAAATGATGGAAAAAACAATGAGAAAATTTAGAACATGTTCTAATTTTTCTCGTCGTTTTTTCTGCCGTTTTTCTCAACGAGAAAAACGACATAAAGCCCACAGACGATCGTTTTTCTCGGCGAAAAAAAAAAATGCAGTTTTTCTCGTCGAGAAAAGCGGTCGTGTGTACGCGGCATTATACTTTCACTGTCAGAAAGGAGATCACTGCTCCCAACAGTCTGGTATAATTGCAGTGCCTGGTGATGGAATCCAGAGAGTGTGAGTGTTCCAGCTGTCATCACCTCACAACATCCTGGAACCTGCAAGATGAGGACATGATGAGAGAGTAGCCAAAATCCCGGGACTGTCCTGCAGCATTCGGGAAACAATGACAAAGCTGTTGTTTTGTCAGATTAGGGACCCGTCAGATTTTGTAACTGAAGTGACGTTCTGTTGCCGCCATCTTGCTTCACCCGGCACTCGTCCACAGTAAGGATACAGTGGCAAGGTGGCAAGCGGACATCTTGTTACACCCACCGGAGTCTTGCATATCACACTTATTTTTAACAGTAAACTCAGCTTATATAGTGAAATTCATTATTTTGAAAACCTTCAGACTGTTTTGATGTTGATTTTTGCAGCAGTGTTTTGTCGGATTAGCAAACCTGTGAGATCAGCAGGCTTGCCGCTGCTTTTAAAATTCGAAACAGTCAGACAGGTTTTTAAATACTGTATTTCACTATATAAGCTCAGTTTACTGTTAAAAAAGTGTGAAATGCAAGACTTGGCTGGGAGTAAAAAGATGTCCGCTTGACGCCTTCTCACTGTATCCTTACTGTGGATGAGTGCAGGGTGTACTAAGATGGCGGCGACGTAACGTCACTTCCGTTACAAAATCTGACAAAACACTGTGTTTACACTATGAGAAATTTCTTAGGGCTGAAGTTCCTCTGAGCTCCACAAGGTTGTGATCTCCCTTAGACTGTGATATGAGGCAGTAGTCTTCAAACTACGGCCCTCCAGGTGTTCAGGAACTACAATTCCCATCATGCCTAGTCATGTCTGTGAATGTCAGAGTTTTGCAATGCCTCATGGGATTTGTAGTTCCGCAACAGCTGGACGGCCATAGTTTGAGATCCCAATACAGACAGGAAGTGATGTCAGGTACAGACAGGAAGTGATGTCAAGTATAAATAGGAAGTTCCGGGTGAGAGGTGAGTCGGGAGGAAGTAGAGAGAAGACATTGCTGGAAGTGGCAGCAGAGGAGGTAATAAGATCTTATTTTCTACTTACACCCAGTAACCCCCGTCATGTCCGTCCTCTTCCTCCATAGTCACTGTGATGTCTTCTATCTCCAGCAGATGATGATACACACATATATAGTGTGGAAACCTAGATTAACCCCTTCAGGGTCAGAACATTTCCCCACTTACAGGGCCGGAACATTCTCTTCATGTTAGAGATGTGTCTAGGGTTAACACTTTTTCTTCAAGTCAAACCCGAACATTTTAGCGGTGCACAGCCATCTTTTTTATGGTATAAACTGTACATATATTTTGCAATTCAATTACATTTCTAATCATATGAAGTTACTCACAAGAGTTCCCCATTTACAACTGAACTTGCAGATTTCCCTTTCACTGTAAGGGGGACTCTGCAGACTCTGATGTAAGGGAGAATTCTGGGGACTTTGACATAGGGGATGCTCTGGGAACCCTGATTGAAGGGGGAACACTGAGAACTCTGATGTACGGAGAGAACTCTGATGTAAGGGGGAACACTGTGGCCTCTGGTGTAAAGGGTAGCTCTGATGTAAGGGGTGCTCTGAGAACTCTGATTTACCTTAGTGTACTCATTTAGAGGCAGGAGAGAGAAGGGGGAGACTTCAGTCACAGACAGGGATGGATGGTGAGCTCACTCACCCCTTGGCAGTCAGCACCTCTCATCCAGATGTATCTGAGGCTGCTGGACTTCCAATTTCCAGCCCCCACTTTTCTTTTCTGAGGCACAGTGCCAGGAATTGGAGTGTGGGCAGACACAGAGGGGTAGGGGCGGGAGGAAGGGGAGCAAATCCAGCCCTCTCGCCTCGCCTCTCCTGTCTGTGTGTGTATGGAGGAGGGGGGGACTGTTAGTGCTGGCTTTGAAAGAGTGTGTAACAGACACTCTCGGCTTAGACAACTACAGCCAGCAACCCTGCTGGGAAGCCATAGTCCAGTCTGCATAATGTGTCCGGGTTTCAGGCGGTTTGAAACCTGAACACATGATTCCAAACCCGAACTGTCCGGGTGAATCCCGGACAGGTGGCAACCCTAGATGTGTTCCTTCTCACTGGAGATGAGATGAATATACGTGTGTTCCGTTTGAGACGGCTCCACAGAACATAACTAAAGTTCAGGTGCCAAATCTAAACCCCATTGAAGACAATGGGATAGGGTTGCCACCTCATCCCTTTAAACCCGAACACATATGAATTACACAGGTTCTGTGGCTGATTAAGGTGGTAATTAAACTCACTTGGTGCCTTATCTGCATTAAATTAGTCTCAGAACCTGTGCAATTCATATATGTTCGGGTTTAAAGGGATGAGGTGGCAACTCTACAATGGGAGCCGAATGTTAAAAAATTAGGGATGTCCCGATACCGATACTAGTATCGGTATCGGCACCGATACCGAGCATTTGCCTGAGTACTTGTACTCGGGCAAATGCTCCCGATGCTTCACCCGATACTTGCCATCCCAATCAGTGTCCTCCTCCGTGCCGCCGTCCCCCTCTGTTCTCCTCCT
Organism: Rana muscosa; assembly: GCA_029206835.1. Lineage (NCBI taxonomy): Eukaryota > Metazoa > Chordata > Amphibia > Anura > Ranidae > Rana > Rana muscosa. The sequence goes on from JARGYO010000094.1 coordinate 33,871,259, forward strand.
CCACCCCCTCCATCTGTCAGGATGGAGAGCGGAGGTAGGAGCCGGTAACTCTGGCTCCTTACTGTTCGGAATGTACAGAGTCAGTGATCACTGACTCTGTCCATTCACATAACTGAAACATCGTAAACTGTGTTTACAATGTTTTAGTTTATGAATGAAGAGAAGCCGCTGTCTTCTCTCCATTCATTTTCAGCGCAGCAGAGGCTGCTGAGAAAGGGACTGGGGAATCTGTCCCTAGTCCCTTTCTCTGTCTCAAAGGGGAGATGTCAGAGGTCTGTTAAGACCCCTGATATCTCACCAAAGCCCCCCAACAGGGCTGATAAAAAAATAAAAAATTTAATAAAAAAATAAATAATAAAGAAATGAATTGTAAAAAATAAATAAAATAAAATAGAAGAAAAAACACACTGACACTGTCCACCCCCCACCCCTTAAAAAAAGAAAACATTATAAAAAATCAATCAATAAATAAATAAAAAAAATAGTAAAAAAAAAATAAAAAATTGTAAAAAAAAAAAATTTTTTTTTTTTTAAAAGAGATAAAAAAAAAAAGTATCGGTATTCGGTATCGGCGAGTACTTGGAAAAAAGTATCGGTACTTGTACTCGGTCTTAAAAAAGTGGTATCGGGACAACCCTATAAAAAATAATAATGGCCGTTTTCTAGGCTAATAGGCGGGGGTAGGGCTGGACACTGCCCTGGGTGACATGGACCAAAACAAACAGATTTTATTTATAAATCCATTTGGCAGGGAGCAGTCATTTTATTAATGCTTAAAGTGTTACTAAACCCAGAACCTGCATTCACTATATTTGGTCTCCCACAGAACATGGAAATGCAAGTAAATATAAACTGCTACATACCTTTTCTCATCAGCAGTCTTATGGCTTCTATCAGTGTCCTGCTAAGCACTGGTTAAAGTGATTGTAACCCCACTTATGTAACTTGCACCTACAGGTAAGCCTAGATTAAGGCTTACCTGTAGGTGCAAGAAATATCTCCCAAAACCTACACGGTTTAGGAGATATTTTACAAAAAAGAAAGCACCGTTGTCTACGGCGCATGCGCGCCGTAGACAATGGCGCATTCATAGGGTTAATCCCATTCAAAAATCCGGCTTAGCCGAATTTGACGGCTCCCGCGCGCATGCGCGGAGTCACGTCTTCGCCGCTCCGGCCAATCACAGAGCCGGAGCAGCGCTGTGATTGGCTGGAGCGGCGATACCCGGAAGTAACATTCTGGCTATCGCTACAGCGATGGCTGCGGCTGGAGAGGGAGATGAGGACGGCTTCGGGGGCCCTGATCTAAGGTAAGTGATGCATAATGAGCTAGTATGCTAGTCATACTAGCTCATTATGCCTTTGTCTTGCAGGTGGGATAAAAAAAAAAACTTTACAAGGGTTTACAACCACTTTAAAGCTTGTTGGAGGCATTTTTATTCCCCTCTGACTGTCCTATGAGGCTGCAACCCTCTGTCTGGACAGTGCTGATTGGCCTTGTGCTGATCAGATGCACCCTTACAAAAAAAAACTCTCTAGCAATACACACCAAACTGAGCATGTGCACAGAACCCTCCAAGGCTCCGTCCTATCGGCAGATGGATTGGGGATGGTTAAAGAAGAGGAAGATCAGAGAAGACAAACAAATGGCCCCTGCCCCCACCTATAACTGGCCTTCACAGTAGGGATGAGCTGAGGCGTGTTCGCATTGAACACATGCAGAGCTCGCCAAGGAAGTCGGCACCGTCGAAACCGCGCTGCGCTAATCACAGGCAGGGAGACATTGTCCCGATGCTCGGCTGCAGAGATCTGGAAATATCTCCTTGCCTGTGATTAGCGCAGCGCGGTTCAGACGGTGCAGACTTCCTTGGCGGGCTCTGCATGTTTTCAATGCGAACACGCCTGAGCTCATCCCTAATTCACAGCAAGGAGCACATGGAAGGGCAATGCATGAAAGACAAAACCAGAGAATATTCCCAGCTCAACTCATCAACCAGTCTGCGTACTAACTGAACTAAACTGTCTAACAGTATACATCAAAAACAGGGGTGTAGTTCGCACACATTTGCAAATACATGCGTAAGCTACAGAGCCCCTTCACAGCACCTCTTGTAAATTTATGAGAGTCTCCAACAGTGGAAGCACATGTGTTCTAATGGATAGATAAGGGGCAGGTATGCCTGGAGGGAGCCCAATCCACCCTAAAGGCACAGGGGCACATTGGACACTAAGGATGAGCTCCGGCGTGTTCGCACAGCCCATGTTTAGAGCCCGCCAGGAAGTCGGCACTGTGCTGCGCTAATCACAGGCAGTGAGACATTGTCCCGATGCTCGGCTGCAGAGATGCCGACTTCCTGGCGGGCTCTGCACTTGGGGTGTGCGAACACGCCAGAGCTCATCCTTATTGGACACCCAGAACATAACACAATGGCAGCAAAGGTGTCCAATGTGTCCCGTCAGTCATTACATCAGTCATGCCTCGTACACACGATAATTTTTCCCGACTAGAAAAGTGATGTGAGCTTTTTGTCAGGAATTCCGACCGTGTGTATGCTCCATCACACTTTTTTTGTCAGAATTCCTGCCAAGAAAAGATTGAGAGCAGGTTCTCTATTTTCGTGATAGGAGAAATTCCTAGCGGGAATCGCGGTCGTCTGTATGCAATTACGACGCGAAAAAAACACGCATGCTCAGAATCAAGCAGAAGAGCCGAACTGCTTATTGAACTTCATTGATCTCGGCTTGTCGTACGTGTTGTACGTCACCGCGTTCTTGACGTTCGAAATTTCAGCCAAGATTTGTGTGACTGTGTGTGTGCAAGGCAATTTTGAGCCGTTTTCCTGCTGAAAAAAACCCACGGTTTTCCTGTCTACAGCAACCCTACTACAGCAACACTGACATTTACAAAGAAAAATAAATGTTATTTAGCTGTTTCCTGACGGATATAATCACGCCCGGCAAGACAAGTGTCGCTCTGGGAGGATGTACAGGTATGCCCTCTAGGGTGCGTAGCTGTGTAATCTGTGATCGGGGGACACGGTAGGTTACAGATTGGGGTACATGGTCACTGTCATTGACCCTGTACCATGTGGTCGCTGTGACCAATTACAGCAATCACAATGCTTGTAGTAAACAAAGGCCGTCATTCATACAGCCATTGTTTACTACTGTGATCAATGTGATTGGTCACAGTGATCACAGTAGTAAGCAATGGCTGCATGATACGGCAGCCAAACATTAGGGAAACAATTGTTTATACAATCATCATGACTGTATAAGCAATCACAGTGTAATAAAAAAATAAAATGGTCACCCCCTCCAGAATGTGTGCCACTATGGTGACACTGCACAAAAAAAGGTGCATTTGTTTCCTGATGTCACGAAAGCAAAAGCTGTGTTGCTATGGTTACACTGTAATTCTGTTTTAGTGATCATGTACAATGGCTCGCAGCTCTGATATTACTGTATCTCAGTGCCACCAGCCATTGTTTCTAATCACCCTTCCAGCAGTACAATTTCAGCAGACCAGTGCTGCCAATCACAGCAGTGTTCCTAATCAGCACCACACCAGTCCCTGTGTCCCTAATCTTCCCCGCTCCAGTCCCAGTGTCCCTGATCACCGCCATACCAGTCCCAGTGCCCCTGATCACTGTCACATCAGTGCCTGATCACTGCCACACCAGTCCCAGTGCCCCTGATCACTGCCACATCAGTGCCTGATCACTGCCACACCAGTCCCAGTGCCCCTGATCGCCGCCGCACCAGTCCCAGTGCCCCTGATCGCCGCCGCACCAGTCCCAGTGCCCCTGATCGCCGCCGCACCAGTCCCAGTGCCCCTGATCGCCGCCGCACCAGTCCCAGTGCCCCTGATCGCCGCCGCACCAGTCCCAGTGCCCCTGATCGCCGCCGCACCAGTCCCAGTCATAGTGTCACCATGCAGTAAGTCATTATAAGGACTTGTTCACATGTGTAATGCACATTCAAGAGCTATCTGTGTTTGGATAGCTCTTCAGAGAGCATTTGGCAGGCAGTGAGAAGGTGCTGTGTCACTTCTCACTGCCTGCTTTACCCGCTTGAACCCCACACAAGCATACAAGGGGCATAATTTCTGCCACAGCTGCGCAGCAAAGCATCACAGCCATGGTAAGTGTACAACCCTGGGGCTGCCTCTGCAACTAAAAGGGGGTAGCATTTGAGGGGTGGTAAAACCGCGGCACAGCCGTAAAGTTTTTCTTCCCCCAACCTCACATATGAACAAGCGCTAATAGTGCAGCCAGTCACAGGGTCAGCAGACCCGTATTACTATAATCAGTGTAACTGGTTATCATCACACCGGATCAGTGCAACCTGCAAAAAATTTCCTGATCACCGCCACACTAGTCCCAGTGTCACCAGACCAGTGTAAGCTGGCAACAGTGTCCCTGATTGTCACTAGACCAGTGTTAGCCAACAACAGTGTTCTTGACTGCTAACACACTAGTCCTCATTGTCACCAGATCAGCGCAGCCAGCAACAGTGTTCCCGATCACCACCGCACCAGTGTTGTGCTGCCACTGCCTGTCAGACCCTGGCCTATTTATTAACTATGTTTATCTGCTACTGGAACAATCCTTTGCCTGCTTGCTGACCATGTCTCTGCCTGCTGCCTGAACTGACCCATGTGCATGTCTAACTGACCATTTTCCTGTAAGTCCCCAATCCCAGCCATCGCCTGCATACAACTCCACTCCTGAAACCACAGGGACTTTCTTCCGCCTCCTATACCTCCTGGTTTGTGAACATGGCAGTCACGGGGCAACCACATACCAGTAGGCTAGGCTTGCTTGGCTTTTAGGAACATGTACTACTATAGGTGATGCTACACTAAGCTATATTCCCTGACCACTCATATAGAGGCGACCATGACCGTACAGGTTTTGATACACCTGGTTGATATGTGTGATACACAAGATACGATAGCTGGTACATAATCAGTCCAAACATTGAAAAAGTCTTGGTATTGGCACATTCGGGAGCAGTAGTAAAATATGTTTTGGGGTGTAATTCCAAGCATATACAGGGTGTGTGTGATATATATATATATATATATATATATATATATATATGTGTGTGTGTAAAAATATCAGAATGGTCACCGTAGTGTATCTGATCCTAGCGCTCAAGGATAATTAAATGTTAATCTGCTTAGTTAGCTGCCGTTATAAAAAAGGGGTAGTAAATCAAATAAAATTATGTTTCAACAAGTGTAACATTAACAGCGCTGGTGTAAATTATATGAGAACATTACACCTTGGTTATAAATTATATATCCTGCAGAATATAAGCAACAAAAGAGTTACATCAAGATCATACAAAGAGATGACAGCCTGACCCGAAAGGGTTAAAAGTTTCCTCACAAACTCCAAGGTCCACCAGCTGTTATATAACACCAGGATAAAAGTCACTAAACTTCCCAAGTGAATAAGTTCAAAAACAGCTACAGCAAACTAAGCAAAGCAGTAATGTTGATCCAGAACCAGTACGTTTTTCATATGAGTACTCTCTGATGATTCAATCACTGTAGTTCTCCAGTAGATCAGATGTAGTTGCATTTTATACTCCCATCATTGTCTTAGCAGTGACACTCCCCTAAGGTTATGTACTCACCAGACTCTAGATGGTTAAACGCCTGTTAGCTCCTCTCCGAATCTCCAGTCAGCTCCCTTCAGGAAATCCTAAGGCTCTCAGACAGTAAGCGTGTGTGCGTGCAGCAGTGCGGGCATGCAAAACAAAGTAAGCTTCACATAGCATAAAAACCTTTATTAAAATTAAATATGCCCCTACATATAAAACGTGCTTACAAGGAAAAAAATAAAGTATAGCATATCACCCGGGGATGATCCGTCAGCTCAGTCAGGCTAATGAACGCTCACACCATTCAAAGCTCTCATGAGTCCCGGGAAGACGATCGTTCCCCTGGCGTGATTGGTCACGCCCTGATGCGTTTCGTGATTGGTTCACGTCTTCAGAGGGCGTGGCCACACATCGCGACTGCTCTTATTTATATTACAGCGGGCCCTGACGTATCTACATACGTCAGACGGCACAGCGCTGTCTGAAGGCTCTGAGTGTTCCCACCCTGGCCGCATATATGTTTATGTCTCCATTCAGAAAAGATCCACCTGTCACTCACTAGCGCATTCGGTCCTCCCACCAGGGGAGACCGAGTATACAGCAGCATTAGAGATGAATGTACAATATGCGTAACGGCCAGTATAACTCTGCATAAGGATCTATTATCAAGGCACCTTGACCCTTATTAATCAGAGTACGCCGTGACCGTTACGATATAATCTTCACTGTTAAATGTTAGTGAAGATTCTCATTAAGGCCTGTGTAACATGCATACTGTCCCTGTCATTTTCATTCGCAGTGATCACCAAACATGATTGCACCAAACCTAATATCACATTGGCAGTAAGGAGATTCACTATGAACCCGCTGTCCGCCAAGGAATGCATATACATGTAAAATGGGTTACAAAAACCATGTCATTACATATAATTTCATGTGAATGTCAGGCAACAAAACATGAGACAAATTAAAAAATAAAAAATAAATAAAAAGGTGAAAGTCTGAAATCCAAGACTAATCACCTATAAGGGCATGTATCAGAGTATATTTTCCTCAAAATCATACCTACCATATTTTTTTTTAACCAAAAAGTCATGTTTATTGAGTTGCACACATGTTAAACAAGTATACATGTAAATCACTTGCACAGGATATCTGTAGACACATATCTGTTGCACAGGTAAACAAACAGAGAGATAATCACAATTAGGTACGTTGGTGGTACACCATGAGAATAACCCTGTCATTCATGACAGTCAAATGCCCGCCTCATCCGCCACACCCCTTAGTGCATATTTTACGTAGAGCATGTCTCACCATCCTCCAACCATCTATCCCATATTTGTGAGAACTTTTGAGGGCGTCCTCTGTGTATAAACATCAGCTTCCTATATGACAAAATAGCATTAATTTCTCTTTTCCAGGTATGTAATGTTGGGGGAAGGGCCTGCAGCCAAGCTTTTGCAATCACCTTCCTAGCCAGGAACAGTGTTTCAGATAGAAATATAGTTAAATATTTGTCAAGTCCAGCGTCTGGGAAAAGACCCAGGAGACACGTTCTGGGGTCCAGACCCACCGGGGAACCCATATTGTCATGCAGGAACCGAATCACCTGCATCCAATATGCCTGTATCTGTGGGCAACTCCATTCTATGTGATAAAACGTGCCAGGGTCTGACAAGCACCTGGGGCACAAAGGGCTTCTTGTAGGTTGGAACTTTGCTAACTGCGGGGGCGTGAGATATGTGCGGTGTATTATGTACAGTTGCGTTAGTCTGTCCGATAACTTAGGAGAAGTTACCTTAACCCCCTCCAACACTTCCTCCCAATCCGAATTCTCAATTGATCCTACGTCTTGTTCCCACACTATCTTGGCCGCCTGTGTCACCTCCCTTACTCTGAGTACTCGGAGAGTATAGTACAGGTTAGATATCAATCTAGTTGACTCAGCTCCGAAAATTACGTCTAAAACAGGTGGGGTATCCAGGGTGATCGTAAGGGAAGACCTCTGTGTGCTCTAATCGCATGCCTGAGCTGAAGATATCGAAACTGTAGTCCATGTGGAAGAGAAAACTCTTCTTTGAGGACTTGGAAGGATTTAGGTCCAGCTTCCGTCGTGACCTGTGATAGGTACAGTATGCCATACCTCGCCCAGAGCCGCGGGTCTGGTACCATCCTCAACTCAGGCAAATGATCGTTGAACCATAACGGGGTGTGTGAGTGAATATGCTGTTTATTCTGTTTTTTGAGGGCTATGTCCCATATCTTTCGATGATGTGACAACATGCTTACCCCGACACTCACAGCCCTGCGATGACCCCGATCCTTGCGAAATATCGCCTGTATAGGTGTGTGAAATAGGCTCTCAGGTGCATTACACACCAGAGATCTATATCTCTGGGACTCAGATGTGTTGAAATAATACAGGTGGGCCAACTGCGCCGCCACATAGTAATCTTGAAAATCAGGAAGAGAGCAGCCTCCCTCCTGTGTGGGATTTTTGAGAATATGCCATGCCAGTTTATGCCTACTGGAACCCCATACAAAGGAGTTCAAAATAGCCTCCATCTGCTTAAACACCTTCAGCTGTATGTACAGTGGAGCATGCCACGCCGCATATAAAATTTTGGGCAACAGGATCATTTTCACCAAGTTAATTCTGCCCATCACCCCTAGGGGCAGTCTCGCCCAGGTCTGGGTTTTTGACTTAAGGATGGCGAACAGAGGCTCCACATTTTTACCCACATAGTCTCCCAGGTGTCTGGTAACTTTTACTCCCAAATACTTGATCTCTGCCACTCTCTTTAAGGGAAGTTCCGGGACTATTTCAGGTGGGGGAAAATGATCCAGTGGGAGAATCTGTGATTTGTCCCAATTGATCCGTAGGCCTGAGTAGTTACCCATTTTTTCTATGATGAGCAATGCTGCTTGTAGCGAGGGGCCCTGATCAGCCAAGTATAATATCGTATCGTCAGCATATAAACCTATCTTTTCCCAAAAGTCCCCCCGTCTCAGGCCCACCACATCTGGGCTTGCCCTTATAGCCATTGCTAAGGGCTCAGCAGCCAGCGCATACAGTAACGGGGACAGAGGACACCCCTGTCTCGTACCCCTCTGCAGGGGGAATTGGTCAGAAAGCCACCCATTAACAAAGACCCTAGCCTTAGGAGTCTGGTAGAGGAGCTGCACCCACCTAACAAAGCGCGGGCCAAAGCCATAACAGTGCAGGCATTCCCATAAGTATAGCCACTCAACCGAGTCAAAGGCCTTGGCTGTGTCAAGGGCCACCACCACTCTAGATCCTGCATTATCGTGCTGTGCTTGTATATTCATAAACAGTCTCCTAATATTCATTGCTGTATTCTTCCCCGGCATGAACCCCGTCTGATCTGGGTGCACCAAAGATAGAATGACCGTGTTCAGCCTGGAGGCCAATATTTTTGCTAGGATTTTGATATCCACTGGTAATAGGGATATGGGTCTGTACGATTCAGGATATAGCAGGTCCTTCCCTGGTTTAGGGAGAACTATGATCTGCGCTTCTTGCATAGAGCGGGGGAGCACCCCCACCTCAAAAATAGATTGAAAGAGAGCATTCAATTTGGGAACTAGGGTTTCAGAGTATTTGGCATAAAACTCTAGAGGTAATCCATCCAACCCCGGGGCCTTAGATTTAGCTAACTGTGCAATTGCCGTGGCAATATTCTGTTCGGTGATAGGGGCCTCCAATGTCTGAACCTGTTCCACTGTCAACTGTGGAAACTTCAGAGTATGTAGGTAATCTCGTACCTCCTGGGGTGAGTAGTGGCAGTGGGAGCTATATAGGTCTCCGTAGAACCTCAGAAACTTCTCTGCTACCCGTGGAGGGTCAGTGACGACCGATCCATCTGGTTCTGCCAGAGACACCACGACGGGAGGCTTGTCATCCATATGAGCCAGGTAGGCCAGCATCTTCCCTGCCTTTTCACCCTGTTCATATATTCGGGCTTTACAGAAGAACAAATTCTGTTTGGCCTTTTCTATATGTAGCTGCGACACTATTCTGGACTGTACCTTGTTTAGGTTCTCAGGGGTGGGTAGAACATTAAAGGCCTCCTCCAAGTCCCGCAGGGTGTCCTCAGACATATTTACCAGCACTTTAGAAGACCGTTTAAGTCTGTTAATTCTATTGTCTAACACCCTCCTCGCATGAGTCTTAAATCTATCCCACTGGGAGTTAAATGCAAGGAGGCTCTGGTCCCCCTGGGAAGAAAAAAAGAATTTCAGTTCTATATCTATGGAATCATGGTCATTTAGTGCTGACAACCAAAATGGATTAAGTCTCCACACCCGTTGAGGAGCCGTATTTAATAATGTCAGTTGGACCCAGCATGGGGAATGGTCTGAAAGGGCCCTAGGTGCAAAACCCACCCCGGCCACTCTAGGAAGCAACGCCTCAGAGATCAGCACAAAGTCAATCCTGGACATAGTAGCATGTCCAGTAGAATGACAGGTATAGGCCCGTGCGGTAGGGTTCCTATATCTCCATATGTCTACCAGAGCAAATTCCGTCATCATACGTCCCATTCTAGTTTGTTCAGAGATTCTACCTATACCTCCAGGCTGCACCGGGCGATCCAAAAAGGGGTTCATGGTCATGTTGAAGTCCCCCATCCACACAGCCGGTACCGTCGGGTGTCGGGTCATAAACAGCAACCCAGCCGTAACGACCTCCGAGCTGTATGGGGGGGGGGACATAGCAGGCAATCAGCAACAGAGGCGCACCCCCTATACACGCATGCAGGAAAAGGTACCTCCCCTGTTGATCCGACTCCAGGGAGATAAGCCCAAATGGGGTGGCCTTGGTCACCAATAAAGACACTCCCCTAGAGAAGCTTGTATGTGTGCTATGGTAAGCCCAGCCCACCCAAGGACGTTTAAGGGCTGACTGTACATGACCAGTCACGTGTGTCTCAGTTAATGCGATTACATTAGCTCTCTGTGCTTTGAGAAATTTTAGTGCTGCAGTGCGTTTGACTTTATCTCTCACTCCCCGTACATTCCATGTCATAAACTTAATCGTAGTCATTTAAGCATTTATACACTTCTAATAGATCATTCCCATCCAATTGCACTGTGTTATACATTTGTAGCAACATCCTCATAACATGTTTTGTGCCCTGTGAACAATCTTCCAAATTCTAGAAACCTGCATGCCAATAAACAGGACAGCATCTAACAGTGCCGTCAAACCAAGAACACAAGCCCTGTACTTGGGCAACATCCCTCCCTCCCAGCTCTGCACCTCCCCAACATGGTGAGAGCATCCAATACCTACCATATTTTAAAACTTATTTTTCAAAAAAATATATTTTTAAAAAAAAAATACATTTCTTAAAAGGCTTCATCCTAAACATAAAACATGTTCTCTCACTAAAATGAAACCATTCATCTACCCTGGTTGATCATATGATAAAAAACCTTGAGCTAATAATTACTAATAAAACAATTTAGGTCTAGATCTATATTTAAACCGTTAGGACTAAGTGTATTAGTGAGAAATAACCATTGAGTTTCTAATTTGGAAATTTCTCGCACCATATTGGCCCCTCTCCATCTATGGTGAATCTTGTCAATACCCCAGAGTTTGAGTCCGATTGGGTCCCTATGATGCTTCTCTCTAAAATGTAGGGACACGCTATGTTCTTTGTATCCTATGGAAATGTTATAGATATGTTCCGCCACCCTTTTAGAAAGTGTTCTTTTAGTGCGGCCTATATACATTAGACCGCACGGACATTCTAGGGTGTATACTACGTGTGTGGATGCACACGTTATACATTCCTTAATTTGGAATTCCTTTCCATTAGCCGTGGATACAAAGCTTGTGAGTCCTCGTAAGTGTGTCGATACCTGTTGGCACGCCTTACACCTTCTGCAAGCATAGAAACCTGTCCTATCCCAGAACATTTTTATCTGCTTGGGAGGATCAAGGACTTTTTTGACTAGTTGGTCTCCAAAAGATGACGTTTTTCTATAAATGAAAGGTGGTACAGATGGTAGAACCGTTCTCAAAACTTTATCCATTGCTAGGATGTTCCAATGTTTTTTAAAAATGCTTTCTTTCTCGCGATATTGTTCATGGAAGCCGGATATGAACCCCCATTCATGTTTACTATCCGTTGATCTAATTTTGGGGAGTAACATTAGTTCTTGCGATTGGGCACCCACTTGTTCCATCAAGTTGGACAGATGTCGTTCATTATACCCTTTTTCCATAAAATGTAGCTTAATGAGTGATGCTTGAGATAGGTAATCCGTATCTTGAGTACAGTTGCGCCGTATACGCGTGAATTGGCCCTTAGGGATGTTTCGGAGCCATTGTGGGTGGTGTCCACTCTGTACTGGGATATAGCTGTTACGATCAGTTTCCTTAAAATATGCTTTAGTGTGAAACTGTTTATCCCCTTTCATGACCATGACATCTAGAAAGTGTATTTGATGTCTATCCCAATTAAAGTCAAGCTTGATATTACTGTTGTTACTATTAAGGTAATGCGCGAACTCCTGGAGTGACTTTTCACTGCCCTGCCAGATAATGAACAAATCATCTATATACCTCTGATAAAATAATAATTCTTGCTTCCTGTTATTAAAGACCCACTTGTCCTCCCACTCGCTCATAAACAGGTTAGCAAGGCTGGGTGCAAACTTTGCACCCATCGCTACACCTGTCTTTTGGCTATAAAACTCTCCCGCATACCAAAAATAATTATGCGTTAGACAATACTCCAACGCCATTCTGATGAACTTTTTTTGAATATATGGGAGGTCATCCCTCTTGCTGAATGCCCAATTTAGGGCCAGAAGGGCATCATCATGCTGTATGTTGGTATACAGCGATGCCACATCTGCTGTCACCAAGAATATTTCAGTGCCTTCAGGGATTATTAAACTCCTGAGTTTCTGCAGGAAGCTAGTTGTGTCTTTTAGATAAGCTTTGGTATTAAGGACACTACTTTGCATGAAGTGGTCCAGATATTGTCCAATTCTAGAGGTAACCGAATCTATGCCATTTACTATTGGCCTTCCAGGTGGTTTGACAGGATCCTTGTGAATTTTAGGAACTGTATAGATGGTCGGAATTCTACTATAACTTGGGCATAAATACAATTGTTCTTTCTTAGTGATAGCTCGCATATAGAATCCGAAATCCACTAAATTAAATAAATCTTCCCTGTATTTTTTGGTGGGATCACCTTTGAGATGTTGGTATGTGGCCTCATCTTCAAGCATATTCTGGAGCTGTGCATGGTAATAGGTTTTATCCATAACCACCACTCCCCCTCCTTTATCCGCTGGGCGGACGATGATATCCTTCCTATTTTCCAGGGCCTTGATCCCCTCCTTAATGTGTGTTGGATTTAGACTTTTCTTTTGTGTGACTGTCTAGATCTTTCAATACCAATTGCTTAAAAACCTCAACTTGATGGTTAGCTGGTTGAGGTGGGTTGAAAAGTGATCTATTTTTGAGTCCACTGTCTATCCCTATCACATCATTAGTTCTCTTATTCCTCAAATTAAAATTGTTTGACAGGAAATATTTTTTAATATTGACTTTCCTAATATACTTATGTATGTCAATATACACATTGAATTTATTTAACGGTTTGGTGGATGTGCATTTCAGGCCCGCATTAAGTATATTATTTTCCTTCTGTGTGAGAGTCACAGATGAAAGATTATATATACCACTTAATCTGCCTGCCTTGGTCTTTTTTTGCTGGACCCGTTGCCCTGCTCGGCATCCTCTACGCGTGGTAGCCTGGCATTCCTGATTGGGCTGTATGGTCCATCCCACTGTGGTGGGTTCCACCATTCCTGTGACCTGCTCTGATTGTAATTTTGTTGCGGTCGTCCTCTCCAAGGACGATTCCCTCGTCCACGTCCTCGTGGGTTCCCCCTCATACCTCTCCCTAAAAAAGGGGCCGGCCGGGGGTAGGGAGCATAATACGAATCCCCCGTAACATCCTGCGTGGATAAGGGATCATATCTATTTTGAGTATTCACCATATAGGGCTCATTATGTCCCATGCCTTGTTGTGTATATCCTTGCATATGGTGTCCACTATTTTTACCCCTCATTGGTTGTTTATTACCCTTTCCTCGTTGGTTCTTAGGAGTTGGGGCTGGTCTTAGGGACCTCCGCGGTTCCAAGTCCTGGGAAGGTGTTTGTGGTATTTGTTGGCTACCGTACCCAATGTCTTGTGTGGCTGGTGGGGGAAAAGATGGCTGCTGTGATATAGGGACCGTATTTTCCACATTTTGCCACAAATACACAGCGCCTTTCTTGAAATCATTGATATCCCTTCTATATTTTTTAATTTTTTTCTTTTGAGTTTCTTTATCAATTTTTTCCAACTTTTTTTTGATATCAACATCAAAATTGGTTAATAATTGTGTGCCTTTTATGGGGTCTAATTTAATCTGTAGCTCAGCTATCTTTTTCTCAAGAAGTGCCATTTTTTTCTTTTTTCTCTTGAGAACCAATTACTGTAATTTAAAACCAACCCCATTGAAGAAGTCCAACCACTCAGTTACAGACTCTACGTCATCAAGTCCATCCTGAGGGCTGACTTCCCACCTTAGGCTGCGCATAATAATCCTTTCCTTCAGATAATGCTCAAAAGTGGTGATATCCCACCAAGTGCGTATCTGTTTCTCCAAAGCGTTTCCTAAGGAGGTTAGGATTATATTATAATCTTCATTGGTTTCCCACTCACCATCACTGGGGAACACCGTATCCAGATTTAATTGGCGGTTACTGAGATAATTGATAGAATCCATGTTCGCTATAGGTAAATATAATCAAAACTAGTATGTAAAAATATCAGAATGGTCACCGTAGTGTATCTGATCCTAGCGCTCAGGGATAATTAAATGTTAATCTGCTTAGTTAGCTGCCGTTATAAAAAAGGGGTAGTAAATCAAATAAAATTATGTTTCAACAAGTGTAACATTAACAGCGCTGGTGTAAATTATATGAGAACATTACACCTTGGTTATAAATTATATATCCTGCAGAATATAAGCAACAAAAGAGTTACATCAAGATCATACAAAGAGATGACAGCCTGACCCGAAAGGGTTAAAAGTTTCCTCACAAACTCCAAGGTCCACCAGCTGTTATATAACACCAGGATAAAAGTCACTAAACTTCCCAAGTGAATAAGTTCAAAAACAGCTACAGCAAACTAAACAAAGCAGTAATGTTGATCCAGAACCAGTACGTTTTTCATATGAGTACTCTCTGATGATTCAATCACTGTAGTTCTCCAGTAGATCAGATGTAGTTGCATTTTATACTCCCATCATTGTCTTAGCAGTGACACTCCCCTAAGGTTATGTACTCACCAGACTCTAGATGGTTAAACGCCTGTTAGCTCCTCTCCGAATCTCCAGTCAGCTCCCTTCAGGAAATCCTAAGGCTCTCAGACAGTAAGCGTGTGTGCGTGCAGCAGTGCGGGCATGCAAAACAAAGTAAGCTTCACATAGCATAAAAACCTTTATTAAAATTAAATATGCCCCTACATATAAAACATGCTTACAAGGAAAAAAATAAAGTATAGCATATCACCCGGGGATGATCCGTCAGCTCAGTCAGGCTAATGAACGCTCACACCATTCAAAGCTCTCATGAGTCCCGGGAAGACGATCGTTCCCCTGGCGTGATTGGTCACGCCCTGACGCGTTTCGTGATTGGTTCACGTCTTCAGAGGGCATGGCCACACATCGCGACTGCTCTTATTTATATTACAGCGGGCCCTGACGTATCTACATACGTCAGACGGCACAGCGCTGTCTGAAGGAGATCCGAAGCGGCTCTGAGTGTTCCCACCCTGGCCGCATATATGTTTATGTCTCCATTCAGAAAAGATCCACCTGTCACTCACTAGCGCATTCGGTCCTCCCACCAGGGGAGACCGAGTATACAACAGCATTAGAGATGAATGTACAATATGCGTAACGGCCAGTATAACTCTGCATAAGGATCTATTATCAAGGCACCTTGACCCTTATTAATCAGAGTACGCCGTGACCGTTACGATATAATCTTCACTGTTAAATGTTAGTGAAGATTCTCATTAAGGCCTGTGTAACATGCATACTGTCCCTGTCATTTTCATTCGCAGTGATCACCAAACATGATTGCACCAAACCTAATATCACATTGGCAGTAAGGAGATTCACTATGAACCCGCTGACCGCCAAGGAATGCATATACATGTAAAATGGGTTACAAAAACCATGTCATTACATATAATTTCATGTGAATGTCAGGCAACAAAACATGAGACAAATTAAAAAAATAAAAATAAATAAAAAGGTGAAAGTCTGAAATCCAAGACTAATCACCTATAAGGGCATGTATCAGAGTATATTTTCCTCAAAATCATACCTACCATATTTTAAAACTCAGAGCCGCGTCGGATCTCCTTCAGACAGCGCTGTGCCGTCTGACGTATGTAGATACGTCAGGGCCCGCTGTAATATAAATAAGAGCAGTCGCGATGTGTGGCCACGCCCTCTGAAGACGTGAACCAATCACGAAACGTGTCAGAGCGTGACCACGCGACCAATCACGCCAGGGGAACGATCGTCTTCCCGGGACTCATGAGAGCTTTGAATGGTGTGAGCGTTCATTAGCCTGACTGAGCTGACGGATCATCCCCGGGCGATATGCTATACTTTATTTTTTTCCTTGTAAGCATGTTTTATATGTAGGGGCATATTTAATTTTAATAAAGGTTTTTATGCTATGTGAAGCTTACTTTGTTTTGCATGCCCGCACTGCTGCACGCACACACGCTCACTGTCTGAGAGCCTTAGGATTTCCTGAAGGGAGCTGACTGGAGATTCGGAGAGGAGCTAACAGGCGTTTAACCATCTAGAGTCTGGTGAGTACATAACCTTAGGGGAGTGTCACTGCTAAGACAATGATGGGAGTATAAAATGCAACTACATCTGATCTACTGGAGAACTACAGTGATTGAATCATCAGAGAGTACTCATATGAAAAACGTACTGGTTCTGGATCAACATTACTGCTTTGCTTAGTTTGCTGTAGCTGGTTTTGAACTTATTCACTTGGGAAGTTTAGTGACTTTTATCCTGGTGTTATATAACAGCTGGTGGACCTTGGAGTTTGTGAGGAAACTTTTAACCCTTTCGGGTCAGGCTGTCATCTCTTTGTATGATCTTGATGTAACTCTTTTGTTGCTTATATTCTGCAGGATATATAATTTATAACCAAGGTGTAATGTTCTCATATAATTTACACCAGCGCTGTTAATGTTACACTTGTTGAAACATAATTTTATTTTATTTATATATATATATATATATATATATATATAATCTATCTAACATACATATAACATACATATAACATACATACATATAACATACATACATATAACATACATACATATAACATACATACATACATATAACATACATACATACATATAACATACATACATACATACATAGTATCTCACAAAAGTAAGTACACCCCTCACATTTTTGTAGATATTTTATTCTATCTTTTCATGTGACAACTCTGAAGAAATGACACTTTGCTACAATGTAAAGTAGTGAGTGTACAGCTTGTATAAAAGTGTAAATTTGCTGTGTCCTCAAAATAACTCAACACACAGCCATTAATGTCTAAACCGCTGGCAACAAAAGTGAGTACACCCATAAGTGAAAATGTCCAAATTGGGCCCAAAGTGTCAATATTTTGTGTGGCCACCATTATTTTCCAGCACTGCCTTAACCCTCTTGGGCATGGAGTTCACCAGAGATTCACAGGTTGCCACTGGAGTCTCTTCCACTCCTCCATGACGACATCACAGAGCTGGTGGATGTTGGAGACCTTGCGCTCCTCCACCTTTGAGGATGCCCCACAGATGCTCAATAGGGTTTAGGTCTGGAGACATGCTTGGCCAGTCCATCACCTTTACCCTCAGCTTCTTTAGCAAGGCAGTGGTGGTCTTGGAGGTGTGTTTGGGGTCGTTATCATGTTGGAATACTGCCCTGCGGCCCAGTCTCTGAAAGGAGGGAATCATGCTCTGCTTCAGTATGTCACAGTACATGTTGGCATTCATGGTTCCCTCAGTGATCTGTAGCTCCCCAGTGCCAGCAGCACTCATGCAGCCCCAGACCATGACACTCCCACCACCATTCTTGACTGTAGGCAAGACACACTTGTCTTTGTGCTCCTCACCTGGTTGCCGCCACACACACTTGACACCATCTGAACCGAATAAGTTTTATCTTGGTCTCATCAGACCACAGGATATGGTCCCAGTAATCCATGTCCTTAGTCTGCTTGTCTTCAGCAAACTGTTTGCAGGATTTCTTGTGCATCATCTTTAGAAGAGGCTTCCTTCTGGGACGATAGCCATGCAGACCAATTTGATGCAGTGTGCGGCGTATGGTCTGAGCACTGACACCCCCCACCCCTTCAACCTCTGCAGCAATGCTGGCAGCACTCATACGTCTATTTCCCAAAGACAACCTCTGGATATGACGCTGAGCACGTGACCTCAACTTCTTTGGTCAACCATAGCGAGGCCTGTTCTGAGTGGAACCTGTCCTGTTAAACCAGCTGTTTGGTCTTGGCCATCGTGCTGCAGCTCGGTTTCAGGTTCTTGGCAATCTTCTTATAGCCTAGGTCATCTTTATGTAGAGCAACTATTAATTTTTTTCAGATCCTTAGAGAGTTCTTTGCCATGAGGTGCCATGTTGAACTTCCAGTGACCAGTATGAGAGAGTGAGAGCGATAACACCAAATTTAACACACCTGCTCCCAGGGCCGGATTAACATAGGGGCTATTGGAGCTGCAGCTCCAGGCCCCTTCCCCAAGATAGGCCCATTTGCCCAAAAAAAAAAAATCTCAAAAAAAAGATCGACTTCGAGGATTGTAGCTCGGCGACCAGGGCCCACAGAGATCCCATATTTGGGGGGTATTTAGATGAAGACCCACCCCACCACTGATCAAAATATGGGGCTGCTATCATTTATGGTTCCGGAGATACGGGGCTGCTTGCGCTTGCGCAGCCTGTCAGAAGCTATATACAGAAAGGCCAGTTTAAATACAAGCTGACACACTCTGCAGCAGAGAGGATGAGCTCACAGTGCTTATCATCATTATTTGTATGTTACTAAGACTGCTTTCACACTATGCCACCCCGAGCGTTGGCGGTAAAATAGCGGTAAAGCGCTGCTATTTTACCATCGGATTTGTGACACATTTCGGCCGCTAGCGGGGCGCTTTTAACCCCCGCTAGCGACCGAGAAAGGGTAAAAACCGCCCGAGATGCGCCGCTACAGCGGCGTATTGCCAGCGGTACGGTGGTGCTGCCCATTGATTTTACCGCTCCTAATGCGCTCCAAAGAAGTTGCTGGCAGGACTTTTTCTGACGCCCTGCCAGCGCACCGCTCTAGTGTGAAAGCCCTCGGGCTTTCACACTGGAGTGAATAGAGCAGCTGTTTAAGGGCAGATTGCAGGCGCCATTTTTAACGCTATAGCGCCTGCAAAACGCCCTCAGTGTGAAAGGGGTCTTATAGTAATTAACCCCTTGCCACCCAGGCCAATTCTGACATTTCTCTCCTACATGTAAAAATCATCATTTGTTTTTTGCTAGAAAATTACTCAGAACCCTCAAACATTATATATTGTTTTAGCAGACACCCTAGGGAATAAAATGGTGGTCTTTGCAACTTTTTATGTGACACGGAATTTGCGCAGAAATTTTTCAAACGTGTTTTTTTTGGAAAGAAACTGTTTCATTCATAAAAAAAACCACTAAAGTTAGCACGATTTTTTTTTTGTATACTAAGCGATGCTTTCATTTTTTTTACAGGTTACATGTTTAGAGTTACAGAGGAGGTCTAGTGCTAGAATTATTGTTCTCGCTCTAACGATCGTGGCGTATGTAACCTGTGTGTATCTGGCTCTGATACTAGCCAGGGCCTACCCAGCCACTGACTAGTATCTCTCCCCAGCCTGTCCCCACACACCCTCTCACCTGCTGAACTGTGGATGGGGGAATCACTCCTGCAGTGTTATTGTGTTCTGCCTGCGAATACAATGATCAGTGTTGCTAACTATAGCTGGCAGCACTGATTGTTTTGGGAAAAACCTGACAGGCTGGTTGTACTCAAGTCAGATAATAGATTGACTTGTGAAAAACCAGCTAGCCCATACATAGATCGACTATGGCTGGTCTCTGCTTAATTGGCGTAATTTCAATCCATGTATGGCTCGCTTAACCACTACGCAGTCCCTAAACATCCTTCCACAAACCTTTTACATTTTTCCTTCCCAGATTCCCTTCATCTTCCTCACCTGTACATACTCTCCACACTTCTCTCCTGTACATACTGCTCACTGTCATACCCTCCACACTTCTCTCCTATACATAGTGCCCACTGTCATACCCTACACACTCCTCTCCTGTACATTGTGCTTGTTGTCATACACGTCTCTCCTGTACATAGTGCCCACTGTCGTACTTTCCACACTCCTCTCCTATACATACTGCTCACTGTCATACCCTCCACACTTCTCTCCTATACATAGTGCCCACTGTCATACCCTCTACACTTCTCTTCTGTACATACTGCTCACTGTCTTACCCTCCACACTCATCTCATGTACAAACTGCTCAGTATCATATCGTCCACACTCCTCTCCTGTACATACTGCCCACTTTCATAAACTCCTCTATTGTACATAGTGCCGGCTGTCATACCCTCCACACTCCTCTCCTTTACATACTGCTCGCTCTCATACCCTCCACATTCCTTTCCTGTACATACTGCCTATTGTCATACCCTCCCCACTCCTCTCCTGTACATACTGTCATATCCGCCACACTCCTCTCCTGTACATACTGCCCCCATTATACCCTCGACAGCCCTCTCCTGTACATACTGCCCACTATCATACCATCCACACTCCTCTCCTGTACATACTGTAACCCAACCTTACCCTCCACACTCCTCTCCTGTACATACTGTAACCTAACCTTACCCTTCACACTCCTCTCCTGTACATACTGCCAACTATCTTTCTCTCCACATTCCTCTCCTGTACATACTGCCCCAATCATACCCTCCACATTCCTTTCCTGTATATACTGCCCACTGTCATACCCTCTACACTTCTCTTCTATACATAGTGCCCACTGTTATACCCTCCACACCTCTATCCTGTACATACTGCCCACTGTCATATCCTCCCCACTCTTCACTGTCATACCCTCCACACTTCTCTCCTATACATAGTGCCCACTGTCATACCCTCTACACTTCTCTTCTGTACATACTGCTCACTGTCTTACCCTCCACACTCCTCTCCTGTACATACTGCCCACTTTCATAAACTCCTCTATTGTACATAGTGCCGGCTGTCATACCCTCCACACTCCTCTCCTTTACATACTGCTCGCTCTCATACCCTCCACATTCCTTTCCTGTACATACTGCCTATTGTCATACCCTCCCCACTCCTCTCCTGTACATACTGCCCACTGTCATACCCTCCACACTCTTCTCCTGTACATACTGCTCACTGTCTTACCCTCCATACTCATTTAATGTACATACTGCTCAGTATCATACTGTCTACACTCCTCTCCTGTACATACTGCTCACTGTCATACCCTCCACACTCCTCTCCTGTACATACTGCCCACATTCATAAACTCCTCTATTGTACATAGTGCCGACTGTCATACCCTCCACACTCCTCTCCTGTACATACTGCCCACTATCATACCCTCCACACTCCTCTCCTGTACATACTGCCCCCATTATACCCTCCACACCCCTCTCCTGTACATACTGCCCACTATCATACTAGAGGTCGACCGATATGGGTTTTTCTCTGGCCGATGCCGATGCCGATATTTAGAAATTGGGGCGGCCGATGGCCGATTTTTGTGGCCGATATTTTAGGCCGATTTAAAAAAAAAAAACTCACCCACTCAACTCCTTGCTTACTCCTGTCACTCTAGCACACCCTTGATGTCCTCAGTACAGATGGCACTAGTTGGACCTGGCAGGTGGCACTGGTTTGGAACTGACAGATGGCACTGGCAGGTGGCACTGGTTTGGAACTGACAGATGGCACTGGCAGGTGGCACTGGTTTGGAACTGACAGATGGCACTGGTTTGGAACTGACAGATGGCACTGGCAGGTGGCACTGGTTTGGAACTGTCAGATGGCACTGGTTTGGAACTGACAGATGGCACTGGTTGGCATTGGCAGGTGGCACTGGTTTGGAACTGACAGATGGCACTATTGGCACTGGCAGGTGGCACTGGTTTGGAACTGACAGATGGCACTAGTTTGGGACAGATGGCACTGGCAATTGGCACTGGCTGGCAGGGGCGGGTGGCACTGGCTGGCAGTGGTGGGTGGCACTGAGAGATGGCACTGATTGGCGGTGACACTGGCAGGTTTCACACTAAGCCGAGTGTAACTGTAACCAGTGCTGGGACAAGGTCATCCAGTGCCCAGGGCAAAGTGCGCCCCCTTGGGTTTCACACTGGTGCGCTTTGGTTTGACCACAGTGCGATTGTATGTGTGATTTACTTGCAGTTGTAGGTGTGCTCCTGATGAATTCTAGTGGACTGTGTTTTCTGATTGCGCATCAAAGATGCAGCACGCAAGACTGTAATTTGCTTTCGTGAAAACAGACAGTCTAATAGAATTGAATGGGAGCGCACCTAAAACTCTGGGTAAACTGCATATACAAATCGCACTGTGGCCAGACCACAGCACGCCAGTGTGAACCTACTATTAGCCCCCCGTTCTCATTGACTGTGGCTTTGAAATTGTGCGACTTAACCTGAAATCGCACAATTTCAGAGCTGCATCTCAGTGCGACTTTGGGTTGTGACTTTGAAGACATCTGTGTGGTTATTGAAGTCACATCCTAAATAGCAAAAGTAGTGCATGTACTACTTTATCAATATTATGCGGCAACTCAAAGTCAGTGTCGCATTGATTTGAACAGTGCCTTGCCGGCAATAGGATGTGACTTGTCAAATTGCTACAATGTGAAGGGGGAGGGGGGGGGAGGTTAAGATATTATAAAAGAGAGAATGGTGAGGAGGTTGGGGTGGTAAATGTAAGTGCTAATGTCTTTATTAGTGACAAAATGCAGGGAATGTGCTAGGCTGCATGGTGGGGACAGGACAATTATGAGAGCTAAAAGCAAACTGGGATGGAAAGGGTGTAAGATCTGTGTGTGTGGAACGCTGAGCTGAGACAGGGCAGGAGGCAGCATAAGTGTAGTGAAGATTTATGGAGAGGACAGCAGATAAGATACGGGAAAAATTATCTAGGCATGGGAGCGGGGATTGGTGCTGACTTACTGTGTGATCATGCAGCAAGGCAGAGAGATAAGTGCAGATGGGAGGAGCTGCCTGGACTGACCAGAGTAAAAGTAACAAGGAAGTGAAGTGATCTGCTACACCGCCCTCCCCCTCCCCCCTACTCCCGACATCAAGCTGACAGCTTCTCTCTCCCTCTCTCTCCCTCCTCTCTGTTCACACACTCAGCGTGGCACTTGATGCTGCCAGAGCTGCTGAGTGTGGAGAAGGAAGGACAGGAGGGACAGCCAGTGTAAAATATCGGCCTAATTTTGATGATAATCGGCCCGATGCCGATTTATCAAAAATGGCCAAATATCGGCCGATATATCGGCCAGCCGATATATCGGTCGACCTCTATATCATACCATCCACACTCCTCTCCTGTACATACTGTAACCCAACCTTACCCTCCACACTCCTCTCCTGTACATACTGCCAACTATCTTTCGCTCCACATTCCTCTCCTGTACATACCACCCCCATCATACCCTCCACATTCCTTTCCTGTACATACTGCCCACTTTCATACCCTCCACACTCCTCTCTGGTACATACCACCCTCTGTCATACCCTCCACACTCCTCTGCTGTGCATGCTGCCCACTGCCATACCCTCCACACTCCTCTCCTGTACATAGTGCCCACTGCTAGACCCTCCACATTCCTCTCCATTACCTGCACATACTTCCCAGGTTTATACCGTCCGATCACTGCACTGTGATCAATCCGGCGGGTCCTGGGTGCTTCCATTTTCACCCGGTCTTCCTTCTGGGTTCTGTGCCTTCGGTTACTTACCTTGGCTGGGCTGCGTTGATGTCATTCCCACGCATGCTCATGCGCATCCTCTCTCTCTCATCCCCCCTTTCTCTCTCATCCTCCCTCCCTTACCCCTCACTCCTCTCTCTCTCTCTCTCTCTCTC
Organism: Rana muscosa; assembly: GCA_029206835.1. Taxonomy (NCBI): domain Eukaryota; kingdom Metazoa; phylum Chordata; class Amphibia; order Anura; family Ranidae; genus Rana; species Rana muscosa. The sequence goes on from JARGYO010000094.1 coordinate 33,895,224, forward strand.
TCTCTCTCTCCCTCCCTCTCTCTCTTTAATTTAATTTGTTATAACAAAAAATTGTTTGCATATTTATTTATTTATTATTTATAAAAGGCCCACCAAAATCCTCAGCACCAGGCCCATGATGTTCTTAATCTGGCCCTGCCTGCTCCCCATTCACACCTGAGACCTTGTAACACTAACGAGATGTCAGAACGATTTGGAAGGGTGGCCAACGATTTGCCTCACCTACCTCCCCCCCCCTTTTTTGGGGGGGGAAGGAGAGGGACCAGGCTAAAAAGAGGAGAGATGTTGGGAAGGGAAAGACAGGGAGAACATATATTTAAACACATATAGTTTAAAATAATACATGTAAAGGAGAGAAAAGAAGATACACGTAAGCACATGGTTCATATTTTTAATTTATTTTTCTCACGTTTGAAAGCAAAATATTAAACACAAAAAGGGAAGGGGGAAAAAAAAGGTAAGAGAAGGGAAGGGGAAAAAAAAGAAAAAGGGGACACCCATAAGGGGAAGGATAATATGAAGAGGAAAGGGAAAAACACTAAATATAACACACTTAAAAATCACAGGAAAATACTCACCTTGTCATGTCCCCCTCTCCCGCCTACCCCCTCCCCCCCCTTTTTTTTTTTTGGGAAGAAGAGGAGGCAATCCTAGAGGCCCCCAGGTATTATCTGTATATTTTACATAAAAAGGTATCATTTATGTGTTTTGTTTGTAAATGTCATATGTAAAGAATGAATTAATACAAAAAAAAAAAACTAGTCACATGACACCAGGGAGGGAAATGGCTAATTAGGACCAATTAGAAATTTTTCACTTAGGGGTGTAATAACTTTTGTAGCCAGCGGTTTAGACATTAACCACCTCGCGCCCACTGTACGATTATGTACGGCCGCAAGGTGGCTCTACAATGCCGGGAGGCCGTCTTTTTACGGCCTCCGCTCCTCCGGCCACTCGGGGGCGCGCGCGTGCCCGGCGCGTCACTGTGATGCGCATGCCTGGCGGCCGCGATGTCCTCCAGGTACCCGCAATTGGCCGGTATACAGACAAGGACGTGGATCTCTGTGTGTAAACACAGAGATCCATGTCCTGTCAGGGAGAGGAGACCGATGCTATGTCCCTTGTACATAGGGGACACAGATCGGTCATCTCCCCCAGTCAGTCCCCTCCCCCCCACAGTAGTAATCACTCCCAGGGCACACATTTAACCCCTTCCTCGCCCCTAGTGTTAACCCCTTCCCTGCCAGTGTCATTTATACAGTAATCAATGCATATTTATAGCACTGTTCGCTGTATGAATGTGAATGGTCCCAAAATAGTGTCAAAAGTGTCCGCTGTGTCCGCCATAATGTCGCAGTCACGAAAAAAATCACTGATCGCCGCCATTATTAGTAAAAAAATTTTTTTTTATAAAAATGCCATAAAACTACCCCCTATTTTGTAAACGCCATAACTTTTGCGCAAACCAATCAATAAACGCCGATTCTGTTTTTTTTTTTTTTTTACCAAAAATATGTAGAAGAATATGTATCGGCCTAAACTGAGGAAATTTTTTTTTTTTTTTTTTTTTTAAATTGGGATATTTATTATAGCAAAAATCAAAAAATATTGTTTTTTTTTTCAAAATTGTCGCTCTATTTTTGTTTATAGCTCAAAAACTAAAAACCGCAGAGGTGATCAAATACCACCAAAAGAAAGCTCTATTTGTGGGAAAAAAAGGACGTCAATTTTGTTTGGAAGCCACGTCGCACGATCACGCAATCGTCATTCAAAGCGTGACAGTGCCGAAAGCTGAAATTTCACCTGGGCAGGAAGGGGGTATATGTGCCCAGTAAGAAAGTGGTTAATGGCTGTGTGTTGAGTTATTTTGAGGGGACAGCAAATGTACACTGTTTTATATAAGCTGTACACTCACTACTTTACATTGTAGCAAAGTGTCATTTCTTCAGAGTTGTCAAATGAAAAGATACTGTATAATAAAATATTTACAAAAATGTGAGGGGTGTACTCACTTTTGTGAGATACTGTATATAGATATACATTTTTATTACATTATATCATTTTCCAAAAACTTGTGTGAAAAAATCAAAGCTTTAATAGGTGTTTGCATTCTAAAATGTGGTAATTTTGTAGTTTCTACTCTAATTTATGCCCCTAAAAAGCCTGAAAGTGCTCCTTGGATTTTGTGCCTCTCTAAGTGGCTACACTGTGAAAAGGTCTCAAGCATGTGGTATCGCCATACTTAGGAGGAGCAGAATGTGTTTTGGGATGTAACTATGCCTATGATATGTCTTAGAAATATCTTATTAAAGTGGAAGTGCAGGCAAAAACTAACTAACACTAAACCTGCTCTCTGCCACATTCTAAACCTAATCTTTCTAACCCTGTAAAGCAAAAATTGCTGTAATGACCTATTCTGCAGCTGATCCGGTCTGGTCCTCAGCGGCAGAACCTGTGTGTAGGAGAGGACCGACAACAGCCGTAAAATGCCTGGGAAGTGACTTTACCCATAGAGTTACTATGGGCTTTCCGTTGTCGGCTGCCTCTCCTGCACCCATCTCCACACTGAAGCCACCGCTGACAGCTGATGCTGGGACAGGACTGGATTGGCTGCAGAATAGGTAAGTAGAATGATTTTTGCCTTACAGGGTTAGATATATTAGGCTTAGAATGTGGCAGAGAGCAGGTTAACATTAGTTAGGTTTTGCCTGAACTTCAACTTTAACTCACAACTTTATGTAAAAAAAAAAAATATATATATATATATATATATATATATATAAATTTTCCTGCATTTTCAAAAGACTCACTATGTCTTTAAGAAAAAACCTTAGGCTATTTGCTTTCTAAAATGGGGGCAGGTGTGAGTGGGTGTTTCTTCTGTTCTGGTAATTCAGGGATTCAAGAAATATGATAGATAGTTAGGAAATTAGATGCATTATTTACGTTCCATGAAAACCCAAAGATGCTCCTTGGATTTTGGGTCTCTCTGTTTCTAGACTGTGAAAAAGTCTCACACACATGGTATTCCCATACTCGTAAGGCATAGTAGAAAGTGTTTTGTTGTGTAATTGTAAGTATGTCTATGCCATGGGTGATAAACAATGCGTTAGAATGACAACTTTGTGAAGAAAACTTTTTTTATAAATTTTCAAACAAATTGTGACAAAAAAAAGTACAACTTAAAAAAACTCAGAGAATTCTTCACTTACAGAAAAACTTGCATAAATTACATGACCACAACAATGAGTATGGACGAGGACCAGAATCACATGACTGAGGGGATACTAAACCTCACCCTGGAGATCATCTACCTGCTGACCAAAGAGGTGAGGAGGATTCTGGGGGGTCACATGACATCTCTATTAATAAAACACAGACCTAACTGGAGATGGGAGGAAGGTTCTGGCATTCTAACATGATATTCTTATTGGTTTTACAATATAGAGATTTCCTCCTGTGAAGTCAGGCAATCATATGACCATCACAGTGCCTCCATGTGACTCCCTAAAACCTGAGAGACACACCATGCAAAAGATTCTAGAAGTCACCAAGAAGATGATGGAGCTGCTGACAGGAGAGGTGAGCAGTGCTGGAAATTCTGGGACATTATCCAGTAACAGATAAGAGTTGTGTCTGGATGGTTGGTGACTGTATCATTGTGTGTGTCAGGTTCCTATAAGGTGTCAGGATGTCACTGTCTATTTCTCTATGGAGGAGTGGGAGTATTTAGAAGGACACAAGGATCTCTACAAGGACGTCATGATGGACAATCAGCTGCCCCTCACATCACCGGGTAAGAGGAGACTTTATTGTAAAGGAGAGAGCAGTACGGAGGGTCCACCTAGATCCCCCATCATCTGATAAACACATAGAAACAATGTATTCAGTCAGTGTGTGTGTTTCCTACAGATGGATCCAGTAATGGGAACCCACCAGAGAGATGTCCGTGTCCTCTGTATTCCTGGGATCCCACACAGGAAGATCACACCATCCCTCACCATCATCAGGTAGGTGGAGTTGAGGGTCGGGAACATAACGTGTGAATGATGATCCCAAGTACAAGGGTGTGTTCTCTGTGGTGCCTCTCTCCATCACAGATGATCTGGTTAATGTCTTTCCAGTGACCGGATTCTCTCTCTCGCGCTCTCTTGCTCTCTCTCCTTTTATTAATAACAGGTTTAAAAAATGCTGGGAATAAATGACTTCTGCATAGTAAACTAAGAATTCATACTCCTAGAGAGAAATTGCTGCATTGTGCTACCAGTGTCTGTATTCTTGTGTAAGTTATTGTTAATCGGTATGAAACTGCACAAAGGTTAGAGTCAGTGTGTATAAACTACTGTATCTAGCGTGTGTGTGTATGGTTCCCTAGCAAGCCAGTGAGCTTACAAACCGAAGGTGGTGGCAAGCTACCCTAAATCATGTGTCTGGTGTGTGTGGGGGCCAGGGCTGGACTGGGACAAAAATTTGGCCCCTGGACTTCATCCCCACTTTAATTTTTGCTAGCACGCACAAAAACTGTATATAAACTATACACAATTTGCTCAAAAAAGCCTCTCCCTTACATCAGAGAGCCCCTACCTTACATCAGGGTCCCCAGAGAGCCTCCCCCTTACATCAGGGTCCCCAGAGAGCCCCCTCCCTTACATCAGGGTCCCCAGAGAGCCCCCTCCCTTACATCAGGGTCCCCAGAGAGCCCCCTCCCTTACATCAGGGTCCCCAGAGAGCCCCCTCCCTTACATCAGGGTCCCCAGAGAGCCCCCTCCCTTACATCAGGGTCCCCAGAGAGCCCCCTCCCTTACATCAGGGTCCCCAGAGAGCCCCCTCCCTTACATCAGGGTCCCCAGAGAGCCCCCTCCCTTACATCAGGGTCCCCAGAGAGCTTCCCCTTGTGGTTGGGGACCCCAGATTCGGGGCTATAGCCCCAAAAGCCACCCCCTAGCGATGCCACTGGCTGTCACTGAAACCGGCCAACTGAGCCATCGGCCCACCGGGAAACTCCTGGTAGTCCCGATGGCCAGTGCATGCCTGGTGGGGGCAGTGGAAAAGTGAATATGTCACAATTCTAGGTATATAGTATAGCTTGGGGACTCTCAGAAGTGTCAGAGAATTACTAAGTAGCTCCACAGCTCTTACACCAGATTGTATGCAGGATTTATATCTTACTGTATGTGGCCAGGATTTGGGTGAAGTTTCCCTTCAGTGGTGGCTAAAGGTATTGCAGGCTGGGATAATGGTTTCACAGCACTTTTTTTTTTTTACCTGCTCAGAGTAAGCTCTCTCCTCATTCCTCTTCCACTAACCAAGGTCCTCACCTCGGTTAGTGAGTCTCCATGGGTGTGCATCCTTGATGGTATTTTCTGCCATTCTGTTGGTTTAGGGTGAAGATCTGATGAACATGAAAGTTGAGGGTGAAGTAGAAGAGACGTATGTGAGGGAGGATCGGCAATATACGGAGGGGGCTGGAATGATGAAGACAATCAAAGCGGAGGACACTCCTACAGAGATCAGTACAGGTGAGCCATAATACAGGTCCTTCTCAAAAAATTAGCATATTGTGATAAAGTTCATTATTTTCTGTAATGTACTGATAAACATTAGACTTTCATATATTTTAGATTCATTACACACAACTGAAGTAGTTCAAGCCTTTTCTTGTTTTAATATTGATGATTTTGGCATACAGCTCATGAAAACCCCAAAATCCTATCTCAAAAAATTAGCATATTTCATCCGACCAATAAAAGAAAAGTGTTTTTAATACAAAAAAAGTCAACCTTCAAATAATTATGTTCAGTTATGCACTCAATACTTGGTCGGGAATCCTTTTGCAGAAATGACTGCTTCAATGCGGCGTGGCATGGAGGCAACCAGCCTGTGGCACTGCTGAGGTGTTATGGAGGCCCAGGATGCTTCGATAGCGGCCTTAAGCTCATCCAGAGTGTTGGGTCTTGCGTCTCTCAACTTTCTCTTCCCAATATCCCACAGATTCTCTATGGGGTTCAGGTCAGGAGAGTTGGCAGGCCAATTAAGCACAGTAATACCATGGTCAGTAAACCATTTACCAGTGGTTTTGGCACTGTGAGCAGGTGCCAGGTCGTGCTGAAAAATGAAATCTTCATCTCCATAAAGCTTTTCAGCAGATGGAAGCATGAAGTGCTCCAAAATCTCCTGATAGCTAGCTGCATTGACCCTGCCCTTGATAAAACACAGTGGACCAACACCAGCAGCTGACATGGCACCCCAGACCATCACTGACTGTGGATACTTGACACTGGACTTCAGGCATTTTGGCATTTCCCTCTCCCCAGTCTTCCTCCAGACTCTGGCACCTTGATTTCCGAATGTACTTTGGACCACTGAGCAACAGTCCAGTGCTGCTTCTCTGTAGCCCAGGTCAGGCGCTTCTGCCGCTGTTTCTGGTTCAAAAGTGACTTGACCTGGGGAATGCGGCACCTGTAGCCCATTTCCTGCACACGCCTGTTCACGGTGGCTCTGGATGTTTCTACTCCAGACTCAGTCAACTGCTTCCGCAGGTCCTCCAAGGTCTGGAATCGGTCCTTCTCCACAATCTTCTTCAGGGTCCGGTCACCTCTTCTCGTTGTGCAGCGTTTTCTGCCACACTTTTTCCTTCCCACAGACTTCCCACTGAGGTGCCTTGATACAGCACTCTGGGAACAGCCTATTCGTTCAGAAATTTCTTTCTGTGTCTTACCCTCTTGCTTGAGGGTGTCAATGATGGCCTTCTGGACAGCAGTCAGGTCGGCAGTCTTACCCATGATTGCGGTTTTGAGTAATGAACCAGGCTGGGAGTTTTTAAAAGCCTCAGGAATCTTTTGCAGGTGTTTAGAGTTAATTAGTTGATTCAGATGATTAGGTTAATAGCTTGTTTAGAGAACCTTTTCATGATATGCTAATTTTTTGAGATAGGAATTTTGGGTTGTCATGAGCTGTATGCCAAAATCATCAATATTAAAACAAGAAAAGGCTTGAACTACTTCAGTTGTGTGTAATGAATCTAAAATATATGAAAGTCTAATGTTTATCAGTACATTACAGAAAATAATGAACTTTATCACAATATGCTAATTTTTTGAGAAGGACCTGTATATTCTTCTGTTTATCGCTGCTCTGTTGCTGCACTCTGATTGGTTCAAAGCAGGGCTGGAGATGAATGACATGTTTAAAAGTTAGTAATGCAATCACACAGACACCAAACTGCGATAAAGTAAACAAGTGTATTTACTGTAAAAGTCTTTAAGTATATAGGGCAATAATACCTTGGGAGATATTATTTTCCAGTATAATACTATTATAATTAACACAGAACTGCAATGCATATAAAAACTACCTTAAGTTGAAAGAAGTAATTAGCCAAACCTGAGAGTGAGGCTATAACAACAGGTATGAAAGGAAGGAATGTGACCTTTTTATATCAGACTGATCCCTCTAATCCCTGGTGCCACAGGCCCAATAAACTCTGTGACACAAATGTACATCCTTGTGGTGTACAGGTTCTGTGTGTTCAGCTAGTTTAACAAGGGCCCAAAAAGAGATTCCTGTATAATTGCTCCAATGCTGTAAGTAGCAAGTGCAAAGTGTCTCCTTGTTAGAACTTTGGTGCAAAGCAAATGGGTAAAGGTGTCTGCATGCAGTGTCTCTAGGGTATATAGAGGGTGGGCTTCTGCCCGCTCACTAATACAGATGATACCAGGCTCAAGGGAATGGGAAGGGACAGATCTTGAAGCAGGCTCCTGAAGAATCTGTGCTCAGATGGAGGCTCCCGACCGCATGCCTTGCTGCGCTGTAAAGTACAGTGAGATCTGTGCTGAGGGTGATTTACGTGACCCCCCCCCCAACTGTCACCGTACCGTCATGAAGCTGGCGAGGATGGATGCATCCACACACACTCGCCAGATGCTCTCCTGACTGCCTAGGCTGCAGTGCCGCCTCGTACTCCTCCAACTGTACGGGGTTCTGCTTGCAGCTGAAGGCCATGGTCCCAAGAGAGTAACCCCTTCCCAGCACAGACTATATATCACCTCCTCCAGCATTCTGTTCTCTCCCTGCAGCAGGCTGGAACTTGTAGTGCACAAGGGTCCGACTCCAGTTTAAACGTGGCTCTTCTGACTACATCTCCCAAGATCCATTGCTCTTCTCTTGAATCTCACTCACTCTGCCTTCAGGATGTGACAATACAGTGTCTAGGCTGAGCACTAGAGGGAACGGCCTCATTGTGGCTGGTGTTACAGAGTGTCCCCCAATGACACAGGCAATGTAGCCAGCACCTGGCTACATGACCTAATAACATGATTAAAGTCTTTATGGAGAAAGACGCTATAGAAATATTTTATTTAATACAATGTATACAACTATTTACAAAGAAAAAGATGCCATTTTTTTTGCGGGTAAATGGTGGCTCTTGCTTACATCTGTTCCCTTCATTTATACAAGACCCTTTTGATCCTAGATGAGCATCTGGCATGGATGTTAATGGGGGAACACATGAAAAAAAAGAGTGCCTCCTGAAAATTCATACTGGACCTTTATCTGACCATTCAGCCTGGCTGGAAAGGAAAAGAGGGAGAAGCATGCGCCCCTCCCTTTCCCCCCCTGAACAATACCTGGCCCTCAAAATGGGTGGGGGGAGTTTGTGTGAGTTCCCACCTTGGCACAAATCCTCATCCTCATGTTGGTGAGGACAAGGTTCTCTCCCCCCCTCCCCCCCCCCAACCTGGCCCAGTGATTGTGGGGATTTGTGGGCAAAGGTTTATCAGAACCTGGAAGCCCTCTTTAAAAAAATATAGGGGCCCTCAGTTCCTGCCCCCCACTGTGAATGACGAAGGGGTACATAGTAACCCTACTGTTCTGTTCCAAATGCTGCTTTATGTTTTGACCCAGTAAGTCTGGCCAGTATGGTCACCTGCTGATTTGACACAATCCACAGTCAGCTTAAAGTGATTTTTTATTTTTAAAACAGAGACTTTACAAACATGTTATACTTACCTACTCTGTGCAGTTGGTTTTGCACAGAGCAGCCTGGGTCCTCCTCTTCTCGGGTCCCTCTTCGCAGCTCCGGGCCCCTCCCTCCTGGTGAGTGCCCCCACAGCAAGGCGCTTACTATGGGGGCACTTGAGCTGAGTCACAGCTCCCTGTGTCCATTCAGACACAAAGCCCCGACCCGCCCCTGCCCCCTCTCCCCTAATTGGCTAACTGACTTTGACAGCCGCGGGAGTCAATGGCGCCACTGCTGTGTCTCAGCCAATCAGGAGTAGAGTTCCGGATGGCTAGAACACTCGTGGACATTGCTGGAGAGAGATTGGGCTCAGGTAAGTAATTAGGGGGTGCTGGGGAGGCTGCTACACACAGAAGGTTTTTTATCTAAATGCATTAAGATAAAAAAAAAAAATTCTGCCTTTACAACTCCTTTAATAAGACACACAAGTTGAATCCACCACAACTTAAGCTAACTGTGGTACAGACAGTGATTTCCTAGTCTTTTGAAGGGCAAGAAAAAAAAAATCAGAATCCTAATCCCTGTCTCTGAGCCGAACTAATGCTAACTGAGGGAACATGAAAGAAACAGGGAGGGTCTAGCTAGGACTGAACTAACTGTCTTGCTGGGATGAAAAGTAAGGAGGAACATAGAAAACGGAAACACTTATATTTGCAACAGAAAATACTTCTCTAAACACCCTCCAGTGCTAGGCCTATGGTCGCTTGTTCTATGCTAAAGGGTCTGAAAGTCTGAACTTTGAATTTCTTCGTTATCGGAGATCACATGACCCAGTGCCTAGGCTTGTGGTGGTGTAAAAAGCACCTCCCAGTCCTCATTGGTTCCTGCACTTCTGACAAGGCTGTGTAAATGTAGAAGTGATCTGGGAGGAGGACCAAAGGACCTTTTACTGAAGAGGGGAAGTCATAGCTGGTTGGGACATCCGCAGAGATTATCTGCTCACTAAAATCTACCTGATCCAGATGGAATCTTGATTTAGATGAACTCACCCTTGTGTATCTATTGAGCATGGTTTTTATATATTTTTTTTTTTTAGGACAGGCCATCGAGCAACCCTCAAAGGATCATCTCACTTTATCTCCAAGCTGTAATATGGAAAATGGGGACATCACAAGACATTGTGCAGAAGAAAAGACAATGAGCCCCCCTCCAGATGGCGAACATCACACTCTGGATAGACCATCAAATCCCTCTGACTCTGAGCAACTTCGTACTGTGAGGAATGTTGCCAGAAAAAAGGGGAAGGAGAGAATTCCTGGTCCTGAATGTGGGGAAAGTTGTAGCTCTGAATCAAGTCTTACTGTACATCAGAGATCTCACACTGGTGGGAAGCTACATTCCTGTTCTGAATGCAGGAAAGGTTTTTTTAAAAATTTAAAACTCTTCATACATGCCAAATCTCATACAGGCAATAAGCCGTATTCCTGTCCTAAGTGCAGGGAATGTTTTTCACAATTGTCCCATCTTTACATGCATAAGAGGTCCCATGTGAGGACTAAGCCATATTCTTGTGCTGAGTGTGGGAAATGTTTTTCAAGGAAATCAACCCTTGTCATACATCAAAGATCTCACACAGGGGAGGGGGCGTACTCCTGCCCTGAATGTGATAAAAGTTTTTCACTTAAGTCTAATCTTTACACACATCAGAGGATTCACACAGGAGAGAAGCCCTATTCCTGTCCTGAGTGTGGGAAATGTTTCACAGACAAATCAACTTTTTTTAGACATCAAAGATCTCATACAGGTGAGAAGCCGTATTCTTGTGCTGTGTGTGGAAAATGTTTTTCAAGGAAATCAACCGTTGTCATTCATCAAAGATCTCACACGGGGGAGAAGCCGTACTCCTGCCCTGAATGTGATAAAAGTTTTTCACGTAAGTCTAATCTTTACACACATCAGAGGATTCACACAGGAGAGAAGCCATATTTCTGTCCAGAGTGTGGGAAATGTTTCTCAGACAAATCAACTTTTATTAGACATCAAAGATCTCATACAGGTGAGAAGCCGTATTCTTGTGCTGTGTGTGGGAAATGCTGTTCAAAGAAATCAAACCTTATTGTACATCAAAGATCTCACACAGGTGAGAAGCCATATTCCTGTTCGGAGTGTGGGAAATGTTTCTCCGACAAATCAAGCCTTTTAGTACATCAAAGATTTCACACAGGTGAGAAGCCGTATTCCTGTCCTGAATGTGGGAAATGTTTTACGCGGGCATCGCATCTTACCAGACATCAGTGGTCTCACACGGGGGAAAAGCCATATTCCTGTTCGGAGTGTGGGAAAATTTTCTCAGATAAATCAACCCTTGTTAGACATCAAACATCTCACACAAGAAAGAAGCCATATTCCTGTCCTGAGTGTGGGAAATGTTTTACGCGGGCATCGCATCTTACCAGACATCAGTGGTCTCACACGGGGAAAAAGCCATATTCCTGTTCGGAGTGTGGGAAGTTTTTCTCAGATAAATCAACCCTTGTTAGACATCAAACATCTCACACAAGAAAGAAGCCATATTCCTGTGCTGAGTGTGGGAAATGTTTTACGCGGGCATCGCATCTTACCAGACATCAGTGGTCTCACACGGGGAAAAAGCCATATTCCTGTTCGGAGTGTGGGAAGTTTTTCTCAGATAAATCAACCCTTGTTAGACATCAAACATCTCACACAAGAAAGAAGCCATATTCCTGTCCTGAGTGTGGGAAATGTTTCTCAGTGAAATCGGAACTTCTTAGCCATCAAAGATCCCACACAGTTGAGAAGGCGTATTCCTGTGCTGAGTGTGGAAAATGTTTTACGCGGGCATCGCATCTTACCAGACATCAGTGGTCTCACACGGGCAAAAAGCCATATTCCTGTTCGGAGTGTGGGAAGTTTTTCTCAGATAAATCAACCCTTGTTAGACATCAAACATCTCACACAAGAAAGAAGCCATATTCCTGTCCTGAGTGTGGGAAATGTTTCTCAGTGAAATCGGAACTTCTTAGCCATCAAAGATCCCACACAGTTGAGAAGGCGTATTCCTGTGCTGAGTGTGGAAAATGTTTTTCAAAGAAATCAAGCCTTGTTTTACATCAAAGATCTCACACAGGTGAGAAGCCGTATTCCTGTCCTTAGTGTGGGAAATGTTTCTCACAGAAATCAACCTTTGTTAGACATCAAAGAACTAACAGAGTTGGGAAGCCAAATTTTTCACAGGTGTCCCATCTTCACACTCTTCAGAGGTTTCACACATATATATATATATATATATATATTTTTTTTACAGAAATCAGACTTTGTTATACATTAAAGATCTTACACAGGTGAGAAGCCATATTCCTGTCCTTACTGAGAAATCTTATCCACAGAAAACAAAACATGTCACACAAAGACCTCACACGGGGGGAGCTGTATTCAAATTTTTGGGGGAAAAATACACTTTAATGAGTTAATAAATGTGTCTTTGTTTTTTTTTTTACGGAGGTATCCTCCCTTAGAAGGTGCCAGTGTGCTGAGCAAATGTCTCTTATCTTATTTACCTTCTGAGTATACTGTAAACGTAGTCTTGTAGGGCCCGGCTCCCTATCCTGTTCCTCTCTACGTCTAAAGATAAGGGAATTTCTATTACTCTCTTAAGCTCTATTGTAAGCCGTTGTGAGCCATTTCCTTTTTATTTGTAGCCCCATGAATGGAATCTAGCCTTAAGAACTTTGGATTTCTGCTCAAAATCATAATCTTCCGTATAGTTGCGACGGGCCCTTAGCTATTGGCCAACAGGTATATTTTGAATTCATTTTTTTGGATGAAAACTCTCTGCGTGTAATAAACTATTAGCTGCGGTCTATTTCCTATATAAATAGTAAGAAGAGCTGGCAAAACTAAAAACCTTGAAGTCTCGTTTATTGGTACATCAGAGTGACAGTAAAACAATAGCACTGACGCGTTTCGGCAATTGTCTTAGTCATAGCTAATTTGAAATAGCTATGGTAAGATATATATATATATATATATATATATATATAATTTATGGTCGGAGCCCTCTGTCTGAAGAGATATGGATCACATAAACACGTCACAAGACTAACAACACAAATAAGACCTGAAGTGTGGCCTGGCCTGCTGGACGGTATGCCAAGAGAAGGGGCCAAAAATTACACTTGGTTAGGGAAGGAAATGTTTTATTGTGTAAGATAATTAACTACAAAGCGAGTCTGTTAAGGACTCGTGATATTTCTGCTTGAGGATTGGGGACGTATCGGGCGAAACACGTGGATTTCCACCTGCCCATCTTCCTGATTGCGTGGTCTGGAACTCTGTTTCGCGATGTTGCTGAGGCTGCTCCAATGCAAAAGAATGTCCTGAGTAACGTCCTGGGTCAAGGCCCAAGATGCTCAGGAGCATTCTGACGTGGCAGATGAACTGGTTCCCGCTTAGGGGTTCAGTTGGGAAAGGTAGTAGAGGGCTGTCCTCTGATGGGTCGGACAGCAGAGTTTACCAATTACTCTAGAACGGCCATGGGGCACCAGGCGTTGTGCGTCTGGAAAAGTTTGATGTCTACTCCGGGACCGGATTGTAGCATTTTCCGATACCGTCGGGTGTAGGATGAAATGACTCTGGTGGCGAGTCGGGTGGTGCCTGAGTAGTACTCTGCATTTAGGGCTGGTGACAGTAATTCGCTGGGCCGTAAAATCATAAAAGGCTAGGTAAATGGCTGCTTGAATTACCAGGCTGGGCCGTAGACCGCAGGGAGAACGTGAAAGGATAGCAGACATGTCCCGGAGTATGGCGCTGGTCACTGGTAAGCGTTTGGTACTAGAGTGTGGTTGCTGCCACCTGTAGAGTGTTGGAAGATTAGGATGCATTGATGAGGGAGGTAGCACCATGGAGGTGCTATTTTATTCCAGAGTTGGTTGCGACTAATGTGGGATGCCGGACATGGTCGGGTCGGCTCCGGGCTCCTGTGAAAGGATGTGACATGGTTAAGCGGGATAGCGCGTCGGCCGAGGTATTGCATTGACCAGGGATGTGGACACAGAGGCTATTGAGCTGATGTTTGTAGGGAAAGTAGCAACAGCCTGCGTGGGAAGGACATGATGGTCAACGATTTTTGACCTGCCTTTGTTAATGACTGTGGCTGTAGCCTGGTTGTCTGTGGCGAACGTGGCGGTCTGTCCTGCCCAGGTGCTGCCCCATACTTGAGCCGCTGCGACTATGGGGTAGATCTCAAATAGAGAGGGGGACTGACTAAACGCGGAATTGTGAGTATCTCTGACGGTCACGGTCCCGTAAACCAATGATGGCCAAAAATTGCAGCGAAGCTTGTGGAAGCTGCTACGTCCGTGATTATCTGTGGTGACGAAGAGGATGCTGATGGACAAGGGTCTACCTTTCCAGTTCTCAAGGAATTGGTCCTACATGGCCAGATCCTGCTATAGCGGCTGCGTCTAGCTTAATGACTTGCTCGGGGTCTTGTGCCTGGGAGAGGAACACTAAGAAGCGTGCGATAAAGGATCGCCCTTGAGGGACGATCCTAATCGTGAGTTGAGCATGCCCAGTAGGGATTGTAGCTGTGGGTTAGTGCACCCTTGCGTGTCCGTAGACGTATGGACGACTGTCCTGATGCGGGTCAATTTACCGAGAGGTGGGCTAGCCTGCATGGCGCGTTTGTCTAGAATGATTTCTAGGAAGGAGATGAACTGTGCCGGGCTTTCTACTTTCTTCTCAGTTATGGGCACGTCGAGGTTTTAAAGACCTCTCTTGGAATTTCTAGGTCTCCTGGAGGTTTAGTATTCTTGTGAGAACTCCTCTGAGGGTATGGAGGAGTTTAACTGGGTATGTTTAGAAGAATGAGTCAGGCAGTGTAATGAGTCCGGTGTGGAACCTTGTAGTGCCCCCTGCACTAGAAAGGCTGCTAGAGAGGGAGTTGGATGTGAGGAGAGAAAAGTCGAGCCGCCTGAAGTGCACGTGGCCTAGTCAAGCTGGACTCTGCTGCTTGATGCCGCAGGTATTTCTAGGGAGAATCTTCTGGTACAGGAGGCAGATGTGCAGAAGTTTGCGGTGGGGGTAAAAGCAACCCTTGAAATTCAAGTTGCTGGAGATGGCTGCGCCCCCCGGTGCTCGAATTGGACGTCCTAGTCTGACTGGGAGGACTGGTTACATCTCTAAGCCTTCCAGAGGCTACCACAAACTTTGTCACTTTCTAGTTTGCGAGCGAGCCTGGGGTCCTTGGCCATTAGGATGACTGAGACGTCCCCCTAGGCATATGACTTGTTCCCTGTTATGACCTGTACCGAAATGAGTAAGGATGCTAGGTTCACGTCCTTGCCGCCTAGGATGTCCTTCCTGATGCCCGCTGGGACAAGGTGCGAAGGAAAGGGTGCAAGCGTCGGGCGTACCTAAAAGTGGGGGGTTCGGTAACGACGGTGGAGACTGGGGCTGATGGGGGCGCGGCTGATCGTGTTTCCAGGGCCCCCTACTCTAGCCTGGACATCGGTGACTGCAGTTGCCAGTGTGGTCACCAAGGCGTGCAGCTGGGTAATTGCAGAGGATATCGACTGCAGCGGAACTTGTGTGTCTGGTAGAGCTGCTGCTGGTGATGGAAACAGCAGCCTAACAGCTTGGCTTTCCTGGCTGTGGTAAGGTAGGGAATGCCCCTACGTCGTGGTTCAGCCGTAGCCTGGGGATGGTCCAAGCTCTGGGGGACTGTGTAGCGCCGGCCGCTGGACCCGCGAAGGTCGTGACATGGCGTCGGCTAAAAGGAGGGGAATGCATATGTTTAGAATAAGATTGCGAGTTTGGAGGGGATAGAAGTGTAACGGGAAGGCTCGGGGAACTCAGAATCGCTTAGAAAGTATGAGATACCCTTGCTTCAGCTCCCCCAATGCCTCTTATGTGTCAACCACCCTGTGTCTCTATTAGGGGCACAGGGTGAATGAAAACTCCAATATGGTCTATGATAGCCATATTCAATGCTGCACATACATTGTATCTAGATTGGGTCTGTAATATTGATCCACCATATTCCTCAGAATATCTGCAAAGAACTGTTTACTGTTTAATTATGACCTCAACAGGGTAATTGAAAAGTGACGCCTTCATGATGTTGGGACACATACTGTTAGATGCTAATGTCATCACCCCCAGCCCCTGCCTTTTGTGTAATCATTGCTGGGAGGAATTAAGGTGATTTGCATTCTATTGTTCACCATGCCTGTGTGTATGGTATCCGGCAGCCAGACTGGCTGCCAACATTTTGTGATAAGATGTGTATTGGGGATCATTATATTCTATTGTGTGGGATCTTGTGAAGCCTAGCAGACGTCAGGATGATGTGTTGAGTCTTGTGATGTGTGGGTGGAGCTGGGCCATTGTTCATGTTAAACTACTGTGTATTAGATGTATATAAAAGTTACAATGTTTCTCAATAAAAGTCATTCTACCCCAGAAGAATACAGAGTGCGTCTCGTTTCTTCCAGAGGGATTGGTTCCTATGGGAAGGGGTCGTTTGGCTGTGGAAGATTGGTAGCGAGTGGATGTGTGTCCAGGAGAGGGAACATCGTAAACGGCGTTAATCCCCTTGATATTTGGGGACCCGTTACAAGAAGGATTTAGAAAACAGGGAGAAAGAAGGAAAGCAGGGTGGACAGGACAAGGAGCGATAGGCGTAGGGGACAGTTTAGTTTGCGTACGAGCGCTGTTGAGTGTAATTTAGAAAACCTCAAAAGAGTGCGCGGCAACCGAGGTGAGCCAGGAGGTGACTGGCTAGGTAACCGATAGCTCGGGTGCCGTCTGTGCTCGGCACAGACTGATGAACCAGAGCCCCCAGGGCGTACTGGGGCAGGTAGCTGAAGTCTGGTATACTAAGTAGGAATGTTTTGATCTGTAGTTCATTGACGTTGGGTCGGTCTGCCAACTCCTGCACTGCCAGCAAGGTGGATGTTGGCGACCTTGTCTGCGTGGTGAAGGATCTCGGATCGCTCTTCGAAAACAGAGTGAAGTGCACAGAAGTATGTGACAGTTACTAACGCCTGGTGAGCAAGTCAAATTGTGTATGTGAAGTACAACGTGTCGTGAAAGAGTGCGAGGAGAAAGCAAGGGGGAGCCTTGAATTTACGCATCTGTCTTGTACCCTAGTAGTGACGTCTGAGTTGGGGTCGAGAAGTGGGTCGACCGGGGACCTGTAATAAGGTGACATGGAAATACATTTATTTTTTTATTTTTTTTGTGAGGGGGATGCAGAGAGCTGTTTTGGAGCAGTAGCTGGCTCCCTGGTGAAGATGTGAGCCCTAAGATACTTCCCCTTTTTTTTTTTTTTTTTTTGTATCCTGAGGGGAATATTGTCCAAACCTGGTGCAGGGTGGACCAACTGGAACTCAAACTGACCTGCATGGGGAAAGGGACAGAGAACGGTGAGTAGTCATGTTGTTACTGGAGATGATGAATGGCTGATGTTTGAACCACTTGTCGAATGCTCGCAGCAATTGCGAGGAACACAGCCTTACTGAGAAGGCGAAAGAAGGAAAGTTTGTGAATTGTGAGTATGTAGGAATGACCGTCCGTGAGGAAGCTGGAATAGTTGGAGTAAGTTTTGTGTATGTAAATGCTTGATGGTTTTAAAAAATAATTATTTATTTATTTTTTTGAATTTTCTTATTTTTTTTATTTTTATTTTTTATTTTTTTTGTACAGCGTGAGGTTTGGGGAATGGTTCGTACGTAATCGTAACGCTGATGCGACTGGTAACGACCTGGCACTTTGTATTGCCGACGATCTGAATCGTTTGAGCCGATGCTACAACTGGGTTCGGATCGGTTGGAAGGGTCTGTTTGTGCTGGGAAGCCGAGTCATTGAGTCGGTGGTGCGACTGGACTTGGATCGATCGATGAGGTTTGTATGCCATGGATTCGAATCTTTGGGCCGATGCTACGACTGGATTCGGGTCGGTTGGAGAGTGCTAGTTGCTAGAGATCCGAGTCGTTTGAGCCGGTGGTGCGACTGGACTCGGATCGATTGTGTTTGCCAAGGATCCGAAACTTCGAGCCTAAGCTACGACTGGGTTTGGAATCGGTTAGAGGTTTGTTTGCTAGAGATCCAAATCGTTTGAGCCGGTGGTGCAAATGGACTTGGATGGACAGTGTTAGCCAGTGATCCAAATGTTGAGCCGTTGCTACGCCTGTGTTTTGGATCGGTTAGTGAGGTTGTTGCTGGAGATCCGAGTCGTTTGAGCCGGTGGTGCGACTGGACTCGGATCGGTTGGGTTTGCCGAGGATCCGAATCTAAGAGCCGATGCTACAACTGGATTCGGACCGGTTAGGGAAGTTTGATGCTAGAGATCCGAGCCGATTGAGCCGGTGATGCGACTGTGCTCGGATCGGTTGTGTCTGCCGAGGATCCGAATCTTAGCCGATGCTACAACTGGATTCGGATCGGTTAGGGAAGTTTGATGCTAGAGATCCGAGCCGATTGAGCCGGTGATGCGACTGTGCTCGGATCGGTTGTGTTTGCCGAGGATCCGAATCTTGGAGCCGATGCTACGACTGGATTCGGATCGGTTAGGGAAGTTTGATGCTAGAGATCCGAGCCGATTGAGCCGGTGATGCGACTGTGCTCGGATCGGTTGTGTTTGCCGAGGATCCGAATCTTGGAGCCGATGCTACGACTGGATTCGGATCAGTGTGGTTGTGTTGTGAGGATGGGGTTATTGATGCGCTGGGATCCGAATCACGGCGCCGGAGATGCGACTGGACTCGGATCGACTGTCTGGTGTTTCGAAGGTGAGGGGGCTTGTGATTGCCGAGGGTCCGAACTGTAGTGCCGCTGTTTTGCGACTAGGTTCGGACCGGACTGTTCGGTGTATGGTGTGTGTGTAGTAAGAGGTGTAGGGCATCAGTTGGGTGAAGGGAGAGTATCGTAGGAGGTGTAGGGCGTCAGTAGGTGCGATGGGGTTTGTAGAAGGTGTGGCGTGTGAGGAGCCATTAAGCCTTCGGCCTATGCAATGTGTCTGATACAAATCGGTTGTAAAATGTATAAAATGAAGCGAATACGAATTGGTAGTGAGGAGTATTAGTTAATCTGATACAAATTGGTTGTATGGTGTATGCCACCCCTTGCTCTGAAAGCTAACACCTATCAACCACCCATCCCCCCAGGCTAATCCAGTGCAGAGAAGGCACCAGGTGGGTCTAATTACCACCTAGCTCAGCCACAGAAACCCATAGAAACAATACATTCTCATCTCAAAATGAATGAGACTTGAATCCAATGGACAGTGACTTTTATAACCAGTGAAGCCTATGGCGAGTGTTATCGGGCAACGACCGACAGCGGCTCGGAGACTTGGATGTACGAATGAATTGTATGTTTGGCAGAAGGAACTTATAAATGTACTACGCCTGTGCTGAATGATGCCTGAATACGAGCGACAACAACTCAGGGGCAGGCTTTTTATGCAAGGGGTGCAGGATGAAAAGCATAACAAACCGCAAGATTGTACCTGATATGAAAAGTTCAGATACTACCTGCGACCGTGAGCGGGAACCGCTTCCGAAGACCCCGAACGAAGAAGCCGAAATGTACCTGTGATCGCATGCGCCGACTCACGAATATGAGGTGAGTGGGGAAGAGTCAGCCCAGTGACATGTAGTACCGCGCACTAGAGCCGACACTGACCATCGTGGATGGTCTGCTTAAGTACCCCTCGAACTCCTCCCATAATTTCAGGCCAGCATACTGGCCTTCCTATAGAGAGAGAGAGAGAGATCTCTCTAATATAAACACACACATACACCTAGAGCTTGGGCGATTTTCCCCCCCAAAAAATCAGCGATTTTATTTATTTTTTCTAAAAAAACTTGATTTACGATTCGAATCAAGTTTTTTTTTTTTATGGACACCGCGCTGGTCCTGAGGAGCTGCGGGCAGGAGTTTTTAGGCGAGGTCGCGGCTTTGGCCTAGTCCGCGGCATCCGGCCTTGCCTAAAAACTCCTGCCCGCAGCTCCTCAGGACCGGCCTGGGGAAAAAAATAGATTTTGTCTGAATCTATTTGACCTATCAACTAGATTTTTAAATCGAATCGATTTTTTGCACAGCCCTACATACACCTACACAGACTCCACCTTTGAACAATTGATACCACAGATCATTAACACATTTAATTGATTTCACCACTCATTCAAGTGGATGGTGACTACACCTGTTTTTGCCAAAAGAAAAAGGGGGATATAAAATGTTGAGCCAAAAAATATAAGAAAAGTGAGAAAAAAAGGCTGTTATAGAAATTGCTGCATAAGATGTTTACACGTTGTTCTTCCAAAAAAATGGAAGAGAGAAAAAAAAAGGAAAGATAGATATAGATAGATATATATATATATATATATATATATATATATATATACCGGTAAGTCAAAAATACTTAATAGTGACAGAACTACTATTGAAAGATTATGTTAAAAATAAACAATTAAGCAGAAGTGGCAGAAAAGAGAGATTAAAAAACAGGCACAGAAAGAGCTCACAAGGAACAGGCAACAAGTGCAAAATGAACAATAAAACTAAAATAAGATAGGATGATTTTATTTGAGGAATAGATCCACATCCCATCTATGGTTCATGTCTGTAGTGATGCGTGTCCCCAACAGAAAAATCCACTTGACTTCCTGTTCCAGCAGCCTTCTATATAGTTTTGTTTTAATACGTCTATATCAGTGTTTCTCAACTCCAGTCCTCAAGGCGCCCCAACAGGTCATGTTTTCAGGATTCCCCTTTAGATGAAATGGCTGTGGTAATTACTAAGGCCGTGAAACTGATTAAATCACATGTGCAAAATAATGGAAAACCTGAAAACATGACCTGTTGGGGCGCCTTGAGGACTGGAGTCGAGAAACACTGGTCTATATTCATCTAAGGATAATGTTAAATCCACAAATGTGACCTTTTCTCTACGTAAATCGCATGTAAAACTCAAATTGTAAGGATTATCACCAAGATTCCTCATAAATGATTTCAATTCTTCCTCAGTACCTGACCAAAAAATGAGGACGTCGTCGATGTACCTGTACCAGGATAAAATCCTGGACAGGCACACAGACAATGCCCTCCCTCCATCAAAGAGCCAACTCTCCCAATCGCCCAAATAGATGTTAGCATAAGCCGGGGCACATTTCATGGCCGTGCCGTGGGCCTAACAGTAATGCCTACCGTCAAACTGAAATTTGTTATTTTTTAGCAGGAATTTGTCAAACCATGAATCGGACCGAGACAGAAGTACAGTTAAATCACACTTGTTTCATAATAATAATAAAAAGATAAACAGAGTAAAGCCTCGTACACACGGACGGACTTTTTGCCAACAAATTTCAAAATGAGCAAGTTTGACAAAAAATCCGACCCGTGTACGCTCCATCGGACAAACTTTTTTGGTTTTCATCGGACAAATGTTCGGTCTGCAAACGGACAAACTTTTCGCCAACAAAAGTCTGATGGAGCAAAGTCCGACTGTGTGTACAGAAATCCATCGGACTTTTGTCCGATGGACAAATAAGCATGCCCAGAACCAATGTTATAATCAACCAACAATAGCAGAAGTTGACCAAAAGGTGGCGGTAAAGAGCAGAAAAACCACGTGATGTTGGAAAAGTTTTGGGAAAGTTTGCAGAAAAGTCCTGCCGTGTGTATGCTATGGGTGTGCCCGGCCAACTCCCTTCGGACAAAAATCCACAGAAAAGTTTGTTTGAAGTCCGACCGTGTGTACGAGGCTTAAGCGTAGTCTAAATATAGCCAGAGTTCAGGAACCAGATCTGATAGTCAGCCAAGCCAAATGTCAGAGAGCCAGAGAAGAACGTGTAGAACACCAAGCGGGATCAGAAGCCAGAAGGAACGTCAGCCAAGCAAGTCTTCAACAGGAACACAGGAGATAGTCTCTGTGATGTTGACCAAGGCGAAGGCAGAAATCAACTGATATGGAAGGCTTAAGTAGGCAGGACTGACGAGCAGGATCATCAACAGGTGAGTCACTGTGGAGCGATAGGAGCTGGCAATTAGTCGGAAAATTGATACCATACAAATGGCTGCAAAATTTTGTCTATGTATTCAATGATTCTCTCCGTGACTGATCCCACCCTTGAGATAATGGGATGGCCTGAAGGGTTGTCCATAGACTTATGAACCTTCGGGAGTGCATAAAATGCTGGCACCTTCGGAAAGTCCACTTTAAGATATTTGATTGTTTCTTTGTCAATTAGTGGCTAGAGCGCGATCAAGAATAGTGAATACTCTATTTTCATCCCTTTCCAGATTGATGTTAGGGATGGGAGTATACCACTGTCTATTATTCAGTATTTGTTGACCTATTCTCATATATCTTATCTGATCCATCAAGACAATGCCCCCCCCCCCCCTGTCCGCAGCCTTAATTATCAGATCAATTCAATTGATTAATTGGTATACAGAAGGGCACGCTCACTCAGCCACCTTCTGGTACACAGTTACATCACTTGGAAACCCCCCTGTTACACTGTATGCACGGGTATGACTCGTTGTGGGAGCTGTGAGTTTTGCCACTACATGATAGAGGGTGACTCTTTAAAACTACCCACAGGGAGACTCCTACAATGTAGACAGAAAGTCAACTGTGCCACTTTGGGGGTAGGTTATGTATTTATATGTTCTTGCAACTCATTTTATGTGGGGAAGACTATTAGACCTGTTCGTGAAGGGTTCCAGGAACAAATCTTTGAGATCAAGACTTACCATCTGAAGGCCCCATTGGCTAGACATGTATGTTTACAACATGATAGGGACCCCCGTTGTCTCAAGTGTTGGGTTCTTAAAGTGATCCCCCAGGATAAAAGGAGTGGAATTTTGATCAACTGGTCCTCCAACATGAAGCCCGTTGGATTTGGGAGTTGGAGGCCACTAAGGCCCCTGGCTTAAATGACAGTTTAAGTTTTGCCCCTTTTTTTAAATAATGAAGGCTTTATTGTGTGCAATTTTTTTTTTTCTTCTTAACTCACTGTACATATTAAGTTTTTGTTATTGTATATGAATTTTCTCTATTTTCATTCAACATTGTGTTTGAATTGGGGAGTGGGTCCTGCCGCCCTGTTGCTGTTTCTGGACTTGCTGGGCCTTATGGATATGTCACATGTGATTTGACTCCCTCTTGTGGAGACCCACATTAATCTTACTAATGTTGAATCTGTATAACTTTATAGGTAGTGACACTATCCAGTGCTCCTGCGCTGCCTTGTGGGATACATGGTAGCGCTGCCCAATATTTGAGGTGATAAAACCACTACGCATATCCCATTATGGTGAGCTTGCATGTGATATGCTTTGACGCTGGCGCGGCATGCTTGGAGGCATGCCACTGTAGCCATTTAAAGACCGGGGGATGCACATGGCGACAGGACCACATTTAATCTTGCTTTAAAGCAGCCGGCAGAGACAGACAAAACCGGTCAGGCTATACCCCTTGACTACCTCTTGTTTTTGACCACTCATTCATATTAACACCCAAGGAACGACATATCCTGTTAAAGGAAGATTTCCTTATTCATTCAAGGACCATGATGCTCTACGGGATCTGATAAGTATACACACATACATTTGGAGCAGGTCATTTCCCTCTTGAGTATTTTGATTATGGATTACAATTGGTCCCTTTGGGACCAGAATTGGTAGTTCTATTGCACAATGTGATTTTGTCTGTGGATTATTTATACCGTGTGAGGGAGGCAGCTCAGGATACAGAGTGGTTTACAGCAGAACTCTGATATCATCTATACAATCCTTTACAACCTTAAATCCTGATCCTGATACCTCATCTGGACCACTGTCACAACCATCATTTTCCCCTTGGACTGTGTTTACTACCCTTGAGCAATCATTGGATCTATAGACTGTTTACTATTTTCAACCACAAGGATCCTTTATGAATAGTATCAAAGGTTATGATGGCATATACAGTTTCCAGGAAAACGTCATCTGATAAGTGTAGCAATACCCCCTAGAGCAGTGGTCCCCAACCTTTTTGGCACCGAGGACCGGCGTTGTGGAATGGAATCGTGCCAAGGCCCGGGTGGCGGGGGGGTGGGGTTGGGTTGTTATGTAGCTTTTCGCGGGCAGTTTGTCGGGGAAATGGCTGGTGTTAGCGCCTCAATCATCACAGAACAATGGCTGATATGGTGTTGGGATGATTGAAGCGCATTATTTCTGTCATTGCATTGTAATATAAAATGAAATAGTTCAAACTCACCATAATGCAGAATCTGCCACCAGATGCGGTTTGTCACTTGCCACGTCGCCTTCCACCAGGTGTGGATTGTCACTTGCCACGTCACCTGCCACCAGGTGTGAATTGCCATGTCACCTGCCACCAGATGTGGATTGTCGCTTGCCACCTCGCCTGCCACCAGATGTGGATTGTCGCTTGCCACAACACCTGCCACCAGGTGTGGATTGCCATGTCGCCTGCCACCAGGTGTGGATTGCCACGTCGCCTGCCACCAGGTGTGGATTGTTGCTTGCCACGTCACCTGCCACCAGGTGTGGATTGCCATGTCACCTGCCACCAGATGTGGATTGCCACGTCGCCTGCCACCAGATGTGGATTGTTGCTTGCCATCTCGCCTGCCACCAGATGTGGATTGTCGCTTGCCACAACACCTGCCACCAGGTGTGGATTGCCATGTCACCTGCCACCAGATGTGGATTGCCATGTCGCCTGCCACCAGATGTGGATTGTTGCTTGCCATCTCGCCTGCCACCAGATGTGGATTGTCGCTTGCCACAACACCTGCCACCAGGTGTGGATTGCCATGTCACCTGCCACCAGGTGCGGATTGCCACATCGCCTGCCACCGGGTGCGGATTGCCACGTCACCTGCTACCAGATGTGGATTGCCACGTCACTTGCCACCAGGTGTGGATTGCTACTTGCCATGTCACCTGCCACCAGGTGTGGATTGCCACCTGCCACCAGAGGTGGTTTGCCACCTGCCAGTAGATTTGTTTGTCACCTGCCGTGGTGGCAGCACAGGCAGGTGAGGGAGAACAGCGGTAATGCGGGGCGGGCGGTGAGAGATGATCTCTCTGCTCCTGCGCCTCGCTGCAGTATAGCAGCCCCGCTGTGTGGGCAGAAGTGCCGCGTTATGGGCGGGCGCCGAGAGATGATCTCATCTCTCTGCTCCCGCGCCTCACCGCAGTATAGGAGCCCCGCTGTGTGGGCGGAAGTGCCGCGTTCCGGGCGGGCGGCGAGAGATGATCTCATCTCTCTGCTCCCGCGCCTCACTGCAGTAGGAGCCCCGCTGTGTGGGCGGAAGTGCCGTGATCCGGGCGGGCGGTGAGAGATGTCATCTCTCTGTTAGCCCGCTGCCGCACCTCACACAGTGCAGCCTTCGCGGCCCATCTGCAAATAGGCCACGGCCCGGCAGTGGGCCGCGGACCGGGGGTTGGGGAACCCTGCCCTAGAGGGCCGCTGGTTAGTTTTGGGTTTTGCACGTTACCTCTTCAGCTGCGTTGTCCGGGTAGGAAAGTCTGTAGTAATGCAATGTCCACACAGATGTAAAACCTTGAACAGTTAGGCTTTATTTTTCTTATGCAGTAAACTTTGAGAAGTAGAAGGTATAGAAGAGAAGGGGAAGGTTCAGGCACTCGCCACAAGATATAACAGTCTCAGATCAAAGTCACTCACCACTCTCAATGTTAGAGTGGGTATTGGTCACCTGGATAGTCCCCTCTCACATGGCCTAGCAGCCGGGATGACACACGAATCAGCAAGAGGGCAGTCTCTGCCACAGACTGCCCAAGATGAAGTAGGCCTGTGCCACAGACCTGTTTAACTGTACAAAGTCTCTGCCACAGACCTGTTTGAAGTTGAGCAAATGGATAGTCCAAGAATCCTCTGCCACAGGATTTCAAAGTCCCAAACTTCCAGCCGTACAGTTTAAAGAGCCTTTAAGCCAATCCGGCGAACTGCAGGGCTTGTAGTGCAATGGATACCTCCTTAATAAAGTTGCCAGGCCTCACCCGAGACAGCAGCATTTTGCGGTCTCCTCCGGGGCAGATCCTCCCCTGGTCTCCTTCATTAAGATGCTTCTTCCCCATTTGGACGGACAGCTTGGGATCCCTTCTCTGGACATAGGCCCCAGCCAAACTAGCTGGGCCTACTAGGTAGCGATGTAGCCTTGGGCCAACGTGGCCCCGAGACCAGGACCACACACACACACCTCGCGCCCAGAGGGCTGCGGGGCGAGAATGGGCCCAATCAATGGCGTCTGCCCCTTAAGTACCCCTCCCAGCAGGTTGACCACTCCTACTATACCACTGCCGAGAAGGGCCACTCAATGTACCACGATCTGCCCGTGTTCCAACAGGTGCCTGAGGTGGTAACGCCACCTACAGGCAAAAAGGGAAATTATTGCCAGGCAAACCACGACTAAGACAGAGGCGAATTTCAAAGTAAATCAACCGTCTGAGCCCAACTACTGGCTCAGACATCCCTCTAAATTTAAATAGCGTCCCAACCTTTTGGGATGGGCGCTACATAAGCATAAGTGCGGTTGACATTGTCAACTGAACGGAAGAGACTTAAGGACATTGTCCAGGATTGTGACCCGGATTTTTGCATGAAGCGTGGTATCAGATTCCATTATCCACCATCTAAGACTTATATTTTTCAATTCCCAGAATGCAGGCCCATCCTTGTAGATATATATAAGGCTAAACAAACTGTCACTTCCCTGAAGCCTCAAAGGGAAGATATAGCCAACTTGTCTGCAGTCCAAGCAGGGGAAGAGGCATGTGCACACTGAAGGCTCCCAGATGTCTACCTGTCATTGATTTATGTCAAAGATCAGGGGGATATATTTTATCACTCATAAAAACTAAAATATTCGTTTGAGAGAGATGGAAATAATTATTTCTGATTGTACACATTTTGGGGTATGAGTGCATATAAAATTGTATGTGTAGTATGGATAGAATTCAGGAAAAAGCCCCAAAACGGTTGTATGTGGCCCACTCAGGATAGCCAAGTGATGATTGGTCTTGTTGCAGGAGGAATGATGCACTATTGTTGGAAATCGTATCCCCTGACCCAGGTTTTAGAACCATTCATGGCTCATTCAATTCTAGTCACTTTAAACACAGAATCGTCCAGCGGGCTGGGAACACCCCCCAGAGTTGATTGGCCAAGGGATAAAGTCCAGCCCACATTCATCACTCAATAAATTGAGGAGCATGAGCTATGGGATGTGTGACTCACATGGAGCTAGTTCGAGCCTGGTGAATTCCACTTTCTGACATGCTCGCGTCACAGGATAAAACTTGATAAAGTTTTATTTCTGGCTTTATCCTTTTTATTTTTAAAGCCAATAGCCAAACTGTGTATGTTCTTTTTGTCTTTTTTTTTTGTAATTTTTTTTCTTTGTGTATACCGTATATTATGCACTGCCCACTTTCGGGATATTAAATTGGCTTCTGTTTACTAAGCTAGGACTCATATCCCTAGAGAGATTGTTGTAGTGTCTATGTGCTCGGTCTAGGTTCCTTACTAATCTGTATGCAATTGTACTGTGTGTTGACAGATTGCATGCAGATTGTAAACTGGCAGATCTGCCAGAAGGAGATCTGTGTTTGTGTATGGATGCCTAGCAGACTAGTCAGTGAACAAACTGTTGTGGTGGCAAGCTACTGTGAGTTGTGTGTCTGGTGTGGACAGTGAGAAGAGTGATTAACCACTTGACCACTGGGCACTTAAACCCCCTTAATAACCAGACCAATTTTCAGCTTTCGGTGCTCTCACATTTTGAATGACAATTACTCAGTCATACAACACTGTACCTATATGAATTTTTTGTCCTTTTTTTCACACAAATAGAGCTTTCTTTTGGTGGTATTTAGTCACCGTTGGGTTTTTTATTTTTTGCGCTATAAGAGAAAAAAGACTGAAAATTCTGTAAAAAAATGATTTTTTTTTTCGTTTCTGTTATAAAATTTAGCAAATTACAATTTTTTCTTCATAAATTTTGACCAAAATTTATACTGCTACATATCTTTGGTAAAAATAAGTACAAATTGGTGTATATTATTTGGTCTTTGTGAAAGTTATAGAGTCCACAAGCTATGGTGCCAATATCTGAAAATTGATCACACCTGAAGTACTGACGGCCTATCTCATTTCTTGAGACCCTAACATGCCAGAAAAGTACAAATACCCCCCAAATGACCCCTTTTTGGAAAGAAGACACTCCAAGGTATTTAGAAAGAGGCATTGTAAGTTTTTTGAAGTTGTCATTTTTTCCCACAATTCTTTGCAAAATCAAGATTTTTTTTTCTCTTTTTTTTTTTTTCACAAAATTGTCATATTAGCAGGTTATTTCTCACACACAGCATATGCATACCACAAATTACACCCCAAAACACATTCTGCTATTACTCCCGAGTATGGCGATACCACATGTGTGAGACTTTTACACAGCGTGGCCACATACAGAGGCCCAACATGCAGGGAGCACCTTCAGGCGTTCTGGAGCACCCAGGCCAATTCTGACATTTCTCTCCTACATGTAAAAATCATCATTTGTTTGCTAGAAAATTACATAGAACCCCAAAACATTATATATGTTTTTTTAGCAAAGACCTTAGAGAATATAATGGGGGTCGTTGCAACTTTTTATCTCGCACGATATTTGCGCAGCAATTTTTTTAACGCGTTTTTTACGGAAAAAAAATGTTTTGTGCTAAAAAAAAATAAAACAGTAAAGTTAGCCCAATGTTTTTACATAATGTGAAAGATGAAGTTACGCCGAGTAAATAGATACCTAACATGTCACCCATCAAAATTACACACGCTCGTGGAATGGCGCCAAACTTCGCTACTTAAAAATCCCCATAGGCGACGCTTTAAATATTTTTACTGGTTACATGTTTTGAGTTACAGAGGAGGTCTAGGGCCAGAATTATTGCTCTCGCTCCAACGTTCGCGGCGATACCTCACATGTGTGGTTTGAACACCGTTTTCATATGTGGGCGGGACTTACATATGCGTTCGCTTCTGTATGCGAGCTCACGGGGACAGGGGCGCTTAAAAAAATATATATTTTTTTTTTATTGTTCATTTTACTTTATTTATTTTAGTTTGACATGTTTTTCCGCCCCAAAATTTTTTTTGATCACTTTTATACCTATTACAAGGAACGTAAACATCCCTTGTAATAGGAATATGGCATGACAGGTCCTCTTTACAGTGAGATATGGGGTCAATAAGACCCCACATCTCACCTCTAGGCTGGGAAGCCTGAAAAAAAACAATCCTGGCTTTGATCATAGCGGTGAGTCGGTAGAAGCACCGGAGGGTGGCGGGGGGGGGGGGACGACGACATCCCCTCTCGCCTCCCGTAAGAATGATCAAGCGGTGGAACAGCCGCTATGATCGTTCTTATGGTGCAGGGAATCGCCGGCTGAAAAAGCTAATATCTGAATGATGCCTGTAGCTGCAAGCATCATTCAGATATCCCCGCACAAAGTCAAGGACGTCATATGACGGTTGGCGGGCGGGAAGTGGTTATTGCGGAGTATTTGCCGGGCATTGCGGAGTATTTGCCGGGCATTGCGGAGTATTTGCCGGGCATTGCGGAGTATTTGCCGGGCATTGCGGAGTATTTGCCGGGCATTGCACAGGGGGTATTGCGCAGAGTATTGCAGAGTATTGTGCAGGGTATTGCAGAGTATTGTGCAGGGTATTGCAGAGTATTGTGCAGGGTATTGCAGAGTATTGTGCAGGGTATTGCAGAGTATTGTGCAGGGTATTGCAGAGGGTATTGTGCAGGGTATTGCAGAGTATTTTGCAGAGTATTGCGCAGGGTATTGCAGAGTATTGCACCAGGGTATTGCAGAGTATTGCACCAGGGTATTGCAGAGTATTGCACCAGGGTATTGCAGAGTATTGCACCAGGGTATTGCAGAGTATTGCACCAGGGTATTGCAGAGTATTGCACCAGGGTATTGCAGAGTATTGCACCAGGGTATTGCAGAGTATTTTGCAGAGTATTGCGCAGGAATGGCTGAGCAGGGATGGATGGATAGATTGCTGGATCTGTGACTGCAATTGTCACAGATCCAGCCCACAGCTGACATGGGGGAGGGAGCTGACATGATCTGCTCCCTCCCCTCTCCTCTCACACTGTACCGATCGGTACAGAGAGGGGAGGGAGGAACCGGCGTCATCACATGACGCCGGTCTGTTTACAAGTGATTGCTCCGTCATTTGACGGAGCGATCACGTGGTAAACGGCTGCTATCAGCGGTGATTTACCGCGATTCGTGATGCGCCGGGTCCTCTGGACCCGGCGGTCACGGAGATTCCCGTGTGCGCGCCCCAGGGGGCACGCGGGAGCGCGATTCTGGGAGGACGTTATATAACGTCCTCCCAGAGTTAAGCAACCACCTTGTCGACGTTATTTGTCGGCAGGTGGTTGCCAAGTGGTTAACCACTTAAGCCCCGGACCATTTGGTAGCTAAAGGACCAGAGGTGAATTTAGAATTTTGCACTGCGCTGCTTTAACTGTAAATTGTGCGGACATGCAATGTTGTACCCCAACGAAATTTGCGTCCTTTTCTTCCCACAAATAGAGCTTTCTTTTAATGGTATTTGATTGCCTCTGCGATTTTTATTTTTTGCGATATAAACGGAAAAAGACCGAAAATTTTGAAAAAAAATGATATTTTCTACTTTTTGTTATAAGAAAAATCGAATAAACTCAATTTTAGTCATACATTTAGGCCAAAATGTATTCAGCCACATGTCTTTAGTAAAAAAAATGTCAATAAGCGTATATTTATTGGTTTGCGCAAAAGTTATAGCGTCTACAAACTAGGGTACATTTTCTGGAATTTACACAGCTTTTAATTTATGACTGCCTATCTCATTTCTTGAGGTGCTAAAATGGCAGGGCAGTACAAAACCCCCCCAAATGACCCCATTTTAGAAAGTAGACACCCCAAGGAAATTGCTGAGAGGCATGTTGAGCCCATTGAATATTTTTTTTTTTCCCAAGTGATTGAATAATGACAAAAAAAAAAAAAAAAAAATTACAAAAAGTTGTCACTAAATGATATATTGCTCACACATGCCATGGTTATATGTGGAATTGCACCCCAAAATACATTCTGCTGCTTCTCCTGAGTACGGGGATACCACATGTGTGGGACTTTTTAGGAGCCTAGCCGCGTACGGGCCCCCGGAAACCAAGCACCGCCTTCAGGATTTCTAAGGGCGCAAATTTTTGATTTCACTCCTCACTACCTATCACAGTTTCGAAGGCCATAAAATGCCAAAATAGCACAAAACCCCCCCAAATGACCCCATTTTGGAAAGTAGACACCCCAAGCTATTTACTGAGAGGCATGATTAGTCCATGGAATATTTTATATTTTGCCACGAGTTGCGGGAATATGACAAACTTTATTTTTTTTGCACAAAGTTGTCACTAAATGATATATTGCTCACACATGCCATGGTTATATGTGGAATTGCACCCCAAAATACATTCTGCTGCTTCTCCTGAGTACGGGGATACCACATGTGTGGGACTTTTTGGGAGCCTAGTCGCGTACGGGACCCCAAAAACCAAGCACCGCCTTCAAGGTTTCTAAGGGCATAAATTTTTGATTTCACCCCTCACTACCTATCACTACCTATCACAGTTTTGAAGGCCAAAAAATGCCAAGACGGCACAAAACCCCCCAAATGACCCCATTTTGGAAAGTAGACACCCCAAGCTATTTGCTGAGAGGCATGTTGAGCCCATTGAATATTTTTTTTTTTTTTGTCCCAAATGATTGAATAATGACAAAAAGAAAAAAAAAAGAAAAAATGTACAAAAAGTTGTCACTAAATGATATATTGCTCACACATGCCATGGTTATATGTGGAATTGCACCCCAAAATACATTCTGCTGCTTCTCCTGAGTACGGAGATACCACATGTGTGGGACTTTTTGGGAGCCTAGCCGGGTACGGGGCCCCAAAAACCAAGCACCGCCTTCAGGATTTCTAAGGGCGTAAATTTTTGATTTCACTCCTCACTACCTATCACAGTTTTGAAGGCCATAAAATGCCAAGATAGCACAAAACCCCCCAAAATGACCCCATTTTGGAAAGTAGACACCCCAAGGAAATTGCTGAGAGGCATGTTGAGCCCATTGAATATTTTTTTTTTGTCCCAAGTGATTGAATAATGACAAAAAGAAAAGAAAAAAAAATGTACAAAAAGTTGTCACTAAATGATATATTGCTCAAACATGCCATGGTTATATGCGGAATTGCACCCCAAAATACATTTGGCTGCTTCTCCTGAGTACGGGGATACCACATGTGTGGGACTTTTTGAGAGCCTAGCCGCGTACGGGCCCCCGAAAACCAAGCACCGCCTTCAGGATTTCTAAGGGCACAAATTTTTGATTTCACTCCTCACTACCTATCACAGTTTTGAAGGCCATAAAATGCCAAGATAGCCCAAAACCCCCACAAATGACCCCATTTTGGAAAGTAGACACCCCAAGCTATTTGCTGAGAGGCATGGTGAGTATTTTACAGCTCTCATTTGTTTTTGAAAATGAAGAAAGACATTTATTTTTTATTTTTTCAATTTTTAAAACTTTGTGACAAAAAGCGAGATCTGCAAAATACTCAACATACCTCTCAGCAAATAGCTTGGGGTGTCTACTTTCCAAAATGGGGTCATTTGGGGGGGTTTTGTGCCATCTGGGCATTCCATGGCCTCCGAAACTGTGATAGGCAGTGAGGAGTGAAATCAAAAATTTACACCCTTAGAAATCCTGAAGGCGGTGCTTGGTTTTCGGGGTCCCGTACGTGGCTAGGCTCCCAAAATGTCTCACACATGTGGTATCCCCGTACTCAGGAGAAGCAACAGAATGTATTTTGGGGTGCAATTCCACATATAACCATGGCATGTTTGAGCAATATATCATTTAGTGACAACTTTTTGTACATTTTTATTTTTTTTTGGTCATTATTCAATCACTTGGGACAAAAAAAAAAAATATTCAATGGGCTCAACATGCCTCTCAGCAAATAGCTTGAGGTGTCTACTTTCCAAAATGGGGTCATTTGGGGGGGTTTTGAACTGTCCTGGCATTTTATGCACAACATTAGGAAGCTTATGTCACACATCATCCACTCTTCTAACCACTTGAAGACAAAGCCCTTTCTATCACTTTTTGTTTACATGAAAACATTTTTTTTTTGCAAGAAAATTATGTTGAACCCCCAAACATTATATATATTTTTAAAGCAAAGGCCCTA
Source organism: Rana muscosa (assembly GCA_029206835.1). Lineage (NCBI taxonomy): Eukaryota > Metazoa > Chordata > Amphibia > Anura > Ranidae > Rana > Rana muscosa. The sequence goes on from JARGYO010000094.1 coordinate 33,928,547, forward strand.
CAGATTAAAATAGTGGGTGTTGCATTTTTTTTTTCCACACAGTATTTGCGCAGCGATTTTTCAAACGCATTTTTTGGGGGAAAAACACACTTTTTTATTTTTAATGCACTAAAAAACACTATATTGCCCAAATATTTGATGAAATAAAAAAGATGATCTTAGGCCAAGTACATGGATACCAAACACGACATGCTTTAAAATTGCGCACAAACGCGCAGCGGCGAGAAACTACATTCATTTTTAAAAGCATTTAAAAGCCTTTACAGGTTTCCACGTTAGATTTACAGAGGAGGTCTACTGCTAAAATTACTGCCCTCGATCTGACCTTCGCGGTGATACCTCACATGCATGATGCAATTGCTGTTTACATATGACGCTAGACCGACGCTTGCGTTCGCCTTTGCGAATGTAAATAGACAGCGGTGCTTTTTTTTTTTTTATTATTTATTTTGCTTTTTTATTTTATTTTTAAACTGTTCCTTCCATATTTTTTTTTTTTTATTGTTATCTCAGGGAATGTAAATATCCCCTATGATAGCAATAAGTAGTGACAGGTACTCTTTTTTTTTTGAAAAAAAATGGGGGGTTAGACCCTAGATCTTTCCTCTGCCCTCAAAGCATCTGACCACACCAAGATCGGTGTGATAAAATGCTTTCCCAATGGCGCTGTTTATATCCGGGGGGGGGCATTCCCTCCCACTGCTTGTAAAAGCAGTCTAGAGGCTAATTATCTGCTAGAATTGCTTTTACATGAAAGCCGGCCACTGGCTGAAAAGAATGATACCAAGATGATACCTAAACCCGCAGGCATCATTCTGATATAAACATTCAAAGTCCAGCAACATACCAGTACGTTGCTGGTCCTTGTTGGACATGTATTGTAATCTTTTTTTTCATGCAGCCTGTTGGCTGAACGAAAAAAAGAGATTGATCGGTGGGTATGCCCACCATTAGAATACCTCCCTTCATCCACCCACTTCTAATGATGGGCATATATGCCGAAGCATGGGGGCATCCTCCCGCAAAAAAGTTATGCCGCGTACACATGGTCGGACTTTTCCACGGGCAAGCCTTCGTCGGAATTTCGACCGTATGTACGCGGCATAAAAGGTTATGCCGCGTACACACGGTCAAACTTTTCCACGGGCAAGCCTCCATCGGAATTTCGACCGTATATACGCGGCATTAGGAGCAAAATCGCTCCTCCGCCCCTGCTGCCCCCATGCTTCGGCATATATGCTCTTTTTTTTAACTGTGGTGGTGAAATCACCTCCTACAGCGTTGGAGTCACGGCTTTATGTATCGTGGGAGCAAACGCTGTTGCTGTCAAGATAAATAGATCCGCGCTGCAACTGAATGGCGTACCTGCTAAGCAAATGGTGGTTAACATTAAAACAAAGTAACATTACAGTACAACAGTAAGACCTTACCATACCATACCTGCAAAGCAAATACCAAAACAAAACCTAGTAAAAAAATAAAACATTTTTTTAACGCAACCTGTGCCTAAAATATATATATATGCCGAAGCATGGGGGCATCCTCCCACAAAAAAGTTATGCCGCATACACACGGTCGAACTTTTCCACGGGCAAGCCTTTGTCGGAATTTCGACCGTATATACGCGGCATTAGGAGCAAAATCGCTCCTCCGCCCCTGCTGCCCCCATGCTTCGGCATATATGCTCTTTTTTTTTTAACTGTGGTGGTGAAATCACCTCCTACAGCACTGGAGTCACAACTTTATGTATCGTGGGAGCAAACGCTGTTGCTGTCAAGATAAATAATTCCGTGCTGCAGTTGAATGGCGCACCTGAAAACAAAAAATTACATACCTGAAAAGCAAGCATGATAAAACATTGCAGAATGAAATACAGTAAAAAAGAGCAGAACAATAGAGAGAAAATAGAGAGAGAGAGAGAACAATAAAACGACAACTATTTTTGTTTTTTTTATTTTATATTTTTTTGTGTTTTGTTTTTTACGTTTTTTTTTTTCTTTTTTACACTTTTTTTTGTAACTTTACAACTGTAATGGTTCGGGTCTCTCAAAATGTAATGGCATCTTGGGAGACCCTGTGTAAGTGTGTCCTTGTCTGTGAAATGCTGTACCCTACGCTAAAACTTCACTTTTGAGTGGTAGCGTTCAAAACATTCACCTTGGCAAAGACCAGGCTTGTCAGGACAGAGTGGACAATAATAACGGGTGTCACGCCTAAATCCGCGCTTGCTACAGACACGACATCTTTTTTGGGGGTTCGTTGGGTAGGGGTACTCGGGAGGAGATGCGTATAATGCCTCTCATGCAGCCGGCTTACTGCATTTGGTAGGGGATGGTGAGGTGCAGAACCGCCTGGATACAGGAGTTCTGTGACTATCTCATTCTGGAATTTTAGAAGAGATAAAGTCCCACCTGAAGCTCTGTATAGCACATGAGCGTTCAGCAAAGCCAATTGGAATAAGGATAGAGACACTTTTTTGTACCAGCGTCTCGCCTTACGGTCAATTAGATACGGCGCCAACAACTGGTCGTTGAGGTCCACCCCTCCCATATTTTGGTTATATTCGTGGACACAGAGGGGTTTCTCCACAACACCAGTCGCCGTACGAATTTGGACTGTCGTGTCTGCATGAAGGGAGGTAAGAAGGAAAACAAACATTCTTATTGTCCCTCCACTTCATAGCGAGCAAGTTATTACACTTCAAGCAGGCTCTCTCCCCCAGCCTAAGACGGGCATCTACAAGCCGCTGGGGAAAGCCCCGGCGATTAGGTCGCACGGTGCCACATGCTCCAATCTTATGATCAAACAAGTGACTAAACAGTGGCACGCTCGTGTAATAATTGTCCACATACAAGTGGTACCCCTTTCCGAATAAGGGTGACACCAAGTTCCACACTATCTTGCCAGCGCTCCCTATGTAATCCGGGCAGTTGACCGGCTCAACCTGACTATCTTTTCCCTCATAAACCATAAAGCTCCATACATAGCCTGTTGCCCTGTCACAGCACTTCTAGAGCTTGACCCCGTATCTGGCACGCTTGCTGGGAAGGTACTGCTTGAAAGCCAAGCGGCCAGAAAATTTAATCAGGGACTCATCAACGCAGACAACTTGATCGGGAATAAACAAGGCTGCAAAACGTTCGTTGAAGTGGATTATGAGGGGCCGAATTTTATAGAGCCGGTCGTATTCAGGGTCCCCACGTGGACGACAAAGTTCATTGTCGTTGAAATGCATGAACCGCAAAATCTGCTCGTATCGTTTCCTGGGCATGGAGGCAGAGAACACGGGCATGTGGTCAATTGGGTGCGTGGACCAATAAGCACGCAATGACGGGAATTTATGTGTGCCCATGTTGAGGGAAAGGCCCAGAAAGGTCTTAAATTCGGAAACCGTAATTGGTTTCCAATTTCTGGCAATTTTAGGCAACTGGGGGTTAGCGGCGATGAATTGACCAGCATATAATTTACTCTGGTCCACAATAGATCTATAGAGATCTTCCGTGAAAAACAGCGAATAAAAATCGATTGGCATAAAATCAGCTGTTTCCACCTGAATACCGGGTTGGGCAGTGAATGGGGGAAGTACGGGTTCTGCAGAAGTGGTGGGGACCCAATCAGGATAGGCGAATTCTGCAGGAAGAGCACTATGGGTACGACGGGCCTGCCTTTGTCTTCTTATTGGTGGGAGCGGGACATTACTTGTGCTTGCCACCTCGCCAGCTTGAACTGCACTTATGGGACTCGCCACATCACCACGTGATACTGCAGTGCTGGATGTACGCCCAGGCTGTACTAGGCCGCTGGTGCTTGCCAATTCACCAGAAGGAATAGCGGCGCTAGTACTCCTCTGCTCCATGATACGAGAGCCCTGCGGTTCTTGCTCCTCAACAACCTCAGAAGATCGGGATCGGGTACGCCTGACCTTAGCAGGGACCTCAACTTCGTCGTCAGAGCTATCTGACGTGGGGCCGCTGACGTCACTGTCTTCTACGGGAAGATATTCTGAGCCTGAATCTGACAGATACATGACCTCCTCTTCACTATCTGTCATGTTCAGAATCTCGTAGGCCTCTTTACTAGTGTACCTTCGACTTGCCATAAATTTAGGGGTACACTAGTAAGATTCACAGGAAAAAAAGCACCTGACTGTCGTCAGCAAATATATCAAACGCTACAAAAAAAACTTAGCGGTCGCAGGGATCAGGACTGTCTCTGCGAACGCTGCAGTTATGTGTTTTGTGTTTGGTAAGTGACAGTGATCGATCGATACTGCACTTGGGTGGGCTGGGCTGGGCTGGGCGGAGGGGGCTAAACGCAGGTGCTAGCAGGTATCTGGGCTGATCCCGCTAACACTGCGTTTTTGGGAACCCTAAACCGCTGGGGACGCTAGTATAGATCTGATCAGATACTATACCACTAAGGGAGGTGTATGCTTTGCGTGTGGGTGTTAGCGTTACTGGCACTAACCTAACGCTGCCTGGGGCGACGCAGACCCTCTCTGGTGCTAAAACCTAATTGATCTCACCCGCCGGCGATCAGGGGGGTTAAACCTTTATTGGGTTATATACGGCGGGTGCCCTGATGCTATAAAAAGCAAACTAATCAACCAGCGTCACCCGTAACCTTTATATGGTGATCACTGGTGAAAGGGTTAACTAGGGGCAATCAGGGGGTTAAAACCTTTATTAGGTTAAATATGGGGGTACCCGACGCTATATAAAAACCTGACGGGTTACATAAATAACTAACTGGGTAACCAGTGTCACCAGTGACGCTTATACGGTGATCACTGGTGAAAGGGTTAACTCTAGGGGTAATCAGGGGGTTAAAATAATATATGGGGGTACCTGACGCTCTAAAAACCTGCGGCGAAACTAAAAATAAATAACTGGCTATCTAGGGCACCACCGGCACTAAATACAGCGATCGAAAATACGATCGCTTAGTGACGCTGGCGTTAGGGGGTGAAAGGGTTACCTGGGGGGCGATCAAGGGGTTAAACCTTTATTAGGGGGGGTTAGGGGGCTACCCTGGACCTAAAGGGGCCTAATCCTAACTGCCCTGCAACTTTTTACTATCACAGATGACACTAAATGTAGTGATCAGTAAAATAAATGATCACTGCAATCAGTGACACTGTGATTGGGGGCTGGGGGGTGATCTGGGGGTGACTGGGGGGGTGAAAAGTGTGCCTATGTGTACCTAAGTGTCAGTGGACTGTTGGTGCACTAACCTGCTTCCTCTCTCCTCGGCGCCGGAATCGAAAAGACCGCCGCGAGGGAGATGACATCACTTCCTCCTGCCTGTGTTTACATCACATGGCGGAGGAAGCATTTTCATTGGCCGGGAGCGATCGCGAGGGGGTGGCCGAAATCGAATGGTCACCCCCCTCATCTCTGATCGCTCCCCAACGATAAACGGCCGCTCACTGTATAGGAGGGGGGTCCGATCGGACCCCCCAACTATACAAAGGCGATCACGTATGCTCTACGTGATTGTGCCTGTCGGTGCCATTCTGCCGACATATATATACAGTGAGCGGTCGTTAAGTGGTTAATAGGATATCTTGAGGAATCCTAGAAGTGTGTGCTTATTGATAGACTGCTCCCAACCCTTAGAGTGCACCTGATTGCATGTAATATTTGTATCTGCCTGTGAGTGGTCAGCCAGCTGAATTGGAATGGAGTCTCCCTCTAGTGGTGGCCATAGGTAGTGCAGCTATGAAAAGGGTATCACAGCCAATCTTACTAGCTCAAAGTAAGCTCCCCCTCATTCCCTCCTACCCCAGTCAAGGTCCTGGCCTTGGTTAGCCAGTCAACTTCGGCTTGAGTCCATTTTGGCAACAGTGAGCGGGATCTGCTTAGTACATTAGTTCATGGTTTACTCGTTTAAAGTGATTGTAAAGGTTTTATTTTTTTTTAAATAGCAAATATTTCATACTTCCCTGCTCTGTGCAAGGGTTTTGCACAGAGCCGGCCGATCCTCCTTTTCTGGAGTCCCCCGGCAGCGTTCCTGGCTCCTCCTCTTCGAGTGACCAAACAGAAAGCCGATTTCCAGAGGGGCACCCGTGCGATCTTGCTCTCGAGTCCTGCTGCTGCGTCTATTGACACAGACAGGAGGATTTGGCCCCGCCCCCGGCTCCCGTGTCACTGGATTTGATTGACAGCAGCAGGAGCCAATGGCTCCAGCTTGTTCTGCAAGTCAGTCAGTGGAACTAGCGAAACTCCCGCTGCAGCAGAAAAGGTCTGCTGGTAATGTGGAGTCCGGGGAAGAATGCGTACACAAAAGTTTCCTGGACAAGTTCCCAACCACTGACAAAGATGGTGATATGGACACTTTCTTACAGGAATTTGAAAGGACTTCTCAGTACTGACTGCCCAAGGAGCAATGGGCACAGTACCTCACACCACGGCTGAAAGGCAAAGCCCTGGATGTGTTTGCGAGTCTTCCAGAGAGCCAAGAGAGGGACTTTGAGGTCATTAAACAGGCCATTGTTAAACATTACCAACTCATGTCAGAGGTGTACCACAAGTGTTTTAGGACATTGTATCCAGGTCTTAATGATTGCTACCTTGTTTGCAGTTTGTGCACTGCTTTCCAGCAGTGGCTGAAGGGACTGTTTGTAAGCACCTTTGATACTCTGCAGGAGCAAAGGAACATTTTCTGTTGAGGTCCTGTAGTTTGTGCTGAACCAAGATCAAGACAACGGATCAAGCAGCCGAAATGGCGGACGCCTATGCAAATAACACAATGTCTGTCACCAGGAGGAGTACTGCACCCAACTGGAAAGGAGGAAAAGCAGCTAGACCCTCTTCTCAAGACAAACAGAGGACCAAGGTACCCAAACCTTCAGGAGCGACACCAACAGTTGTGGATAACTGGAGATGTTTTCTATGCCACAGGATGGGTCATCTCAGTGCGTTCTGCCTAGAGAAAAACAAAGATGCCCCACCTACCAAGCCAACCCCCACAGAGCCTACTGTCTTGTGTGCTTCCAGGAATGCAGGTGGTCTCTCTGCAGCCTGTGGGTGACAAAGTTACCACTGGCCTAAGGGACAGCAGAGCAGAGGTTAAATTAGTTCACCCTGAACTAGTGAGCCCTGAAGATCTGATTCCTGGTAAGACCATGAGTGTAAAAGATGTTGGGAGCATCAACCCCTGACGTACCCACGGCCTGTGTTTAATTAGACTGGGGAGTTGGGAGAGCAATGAGAGAAGTGGGAGTAACAGATGCCATTCCCACTAATGTATTATTGGGTACCAACCTGGGGCGGTTGGTAGCCCATTATGAGCCACATTCACCCCCCCCCTCCCTAGAACCTACAACTCCACCTGAGGCCCCGGATTCACATAAAGTACTGTCTGAGGACTCAGTGCCTATTAGGAATTCTGGGGAGGCTCAGGGGATAAACTGACTGTGTACCAGGTCCAGACTCTAGTGGGTCTCCAGAGCCAGGACCTGGAGTGGAGCTTAAAGACTTGATAGACTCTGAAAGTGATGGTGCAATGTACATTGTACAATGTCATGATCTGCACAATGCAGACCTTCCCTTTGCTACAGTGGGGACGTGCAGTGCCCACCAGTCTGCTCTGATCCAGCCACTGCCCACTGCTACAGAGGAACTGCCTGTGGAAAGGGCCAATCCAACTGGGTCAGACCCTTATGAACCTATCCTAGAGGGCCTGAAGTCTCCTCACACTGTCATCTCCCTGGTGAAAAAGAAATATTGAGACAAAAGAGTCTCAAAATATAGTCTAGGGAAGAATCAACAACAGTATAATTCAGTAATGTTAATAGACTTTATTGATGAATGCACAACAGTATAAATAAGTCCCACTGAGAAAAAAGAAGGGTCTGGTGTCACCAGTGACACACCTCCATCCCTGAATTTCATGAAAAAAAGAGAGATTCGCCCTTGGGACTTTGAGTGAGGTGAGCACTGTTAGGCCAATAAAAAAAAAAAAAAAAAAAAAAAAAAAAATCGCAAGAATAATTGCAGTGTATATTTATTCAGGTAGAAAGCAGTACATACATTAATGTCATGAACATGGGCCAATTCATACAAAATACAAGACCAATATAAATTAGGTAAAATGATATTACGAGTATCTGACAGTAATTATGTAAACACATAGGCATCAAAAGTAACCCGACGCGTTTCGCGAGGCTTGGCTCGCTCTTCAGGGGTGGATGCACGTAGTGTACCTAAAATGAGAGTGATATAGTATAAAGCATGATATGAAGGCACGGGGGGGGGGGCCTTGAATATGGAAAACCCCATACTCACCACTGGACATTGCCAAAAGACAGCGGGGGTGAAGCTCAAGCGGCGGCAGCGACTGTCTCACCAGGGAGCTGAGGAGGCGGAGCCAAAACAAAGCTCCAAATCGGAGTCAAACGGAAGGAAGGCCCAGCATGGATGGAATAGGTGTAACCCCAAGAGTGTCAGTGAATCCAAGAGGAATGTTGGCTCTAAATATAAATATGTATATTAAATAATTAAAATATGGGAGTATACGAGTATATGGTAACATATGTGTCTTTGCATGTATAAAAGACATGAGCCAAGAATGGTTAGAGTATGGAGACTGAGGGGGAGAGTGAAAAAATACCAGATTGACTAGTATGATTAAGGAAAGATCAGAGAGGAAAGTAATGAGTGAAAGAGAGTGTGAATGGAATGAAATACAGGTGTGTAATGAGGACTGTGATGAGAAAACAAGTTGCATGTAAATGCTTGCAGCGAGTAATATATAAACATATAAAAGTATACCTTGGTGAAGTAGGTCTAAGAGTAGTAAATTCCAAGGGAAGAACCTGCACTTGTGTGTCTGTCCTCAGTGAAAGAAAGCAAACAATGAGATCCATGCTGTGCAAACCTCCAATATATACCCCCGAAGGGGCCCGAGAGGCTCCGCCCCCAACACCATGTGCAAATGACCAGCAAACGAGTGCCTAAACCCACCAACCATCAAAAAGGCGGTGTGTGAGCCAAGACACTCCCAGGACCATCTTGATGGTAGTAATGCCTGCAGCCACAGCGATGCTGCAAAATCGCAGACATCGCGCGGCCGACGCATTAACATGGTGCCGATGTGCAAGTGGCCCCGTCCGCTCAAAAAGGGCAGGCGGGGACAGCAGGGGACAAAGGTCCCCCTTGTAATGCACATCGCAGCTCCCAGGGAGAAATGAAGTAGCACCGCCGCCAACAGAGACCACCACACCAGCTGGATTGGGATAAAAGTCCAATGCGAGATGTTATTGGGTATGTTGGAATAACAAATGGCTAGTGCATGATAAAAATGTAAAATCCATACATATATGTATGTTTTTGTTTTTATTGGCGAGTGTGACCGCAGACCAGTTTTGGGCTATTGGGTGTCTTCCACCCGGGTATCTTTGAGAAAAAAGAAAAAAGAAGGGTCTGGTGTCACCAGTGACACACCTCCATCCCTGAATTTCATGAAAAAAAGAGAGATTCGCCCTTGGGACTTTGAGTGAGGTGAGCACTGTTAGGCCAATAAAAAAAAAAAAATCGCAAGAATAATTGCAGTGTATATTTATTCAGGTAAAAAGCAGTACATACATTAATGTCATGAACATGGGCCAATTCATACAAAATACAAGACCAATATAAATTAGGTAAAATGATATTACGAGTATCTGACAGTAATTATGTAAACACATAGGCATCAAAAGTAACCCGACGCGTTTCGCGAGGCTTGGCTCGCTCTTCAGGGGTGGATGCACGTAGTGTACCTAAAATGAGAGTGATATAGTATAAAGCATGATATGAAGGCACGGGGGGGGGGCCTTGAATATGGAAAACCCCATACTCACCACTGGACATTGCCAAAAGACAGCGGGGGTGAAGCTCAAGCGGCGGCAGCGACTGTCTCACCAGGGAGCTGAGGAGGCGGCTCCCTGGTGAGACAGTCGCTGCCGCCGCTTGAGCTTCACCCCCGCTGTCTTTTGGCAATGTCCAGTGGTGAGTATGGGGTTTTCCATATTCAAGGCCCCCCCCCCGTGCCTTCATATCATGCTTTATACTATATAACTCTCATTTTAGGTACACTACGTGCATCCACCCCTGAAGAGCGAGCCAAGCCTCGCGAAACGCGTCGGGTTACTTTTGATGCCTATGTGTTTACATAATTACTGTCAGATACTCGTAATATCATTTTACCTAATTTATATTGGTCTTGTATTTTGTATGAATTGGCCCATGTTCATGACATTAATGTATGTACTGCTTTTTACCTGAATAAATATACACTGCAATTATTCTTGCGATTTTTTTTTTTTATTGGCCTAACAGTGCTCACCTCACTCAAAGTCCCAAGGGCGAATCTCTCTTTTTTTCATGAAATTCAGGGATGGAGGTGTGTCACTGGTGACACCAGACCCTTCTTTTTTCTCAAAGATACCCGGGTGGAAGACACCCAATAGCCCAAAACTGGTCTGCGGTCACACTCGCCAATAAAAACAAAAACATACATATATGTATGGATTTTACATTTTTATCATGCACTAGCCATTTGTTATTCCAACATACCCAATAACATCTCGCATTGGACTTTATCCCAATCCAGCTGGTGTGGTGGTCTCTGTTGGCGGCGGTGCTACTTCATTTCTCCCTGGGAGCTGCAATGTGCATTACAAGGGGGACCTTTGTCCCCTGCTGTCCCCGCCTGCCCTTTTTGAGCGGACGGGGCCACTTGCACATCGGCACCATGTTAATGCGTCGGCCGCGCGATGTCTGCGATTTTGCAGCATCGCTGTGGCTGCAGGCATTACTACCATCAAGATGGTCCTGGGAGTGTCTTGGCTCACACACCGCCTTTTTGATGGTTGGTGGGTTTAGGCACTCGTTTGCTGGTCATTTGCACATGGTGTTGGGGGCGGAGCCTCTCGGGCCCCTTCAGGGGTATATATTGGAGGTTTGCACAGCATGGATCTCATTGTTTGCTTTCTTTCACTGAGGACAGACACACAAGTGCAGGTTCTTCCCTTGGAATTTACTACTCTTAGACCTACTTCACCAAGGTATACTTTTATATGTTTATATATTACTCGCTGCAAGCATTTACATGCAACTTGTTTTCTCATCACAGTCCTCATTACACACCTGTATTTCATTCCATTCACACTCTCTTTCACTTATTACTTTCCTCTCTGATCTTTCCTTAATCATACTAGTCAATCTGGTATTTTTTCACTCTCCCCCTCAGTCTCCATACTCTAACCATTCTTGGCTCATGTCTTTTATACATGCAAAGACACATATGTTACCATATACTCGTATACTCCTATATTCTAATTATTCAATATACATATTTATATTTAGAGCCAACATTCCTCTTGGATTCACTGACACTCTTGGGGTTACACCTATTCCATCCATGCTGGGCCTTCCTTCCGTTTGACTCCGATTTGGAGCTTTGTTTTGGCTCCGCCTCCTCAGCTCCCTGGTGAGACAGTCGCTGCCGCCGCTTGAGCTTCACCCCCGCTGTCTTTTGGCAATGTCCAGTGGTGAGTATGGGGTTTTCCATATTCAAGGCCCCCCCCCCCGTGCCTTCATATCATGCTTTATACTATATCACTCTCATTTTAGGTACACTACGTGCATCCACCCCTGAAGAGCGAGCCAAGCCTCGCGAAACGCGTCGGGTTACTTTTGATGCCTATGTGTTTACATAATTACTGTCAGATACTCGTAATATCATTTTACCTAATTTATATTGGTCTTGTATTTTGTATGAATTGGCCCATGTTCATGACATTAATGTATGTACTGCTTTTTACCTGAATAAATATACACTGCAATTATTCTTGCGATTTTTTTTTTTTATTGGCCTAACAGTGCTCACCTCACTCAAAGTCCCAAGGGCGAATCTCTCTTTTTTTCAAATAAGTCCCACTGGGCCAGTGCTAAGACCCCCCAGATGAGACACGTTCCTCCAGGGTATCAATGATCTATAATGATTCTCTTTTGTCTCAATATTTCGTTTTCATAATTTTTCATTGTCATTTGGGAGGTATCCCGTCAATAAGATGAACTCAGTCATTCAGATACTATGTCATATTACCCAAGTATGGATTCCAGTAATTTTATCATGTTTACTGTGTCATCTCCCTGGCACCTGAGGCAGAAAGCCCAAAGTTCTCTGAGGCTGTTAAAACTGACAGCAGCCTGGAGGAACTCAGGGGTCTGGCTGACAGACCACTAGCTGGGGATGATAGAGGATGCTTAAAACATAGTAGAGAAGAGAACATAAAAAATTGCGCCAATATTAAACCACTAAAAAATGTCCAGAGGCTGATCTGTGTAAAACACCGCGCGATACACCAATCACAGCTTCTGGAAACAAATGATAAATATAAGTCCAAAGATTGATTATTGATTAAATCAAATCCAGATCAAACTTCAAAGCAGTCCTATAATAGACTAAAGGACATCCATTAGAGGGATTTAGGCACACAGATGGTAATGACTTCAACACCCGGTGATCTTATTGAACAGACAGTGCCCTCCACCACATAGATTGGCAGCTTACCGAAGGTAAGCCCACGATAAGCAGTCGACTGTACCCAGCCCAGCCGCGGCCTTGATGGATGGACCCACAGAATCTGTAGACAGCACACAGTACCGCAAATCACTTCCCCCGATCCTCCCAATCACGGGTAATTCGAGAACACTTTAGCTCTCCTAGACAGCAGTTGTCTGAGGTTCCCAGGCCCAGAGCAGCATAGTGACATAGTTAGTTGGGTTGAAAAAAATACACAAGTCTTTGTGTCTAAAAGAGAGGTCATCTCCTCTGAGGAAGGATTGACAGAGTGGCAGTTGGTTGTACCCCACAAAGACCAGGAGCAGTTGTTGCAAACTTCTCATGCGATCCCTCTCCCCGGGCACTTGGGGATACAAAAAATGAAGGCCCGCTTTGCTCACAGCTTCTACTGGACACACATAGGACTGATGTTACTAATTTTTTACAGTTCTGTTGTCAGGAAAGGCGTTTTGGTAATCTGCCTAACAGCAGTGTCAGAAGAATGCATGTGCGTGGAAGAGCCGTTCGGCATGTGCGCAATAGCTCGAACGGCGCGCTGTGTAGTGGCAAAATTGGTTGTTTGCAGAGCATACAGCCATTTTTGCCTTGTGCTAAACAAGCACACACTTCATCTTATTGCAATAATACTTCTTAAATTTAAATTCACTCACCTATATTCGAACCCCATTCATAAAAATCAAGAAGCATCACCAGACTGTCCTTCTCATCTCATCATCACAGCCTCACTGCCATGCCGATGCCCATAAAAGTATTTTATTAAACTGCCAGCCGGAAGTGATGTCACAACATGTGACCACCTCCACAGGAAGTGAGCTCACATGAGCTCCACTCAGAATACAACACAAGAAATATAGCTTAAAGGATTCAATACAAGAATAATACAATAACCAATTAACACAGTTCCTGATGAGGGGAGCTTATCTGCAGGTGTGCGCTCACGCCACCACCTCAAATGCTGATCAGGCATACAGAGATGACAAGAGCACACATCTGCTAAATGGATAATGTGTTTGCAGAGAGGTCTCACTCCGCAAACACCCTTCTCCAAATCAGGAAGTTTATCTCAACCAGCCTCAGACTGCCCCAGTCTGCTCTTTAGAGCGGGTTGCAGAAGTACTAACACTGGGTGACATTATGACAATACATATTAAATACATCTTCATAACATTTTCCACAACAGCTGTGACAGCACTACAGCGTTCCTGAGACCCCTGCTACCTGTGTTTCTGATTATTGACTTGTTACCTGATCCGGTTCTCCCTTGACTACTCCTGCTTGCTGCCTGTCTTTGATCCCGGCTTATCCTGACTACGCTCCTGCTTCTCCTTCTAACCTGATTGCTGCCCGCCTGATGAACTGACCTGGCCTGGACTTTGACTATTCTCTGGATTCTGCTTCTGCACCTGATCTGCCTGTCTGTGTTTGACCCGGCCTGTCCTCACCTGCCAATCTCCTGGTCCACGAGTGCCGTGCTACTGTCTACAGTTCTCAGCCTGCTGCCTGCATCGGACTACAGTGCACACCCCTGCTGGTGCATCCAGCCCTCTACATCAGCTTACCTGCCAGGCACTTGTGCCCCTTTGCACTCTCGAGCTCCTGTCTTCTCTACCAGGGGTTCTTGAGCCAGAGGTTTATGAGAGGCCGCTCCCTGCACGTTGGGCTCTACTACCAGGTACGTGACACCTGTGTTGGGTGTTGGCAGATTGGGCAAAGGCTTCAGCTGTGTCTCCAATGTTGACGAGCCCTTTCAGAGGATGGCAGTAGATATTATTGGGCCCTGTGCATACCCAGCAATTCAGGGAAACATCTCATACTTACCGAAGTAGATTATGCTACCCGGTACCCAGAGGCAGTAGCCCAAGCTCTACTTGGGCAAACAAGGATGTGGGCGCACTGTTGAGCATCTTTGCTCGAGTCATGTTTTCCCCAGAAAAATGCTCACAGATACCGGCACGCAGTTTCTATCTGACTTGATGGAATATCTGCATCAGAACATGCAGGTGGATGCAGGTGCATGGCCACTCCCTACCCCCTGCAGACCAATGGGCTATGTGAGCAATTCAATGGGACTTTAAAGAAGATGCTCAGTGTTTGTGGTATCTGCCTCTACCTATCTGTTTTTTTGTCTATCATGACGTGCCCCAGGCATCAATCATGAAACCCCCTTAAAAATAGTAGAGTGCCCAGATACCACCGTCCCATATGTGGATGAGTAAGGGATACGTTGTAAAAAAAAGGCTAAAAGTAAATAAACACACTGACACTTTTTTTGCAAGTCCTGTAATGAAAAAAGAAAATCACACAAATGTCTCACAATGTAAATTCATCATCAAACAAAACAAATTGTCCAGCAACACAGATTCAGATCAATCACAAGGAATGACGTCTGATATTGCTGAAGGAAAAAAACAACAACTGACTGATGGACTCAATATGCTCCTCACTCACCATGAATGAGGCCCCTCTATTAAAAGAAAACTAAGTGGCAGGGTCTCCCGGGTGAATAAAATAATTCCCATTGTTGGTGTCAGAGGGACAAAATAAGTCTCATTGTTGGTGTCAGTGGGATAAAATAAGCCCCATTGTTGAGAAAAAAATACCAATTCATGAGAACAAAGTCTAACTTCATTCCAGCTTTAGAGGTACTTATCTTGTCCCACACTCCCGCTGCCTCTCTGCTGATGTCGGAGTGATACTTTTACTATTAGATAGGAGATCACTTCTACCAACAGTCTGGTATAATTGCAGTGCTTGGTGATGGAACCCAGAGAGTGTTCCAGCCATTAGTACCTCACTGCCACTCCTGTGGGATGCATATACAATAGGACAGTAGCCAAAAACCACAAAACTGTCCTGCAGCATTCGGAAAACTTGGCACAATGACAAGGTTGTGTTCACCTTATGAGAACTTTCTCAGGGCTGCAGTTCCTTTGAGCTCCACAAGGTGGTGATCTCACTTGTACTGTGAAAGAAAGTCTCTATGGAATACAGACAGGATATGATGTCAGGTATAAATAGGAAGTTCCAGGTGAGAGGTGAGTCGGGAGGAAGTAGAGAGGAGATATTGTTGGAAGTGGCAGCAGAGGAGATAATAAGATCTTATTTTCTATTTACATCCAGTAACCCCCGTCATGTCCGTCCTCTTCCTCCATAGTCACTGTGACGTCTTTTATCTCCAGCAGATGATGATACACACATATATAGTGTGGAAACCTAGATTAACCCCTTAGGGTCAGAACATCCTCTTCATTTTGGAGATGTGTCATCTTACTGGAGATGAGATGAACATACCTGGGTTCATTGTGAGACGGGACTACAGAACAGAACTAAAGTTCAGGTGCCGAATCTGAACCCCATTGAAGACAATGGGAGCCGAATGTAAAAAACAGTAATGCCCATTTTCTAGGCTAATAGGCAAAGGATTGTCAGACAAATGCCATGGGGGGGATACTGGTGGGCACTGCCCTGGGGGACATGTACCAAAACAAACAGATTGATTTTTAAATCCATTGGGCAGGGAGCAGTAATCTTTGTAATGCTTAAAGGTCCATATTAAAGAGGAGCTCCGTCGTGTTCGCTCACTCCATGTGCAGAGCCCGCCAGGAAGTCGGCACAGGGCTGCACTAATCACAGGCAGGGAGACATTTCCCTATGCTCGGCTGCAGAGATCGGGACATGTCTCCCTGCCTGTGATTAGCGCAGCGCTGTGCCGACTTCCTGGCGGGCTCTGGACATGGAGTGTGCAAACATGCCGGAGCGCATCCCTAATTAGGACACTTTCCTGTCCTGGAGTCCAGCCATGTCGGCACCACAGCTGATGTTTACAGCCGCCATTGCCGGTATGGGAATTCACAGGTGGGCCCCTACTGCGCATTTGCAAAGCGCGCTGCGCTCTCTTACTGGCCCAGCAAAAGGGGAGGGGGGCCGAGCTGCTGGCGTAATTTGCCGTGGTCCAGTCTCCCAAAAGTGGGGACAGGGTACCTGTAAAAAAAAAAAAAAAAAAGAAGAAATGTGGCACCAGAGGGGGGTGGATCAGATAAGAGGAGAAGTTCCACTTTAAATTGCAAAACTCTAAAAATATCATGTCTGGGGGACGTTCCTGACCCAGCCTGTGAAGTGGCCCATATGTACGATGTATACAACCTACTACAGCAACACTAACTAAGGATGAGCTCCGGCGTGTTCGCAAACCCCACATGCAGAGCCCACCAGGAATTCGGCACTGCGCTGCGCTAATCACAGGCAGTGAGACATTTTCCGATCTCTGCAGCCGTGCATTGGGACAATGTCTCACTGCCTGTGATTAGCGCAGCGCAGTGCTGACTTCCTGGCGGGCTCTGCACGTGGGGCTTGCGAACACGCCGGAGCTCATCGTGAACACTGACATATACAAAGAAAAATAAATGTTTCTCTGTTTCCCGCCCTGGACACTATACTTAACCAGGGGGGAAGGGAAGTGACCGCTCCAGATAGGTGTGCTTGGCTGATCAATCTCCTCCTGAAGACCACGGGTGATGGCAATGCATGTAGCAGGAAACAAAAAGGATGTTTGGACAGCCGCACTCCAGGAAAAAATTCCTTAAATGTCCTTTATTGGTAAAAATGGAATACACTACAATCCACAGCAAACAAAAAATCGGGACACACAGCTGACGTTTCGCACTGGTACTCAGTGCTTACTCATAGCTGACTCTCTAAGAAATACATTTAAAATATATACTCAGGCATGATGGTCATGATCAGAAGGCAGCGAATAGTAAATTGTATTGTTAGATTGGAAATGACAATCACATGCGTGCATGATCAGAGATCATTATAACACAATCACATCCAATTGCAATGAAACGTGTGTATGGATATTCGACTGAATATATGTGTAACAAAACCACTAAACGCAGACAATGTTCCATACAAAACATGAATCTAATTCAAAATTTAAACTGGAAACTACAAAAATGAACTAATGTGTGTACGTAGACTATACTTGACCTCAAAAGATTTAACCCCTGCATGACCAGGACATTTTTTGCAATACGGCACTGCGTTACTTTGACAATTGCACGGTCATGCAATGCTGTACCAAAATAAAATTTATGTAAATATTTTTCCCACAAACTCTCTTTTGGTCTTATTTGATCACCACTGGGTTTTTTATTTTTTGCACTATAAACAAAAAGAAAAATGAAAATTTTGTAAAAAAAAAATTTTTTTTTTGCTATAAAACATATCCCATAAAAAATGTAAAAAATCAAATTTCTTCATCAATTCTGGTCAATATGTATTCTGCTACATATTTTTGGTAGAAAAAGTCCCAATAAGTATTTATTGATTGGTTTGCGCTAAAGTTGTAGCGTCTAAAAACTATGGGATATATACTGGAATTTTTATTTATTTATTTTTATACTAGTAATGGCAGCGATCAGCAACTTATAGTGGGTCTGTGATATTGCAGCGGACAGTCTGACACTTTTTTGGGCCCATGCAGTGACACTAATACAGTGATCAGTGCTAAAAATATACACCATCACTGTACTAATGACACTGACTGGGAAGGGGTTAAACAGCTAGAGCAAGCAAAAGGTTAAATATGTACCTAACCAGTGTTTTTTACTATGTGTGCTACTTTTACTAAGGGAAACTGATGGGTTTATTGTCCCTGTATAAAATCTATCAAACCCACCTTGGTTACATAGGCAGAGTTTCGTTCTGTGTCTCTCTTCGCCGATCAGCGCGTGTTGGCGGACATCTATTGTGCCTGCCGCGGGTCCCCTACCCAAAAGTGCCAGATCCACGTACAAGGTACGTGATCCGGCGCAGAAGAGCCGCTCTGCCACCGCATGCGGTCGGCAAGCGGATAATCGGCCAGGCAGGACAAGTGTCGTTACATAGTTAGGTTGAAAAAATACACAAGTCCATCTAGTTCAACCAATTAAAATCATTCTGGGATGATGTACAGGTATGCCCCCTAGGGTGCGTAGCTGTGCGATCTGTGTTTGGGGGACACAGTGGATTACAGATCAGAGTACAAGGCCACTGTCATTGGCCCTATACCATGTGATTGCTGTGACCAATAACAGCTCTTGTAGTAAACAAAGGCTGTCATTCATACAGCCGTTGCTCACTGCTGTGATTGGTCACAGCGATCACAGTAGTAAGCAATGGCAGCATGAAATAGTAGCCAAATTGAGTTAGGAAAATGATTGCTTATACAATCATCATAACTGTATAAGCAATCACAGTGTAAAAAAAAAAAAAAAGATCACCCCTCCAGAATGTGTGTCACTATGGTGACACTACACATAAAAAAATTGTAAAAATTTGGTTTTTTTTGTACATAGCTTCAGCAAAGCAAGAGCTGTGGCGATGATCATTTACAGTGGCTGGCAGCTCTAACATTACTGTATAATTGCTGCCAATCACCACAGTGTGTCTAATATTCCCAGTCCCAGTGTCCGTGATCACCGCCACACCAGTCCCAGTGTCCCTGATCACCGCCACACCAGTCCCAGTGCCCCTTATCACCGCCACACCAGTCCCAATGCCCCTGATCACTGCCACACCAGTCCCAGTGCCCCTGATCACCAGTGCCAAAATTTGTGGCAAAAATTGAAAGCTTCATAACAGTAACGGCGTGTCCATAAGGGCGCACGGGTGCCACCCCCTCACTCCCGCCACCTCCTCTATGACCAATGGATAGATTCATGTGGTGCATGAATCTATCCATGGCCACCGCTGCCACACCCTATTCAACCCTGAATTACAGCGGCGGGGGGGGGTGTTTTTGAAGCACCTAATTAGAGCCACAGGCTCTAATAGGCGTCAAAAAAGGTGACCTGCGAGTACCATGAATATTCACTTTCCTAACACTTGCCTCTCCGCCAATTAGGTGCTCGGGGTCTGTTACCCTGTCACCTAATTGGCTGAAATGACCGGCGCTGTGACGCCTGATGGGAGGAGAGGATGGGGGAGAGGATGGGAGGAGATGCATGGACGACACCGCTCGCCCGCGAGCGGGCAGGGGGTCACAGTGGCGGCATTCGATGGGCACAGTGGCTGCGTTTGATGGCACAGTGGCAGTGTTTGATGGATTCTTTTTTTTCAGTATTTTTCAGTTTGCTCCCCCCCAAAACTTTGGAGCACCAGCCGCCACTGCTTCATAAGGCGTTTGCTTTTTAAAATCTGTTAATTTTGTGGGTGTTTCCACTGTCCTGGTGCTTCAGGGCCTGCAAAAATGTCATAGGTAGTCAGGAAATGAGATGTGTAATTTATTTCCCTAGGAAGCCTGAAAGTGCTCCTTGGATTTTGGGCCTCTCTATGTGGCTACACTGTAAAAAAAAGTCTTGCACGTGTGGTATCGCCATACAAGCGGAATAGCAGAATGTGTTTTGGGATGTTATTCTAAGTATACCTATGATGTGTCTTAGAAATGTCATATTGATTCTTAAAACTTTATGGAATAAATACATTTTTATTTTTTTTCTTGCATTTTCTTTCTTGCACTTTCCAAAAACGTAAAATTTTCAAAAGACTCACTATGTATTTCAGAAAATACCTTGGACTGTTTACTAATGGAGTCATTTTGTGGGTGTTTGTCCTGTCGTTGCACTTCAGGGACTACAAAAATATGATAGTTATTCAGGAAATTAGATGCATAATTTACATTCCATGAAAACCCAAAGGTTCTCTTTGGATTTTGGGCCTCTCTATGTGTCTAGGCTGATAGAGGGTAAACAATGCATTAGAATGACAACTTTGTGAAAAAATGTATTACACTTTCTTTTTTGTTCACTTTTATTCCTATTATAAGGAATGTAAAAATCCCTTGTAATAGGAATAGGGCATGACAGGTCCTCCTTTACGGAGAGATCTGGGGTCTATAAGTCCCCGCATCTCTCCTCTATGCTGGAAAACCTGAGCTAAAAAAAAAAAGCGGCCTCGGCTTACCAGCAAAAAAGCGTCAGTGTTTACATCTGCTGGCGCCAGAAGTTACATCATGACGTCGCTTCCGGTCTCTGAGGTTAAAGAGATGGCCAGGGACCACCTGGTCCGCAGTTACCTTTTTGGTAAACCGCCACCGCCAGCGGATTCATTTGCACGGGCGAGCCAGGAGGGCATGCGGGGGGGGGGCGTGGGCCCTCCCGCCGCCTGTAAAAGCAATCAAGCGGCTAAACGGCCGCTATGATGGCTTTTACTTTGCAGGAAATCGCCTGCTGAAAAAAAGATATCTGAATGATGCCTGCAGCTGCACCCATCATCCAGATATCTCCACTGAAAATCCAGGATGTCATATGACATCCTTGGGTGGGAAGTGGTTAAAAGGGAACTCCACACAAAAAAAGCAAGAAAAATAAGAGTTCCCCCCCAAAGTTCAGGTAAGGGGGGTCATTATTGGCTCTTCTCCTCCTGATCCATTTCAGGCCACATATCCTCAACATGGGGGGATCCCCTGGCAAAACACCTTGTCACCCAGGTTGATGAGGAGAAAGGCCTCATCCCCTAAATCCTGGCCTGGTGGTTGTAGGGGTCTGAAGGATCTGGAAGCCTTCTTAACAATAAGAGGACTACCAGATACCCCCTTCGCATGTGAAAGAGTAAGGGGTAATGTAGCAGGTATAGCTCTGTAAAAACTGTTCAGTGACATCACAGCACAGTTTGGTATAATTTGTGAGTTCCTTTGTATTGCATCACCACACTGCATCATCATAGAAGATAAAAAAGATTGCACAAAAACACTGCACACCTCTCTGCATTCCCCACTCGGCCCAATATCCCTAATTCTTTCAAAAAATTTCCAGCAATAGCCCTGGTTGGGTAGAAACTGTCCAGCAAGAGAACAGCAAAAAGAGGTCCAAATTGAGCAAGATGAGGCAGGCGTTGTCTAGCAATTAAAATTGGAGTGTAGCATCTGAGACAAACCTGGCCAGTAGTAGGATAGTATGTATTCACCTTGATTAGACTTTAAATTTGGGGACACAAGGCAAGTGTTTTCCTGCACTAAAAATTACAGATTGGCAGCTGAGATAAATGGAAACTTTTGAAGATTAGTGACCCTGAGAATGAGGCAGTGCAGCATGGAGCGGGGTGTGTAGTGCCATGTCAAATGGTGGGTGTAGCCAAATTGTGCTAAAGTGGGAGGGGCATAAAGGCGTGTTAATAAATAGGGAGAAGAAAGCCTTTTTAACTCCTTACATTTCCACCCCAATATTATACATCCAATCCAGTCCAATACAGATAATTCTTTGCTTACAGAAAAACCGGCATAGATCACATGACCACAACAATGAGGATGGGCGAGGACCAGAGTCACATGACTGAGAGGATACTAAACCTCACCCTGGAGATCATCTACCTGCTGATCGGAAAGGTGAGGAGGATTCTGGGAGGTCACATGACATCACGCTTATCTCTCTTAATAAAACACAGAACTGACTGCAGAGTTGAGGAGGATTCTGGGGACGTGACACGATATTACTGTTTTTGCTTGAATACAGAGCTTTCCTCCTGTGAAGTCTGGAGATCATATGACCATCACAGTGCCTTCTTGTGACTTCCTGAAGCCTAAGAGACACAACATGCAGAAGATTCTAGAAGTCACCAGGAAGATGATGGAGCTGCTGACAGGAGAGGTGAGTGGTGCCGGGAATTCTGGGACAATATCCAGTAACAGACAAGGGATGTGTCTGGATGGTGACTGTATCATTGTGTGTGTCAGGTTCCTATAAGGTGTCAGGATGTCACTGTCTATTTCTCCATGGAGGAGTGGGAGTATTTAGAAGGACACAAGGATCTCTACAAGGACATCATGATGGAGAATCAGCCGCCCCTCACATCACCGGGTAAGAGGAGACTTTATTGTAAAGGAGAGAGCAGTACGGAGGGTCCACCTAGATCCCCCATCATCTGATAAACGCATAGAAACAATGTATTCAGTCAGTGTGTGTGTTTCCTACAGATGGATCCAGTAATGGGAACCCACTAGAGAGATGTCCCCGTCCTCTGTATTCCTGGGATTCACCACAGGAAGGTCTCACCATCCCTCACCATAATCAGGTAGATGAGGAACAATCACTGATAGTATCATTAGGATCTGTACCTTATCTGCATTGTTACAATTTCTGAAATTTTTATTATATATTCAGAATGGAAACCTGAGAGATTATCAAGTTGATATTAAAGAAGAGACAAAGCAGGAGGATGATGAGGATGGGGTGATGGAGGAGTCAGAGTCTCTAAAAGTACACAAAGATCTGGACCAGGACACCATGGTGGACTCATCCAGGTACAGAAACCCACCAGAGAGATATTCCTGGGATTGCACACAGGAAGATCATACCATCCCTCACCATGATCAGGTAGGTGGCGTTGGCGGTCTGGAACATGAAGTGAATGAACACTCTGACATGTGGAAACATTGTGTAGACGCTACAAGATGATATTTTATGTTATATCATATCATAAATACTTCTTTCTTTTTCGTTCACCACGGGACACAGAGTCTTTAATCATTACATAGTGGGTTGTATAGCTCACCAGAGGTGATTGGACACTGGCACACCTAATGAAGACGAGTTCCCCTCTATATAACCCCTCCCATAAGGGAAGTACCTCAGTTTTTTCGCCAGTGTCTAAGGTGATGGTTGTGACTAAGGATGTGCTAAGAAGAAGCTCTGCTAAAATTCCTCCGGTGGTCAAAGAGCTGCGCAATCGGATCCATCCAAAAACGCTTATTTTATACGCCTAAAATGGATGGTACCCAGACCTCGCAGAAGACCAAGGTTTTGCCTGTAATGTCTCTCCTTGGAGGACTGGGCTCTAGGATCCAGTACTTTCCCTACATAAAAGCGCAAAAGTTTTACAAGGTCCAGGGAAGAGGTCTCCTTTAAGTAGGAACCCATATCCCTGAAGGTTTGCACAACATACCTGCCATGATAGGTGAAGATTGGTACTGTCTGGTCTTCAGCAGTCCTGCGACGGGGATAAGGTAAGTGGAAAAGATCCAAGATAAAAAC
The DNA here is from genome assembly GCA_029206835.1 of Rana muscosa. NCBI lineage: Eukaryota > Metazoa > Chordata > Amphibia > Anura > Ranidae > Rana > Rana muscosa. The sequence continues at coordinate 33,952,126 of JARGYO010000094.1, forward strand.
ATCTTAAAGTGGAGTTCCACCCATTTTTTTATGTTTGTCTGTGCTGCATGCCCTTAGCACATAGTTTTCACAATGGGCAATATTATTATTTTTTTTGGATTGTAAATACCTTTTTTTCCGTTTTTCAGCCTAACTTCCTGGTCTTAATAGCCTAGGCTATTATGTCACAAGGAAATTCGCAAGGGTTCCTGGGATATCAGCGTCATGTATCCCATGACTCCTTGTGAATCGCCTCCTACCGAAATCTCGCGTGTTTTGTGTGACACTGTCTTATATTATAACTGTGTGCAGAGAGAGAGAGAGAGAGAGAGAGAGGAGGTTTCAGAAGTCATCAGAGATGTGTGGGTGGGCGGGTCAGAGCAGCTATCGCACACCAGTCAATAGGATGGGGTCAGGGCGGGCCGCTACGTGTATGCGGCCCCGCCCCTTTTCTAAAGAAGCCAAATAATTGTCTGGTGTGCGATAGCTGATGACTTCTGAAAGCTCCTCCTCTCTCTCTCGCTGCACACAGTTATAATACAAGACGGTGTCACACAAAACACCAGCTTCCAGCATGCTCAGTCTTATAATATAACTTCTGAAAGATCTTCTCTCTCTCTCTCTCTCTCTCCCTGCACACAGTAATAATATAAGCAGGGCTTTTTTTCAGCCAGAACGAAACCTGAGGCAGCTGTTGAGACACTAAGGTTGTTCTGCAGTGGTCAGAGCTGGGGGGGGGGGTGTATTTAGGTTGGGCACAGTGAGAGCTGTTGGGAGAGATATGGATTAAGCTGAGCTGTAGATAAGGGTGCAGAGGTGACATGTGGAGGGGCAGAGCGATAGTCTGCGGATGGGATGTGCAGAGGTGAGATAGTCTGCGGATGGGATGTGCAGAGGTGAGATAGTCTGCGGATGGGATGTGCAGAGGTGAGATAGTCTGCGGATGGGATGTGCAGAGGTGAGATGGTCTGCGGATGGGATGTGCAGAGGTGAGATGGTCTGCGAAGGGGATGTGCAGAGGTGAGATGGTCTGCGAAGGGGATGTGCAGAGCAGAGGTGAGATAGTCTGCGGAGGGGACACAGACACACAGAACAAGATAAATATATAACAAAAGATATATTTCTTGAATAATATTTCTTCTACATGCAGTATATTTACTGGTTCCTGGAGGGGGGAGGGGAGAGGGGAGGAGAGGTTTGCATAGATAAGGACAACTTTCGCTGACACTGCCGTTGCTATGGAAACCTGACTTGAAACTTATTACACTGCTTGTGCAGCACTGAGCATGTGCGAGATTTGCAAGTCTGAAATCCAGGAAGACATGCAGTCTGGCTTCAGATGCCCACACTTAAGATGGCCACAGCCTATTTCTAGTTTATAAATGTTCTAAATGCTGTAATAACCTAACAAAACGGACCTCAGTTTACAGACTAACTTTACTAGAATACATTAAGCTTGTGTATTATAGGGGTATTTTTATTTAAAAAGTGTCATTTCGGCTGGAACACCCCTTTAAGGACTTTTCCCTTTTGAGTAGTGTCTTAACTATATCTGCCACTGGAGGGAGTAAAGAGCTGTTTTTTACTCACCATGCCCAGATCAGGTCAGTGTCAGGTTTCTCCTCAGGCAGCACGCTTCCTCCGCTTCAAGCTCTGCAAAGAACCTTTTTAGTGAGCTTGGCTGCTTGTTGGAGGGATTCTCCTCTCTCCCCTGTTGTGGGTGTATGCGGTCATTTCCCCTAAACACGCGTGTGCTTTTACAGCGCACGGCCGGAAAGAGGGGGGCGTGGGCACGCCGCTCTACTGCGCAGGCGCATCGCGGGAAACTTGAAAAGGACCACAGATACCTGAGAGCTCTATCTGGGATAGACGCAGCAACTGGGGGCACGTAAGCTTCTCTATGTGGTTGGATTCAGGCACTCCTAGGCACCTACTCAGCATCAAACTGTGTGATTAGTTGCATACTTTATGTAGATTTCTGAACTAGCACAGTAGTGTATGCATTGTTTGTACCTCTGCATTGGCTTAGGAATATGTCTTCCAGTAGAAGGTCTGGGACAACTAAGAAAGACAAAAAAGCATTGCCGCCTGAATCGGGGGGGCTCTAGCCATTCCTGCCTGGGGCCAAGCTCTCCTGCGAGACCTGAAGCACCTTTACAGGATGAGCCATTACCTCTATCAGGCATAGCTGCCTCCCCTGTTGTGCCAGCTCCTGCATATGTCACTGAGGACACTTTGGCAGCAGCTCTAAACAACCTGGAAGGGAGAATCGCTACTCTAATCACAGCATCCAGAGACAAAAAGCGGAGTAGGTCTCCTTCTATTGTCCTAGATCCTCCTTCAGAAAAATCTGATAATGAGGATGAGGATGGTGAGGTAGCATCTCCAGAGGAGATCGGGGGTTTCAGAAGAACCTTTTTCTGCTTCTCAGGTTCTTAAATTGCAGGTGCAATGTTAAGCTGAAGCAGTAGATGCTATTAGAGATTCTATTCAGCAGGCGTCCCGCCTCACGCTCCAACTGGTGCATATGCTTAGAATTCTTTGGTTGAAACATTGGTCTGCTGAAGCTCCATGCAAAAAGCTTCTAGCCAGTTTCCCCTTCCATGGGGAACGACTTTTTGGGGATGACCTGGATAAATACATCCAGATAATTTCTAGTGGTAAGACTACTCTGTTACCAGATAAGAAAAAGAGTAAATGCCCTTGTTTTAAGTGTTGTCTCTCCCCGGTTCCCGGAACCTCAGCCTCCAGGCAGTGGTGACAGCATTTTCAGCCAGCCACAAAACCTAAGACCCAGAGTCAAGCTCAGGGTCACAAGAAGACTTGGATTCAAAAAGCTAACAAACAAAACCCCAAAGCCCCCTTGTGAAGGGGCTCCCTGGCTTGGCTGAGTTGGGGGGGGGGGGGGTGGCGGCTTCGGCAGTTTTCAGTAGCTTGGCAGACAGAGATCCAGGAAAAGTGGGTCGTTTCCACGGTACCCCTAGGGTACAAACTGGAATTCAGGGAAATCCCACCTTCTCTGTACTTAAATTTGAACATCTCCAAAGATCCGATAAAGAGAAAGCCCTTCTTCCAAGCCTTGGATCATTTACTGTCTCAAGGGGTAATCATGGAAGTCCCCCTAAAAGAACAAGGTTCTGGGTTTTATTCAAACCTCTTTGTGGTTCCAAAACCAAATGGAGAGGTCAGACCTATTCTGGATCTAAAAGCTCTCAATCAGTTTCTGAACATTCGCCATTTCCGAATGGAGACTATTCGATCAGTTGTCTCCACCCTACAAGGCGGAGAATTCTTGGCGTCAATAGACATTAAAGACGAATATTTACATGTGCCTATTCATCCCGCTCACCAGAAATTCCTATGGTTCGCAGTAGAACACCGCCACTGCCAGTTTGTGGCTCTACCTTTCGGCTTGGCTACTGCACCTCGGGTGTTTACAAAGGTTCTGGCCCTGCTTTTGGCAAATCTAAGGGCGCAGGGCATAGCGGTGATGGCTTACCTGGACGATCTATTCCTGGTAGAAGAGTCAGTAGAACAATTAAATCACAGTGTGCTCAGTACGGTAAAATACCTAGAGCATTTAGCGTGGATCCTAAACCTACAGAAATCCTCCCTGCAGCCCCAAAGAAAGTTGGAATATTTGCGCATGGTCATAGACACGGTCCAAAGCAGAGTATTTCTTCCATAGCCAAAGATCAAATCGTTAAAGGAACTAGAAGGGACCATCCATTTGTCTTTGCATGAAATTATTAGGGAAGATGGTGGCCTGCTTCAAGGCCGTTCCCTATGCCCAGTTTCATTCGAGACTGCTTCAAAATAGTATCCTGGCTGCCTGGAACAGGAGAATCCAAGCTCTGGATTTACCAATGCGCCTATCTTCAGTGGTGCGCCAAAGCTTCAGTTGGTGGTTAAACACCAAGAATTTGCGAGCCAGAAAATCTTTCCTCCCGGTCACCTGGAAGGTAATATCTACGGATGCCAGCCTTTCTGGCTGGGGGGCAGTTCTGGAAGAGGCCTCGGCCCAAGGAACTTGGTCCAATTTCGAAAGGAGCCTGCCCATCAACATATTGGAGATTCGGGCAGTGTACCTAGCCCTCAGAACCTGGACACGCAGGTTAAAGGGTTACTCTGTTCGGATTCAATCCGACAATGCTACTGCGGTAGCTTATATCAACCATCAAGAAGGCACCCGGAGTCGGGATGCTCAAAAAGAAGTGAACCAGATTCTGGTATGGGCAGAAAGTCATATTCCTTGTCTTTCTGCAGTCTTCATTCCAGGGGTAGAGAATTGGCAAGTGGATTACCTAAGCCGCCAGCAGCGGTTATCAGGAGAGTGGTCTCCCCACCCCCAACATTTTTCAGGCCATATGCCAGAAATGGGGGACCCCGGATGTAGACTTACTAGCCTCCAGGTTCAACAGGAAGTTGGACACCTTTTGTGTCAAGAATAAGAGATCCCCTAGCCTTCGAAACGGATGTGCTAATGTTTCCTTGGGATCAGTTTTCACTGATCTATGCATTCCTTCCGTTTCCGTTCTTACAGAGACTGCTTTGCAAAATCAGAAAAGAGGGAAGATCAGTGCTCCCGGTGTCCCCCGAATTGGCCCAGAAGGGCCTGGTACACCAAAATCGTAAGGATGGCGGTGGGGAAACCATGGATTCTTCCACTTCGCCAAGACCTCCTATCGCAGGGTCCAGTGTTCAATCCTTCCTTACAAAAGCTAAATTTGACGGTTTGGCTGTTGAAACCTACATATTGAAGAAACGTGGGCTCTCGGGTCCAGTTCTCTCCACTCTCATTAATGCTAGAAAGCCAGCCTCCAGGCTCATCTATTATAGAATCTGGAAGGCATATGTTTCCTGGTGTGAATCTATAGGGTGGAATCCGCCAAAATATGTCATTAGTAGGATTCTGGCCTTTTGTCAATTGGGCGTGGATATGAAATTAGCCCTGAGTACCATTTAAGGGTCAAATCTCAGCTTGTATAGTTTTCTTTCAGAGACTGTTGGCGTCTCATTCCCTGGTCTGGGCATTCGTTCAGGGGGTAGTGCGGGCAAATTCGCCGGTCAAACCTCCCCTGTGCCCATGGGATTTGAATTTAGTATTGTCAGTCTTACAGAAGCAGCCCTTTGAACCTATTCGCCATATCCTGTTAATTCTTTTGAGTAGGAAATTGGCCTTTTTGGTTGCCATCAATTAGCAGCTCTTTCTTGTAAAAGGCCTTATTTAATTTGTCACAAGGACAAAATTGTATTACGTCCCCATCCTTCCTTCTTAAGGTGGTGTCGACGTTTCATTTGAATCAAGATATTGTTTTACCTTCCTTTTTTCCTAAACCGCAGTCGGCAGGGGAAAGATTATTGCACTCTCTGGATGTAGTGAGAGAAATGAAAGTTTATCTGCAAGCAACTGCTCAGATACGTAAAACATATGTCTTGTTTATTCTGCCAGATGGTCCCAAAAAGGGCCAAGCGGCATCGAAATCAACAATTTCTAGGTGGATTTGACAAGTGATAATCCAAGCTTATGGGTTAAAGAACAAGGTTCCTCCTTTTCCTGTTAAAGCGCACTCGACCAGGGCAATACGTGCTCCATGGGCAGTGCATCATCAGGCTTCTATGGCTCAGATCTGTAAAGCTGCAACTTGGTCTTCAGTCCATACATTTACCAAGTTCTATCAAATAGATGTAAGTGGGCATGAAGATTCTGCCTTCGGGCGTAGTGTGCTGCAGGCAGCAGTATAGGGCCTCATGCCCGATGGCAGCCTGCTTGATCTGTGTCTCCCTCCCCTCATATTGAGCATTGCTCTGGGACGTCCCACTATGTAATGATTAAAGGCTCTGTGTCCCGTGGTGTACGAAAAAGAAAATAGGGTTTTTTAATAACAGCTTACCTGTAAAATCCTTTTTCTTGGAGTACACCACGGGACACAGAGGTCCCCCCCCCCCTTCTATGGGATCCTTACTGCTTTGCTACAAAACTGATGTACTTTCCTTATGGGAGGGGTTATGTAGAGGGGAACTTGTCTTCATTGGGTGTGCCAGTGTCCAATCACCAATGGTGAGCTATACAACCCACTATGTAATGATTAAAGGCTCTGTGTCCCGTGGTGTACTCCAAGAAAAGGATTTTACAGGTAAGCGGTTATTAAAAATCCTATTATTTTACAGATGATTGGGACATTAGAATGTAGAGGCGAGGTGATATCACAGATATTTTCCTAGTTCAGTGGTATTACATGTTATGCAGCAGAATCAATGAAATTATAACAATCAGAACTGATAGCGGATGTGAAAGTAAGGGATAACAAGACAATTACGTTTACTGTAAGGCACAGGAAAAGCAGAAAAGAGAATAAGAAAAGTACAATCAATTTCAAGAGAGCCAACTTTACCAAACTGTGCTCCATACTTCATGACACTAAATGGGAAGATATTCTAGAAACCAAATTGACGGAGAAAAAGTATGAGTGCTTTGAGAACTTTTTAGGCAATGGCATTAGCCGGTGTATTTCAATGGGCAACGAATATAAAAGAACTAAGGCTAAATCTGGGTGGCTAAATTCAAGTGTGAAAAGGCACATTAACCACTTTACGCGAAACGACGTACCTGTACATTGTTTTGAGGAAGTGGTTGTACCGGGGTGAAGCTTTCAGCTCCCTGGAAACTGCAGGTCAGCCAGCCTTACATCAACTTATTTTTTAAACTTTTATGAGGGGATGATAAGGGACCATATCCAGGAACTTGCAGATAAGAGTATTATCATTAGTAGCAACCTTGGGGAGGGGCCTGATATGGGCGTCGGACAGGAGAGGATGCTGAGCCCGTGAAGCACGCAAAGCTCCCTCCAGCATGATGAAGGCCTGAGGAGAGGCCGCCCTCCCATCCTCCACAAACCCCTCCGATCCCACATATGCCTTCGGATGGTATGCTGAACCGGATGACACGAGCCGTCAGGAGGAACTTCAATAGCCCCGAAGGCGGAGAGTGCGTCCCCGTCCCCCCCCCCATACACTGAGCACGAGTGTGAGATTCCGGTGTCCAGCGCTCAGTTTCCCCGGCCTATTGGCAGAGAGAGGTGCATTGCGGCGACGAAGCGTGGCTCGGATGGCTATGCCTGTGGCGAGGCGCCATCGGAGAAAACAGAGAGGTCCACGAGGCTTACGAGACGCCGGTTGCAGGGCGGAAGCAGAGAGCTGATTAAGCGGAGCAACGAACCCGCAAAAATGCATCCATAAGAGCGAAGCTGTCTCCTCTTCCCCATCAGTCACAGACCCCCCCCCCCCCATTCCAAACCTGACAGGTAACTCACAAGTACAAAGTGGAGACTGTGTCTGCAAGTGGCTGAGTCCTTTAATTATATTTTCATAAGTACCGCTGCACATAGACTGTATATAAACTGCTGGAACATTGCTGGATTGTTGGAATGCTGGACTGCCAAACCCTCATGAGATTCATGAGACATAGGCATATTGTCATTGCATAGGTAATTGAAGGCGATCTGAGGAGTATAAACAGTCCACTCCCAGCAAAGGGCCGAAAGACACTTCTCTTCTTTTTTTTTTCCCCTGTTGGTGTTTTTTTTTTTTTTCTTTTGTTCTGGCCTGGCTGTATTGACTGTATCTGAGGCTTTGGAAGGTAAATGCAAAACAGGTATAACACGCACCGGAAACAAAGAGACATTGACGGTGGTGGACACCGAAGGGTTTGTACAAAATAGCCCTAGCTTGTCTAACTGCCAAATCGTCAATAGTCAATAGTTTAATTGAAAGCAGCAGGGGAGAAAAAAAAAAGAACAGACAGGAAGAGTAAAAGTCGCATTAACCCCATCAGCATCAGTCGCATCAGTTGCAGAAAGGAAAAAGGAAAGAATTTTTTATTTGGTTTTTGGTGGGGGGTTTTTTTTCTCCTTCTCTTTTTTTTCCGAACCCCCCCCTCCCCCCGCCAAGGAAGGTTCTAGGACTGTGCATATAACCTATACCTAGGGGGCTACAACTGGGTACAAGACTATGTGAAGGTACACCCCCCCCCCAGAGTAGTAACTCAGAGAGTAAGGTGGAAGGGAAGTACCCCCAAGAGAGGAGTAAACCTTAGAAAAGCGTAAGGCGGGACAAAGACTGGCCTAGGAAGAGCTCTGACACACTATCACTTACTAACCAGACTGTGAATTAGTAGAAGAAGAAAAGGAGGAATAAAAGAAAATGAGGGGAAAGTCGGGGAGGGGGGAAGGAGCAAACCCACCTAGAGTGAGCGCCAGTCCGGGATCTATTAAAAAATACATGACACAGGAGGGAGGGAAAGAAAGCCCTGTGAAAAAAGTGGGGACCAAAAGTAAAGCCCTGGAGGGTGCACAAAAGAACAGACTGAGAAAACAGCTAGAGGACATAAAACCCCCTATACAGAGAAGCAAAGAGATAGAGGAGGAAGCTGTAATGGAACCTAGGCAAAAAATAGGATTTTTATAACAGCTTACCTGTAAAATCCTTTTCTTGGAGTACATCACGGGACACAGAGCGACATAGTCATTACTAATGGGTTATATAGTTACCGTCAGGTGCTGGCACTGGCAACTTCCAAAACCGGAAGTACCCTCCCCTATATAAGCCCCTCCCATACGGGAGCACCTCAGTTTTGTAGCAAAGCAATAAGTGTCCCCAAAGAGGGGCGGGAGCTCTGTGTCCCGTGATGTACTCCAAGAAAAGGATTTTACAGGTAAGCTGTTATAAAAATCCTATTTTCTTTCTCGTACATCACGGGACACAGAGCGACATAGTCATTACTAATGGGATGTCCTAAAGCAATGCCAAATGAGGGGGGGGATACACCATATATAAGCTGAGCGCTATCAGACATGAGGATCTTTTGCGGCCTGCAACACACTGCGCCCAAAGGCGACATCCTCCTGACTTCTAACGTCCACCTGGTAGAACCTAGTAAACGTGTGTACCGAAGACCATGTTGCGGCCTTACAGATTTGAGCCAGGGAGGCCTGGTGATGCACTGCCCATGAAGTTCCAACTGCTCTCGTGGAGTGCGCCCTAACTTTGAACGGAGGCGGTCTACTTCTCAAGCTATAGGCTTGTATTATGACCTGTCGAATCCACTTGGCTAAAGTAGATTTTGACGCTGCCTGACCCTTTCTGGGGCCTTCCGGCAGAATAAACAAAGTATCCGTTCTGCGAATCTGAGCAGTGGCTTTTAGATAAGCTTTAACTGCTCTTACTACATCCAAAGAATGCAATAACTTTTCCTCTACCGAAGTAGGCTTGGGGAAAAAAGAAGGAAGAACCACATCTTGGTTCAAATGAAAACTCGATACCACCTTAGGAAGAAAGGCTGGATGAGGACGTAACACTACTCTGTCCTTATGGATAACCAGATATGGCTCCTTACAGGACATAGCTGCTAATTCCGATACTCTTTTAGCCGAACAAATGGCTACTAGAAAAATCAATTTCCTGGTGAGAAGCACTAAGGAAATATGCTGTAATGGTTCAAATGGTTGTTTCTGTAGAACCGACAGAACCAAGTTTAGATCCCATGGACATATGGGAATATTAACCGGAGGACTAATACGCATCACTCCTTGTATAAAGGCTTTGACTAGTGAATGCGAAGCCAAGGGCCTTTGAAAAAATATTGACAAGGCCGAAATCTGACCCTTGATAGTACTCAAGGCAAGCTTCCTATCTACAGCCCATTGTAGGAAGTCCAGAATCCTACCTATTACGTATTTACGTGGATGCCATTTCTTGGCTTCACACCAGGCGATGTACGCCTTCCAGATTCTATAGTAGATCTGCCTGGATACCGGCTTCCTGGCATTGATCATGGTAGATACCACAGCATTAGAGAGCCCTCTCTTTTTTAGAATGTGGGCTTCAATAGCCAGGCCGTCAAACCTAGGGCTGGTAAGGAAGGGTGGTATATCGGTCCCTGCGAAAGCAGGTCCGGACGATGTGGGAGGGTCCAAGGACTCCCCACAGACATTTTTACAATCTCCGCGTACCATGCTCTTCGGGGCCACGCTGGAGCCACCAGAATCACTGGTTTCTTTTCTACCCTGATTCTGCGGAGTAATCGAGGTAACAATTGTGGCGGTGGGAATGCATATATCAGCTTGAACTGATCCCAAGGGAACACTAGGGCATCCGAGCCGCACGCTAGGGGATCCCTTGCCCAAGAGACAAACCTGTCCACTTTTGTGTTGAATCTGGATGCTAGCAGATCTACATCCGGTGTTCCCCACCGCTGACATATTGTCCGGAAAACCTCGGGATGAAGGGACCATTCCCCTGGGCATAATTGTTGGCGACTTAGAAAGTCCGCCTTCCAATTCTCCACCCCTGGAATGAATACCGCAGATATGGCTGGGACATATCTTTCTGCCCATCTCAGGATGTAATTTACTTCCCTTTGGGCTGCACGACTCCTGGTGCCCCCCTGACGATTGATATATGCCACTGCTGTGGCATTGTCTGACTGAACTCTGACAGGGGACCCTTGGAGTTTGGATGTCCATGCTACTAGGGCATACCGGGCTGCTCGTATCTCTAAGAGATTGATGGGCAGGGCCTTTTCCGCATCCGACCATCTGCCCTGGAGAGACCATTGCTCCAGTACTGCTCCCCAGCCTATAAGGCTGGCATCTGTAGTGACCACCTTCCAGGAAATCGGACTGAAGGATTTCCCTCTTTCCAGATTCTGGGGAACCAACCACCAGCGGAGGCTCCTGCGAACGGAAGGGGACAAGGACATTGGTAAGTCCAGAGCCTGAACTTTTTTGTTCCAGGCTGACAGTATGGCCCTTTGCAACTTCCTTGAATGGAATTGACCGTAGGGTACTGCTTCGAATGATGCCACCATTTTTCCCAGCAGCCTCATGCACAGGCGTATGGATGGCTGTCTTTTTGAACCCACTAAGTGGATCAAATCTCTCAAAGACGACCCCTTTTCTTGAGGCAAGAAAATCTTTCTCTGGTCTGAATCCAGCCTTAGCCCCAAGTATTCCAGACTTTTGACTGGTTTTAGGGCTGACTTGTCTTGGTTGATAATCCAACCGTGATATTCCAGATACTTGATTGTCTCGTGAACAACCACTTCTAGTTTTTCCACTGAGTGGTCTATCAGCAACAAGTCGTCTAGATATGCCATTATCGTTACACCTCGTGTTCTTAGATTGGCCAATAATGGGGCCAGAATTTTTGTGAACACTCTTGGTGCTGTGGCCAGACCGAAGGGTAAGGCTCTGAACTGAAAATGGCGCCCTTCTACCGCAAAGCGTAGAAATTTTTGGTGGGCTGGAAAGATGGGGATGTGCAAATAAGCATCTTTGATGTCGATCGAGGCTAACCATTCCTCCCCTTGTAGGGCAGTGGCTACCGATCGGATCGACTCCATCCGGAAAGTCCTGATATGTAGGAATTTACCTTAGACACTGGCAAAAAACTGAGGTGCTCCCGGATGGGAGGGGCTTATATAGGGGAGGGTACTTCCGGTTTTGGAAGTTGCCAGTGCCAGCACCTGACGGTAACTATATAACCCATTAGTAATGACTATGTCGCTCTGTGTCCCGTGATGTACGAGAAAGAAAAAAGCAATTACCAACTAAGGCAGAAATGGCGGAAATGTTTGCAAGGCTCGAAATATCCATAAAGGGAGAGATAGCAACTCTGCATGATGATGAACAATATGTTAAAAAGGGTTGAGGGTACAGAAGAAAGGCTGGACTCAGGGGGTCGAGATAAAAGGACTTAAGGAGCAGTTGGAAGGGATGCAAAGAGACCAGAGGTATATGATGTATAAACTAGAAGACCAAGAAAACCGGAACCGAAGGAAAAATATCAGGATCAGAGGTTTACCGGAGACGCAAGGAGAAGGCGAAGATCTGCAAGATGTAATGGATAAAATATTTGTTCATATGCTGGGTGTAACAGGAGTAAACAATAAAATAAAGTTTGAAAGAATCCATAGGATTAGAAAGCCCGCTGAAATGGCAGGGGAGGTGCCAAGAGATGTTATTGCAAGATTCCACATTTTCCATGAAAAAGAACAGATCAGGGCATACCTGAAAACCAACCCCCCAAATATGGGGAGATGACTTTGCAGATATTCCCGGACCTGGCAGCAGAGACCCTGGCTAGGAGAAGAATCCTTAAACCGCTACTTGAACAGCTTAAGACGCAAACCATCCAATACTTTTGGGGATTCCCAGCCTGCCTAATCGGACGTAAAGAGGGCCGGTCAGCAACTTTAAGATTTCCAGAAGACACTTTCAAATTTTGCAATAGACTGGATATCCCTCTAGTCGACATTCCAGGTTGGTGGGAAGTACAAGAAAATACAGATAACATAGAAGAACAACAGTCCTGGCACTCGGCTTGGAATAAGAAACTGGCAGGAACAAGGAAGAAATAGGAAAGAAGAAGAGAAGAAAAGGGAAAGGGGAAAAAAAGGGAGAAAAAAAAGAAGAAAAGTCAAATGGGGGCTGGGCTTGGAACTGGACGTGGGATGGGGGGAGTGGGGCTGGCACGGGAGGCCCCAAATTTGGGGGAAGCATCGGCCCTGTCTGAGGAACATTTTCAGAGTTCAACCTCTAGGGAACTCTCTTGGGAAGGGGGGGGTGGAGAGTAATGGGAGGGTAAAGGGGGGAGGGGTAGGGAGGAGGGGAGGGATAGGGAAGAAAAGAGGAGAGGGGTAGGGGTAAGGGAGGAGGGAAGTAGGATAGGATGGGGTATCCCCAGGAAAAGCTATGAAAGAAGAATAAGAAGCACCGACTCTTCTGTGGATGTGTAAATGAAATATAATTTCATATAATGTACGTGGATTAAATGCTCCTACAAAAAGCGCTTATATAATAAGAGAACTAAACGACTTAAAAGCCGACGTGGTATTAATACAGGAGACACATTTTTTTTCCCCAGGTCGAATTGTAGAATAATTTCAAAGGATTACCATCAATGGTATTATGGGGACTCCCCTATCAGTCGAGCAAAGGGAGTGGCCATAGGGTTTGCCAAGGGAGTTAGGTTTGTGTTAGAAGGGAGAAAAGCGGACCCAGAAGGGTGCTACCTCTTCTTGAAAGGAAAACTGAATGGAGCCGAGTACTCCCTGGCAAACATACATGGCCCAAATAAAAACTCTACTAGATATCTATTGGGGGACATAGCGGAGTTCATGGAATTTAAGAAAGGGGGGGCTATCATGGCAGGGGACTTCAACTTTTGCTTAGAGCCAAAGATAGATGGTATGTCGCATGTACAGGGGACTGGAATAGCCCTGAGAAACAAATTAAAAAAGAAAGTGCACCAACACCAACTAGTGGATGTGTGGAGAATACAACATACTAAGTTACGGGATTATACATTCCACTCCCCTGTACATGGGACGTACTCAAGAATAGATTTTTTCTGATTGAACATAGGTTGCTGGAAGCAGTGGTCAGTACAAATATCGGAAAATCGACCTTCTCGGATCACGCGCCGGTGACATTGCAAGTGAAGATGGGAGAGGCACAAAATAGGAGTAACATCTGGAGGTTAAATGAAAAACTTTTACAAGATAAAGCAATAGAAGAGAGAATAAAGGAAGAACTAGAGCAGTTTTCAGGGTCAATGGTACAGAGGATATGTCTGAAGCCACAGTTTGGGAAACCCACAAGGCTTATATTAGGGGTATACTGATCATGGCGGAATCGGAGAAGGAAAAAAAAAAACGAAGGAGAAAAAAATTGCTTTAACTAAAGAAATTTTATGAGCTGGAACAACAACATAGGAAATCGAGAGAAAAGGAACTGCTACTAAAACTTAAAGGGGAGGCGATGAGAGACCTAATAGAACAGGAAACCCGAACGGTCTATAATCAAATTAAGAAAGAGAGGTACCAATGGGGCAATAAGCCAGGGAAATACTAGGCGAGGTTACTAAAAAAGAAAAAAACAGCTAATTTTATAGAGAAAATACAAACGAGTACCGGGAAGCTAGTACATAAAACAGTAGAAATAGCCAAGACCTTTCAAGACTATTATCGAAGACTCTAATCAATAAGAATGATACAACAGAAGAGGTAAAACAAAAATCTGAGAAAACAAAAGGACTAAAGGATATAGATCTTAATCAAATCCCAGAGGACAAACTCAGTTACTTAGAGGCCCCTATAACAGAAGATGAGATAATAAAAATCATAAAAGAATCACCGAGTGGAAAAAGTCCCGGACCTGACGGCCTGACGATACTATACTATAAGAAATTTAATGACATTTTAATTCCCAAACTGTGCTCCTATATGAATGGGATTGGTGCAAAATGGGAGATGCGGAAGGAGGCATTAGAGGCTACTATTACCATCATTCCGAAAGAAGGTAAAGGCAGTACACTCTGCTGCAGTTATAGACCTATCTCACTCTTAAATACCGACACCAAGCTATTCGCGAAGGTTCTCGCAGGGAGGATGAAAATAATAATGAACGATCTAGTACATGCAGACCAAGTAGGATTTATCCCAAGAAGGGAGGGGAGGGATAATGGAATTGGAACGCTCTTGGCAGTACAGAAAATCAAAGAAAGTAGGGCCCCAGGTCTACTCCTGTCAATTGATGCTGAAAAAGCGTTTGACAGGGTAGACTGGGGCTTTATGCAGAGTACATTGGAGGCAATAGGACTAGGACCCAAAATGACTAACTGGATAAAGGCATTGTACAACCGACCTAAGGCGAGGGTGAAGGTAAATGGGATCATTTCGGGACAGTTCGATATGTATAATAGTACCAGACAGGGGTGCCCCCTGTCCCCCCTACTGTTCGCGTTGGCACTGGAACCCCTCTTGACGAGAATAAGGCGGAACGCGGACATTAGGGGGATCAAAAAAGGGGAGGAAGATCATAAACTAGCGGCCTACGCGGATGACATTTTATTTTTTATAACTAGCCCCAGAATAACCCTCCCAAATTTAATGAAATCCCTAAAAGAGTATGGAGAGATATCAAACTTCAAAATTAAACCGGCCAAGTCCGAAACCTTAAATATTAATGTATTAAAAACAGAGGGGCACACCTATCAAAAGGCTTTCCCATTTGCCTGGGGGAAAAAAGAAAGGAAGTACCTAGGAGTCAAGATAACAACATCTACTGAGACACTATATAAAGCAAATTTTCTTAATGATATTAAGGCAGAACTCAACAGAATAGCACGGGGTCAGCTATCTTGGGGGGGGGGGGGGAAGAATAAATATGTTTAAAATGGTAATTTTACCTAAAATAATGTACAAAATGCAAATGCTCCCAATCTCACTCCCACGGGCATACTTTAAAACTTTACTAACGATGTTTCTAAGATTTATTTGGCGAGGGAAAAAAAACACGTATTAGTTTGACATTGTTGACAAAGAAAAAGACGCAAGGGGGACTAGGGGCACCAGACTTTATAAATTATTATAACGCAATAATCCTCTCACAAATAATAGAATGGGCAAAAAATAATAGGGAAAAGAGATGGGTAAAAATGGAATACACAATTAGCAAAGCCACATTGGGGAAGATAATATGGATTCCCACACAATATAGAGAACTTGGCACTGACACACACAGTATCACTTATAACGCACTAAAAATATGGGATAAGATACACAAAAGGGAAAAATGGGAATATGATTCTTCCCTAACACCACTAAAAGACACAAATTACTTTAAACCGGGGATAGAGAAAATGTTCGGAAATTGGATCACACAAGATAACGCACAACTGAAAGATGTAATGACGTAAGACAGATTATGCTTGTATCAGGAATTAAAAAATAAAAGTGAAGTGATGGTGATCAATGGGTGGGGGTATACCCAGCTAAAACATTTCTTTGAGGTATTTCCCCAGCCTACTAGAACGGCAGAGAATTTACTGCCCCTGGAGAAACTATGTGTAGATAAGGGTAGGAAGGGGATGACCTCTAGGATCTATAAAATATTGATTGACACGAAAAGGCTGGAGATACCGCCATACGTTGGGAAATGGGAAAAGGGATTGGGAACTCAGATGAAGGACTTGGAGATTATGCAATTAATGAGGAGGGTGCATTCTACATCGGTTAATAGTTACTATATGACAGAGTTGAACTATAAGTGCTTGGCCCGCTGGTATATAACCCCCGACAAGGCACATAAATGTCAAAGGGAAACATCTCAGTTATGCTGCAGGGGTGTAAAGAAATTGGGACCATGGCCCACATATGGTAGACATGCCCCAAAATTAAAAAATACTGGGGGGGAGATTAGGCAAATAATTAGAGAGATTAGAAATATAGAAGTTTCAGACGATCCGTGGGGGTGTCTATTCCACGGTATCAGAACGCCAACCAAGCAATACGTGAGAACCCTGCTCCCACAGCTCTTAAATGCCGCCAAGAGCCTAATACCTAGACATTGGCAAGAACCAGAAAGACCCACTATGAAGAACTGGTGTAATAAAATAAATGAAATCCAAAATTTTGAGTATTTAGGGTTCAGTGACGAGGAGGGAATGGAGGAGTTTGAAGAGAAATGGAGGGAATGGGTAGACTGTAAGTATTCAATAAGATTTGCAGAAGTGATGGGAGCATAATATATTAATATATATATATATAAACAGAATAGTAGATAATAAACCAGAGCCATGGAGGGAGAAGAGGGGAAAAATTTAAGATGGAGTCTGTGTGAAAAAGGAAGAGGGGGGGGGTCGTAGGATTTATAAGGAAGGGGGTAGGGGTTGGGTAGGGTATTGGGATATATATTATGTATTGCTTTTGTTTTTTCTGTGAGACTGAGACGATAGGAGAAACTCATCTAATATAATGTTTTTTATATGGAAAAATCAATAAATAAAAATATTGTTTTTTAGTAGTAACCAGCATGGATTTATAAAAGATCATTCTTGCCAGACAAACCTATTAACATTCTATGAGGACGTGAGCTGTAAACTGGATAAGGGAAGGCCTGTGGATGTAGTATATCTAGATTTCGCTAAAGCTTTTGACACGGTAATCACTTAACACTTAATCTACAAATTGAGGTCTGTGGGCATCGACGATAATATATGTACCAGGATGACAAATGGTTGCAGGGGGCATGCCCAAAGGGTGGTGAAAAATTACTTTTTTTCTAAATCGTCTGCAGTTTTAAGTGGGGTGCCCCATGGCTCTGTCCTGGGAACAATTCTGTTTAACTTTTTCATAAATGATATAGAGGTTGATTATAGATAATATAATCTCAATGTTTGCTGATGATACAGGGTAAAAACCTCACAACAGGATATTGAAACACTACAGGAAGACCTCAATACATTGGAGGAGTGGGCAAACACATGGCAAATGAGGTTCAATGTAGGGAAATGTAAATGGGGGTTAAAAATATGAATGCAAGTTACATGCTAGGGGGAGAACCTCTGGGGTAATCAATGATGGAAAAAGATCTGGGGGTCCTAGTTAATGACAGACTCAGCAAATAGCATGCAATGCCAAGCTGCAGCAAGCAAGGCCATCAGAATATTGGCATGCATTAAAAAAGGTATTTACTCAATAGATAAAACTATAATTCTACCACTTTACAAAACTCTGGTTAGGCCACATCTTGAATATGTCACCCAGTTCTGGTCACCAGTCCTCAGGAAAGATGTACTAGAATTGGAAAGAGTCCAGGGAAGGGCAACAAAGTTAATAAGAGTGCTGGAGTACCTCAGTTATGAGGAAAGACTACAAGTATTACACTTATTCTCCCTGGAGAAGAGACGCTGAAAAGGGGATATGATAGCGATACCCAAATATCCTAATAGTGATTCCAGCTTTGTGAGGAAACTATTCAGTCTCAGGTCTCTCATGAAGACAGGTGACCACTTAGTGAGGTTGGACATGAAAAGGTTCAACATTAAACTGTGTAAGGGATTTTTACTGTTAGAGTGATAAGGATGTGGAGCTGCCTTCCACAATTGGGGGTTGCAGCAGGAAATGTAGCTAATTGAAAGAAATCCTTAGATGGACATCTTATTGAACACTATATATTTAGGGATATGGGAAATGGTAGGGACATAATACTTACACCCACACTGGATGGACTGATGTGTTTGTTCAACTTTAACAACTATGTAACTATAAAAACTGCAGCTGCTCCTCTCCACTAGCGTTGCTGACCAGGGCTACACACTCCCACCACCAAAGGTCTTTGGTCCCCAAAGAAACATCAGGGACTGTTAAAAGGAGCAAATATGTAGCCACTCCTCACTGCTAGCATTGCTGGCTGAGGCTACAGTTATTCATTCAGTGGTTAAACAAATGTTCAAAATAAGTGACTTCTGTGTACTAAACAAAGAATTCAAACGCCTAGAAAGTGGTTGCTGCATTGTGTTACCAGTGTCTGTATTCTCAGTGAAGGTTATTGTTATTCTGTATAAAACTGCAGGCAGATTAGAGTCATTGTGTATAAACTACTGTATCTGGCAGACGGGAATCGGAGTGTGTGTGGTTTCCTAGCAAACCAGTCAGCTTACAAACTGAAGGTGGTGGCAAGCCATCCTAAGTCATGTGTCTGGTGTGTGTGGGCAGTGGGAAAAGTGATTACGCCAATATTCTAGGTCATAGTATAGCTTGGGGACTTGCAGAAGTGTCCGGGAATTACTAAGTGGCTCCACAACCCTTACATCAGGTTGTATGCAAGATTTGTACCTGCCTGTGTGTGTGGCCAGGCTTTGGGTGAAGTTTCGCTTCAGTGGTGGCCAGTGGTATTGCAGGCTGTGATAACTGTTTCACAGCACTTTTTTACCTGCTCAGAGTAAGTTCTTTCCTCATTCCTCCTCCACCAAACAAGGTCCTCGCCTCGGTTTGTGAGTCTCCATGAGTGTACATTCTTGACAATGGTATTTTCTGCTATTCTGATGGTTTAGGGTGAAGATCTGATGAACATAAAAGTTGAGGGTGAAGTAGAAGAGACGTATGTCAGAGATGATCAGCAATGCACAGAGGAGGCTGGAATAACGAGGAAATCCAAAGAGGAGGACACTCCTACAGAGATGAGCACAGGTGAGCCATCATATATTCTTCTGTTTTCTCTGCTCTGTTACTGCACACTGATTGGCCCAGAGTAGGGCAGGAGATGAGTGATGTCATAGGTTGATAATAGTCACCTCCTTGTACTGATACCCGTCCTGCACATTATATCTTCTTTTCTCTCAGATAAACCATATTCTCTGTGTTGCAGATACAATTTATTTAGATATCATTTATGTATAGTGATGAGGTGTACCTGAGTCTGGTTCAGGGCGGATCGGACTGAGTTTATCGAAGTTTGAATCCTGAATCCAAAAGTCAATGGGAGTTGAATCTTAGAAATGAGTATTGGGCATTTTCTATGCTAATAGGCAAGGGGTTGTCAAACGAATGGAGGGCTAGGCACTGCCCTGGGAGACATGTACCAAAAATAATGTAAAGTCCCGTTTGGTGGAGAGCAGTGATTGCAATAATGTGAAACATTAAAAATGCTAAATTCCCCTAAACAACATCACTAAATCTTTATGGAGAAAAACACTATAGAAATATTCTATTAATGCGATGTATACTAACTATTTACAAAGAAAAAAAGATGCTGTTTAATTTGCGGGTAAATGTCAGCTTACGCTTACACCTGTTCTCTTCATTTATTCCAGAAACTAATCACATGACAAAAAGGGTGCCTCCTAAAAAATACAAACAAGACCCTTATCTGAATATGCAACCAGAAAGGAAAGGAGGGATGAGCATGCGTCCCTCCCTTCCACTCCTGAACAATACCAGGACACATGTTCCCAAAATGGTGGGGTACTTTGTGTGAGTGCCTGCCCTGGCACAAAACCTCAACCCCATGTTGATCAGGACAAGTTCGTCTTCCCCACAAATATGGCCTGTGTGTTGTGAGGGTCTGTAGGCAAAGGCTTATCAGAACCTGGAAGCCCCCTTTAAAAATATGGGGGCGCTAAGGCTACACCCCCCTCCCCACAAAGGTGTTCATAGTGACCCTACTGTTCTGTTCCAAATGCAGCTTTATGTATTGACAGACCTCCCTAGACCCAGTTGGTCTGGACAGTATGGTCCCCTGCTGACTTGGCACCATCCAAAGGGAGCTGAAATCCTCAATAAGACACAGAAGTTGCAGTGCAACTTAAGCTAGCTGCATTTTCCAGTCTTTTTGAAGAGCACGAAAACAATCAGTTTCCTAAGCCCTGTCTCTGAGCAGAACTAACACTAACTGAGGGAATATGGAAGAAACAGGGAGGGTCTAGCCAGGACTGAACTAACTAGCACTAACAGTCTTGTTGGGATGAAAAGTAAGGAGGAACATAGAAAACTGAAAACCATAAATTTTGCAACAGAAAATACTCCCCGCACCCTCCAGTACTGCTTATCACCAGAAGCCTAGGCCCATGGTCACTTGTTCTATGCTGAAAGGTCTTTAGGTTTGAACTTTGAACCTCTTCGTTATCAGAGTTCACATCACTGTAAATGTAGAAGTGATCTGGGAGGAGGACCAAAGGCCCTTCTTTTTTACTGAAGGGGGGGAAGTCACAGCTGGTTGGGACATCCACAGAGTACATCTGCTCACAAAAATCTACCTGATCCAGGTGGAATGTTGATTTAGGTGAACTCACCCTTGTGTATCTATTGATCATGTTTTTATATTATTCCAGGACACACCATCGAGAAACCCTCAAAGGATCATCTCACTTTATATCTAAGCTATAAAATGAAAGATGAGGACATCACAGGAGATTGTGCAGGAGAAAAGACAATGAGCTCAGCTATAGATGGAGGAATTTACAGTGTGAATGGACCATCAAATCCCTCTGACTCTGAGCAACCTCATACTGTGAGGGATGGTGTCGGAATTCAGGAGGTGGAGACATTTTCCTGTCCTGAATGTGGGGAAAGCTTTAACTCTGAAACAAATCTTACAGTACATCAGAGAGCTCATGCGGGTGGGAGGCTTCATTCCTGTTCTGAATGCGGAAAATGTTTTAAAAAAAAAAATCAGACCTCATCATACATTACAGATCTCATACAGGCAAGAAGCCGTATTCCTGTACCAAGTGCAGGAAATGTTTTTTACAGCTGTCCCACCTTTATATACATCAGAGGTCTCGCATGAGGACAAAGCCATGTTCTTGGCCTGAGAGTGGGAAATGTTTTTCAAGGAAATCCACCCTTGTCATACATAAACAATCTCACACAGGGGAGAGGCCGTACTCCTGCCCTAAATGTGATACAAGTTTTTCACGCAGGTCCAATCTTTACACACATCAGAGGATTCACACAGGAGAGAAGCCCTATTCCTGTCCTGAGTGTGAGAAATGTTTTTTACAGAAATCACACCTTGTTAGGCATCAAAGATCTCACACAGGAGAGAAAATGTATTCCTGTTCTGAGTGCGGGAAATGTTTTTCACATGTGTCCCATCTTTACAGACATCAGCAGTCTCACACAGGGGAGAGACAATTACTCTTTCGTCCATGGACCGACACAGCTTCTCTATTGACAAAGTGGGTATTATCCGTTAATTAGGAGTGACTAGGCAGAAAAACTTGTAAAAAGTGTTGCATCACACCTTCTACAGTACCGCCCAGGGGGCGGACCCTCTGGGTATAACCTCTCAGTCTGCATCTCGCAGATCAGTTTTTTTCTGTCTAGCAAGGAGTAGGACATGGCTCCCTTGGGCCCATTGGTCCAGGGGAATTTTTTTTATATATATATATAATTATTTTTTTTCATTTGTTGTTTCCTGCGATCTTCGATCAACTGCCGACTGGGTGACAGGCTGGATCCTCGATCCTTGTAGTCTCCCCAGTTTCGGCCATCGAGCGTGTGCCGACCCTAGCTACGCGATGGGTTTTCCACGACATGCCCGTCGCTCCACGGGTGGCCGGTGAGCCTACGCTCCAGGGCCTGCATCGGACCGCTCAGCTTCGGCTGACCTTACGGCCGAGTCGCAGCAGCCTGGCCGGTGAGCTTACGCTCCAAGGCTTGCATCGGACCGCTCAGCTTCGGCTGACCTTACGGCCGAGTCGCAGCAGCCTGTCCGGTGAGCGTCACGCTCCAGGGCATACATATGATCGTCCCTTTTGGGTCCAATCACAGCATGCCTGGCCAACAGTCACCTTCCGTGCGCGGACGATGATCTGTTTGGAATGTCTTCCAGCATAATACATGCAGGATAGGTAAGTAAAACTCCCCTGCCTCGGCTGGGTGATTTAGCTGGACATTCCTGGAGAGATCAAGTAAGTGGTTGTGGCCCCTTTCTTCCCTCTCTCCCTGCCTTTCCCTCCTCCCTGGGCTTCTAGCTAAAGGTTGCTGGGTGCTGGGGGTCACCTAAGGGGTCCCACTGGAGCGGGCTGGCTGTAACTAACATTTAAAAGAAATGTAATTTCTGCGTACCTGTGTGTGTGTGCGTGTGTGTCCTTCCTCCTCCATGCTGTCGGCGGCCATTTTGAGGTTGTCCATGCCAAGTTTGGCCTCTTGTGACTGCCCGGCGGCCATCTTCCTGTGGTTCGGCCACACCCACTGGCCCCTATCAGGTGATCGGCGGCCATGTTTGTCCACCCTGTATTTATAGATTGCCATTCGGCGGCCATCTTTTTGTGGGCTACGGCTGCTTGACCTCTATCTTCGGCTCCGTGGCCATTTTCTTGAAGCCCACATTATCTTCCATACAGACGTTTTTGGCAGCCATTTTGCGAGAGCCTCCGGCCTCTAGGGTGCATTACACTGGCGCGAAAATTCACACAGGAAGTGCTGATAAAAGAAGCAGACTGACACAGCAGCAGAGGGACAGCATCACAGACGTAGCACACGGCAGCATAGCAGTACCTATCCAGGGTGGTGAGTCCTCTGGGTGACCCAGCCTCTCTGCAGCACAGGAGGGTGGCCTATTGATATCTTGCCTGGAGCCCTGTGGGTGTCAGCGTGTGGTCAGCATGGCATCTGAGCCAGATGTCTTCTCCCCTGAAACACCAGATTTAGCAGCTGGTGTCCCTGAGGTGTCTATGAACGCTATGTCGGCAATCCTAGAGGCGTTTGCTGCCAGAGTGGAAGCAGCACACGGGAATACAGGGGGTAACAAACGCCCACGTCCCCTGCAATCTTCTGGGGATATTTCTGATGCAGAACCAGGTCCAGCTACGGCTCATGGCCCAGATTCTGATGCATCAGAGACTGCAGACCGTGACCGATCTGACAGTGAGGAGGACTCCAAGTCCAGGTCAGTACGCGAGACGGCTTTGGTATCTGACCTTATTACTGCAGTGCGGGATATGCTAAAGTTGGAAAATACTGCAGAAGTAGCAGATACTCCAGTCCCCTTTGGGTTTCGTAAACCTGCCCGCACTGCTAAGGTGTTCCCTTGTGTGTCTTATTTTGACAAACTCTTATACAAGGAATGGGAGAACCCACTGAGGGTCTTTACAGACCCAAAGAGGTTTGCAGTACGGTACCCCTTTGAGGAGAGTTTTCTGAAGATATGGACCTCTCCCCCTATAGTGGACCCTTCGGTGTCCAGACTTAATAGAGCCACCACTATTCCAGTAGAAGGAGCTCCGGTTTTCAAGGACCCTGTGGATAAGAAGGCTGAAGCACTCGCTCGCTACCTATACTCAGTGGTAGGCTCGGCAGTACGCCCGGCATTGGCGGGGGCCCTAGTGTCTCAGACACTTACTGAATGGGCAAAATTGCTACTCATGGGGTTAAAGGAGCGAGATGCTCCTCCTAATGAGATAACTTTGGCCGACCAGTTGGTCCAGGGCCTTAAGTTTGTCTGCGAGTCAGACATGGATACTATTCCCCTGCTGCCAAGAGCTTCGGTTTATGCAGTAGCAATACGCCGCCTGATCTGGCTAAAGGGCTGGTCTGCGGACCAGACTTCCAAGAAAGCCCTGTTGGATCTGCCTTTTAAGGGCGACAGACTTTTTGGGGCTTCTCTGGATGACATCATCAAGGATGCCACAGGAGGTAAATGCACTTTGCTTCCCCAAACTAGCAAGGGTAAGGGGCCACGCCAAGGGCAAGGGCCCTCCTTTACTGCACGCAAGCGTTTTTTCGCCCCCTTAAGGCGACAGGGAAAAGACCCCAGGCCGATAAAGCGCCTGCCCAAGGACAAAAGCGTTCTTGGTCCCGCAGACCCAACAAGCCTGCGGACAAATCTGCGTCCACATGAAGGTCCGCCCCCACCCAGCTCTTGGGTGGGGGGACGTCTTCGCAAATTCGTGACTCAGTGGACTGCTCTAGTCTCCGACAGGTGGGTTTGCGAAGTAATCTCCTCAGGCTACAAGATAGAATTTCTCTCTTGTCCACCGGACAGATTCATCACCTCCAATCTCCAGCTACTACCGACCCGTCGGGAGGCCCTGTATGGGGCGGTCTAGGGTCTACTGGAACGCGGGGTAGTTATTCCAGTTCCAGAACAGGAACGGGGTCAGGGTTTTTACTCAAATCTGTTCATTGTGCCGAAGAAGGAGGGGGTTCGGCCAATCTTGGATCTCAGAGCCCTCAATTGCTTTGTGAAAATACAAAGATTTCGGATGGAGTCGGTTCGATCTGTAGTCACGGCTCTCCATCCGGGGGACTTTCTGGCCTCCTTGGACATCAAGGACGCATACCTGCATGTCCCCATATACTCCAGACACCAGAGGTTTCTGCGATTTGCTATCGGGAAAAACCACTACCAGTTTGTGGCCCTCCTGTTTGGCCTTGCCTCAGCACCCAGGACGTTCACCAAGGTGCTCGCTCCGATTCTGGCACTTCTAAGACAGCGGGGTATCACTATCACAGGTTACTTGGACGACCTTCTGCTGAAGGCCCCTTCAAGCTCAGAATTAGAGGTAAGCGTGTCCATTACCTGTCAGACTCTTCGAGACTGTGGTTGGATACTAAACACGCAAAAGTCAGTATTGGTGCCCACTAAACGCCTAGTGTACCTGGGGTTGATTCTGGATTCCTCAGAGGCAAAGGTATTCCTCCCTGTGGAGAAGTTGCAGACCCTCCGGGCTGCAGTACGGCAGCTGACTTCCAGGAATTGGTCGTCGCTCAGTTTTTGCATGCGAGTGTTGGGCCTCATGGTAGCCTCCTTCGAGGCGGTCCCATATGCTCAATACCACACTCGAGTGTTACAGAAGGAAGTTCTGTCCAGATGGAACAGATGCCCTTCATCTCTGGATTATCAAATCCGAGTGAGCCACCTAGTCAGGAGATCCCTTGTATGGTGGCTGACAGCACCGGCTCTAAGGGCCGGGAAGTCATTTCTTCCGGTTTACTGGATAGTGATCACGACGGACGCCAGCCTTACAGGTTGGGGGGGAGTCTGGGGTGTCCAGTCGGCGCAAGGTCGCTGGACCACAGAGAAAGCCCTCCTGCCGATCAATGTCCTGGAGATCCGGGCAATCAAGCTGTGCCTCTTCAAATGGTCTCGGAGACTGCAAGGGCGTCCAGTCAGGATCCAGTCAGACAACGCCACAGCGGTGGCATATGTCAATCATCAAAGAGGAACAAGAAGCTCAGCTGCAGCATCGGAGGTTGCTCACATCCTGAAGTGGGCAGAGAAGAGCGTACCGGCACTATCGGCCGTGTACATTCCGGGTGTGGAAAACTGGCAGGCGGACTACCTGAGCCGCCAGATGCTGGACCAGGGAGAATGGTCCTTACACCCGGAGGTGTTCCAATTCCTCTGCCAAAGATGGGGCACACCAGACGTAGATCTTCTGGCTTCCCGACTCAATCGGAAGGTATTGAGATTTGTGGCCCGGTCAAGAGACCCATGGGCAGACGCAACGGACGCGTTGGTAGCATCGTGGGGTCAGTATCGGCTAATCTATGCCTTCCCTCCCTTTAAGGCTTCTTCCTCTTCTGCTCCGCAGAGTGGAGGCAGAGGGAATTCCAATGATCCTTATCGCTCCAGATTGGCCTCAGCGTCCTTGGTACGCCGATCTAGTACGTCTGGTAGCAGACGTCCCCTGGCGCCTACCACTACGGAAGGACCTGCTATCGCAAGGTACCATATTCCATCCTGCTTTACAGTCATTGGCTTTAACGGCATGGCTGTTGAGAACCAGGTACTGAGAGACCGGGGCCTGTCAGACTCAGTAATCTCTACTATGAGAAGTGCTCGAAAACCGTCCTCTAGGAAGGTTTATCATCGTACTTGGAGGGCCTACATCTCCATGTGTGAGGAAATTAAATGGCATCCGCGTACCTATTTGGTTTCCAGAATCCTGCTGTTTTTACAGCATGGGGTGGACCAAAGGCTTGCCCTAAGTACGATTAAGGGTCAGATATCTGCCCTGGCTGTCTTTTTTCAGCAACCCCTGGCGACTCACTCTCTCGTGAGTACATTTGTGCAGGGGGTTCGACATGTGGCCCCTCCGGTCCGTCCCCCGTTACCTCCGTGGGACTTGAACCTGGTCCTCTCGGTGCTTCAGAAGGCACCGTTTGAGAATATTAGAGATATTCCCCTGTTGACACTTTCTCAGAAAGTGGTCTTTTTGGTGGCTGTTACGTCAGTTAGACGAGTCTCTGAGCTGGCAGCCTTGTCCTGCAAGGCTCCCTATTTGATTTTCCACAAGGATAAGGTGGTGCTGCGGCCGCAGCCTTCCTTTCTTCCGAAAGTCGTTTCGGCTTTTCATCTCAACGAAGACATTGTACTTCCATCCTTGTGTCCTCATCCGTCGAATCCTAAGGAGTCGGCGTTGCATTCCTTGGACGTTGTCCGAGCTTTGAGAGTATACCTATCTGCTACTTCCCTGTTCCGGAAGTCAGACTCACTGTTTGTTTCGGTGGCTGGTCCCAAGAAGGGCCAAGCAGTCTCATCGGCCACCATCTCTAGGTGGATCCGACAGATAGTAATCCAGGCTTACGCCTTAAAGGGTCAGGCGCCTCCCTTTCCTGTCACGGCGCATTCGACCAGGGCAATAGGTGCCTCTTGGGCTTTCCGACATCAAGCGTCTGTTTCCCAACTATGTAAAGCGGCGACTTGGTCGTCCGCTCACACTTTCACAAAATTCTACAAAGTTGATGTAGGTGCATCTTCGGATGCCTCTTTCGGCCGCAAGGTTTTGCAAGCGGCTGTTTAGAGTTGCAACTCCTCCGTTGGAGGAGTGCTGTTTTGTGTTTTGGGGTGAAGTTTGTTTTTATGCTGTTACCACCCCTCGTTTTTTTCTCTGACACTGCTTTGGGACGTCCCACTTTGTCAATAGAGAAGCTGTGTCGGTCCATGGACGAAAGAGTAAATAGGATTTTTTACTCACCGTAAAATCCTTTTCTCTGAGTCCATGGACCGACACAGCACCCACCCCTCCTTTTAAGTTTGTACTGCTTTTTGACGAACTGATCTGCGAGATGCAGACTGAGAGGTTATACCCAGAGGGTCCGCCCCCTGGGCGGTACTGTAGAAGGTGTGATGCAACACTTTTTACAAGTTTTTCTGCCTAGTCACTCCTAATTAATGGATAATACCCACTTTGTCAATAGAAAAGCTGTGTCGGTCCATGGACTCAGAGAAAAGGATTTTACGGTGAGTAAAAAATCCTATTTTTCCTGCCCTTAGTGTGGAAAATGTTTTTCACAGAAATATGGCCTTGTTAGTCATCAAACATCTCACACAGGAGAGAAACCCTATTCTTGTTCTGAGTGTGGGAAATGTTATAGACGGAAATCAAACTTTATTATACATCAAAGATCTCACACAGTAGAGAGCGCGAAAACAAACTTTGTTGAACATGAAAGATCTCACATGGGGGAGAATTCGTACTCCTGCCCCGAATGTGATAAATGTTTTACACATCAATCCAAACTTTACACGCATCAGATGATTCACACAGGCGAGAAGCCTTATTCCTGCCCTAAGTGTGGAAAATGTTTTCGACGCATGCGCGGTAGCTTCCTAGGCATAGGTAGGGTATACCAAGATGGCGGCGACGGCATCGAATGTGACGAGCGCATGCTCGTCGAAGTCGATGACGTCACCGCGTACGCTCCATTCAAAGAACCGCGGGTTCTTTGAAACGAGCGTGTGTACACTCGGCCGGGACAATTTTCTTGTCCAGGAATCTCGTCGAAAAAAACGACATGTTTTTTTCGACGAGAATCTCGGCCGTGTGTACGAGGCCTCAGTGTGGAAAATGTTTTTCACAGAAATCTGGCCTTGTTAGTCATCAAACATCTCACACAGGAGAGCAACTATATTCCTGTTCTGAGTGTGGGAAATGTTTCTCAAAGAAATCGGACCTTGTTAGACATCAAAGATCTCACACAGGTGAGAAGCCACATTCCTGTGCTGAGTGTGGGAAGTGTTTTTCAAAGAAATCAAACCTTGTACATCAAAGATGTCACACAGGACAGTAATCCGGCAGAATAAACAAAGTATCCGTTCTGCGAATCTGAGCAGTGGCTTTTAGATAAGCTTTAACTGCTCTTACTACATCCAAAGAATGCAATAACTTTTCCTCTACCGAAGTAGGTTTGGGGAAAAAAGAAGGAAGAACCACATCTTGGTTCAAATGAAACCTCGGTACCACCCTAGGAAGAAAGGCTGGATGAGGACGTAATACTACTCTATCCTTATGGATAACCAGATATGGCTCCTTACAGGACATAGCTGCTAATTCCGACACTCTTTTAGCCGAACAAATGGCTACTAGAAAAATCTATTTCCTGGTGAGAAGCACCAAAGAAATATGCTGTAATGGTTCAAATGGTTGTTTCTGTAGAACCGACAGAACCAAGTTTAGATCCCATGGACATATGGGAATATTAACCGGAGGACTAATACGCATCACTCCTTGTATAAAGGCTTTGACTAGTGAATGCGAAGCCAAGGGCCTTTGAAAAAATATTGACAAGGCCGAAATCTGACCCTTGATAGTACTCAAGGCAAGCTTCCTATCTACAGCCCATTGTAGGAAGTCCAGAATCCTACCTATTACGTACTTATGTGGATGCCATTTCTTGGCCTCACACCACGCGATGTACGCCTTCCAGATTCTATATTAGATCTGCCTGGATACCGGCTTCCTGGCATTGATCATGGTAGATACCACAGGATTAGAGAGCCCTCTCTTTTTTAGAATGTGGGCTTCCATAGCCAGGCCGTCAAACCTAGGGCTGGTAAGGAAGGGTGGTATATCGGTCCTTGCGAAAGCAGGTCCGGACGACGTGGGAGAGTCCAAGGACTCCCCACTGAAATTTTACAATCTCCGCGTACCACGCTCTTCGGGGCCACGCTGGAGCCACCGGAATCACTGGTTTCTTTTCTACCCTGATTCTGCGGAGTAATCGAGGTAACCATTGTGGCGGTGTGAATGCATATATCAGCTTGAACTGATCCCAAGGGAACACTAGGGCATCCGAGCCGCAAGCTAGGGGATCCCTTGTCCGAGAGACAAACCTGTCCCCCTTTGCGTTGAATCTGGATGCTAGAAGATCTACATCCGATGTTCCCCACCGCTGACATATTGTCCAGAAAACCTCGGGGTGAAGGGACCCTTCCTCTGGGCCTAATTGCTGGCGACTTAGAAAGTCCGCCTTCCAATTCTCCACTCCTGGAATGAATACCGCAGATATGGCTGGGACATATTTTTCTGCCCATTTCAGGATGTAATTTACTTCCCTCTGGGCTGCACGACTCCTGGTGCCCCCCTGATGATTGAATTCTGACAGGGGACCCTTGGAGTTTGGATGTCCATGCTACTAGGGCATACCGGGCTGCTCGTATCTCTAAGAGATTGATGGGCAGGGCCTTTTCTGCATCCGACCATCTGCCCTGGAGAGACTATTGCTCCAGTACTGCTCCCCAGCCTATAAGGCTGGCATCTGTAGTGACCACCTTCCAAGAAATCAGACTGAAGGATTTCCCTTTTTCCAGATTCTGGGGAACCAACCACTAACGGAGGCTCTTGCGAACGGAAGGGGACAAGGACATTGTAAGTCTAGGGCCTGAACTTTTTTGTTCCAGGCTGACAGTATGGCCCCCTGCAAATTCCTTGAATGGAATTGACCGTAGGGTACTGCTTCGAATGATGCCACCATTTTTCCCAGCAGCCTTATGCACAGGCGTATGGACGGCTGTCTTTTTTGTACCCACTAAGTGGATCAAATCTTTCAAAGACAACACCTTTCCTCGAGGCAAGAATATTTTTCTCTGGCCTGAATCCAACCTTAGCCCCAAGTATTCCAGACTTTTGACTGGTTTTTAGGGCTAACTTGTCTCGGTTGATAATCCAACCGTGAGATTCCAGATACTTGATTGTCTTGTGAACGACCACGTCTAGTTTTTTCACTGAGTGGTCTATCAGCAACAAGTCATCTAGATATGCCATTATCATTACACCTTGTGTTCTTAGAATTTTTGTAAACACTCGTGGTGCTGTGGCCAAACCGAAGGGTAAGGCTCTGAACTGAAAATGGCGCCCTTCTACTGCAAAGCGTAGAAATTTTTGGTGGACTGGAAAGATGGGAATGTGCAAATAAGCATCTTTGATGTCGATCGCGGCTAACCAATCCTCCCCTTGTAGGGCAGTGGCCACCGATCGGATCGACTCCATCGGAAAGTCCTGATATACAGGAATTTGTATAGCCCTTTTTAGAATTAATATGGGCCTCCCGTCCGCGTTTGCTTCGGGACTGTAAAGAGGTTTGAGTAAAACCCAAACCCTCATTCTTACAGGGGAACCTCCATAATTACTCCTTGGAGCAATAGTTGTTCTAGTGCCAACAAGAGGGACTCTATCTTCCGGGGATCCCTTGGCACGTTTGACCTCAAAAATGGGAAGGAGGAGAGTCTTTTAACTCAAACTGTATCCCAAACATACTGCGGAGAGCACCTATCTGTCTTGATCGTGTCCCGCCAGGTCTCTTGCGAACAACTGGAGTCCTCCCCCCACCCGACTGAGTGGGGGCAACCCTTCAATGAATTTAACTTTGGGGGAGGTTTTGTACCTCCCCTGACCCAGGGTTTCTCATTACCCTGCTATTGTCCCTGTTTTTTACCCCCGGGAATTGACCGAGGAGGCCGTCGAAACTGTTACACAGCCGATGCCCCAGGGACTGGAGAAGCAGGCCTCTTAAAGAGGGACCTCTAACTCTGTTTTTAACCGGCAAGAGCGTATTTTTACCGCTGGAAATTTTCTGGATATATTTGTCCAGGTTTTCCCTGAATAAGCGTTCACCATGAAATGGGACGCTAACCAGCCATTCTTTACAGGGAGCTTCAGCAGACAAGTTTTTGAGCCATAGAAGCCTACGCATATGTACTATAGACAGCGTAAGGCGGGAGGCCTGATGGACTGAATCCTTATGGCGTCAACCGCAAAGCCTAAGGCTCTAGGTAGATCAGCTAGGGCAAAGCCTGCTGATCTGTCAAGTCCCTCAAGACCTGTTTCAACTGATCCTTCACTGCTTAGCAGACCCCAATAGCTGCTACTGCTGGTTGTGTCACCAAGCTTGCTGTAGAAAGAAGCAGACTTTCATAAGGACTCCAATCTTTTATCTATTGGGTTCTTGAACATTTGGACATTATCCACTGGACATGTCAGTGATTTATACATACAAGAGATGGCTGCGTCCACTGTAGGGACCTTCCATTTTTTTTTTTTTTTTGATGAACTTATCCTCCATGGGATAGACCACCGGAAATCTCTTGGGGGAATAAATATTTTCTCAGGACGTTCCCAATCCTGGTAAATAAGCCCTTTCAGTAAAGGGTGAAGTGGAAAAGAACAGACAGTCTGGGGGCTTCTAGCGACCCCAACGAGGATACAGTAGTGGTTGATGGTTCCGCAAGGTGCATTTTTAAATGCTGATCGGACCATGTTAGTCAGAGACTGAACCCATAATCTTTCAGCTTGAGATGCTGAGAAAAGGTTCCCCCACTGTTGACTCCTCTATAACAGAATCAACCTTATCCTGATCCCCTTCAGGCAGGTCGATCCCTGTATGGGACTGTTGCTCTGCTAACAGGCACTTTGAAGGAGGAGATGGAGATCGGCGTGCTTTCCCTGACAGGGAGGCAGCGATCAATGTTGACAATCTCTCTCTAATCCTCCCAGAGCTGAGGAAAAAAACCTCCTCTGTTACATACACAGGAGCAGGTGAACTGAGGACAGCCACAGTACCAAGTACCCCTGTGGGGTCTCTACGGTCACTTACCTCTGAACTTCAGGGGAGACTGGTGCAGCAGAAGTATGCCCAAGATCCTCAGAGCCCGATGAGACCCCCTTCGCTTCCTGGAAGATTCAGTTCCGGAGCTTCTGGACGGCATATTCCTAAGCCTAAAGCTGAGGTATTCCAGCCGTAATACACCACTTTTACTGAGAATAGTCTAGCACAATTGCTGCTATATCACAGTTGGTGTCTACTAAAGTGCCTTTCTAGGGGATGCCTGCATCAACCGCCTCTATGTGCCTTTATATTGTTGCTAGCTCTGTCTGTGCACTTCAACAGCCAGCTATAATGTGCTTCAAAACACGCTGGACGCCCGCACATGCGCAGTAGCGCCGCGGCGCACACCTGAGCGTCATCCACCCGCTCCGCCCCTTTTTCCAGATCGCCTCTATGAATAGAGGCGCGTGCACGCGCACGCGCGCGGGCACGTGTGCCTTCGGCGCCTTTTTTGAAAACAACAAGGAGCTAGATGGGAGCCAGGGTCCCTTTGCCGCAGGGCCCGGGGATGGATGAGCGCAGCAACAGGGCAGAGGAGACAGCTTCCCAGCAGAGAACATACCAACTGCCTGGATTTGATTCTGGAAGAAAAAAATCCACATTACAAGAAAAAGAACCATAGCGGCCTCTAGTGTCTAACACAGGTACCGCGGTCTTACATTTTTTTTTTTTTTTCTTGCCTACTATTAAAATTTTTACATTTTCTCAGTAGTAACAGGCATACACAGAATATTAGCGGGAATACCGTTAGGTAACAGACAGAAAGACAAATTAGGCTTGGGGGTCCCCCAATAGAACCAAGTTCCTGGGGGCCCCCACTTACCTGTTCCCCGCCGCAGGACTTTGTTTGGTCCACAAAAGCCCAAACTTCACCTATCACGGCAGGCATTGTAATCAAACCTTCAGGGACCGGGTTCCCAAGGATTCCACTCCCCTGGACCTGTATAGCACCCTGCACAGAAAACATCTTGGTCGTGGGTATGACCAGAGCTCTGGATCCCAGGGTCCAGCTCTCCTAAGAGAAGCATTACAGGCAAAACCTTGCTCTTCTCTGCAAGGCCCGGGTACCGACCGTTTAGCTATGAAGCTTTTTTGGTCGGATCCGGAATAGCTTACTGAGGCCCAAAAGAACCTGTACGCAAGCTCAGTGAAAAACACGTTTCTTCTTGGCCAACACCTTAGACACTGGCAAAAAACTGAGGTGCTCCCGGATGGGAGGGGCTTATATAGGGGAGGGTACTTCCGGTTTTGGAAGTTGCCAGTGCCAGCACCTGACGGTATCTATATAACCCATTAGTAATGACTATGTCGCTCTGTGTCCCGTGATGTACGAGAAAGAAAAACAATTTCTATATAGTTTTCTCCTACTGTGCTATACTAAAAAAACAAAACAATTTTTGAATAGCATTTTCTGCAGTTCTGTAGCTGTGCGATTCAGCGGTTACGTACTGTGGGTGTGTTCTGCTCTTCCAAAAAACGCCGTTTAGGGGCACAAAAAATAGTTTGCAGTGTGTTATACATATTTGGAGGTGTGTGAAATAAACAATTTCTATATAGTTTTCTCCTACTGTGCTATACTAAAAAAACAACATTTTTTTGGAATAGCATTTTCTGCAGTTCTGTAGCTGTGCGATTCAGCGGTTACGTACTGTGGGTGTGTTATGCTCTTCCAAAAACACCCATTTAGGGCAAGATCCTAAATTTGGAAAATATGAGGAGAAGGTCAAAGGGACGTGGTGGCCCCGGTCGTGGTGCTGCTGGTGGAGCTCCTGTTGCAGGGAGAGGACGTGGTGGATCTGTGCCAGATACACGCACAAGTGAAACACCTTCCTCAGGTGCGAGTAGGCGACCGAGCCTGCGGCGGTATTTTGTCGCGCCTAATGAGGCTGTACGAATGTTTAGGCCAGGACAAGTACAGGCGATAGTAGATTGGGTTGCTGACAGTGCCTCGGGTTCCTTCACATTGTCTCCCACCCACTCTTCTGATGAAAGAACAGAGTTGGCACCTGAAACCCATGTCCATCAAGCTTTCACCTCACCCCCTTGCAAATCAGCCAAGCAGTCTGAGCCCCAAATCATGCAGCAGTCTCTTCTGCTTTTCGATGACTCTGTTAGCAGGGTTTTTCCAGGGCCATCCACCTAGCCCTGCCCCAGAAGTGGAAGAGATTGAGTGCACCGATGCCCAACCACTTATGTTTCATGATGAGTACATGGGAGGACCATCGCAGTACGTCTCGGATGATGACGAAACACAGGTGCCAACTGCTGCTGCTTTCGCAATTGTGCAGACAGACAAGGAGGGCAGGGGTGAAGACTGGGTGGAAGATGATGTGGAGGACGATGAGGTCCTCGACCCCACATGGAATGAACGTTATGCAGGTGACCAGTGTAGTTTGGAGGAAGAGGCGGTGGTCGCACAGAGCCACCAGCACAGCAGAAGAGGGAGCAGGGTGCAAAAGCGGAGCGTCTGTCAGCTAGACAGTATGTCTGCTACTGCCCAACGCAGCAAGGGACCGAGCACACCAAAGCCAGGTCCAAGGAGTTCCCCAGCATGGCAGTTCTTCACACAATGTGCTGATGACAAGACACGAGTGGTTTGCAGGCTGTGCAATCAGAGGCTGAAGCGAGGCATAAACGTTCTCAACCTGAGCACAACCTGCATGACCAGGCATCTAAGTGTAAAGCACGAGCTGCAGTGGAGTAGACACCTCAAAAACCAAGAAAGGTCTCTGGCTCCTCCTGCTTCCTCTTCTGCTGCAGTCTCGGCCTCTTCATCCACCTCTGTAGTGACAGTGGCACCTGCCACCCCGCAAACAGAGGATCTGCCAGCAACACTACCACCTGGGTCACCAACCATCTCCACAATGTCCCATGGAAGCGTTCAGCTCTCTATCTCCCAAACATTGGAGCGGAAGAGGAAGTACCCCCCTAGCCACCCGCGATCCCTGGCCCTGAATGCCAGCATTTCAAAACTTCGGGCCTTTGAAATGCTGTCATTCCGTCTGGTGGAGACGCAGAGTTTTAAAAGCCTGATGGCATTGGCTGTCCCACAGTATGTCGTGCCCAGCCGCCATTATTTTTCCAGGCGAGCCATCCCTTCCCTGCACAACCAAGTGGGGGACAAAATCAGGTGTGCACTGCGCAACGCCATCTGTGGCAAGGTCCACCTAACTACGGATGCGTGGACCAGTAAGCACGGTCAGGGACGTTATATCTCCCTAACCGCACACTGGGTAAATGCAGTGGCGGCTGGGCCTGAGGCAGATAGCAGTTTGGCGCATGTCCTTCCACCACCAAGGATTGCAGGGCGCTTCAGTTTGCCTCCTGTTGCTAACTCCTCCTACTCCGCTTCCTCATCCTCTACCGCCTCCTCATCCGGTCAGCGTAACACCTTCACCACCAACTTCAGCACAGCCAGGGGTAAACGACAGCAGGCAGTTTTAAAACTTTCTTGTTTGGGGGGAAAAACCCACACCGCGCAGGAGTTGTGGAGGGACATGGAACAACAGACCAATGAGTGGTTGCTGTCAGTGAGCCTCAAGCCCGGCCTGGTGGTGTGCGATAATGGGCGAAATCTCGTAGCAGCTCTGGGCCTAGCCAGTTTGACGCACATCCCTTGCCTGGCGCATGTGCTGAACTTGGTGGTCCAGAGGTTCCTTAAAAATTACCCCAATATGCCAGAGCTGCTGCAGAAAGTGCGGGCTGTGTGTGCGCACTTTCGGCGTTCTCACCCTGCTGCTGCTCGCCTGTCAGCGCTGCAGCGTAACTTTGGCCTTCCCGCTAAACCGCCTCATATGTGACGTGCCCACAAGGTGGAACTCCACCTTGCACATGCTGGCCAGACTGTGCGAGCAGCAGCAGGCGATAGTGGAGTTTCAGCTGCAGCAATCACGCGTGAGTCGCTCTGCGGAACAGCCCCCTTTCACCACCAATAACTGGGCCTCCATGCGAGACTTGTGTGCCTTGTTGCGCTGTTTCGAGTACTCCACCAACATGTCCAGTGCCAATGACGCCGTTCTTAGCGTTACTATCCCAGTTCTATGCCTCCTTGAAAAAACGCTTCGGGCGATGATGGAAGAGGATGTGGCACAGGAGGATGAGGAGGAGGAAGCGGGATCATTTCAAAGGCTTTCAGGGCAGTCTTTCACAAGTGGCTACGAGGGTGGTTTCCTGCACCAACAAACGGCAGGTACACAATTGTCCGGCAGAAAGGGCACAGTTCTGGAGGATGACGAGGTGGAGGAGGAGATGGAGGAGGAGGAGGAGCCATTTTCACAGCAGGGTGGCACCCAGACCAGCTCGTGGCCATCACTGGTGCGTGGCTGGGGGGATACAGAGGACACAGACGATACACCTCCCACAGAGGACAGCTTTTCTTTGCCTCTGGGCAGCCTGGCACACATGAGCGATTACATGCTGCAGTGTTTCCGCAATGACCGCCGAGTTGCCCACATTTTAACTGGTGCTGATTACTGGGTGGCCACCCTGCTGGATCCCCGTTACAAGGACAACGTACCGTCCTTAATTCCCTCACTGGAGCGGGAGCGGGATCGTAAGATGCGCGAGTACAAGCGCACGCTGGTAGACACGCTGCTGGTGGCATTCCCACCTGACAGCGGGTGTACGGTGGAAGCACAAGGCGAAGGCAGAGGAGGAGGAAGAGGTCGCCAACGCAGCCGGGGCACCGGCAGCACCTCAGAAGGCAGGGTTAGCATGGCTGAAATGTGGAAAAGCTTTGTCAGCACGCCACAACAACCAGCACCACCAGCTGAGATGGAACGTCTTAGCAGGAGGCAGCATTTCACCAACATGGTTGAGCAGTATGTGTCCACAGGCCTACACGTACTGGATGACGGGTCTGCCCCCTTTAACTTCTGGGTCTCCAAATTGGGCACATGGCCTGAGCTTGCCCTTTATACCTTGGAGGTGCTGGCCTGCCCTGCAGCCAGTGTATTATCTGAACGTGTATTTAGCACGGCAGGGGGCGTTATCACAGACAAGCGCAGCCGCCTGTCCAGAGCCAATGTGGACAAGCTCACGTTCATTAAAATGAACCAGGCATGGATCCCACAGGACTTGTCCGTACCTTGTGCAGAATAGACATGTATACCGGTGTTGTGACACAAACTGTCCGGCCATCGGATTGTGTCCAGCCCATACTGCGAAGGCGCAGCGCTTGTGCAGTACAGAGGACAAGGAGATTCACAAAATCTCCGAAGATGAACGGCACCTGCGCTGTGAGTGCAGGTTCAAGCCCCACCATCCAAGTGGACATACGGTAGCACATAGTAACAGGGCCCCTCACGGGCTCGGTTCGATTGCCACGCTTCGGGCACGGCCTCACTTGGCTCGGCTTGAACCACGGATGGTGTGGCCTTCACCTGAACTCACCACGCAGGCGCCGTTCGTCTTGGGAGATTTTAGAAATCCCCTTGTCCTGCATACTGAGCAAGCGCAGTACAGGGTGGACACTATTTGACGGGGGACAGAATTCGACACCCCACCGGCCTTACCCAGCCATTGTTGTATTTTTGAATCAGTGTTGGCTACCTCATCCTCCTACTCCATATGGACCTCGTCCTCCTAGGTCAAGATTATTATTATTTTTTTTTTATTTTTTTATGTTATTTTAAGTTATTTCCCTATCCACATTTGTTTGCAGAGCACTTGCCATGCTCTTAACAACATTTTGCTGCCATTTGCAGCCCTCTAGCCCTTTCCATTACCTTTTTAGAGCCTTTTTAGTCCTTAGAAGTCCGGGTCCCCATTGACTTCAATGGGGTTCGGGTTCGGGTTCGGGTTAAAGTTCGGTCCCGAACCCGAACTTTTTTCCGAAGTTCGGCCGAACCCGTCGAACCCGAACATCCAGGTGTCCGCTCAACTCTAGACATGGGTTCAGGGGAATCCATGCTAGGAGGTAACCGAACCGCTTCAGCCAGAGGAAATAGGTGGTTCCGATGCCAAGTCTTCAATGGCACCAACTTTCCCTCAGGTTTAAGTTTGTAAACGGGTAGGCCCGGTAGTTTTTTGCAAATGACATAAGGTTCGGGTCTCCATCTATCCGCAAGCTTATGTTTTCCAGGGACTCCCAGGTTCCGCAGCAATACTCTGTCTCCTGGTTGCAAATCTTGGATCCTAACTTTTAGGTCAAAATTTCTCTTATTGCGGGCCCCCGTTGATCTGAGGCGGCCTGGGCTTGCTCATAGGCCATTTTCAGATTGTGCCTAAGTCTAGCCACATATCCCTTGTGGGAAGCAGCAGAACAATGGTCTATGGAAGTGCCGAAGGCCAGATCCACTGGCAATCTAGCTTCCCTCCCGAACATAAGTCTGTAAGGGGAATACCCTGTAGCATCGCTGACAGTGCTGTTGTAAGCATGCACAAGGGCCGCTATGTGATTACTCCAATGTTGCTTCCTCTCGCTACTTAAAGTTCCCAGCATGTTGAGCAGGGTTCGATTGAACCTCTCCGGTTGAGCATCACCTTGTGGGTGATAAGGGGTAGTCCTGGTTTTCTTGATTCCCAAGGCATCCAGAAGCTTCCGTATGAGTTTACTCTCAAAGTCCCTTCCCTGATCTGAATGAAGCCTTTTTGGCAATCCGTAATGTATAAAGTATTTCTCCACAAGTGTTTTGGCCACAGTGGAGGCCTTCTGGTCTTTGGTATGAAAAGCTTGTGCATATCGGGTGAAATGGTCGGTTACCACCAGAACATTTCCTTGTCCGCTCAGGTCGGGTTCGAGGCAGAGGAAATCAATACATACCAGGTCAAGCGGACCTTCACTTTGTAAATGGCCCATTGGGGCCGCTTGATGGGGCAGTGTCTTTCTCTGTATGCACCGTGCACAGGAATGGCAGTATTCCTCAACTTCAGCCCTCATGCAAGGCCAATAGAAACGGTCTCTAACTAGTTGGAAAGTCCTTTCCACTCCTAGGTGTCCATGGTTGTCGTGCAGAGCAATCATGACAGTTTCTCTGTGTTTCTCCGGCAGGAACAACTGCCACTTGTCTTCTTGTCATCAGAGGGGCCCTTTCGGTAGGCCACCCCCTGACGCACCAGCAGTCTGTCCCACTCTTTCTTAAGTAGGCGAGCTTCCTTTGAGGGATGACGTAGGAGTACATTTGGATCCTGATTCTCCAATGCTTCTAGGACCAACCTCCCCACAGGGTCTTCCAATTGGTCGGATCTCAACTCCTTCTTCGTTAGTCTGGGTAAGTTGTCTTCTCCCAGTTGGGCTACTTCGCAGTACTGCTTGGGGACTCCTACGATAGTGACCCCTATCTCCTCCGCTCTTGAGCCTCCCCTGGCCTGGAGTTCAGCCCCTTGGCAGAGGGCCGTACCCCGTCAGGTGCTACTTGGGTCCAGTCTTCGACACTGTAGGTAGGGACATGAGACCTTCTGGACAGGGCGTCCGCATCTCGGTTTCCCACCCCAGGTCTGTATTTCAAGCTGAAATTGAAAGCAGACAGTGCCGCCAACCATCTATGTCCGGTGGTGTCCAGCTTGGCTGTGGTGAACAGGTAGGTGAGAGGATTGTTATCCGTCTTGACCGTGAAGTCTGCCCCATACAAGTAATCTCTAAGTTTGTCGACTACGGCCCACTTGAGAGCCAGGAACTCCAGCTTATGGGTGGGATAGTTCTTTTCGGAGGGGGTCAGGCTTCTGCTCACATATGCAACAGGTCTCTGCTGTCCTTCATGCTCCTGGTAGAGTACTCCTCCCAGTCCATCATGGCTGGCATCCACTGTCACGATCAGGCGTCGGGATTGAAGACCAATTGCAATAGCAGTGGCAGGACAGGCATACAGGCAGTCACTTCTGGTAGATGACACAGGCTCACCTGAGGTGCGGAGTCTAAGTACTAGCTGGTTTTCCCCAGAGCTCCGGGTGGTGGAGATGGATTTGGCTGCAAGCTAGTACCAGGTCGCAGTCCTCAAGTTTGCCCCACCAGGGTGTGAGCAAGCCGGGGTCCAATAGCGGATAAACAGACAAGGATGAAACAGCAAACAGTGGTCAAAGAACAGGCCGAGGGTCAAACACGGGTAGTTGCAGATTGGGATCAGGCAGTAGAGAAGTCCAGGAACAAGCCAAAGGTCAATCACGAGTGGTTGTAGGTACAGATGGCAACAGGAAAACCAACAGCAAGGCACTGGCAGGGAAGGCACAATAACCTGGCAAAGAGGAAGTGCTGAGACAAGGCTTATATAGGAAGTTCATGGGAGGAGCAAGGAGTTCAAGGTTCATCGGTTCATCGGTAATCAAGACTCAAGGCAGGGTTGTCCATTGGATCAGATAGGTTAGTCCAGCAGATCAGGGAGGGAGCTGTCCAGCATCCCAGATAGCTCAGTGGGAAGAGTAAACGCCAGACACAGATGAGGTCCCAGGTTCAAGCCCAGGTCCTGACATCCACATGGAGTTCGTAAGGCTTCTTCGGGTCCGCATAGGCCAGGACAGGAGCAGTGGTCAAGCTCTTTTTCAGCATCTGGAAGGCATCTTCACATTTCTCGTTCCACTGGTCCTTGACTGACTCTCCTGGCCTCCTGGGGCCCGAGTCATCCTCTCCTCCCTCCGTCTTCAGCAACTCATTCAGGGGTCTTGCTATTCGAGCAAACCCCTCCACGAACCTTCTGTAATAAGAACAGAACCCCAAGAAGGACCTAAGTTCTGTTACGGTGGTGGGTCTTGGCCAGGAGGTGACAGCCTCCAGTTTTTCAGGGTCCGTAGACACCCCATCTTCAGACACTATGTGTCCCAGATAGTTGACTGAGGATTGGTAAAATTGACATTTTTCAGGGGAGAGTGAGTCCTTCCTCACTCAGTCTCTTCAAGACCTTCTCCAGCCTCTCTTCATGTTCCTCCAAAGTTCTTCCGAAGACTATGATGTCATCCAAGTATACAAGGACCTCGATGAGGTTCATGTCTCCCACAGTCTTCTCCATAAGTCTTTGGAATGTGGCTGGGGCTCCAGACAGATCTTGAGGCATCCGGTTAAATTCAAAGAACCCCACTGGGGTTATGAAAGCCGTCTTCTCTTTGTCCTCTGGGTGCATCGGGATCTGATAATACCCGCTCTTCAGGTCCATAACACTGAACCATTTGGCTCCGGACAAGCTCTGCAAGGCGTCTTCTATCCTTGGAGTGGTATACTGATCCGGAGTTGTTCTCCTGTTGAGGGTCCTATAGTCGATACACAACCTTAGCGACCCGTTCTTCTTTCGTACCACCACTATGGGGGAGGCATACGGACTTCTGGATTCTTGGATTACCCCTGTTCGCTTGAGCTCGGCAAGCTGTTCCCTTAAATCTTCGAGGTCTGCCAATAGAACCCGCCTCAGCCTTTCCCTGAAGGGCTTGTCTTCCTGGAGGCGGATTCGATGGGTGGCACTCCTAGAACACCCCACATCAAACTCATCATGGGAGAAAATCCTCTTCCACCGAGTCAACTGGTTCCGGGCTCTCTCTCTCCAAGCCCTGGGCAGGTTTGGATTCTCCATAGAGTGCTTTTCCCACACAGTACCCTCTCCATCTGTCTTCTCTTCATCTGAGGAGGCAACTGGTGTGGCTGAGCTCACTCGACCCAGCAACAGTCTGGCTGGGATTTCCATTGGACCATCCGTGGTATTTCTGACACTCACTGGCACCCTGCAATGGGCCTTCTTCAGGACCCTCACCGGGACCACTTCCGGGATTACTTCCAGGCCCGAGGGTTCTTCCCTTGGATCGGGTTCCAACATCACAAAGGGACCCGGCTGCTCCCAAGTGAGTTTCACTGTGGCCTTCAAACAGGTTACTTCACCGGGTTGCAGTACTATCCCTTTCCTTCCCAGTCTCCAGACCTTCCCTACCTCCTCTTCCGGGGGCCTTTTGTTCTAAGGCGGTTTTCAACATTGGGTGGATCTCAGCGACTGTGGGGTTCTCCCTTTTTGTTAGTGGGACCAAAAGTCTCCTGACCAGATCCGTGTTAGTCCCTATTATCAAGGAGCTCCTGTTGGCTCCAGGCGGTCGGGGGCACACCACAGCCAAAGTGTCAAACACTTCCCCCTTCCCAGCTATGGATGGGTCAAAAGTCAATTTGATAGGCAGATATCCGTCATAAGGAAACTTTTCCGTTCCGATTCCCCATATCTCCAAGTCTTCAAGCTTTCGGATGGGAAAGTGACTCAGGTGTCTGTCGTAGAAGTCTCGGTACAACAGAGTCACCTGTGCTCCAGTATCCAACAGGGCTCTTGTGTAGACTCCTTCCACTTGAATGGATATGATTGGAGAGGGGCCCACCAGCTTCTCTGGGTACTGCTTCAAAGGGGTCTTCTTCTTCTGATCTTTGCATTTCCCTTTCTGACTTCCGTTTGTCCCTGGACCTAAGTCTCTCCTGGGCCTGGTATGTACTGATCTCCCTCCTCTGTCTGGGTGTAGCTACCCGCTGAGGGACATTACTATGCTTCTTTGGAGTGCGTTCCTTCTGAGGAACCCTTGGTTTCTCCCACGGGGTCCTGCTTCCTTCTTTCATGTGCTTCTTATTCAGTATGGAGTTCCGTAAGGATGATGGGCACCCGGTTGACTCCTTCACCGGGGCCCACTGAAGTTTTCCGGCGGCTTGCAGTTGTTCATCTTCCTCTTTTTGGGACTGGAACACACTCTGGCCGCGTGACCAACCCCTCCACAGTTGAAACAGATCATATCCCCCCTATCTTCCAGGGATGCGGGTGCTGAAGTATTTGGAAACAACTCCTTCCTTGGGCTGTTCCTCTCAGGTACCCTTGACTCCTTTTCCATCAGGGGGGTCAACATTCCCAGCACTTGGGACATCTGTGACTTTAAGGTATCCACCTCTGCGTCTCTTTCTAAGGTCGTGGCGGCCCTGACCATCACTGGAGGGGGCTGCACCAGCTCAACTGGTTGGCTCCTTTTCTTCTCCTCCAGCATAGCTTCTTCTTCTCTGACTACTTGGATCAAGTCAGGGTACTCCAGCCTCTTCCCGTCCTGTCTTGTACGTAGCGCCAGTGCGATGGGATCCAGGGGTTGAGATCCTCTCATGACCTGCTGGACCCGGGCCTCATCCACCTTCTTCGGGTCAATCCCCTTCTTTAGGATCATCTTGTGCAGTATTTTATCTAGGCGCATCATAAACTCTGATCGCTTCTCCCCTGCCTTCTGGTAGCAGTGCTCTAGTTGGTAGGTAAGCTCAGTGATCTTTTCTGTTCCTCCAAACACATTCTGCAGAATGTCTAGATAGTCTTGCGCAACAGTCTTTCTTGCTCATCTTAAGGTTGCGTATGGCCTCTAGGGCAGGCCCCTTTAAACTCTCAGCAATTCTCTGCTTCTTTCTGTGGTCTGGGACTTCCCACTCCTCTAAGGCCTGAGTAGCACCATCTAACCACTCCTCAAATCCTTCCTCTCCTGAAGGTACAGGCTTCCTTCCTGAAAACATTAAGTTTCCGGTATCCTGACGTTTGGTAATCCGCAGGATCTTTCTTGCAGCGTGCTATGATTTCCCCTAGGACCGCGCATAATTCTGTGCTGAGAGCGCCCTGTGGCGACCCAGGATTCATCTCTGTCTTGACATCTTTTAAGTCGGGTGGAGTGCGTATTAACTTAAAGATTTGTTTATCTGCCGTTTCTATGCTCGGCTTCTTGAAGTCTTCTGGGACTCCATCCTTCCACTTCACCAGTACATATGTCATGGGAGGTTCTGATCTGACATCCACTATGTATGCTTTTTTTTGCGGGGACAGTGACACCACTAACTGTTTCACTGCATCATCTTGCCAGGTCCCTGCAAGTTCTATGATCACTAC
This sequence comes from Rana muscosa, assembly GCA_029206835.1. Taxonomy (NCBI): domain Eukaryota; kingdom Metazoa; phylum Chordata; class Amphibia; order Anura; family Ranidae; genus Rana; species Rana muscosa. The sequence continues at coordinate 33,996,079 of JARGYO010000094.1, forward strand.
TTCATGTGGATCTGTTTTTACTACTGCGCACCACTTTGCTATTTCTAGTGGGTCCATGCTGGTACCTTTTGGCTGCTATTTGCTGCAACAGGATCCCGGACTCAAGAGCCCCCACGTGTAGCGCTACCCCCAGTTAAGAGAGCCGCTGGTTTGTTTTCTCGGGCCCTGTATACAGCACCGCCAACCCCCGGCAATCTGACTCGACCCACTCTGGCACAGTTAGTCTAGGAATAGCTTCCTATCACTCTCAGGTGTATGATACTTAACAGTTCCTAAATAGACAAACAACACTCTGAGGCAGGAATATGAATAAGTAATAGCTTTACTATAAAAGGGTGGCATAAAACATGGCATGCAACACTTACATGGGTCTGCAGAACCCTGTATCAACCAATGCTACAGAGGCAGCACTATAATATGGCGCCGCGCAGTATCCACCACGCGGAGCTATTATGGCGTGCGCGCCCTATGACACAGCAACACAAACTTTATAACTTTCCCCACCTATGTCAGGCCTGACAGTGTATGAAATAGTCCCCTTTCCCTAAGGGAGTAAGATTTCTTCACCGGCCAGCTTTCGTTGGTGCACTTGAAGAAATGAACATATTGTAATCCAAAAAGGTGGTAACTCGTAGCAGCAGTATGCAAACAGGGGGGGGGGGTAGGCACTTCAACTCTGTCCCAACTACCGGACCCCCAAGGAACACTGGTGAGTGAACAGTGGGCCTAGGCAGTCTATAGGCCTGAATATAACTCAGTCTATGGATATGGGCAGGTGCCCGCTCACAGTTCCAGGCGCGATCCCAGCCTGGGTCTTCCACCGCGTGTGTCCGTCGCACACAGCGTCTGCAACCGATCGGGTCCCCGATCCAACTGGAGTCCTACACTGACGGTCCAGGATCCACCCAGGCTCTGCAGGACGGTGAAAGGCTCTTCGGACTTCGAGTAAGGCCTTAGGCTTCAGGCCTTACCCCGCAGCAGATCCACGCAGGATGACTTGTTGCTTGAAGCGCGTTGTCCCAAGAGAGCGAGCTTCCCCCCGCCTCCCTCTTAAGTAACCTCTCCCATGAGTCTCTGCGGCGGAACCTCCGCCCTGAGGCCGAATGGGGCTCTGGGTACTGTAGTTCCGGGGCCTTAAAGGAGACCCCGCTACAGTAGCATAGCCACTTCTAACATGACAGAGGGATTGCTCAGGTTTGGCTCTAGCCACCAATGGGCAGTAACAAGATGTGTGACAATAAAATATTTGTAGAATTCTGGCATGGCTAAGCCACCCTGTGAGGTTGGTCTAGTAAGTGTGGCAAGTTTGTAGCGTGGGACTTGGGGCCCCAGAGGAAAGAAAAGTATGATTTGGATAAGCTCTTTAAAGAAGGATTTGGGGATCCAGGTGGGTGAATTTCAAAACAAGTATATAAAACTTTAAAAGGACCTTCATTTTGAACAAATTTATACCACCAAGTAGAGAGAAGGTCAGGTTTCTCAACGTCTTCAACTTAACCTCAGAGAGCACTGGGATTAGATTCAGGTCTACATATGATTTAACATCATAAAAAAATCACATCACCCTCATAAGTAAATTACTGAACCCATTGCAGCTACAAGTTCCAGGGCACCAGGCAGGGTTGCCAATCGTCAGCAATTTAATGGATGATTTGAAAAATACGGCTTCTCATCTCTGTAAGATTATTGATGCATAGCAAAATCTGATTTCTGTAAAAAATTATTACTGCACTCAGGACAGGGTCACAGCTTCTCCCTGTGTGAAACCTCTGATGAGTGTGAAGATTGGGCACCATCACTCAGGGAAGGAATTTGGCTTCCCACCTCTGTGAGAGCTTTGATGTTTAACAAGGGTTGATTTCTTTGAGAAACATTTCTCACACTCAGGGCAGGAATACGGCTTCTCACCTGTGTGAGATCTTTGATGTCTAACCAGGGCTGATTTCGTTGAGAAACATTTCTCACACTCAGGACAGGAATACGGCTTCTCACCTGTGTGAGATCTTTGATGTATAACAAGGGCTGATTTCTTCGCAAAACATTTACCACACTCAGGACAGCAATGTGTCTTCTTACCTGTGTGAGATCTCTGATGTCTAACAAGATTCGATTCCTTGGAGAAACATTTCTCACACTCAGGGCAGGAATACGGTTTTGCTCCTGTGTGAGATCTTTTATGCCTAACAAGGCTTGATTTGTCTGAGAAACATTTCCTGCATTCAGGACAGGAATACGGCTTCTCTCCTGTGTGACATCTTTGATGTACAACAAGGTTTGATTTCTTTGAAAAACATTTCCCACACTCAGCACAGGAATGTGGCTTCTCACCTGTGTGAGATCTTTGATGTCTAACAAGGTCCGATTTCTTTGAGAAACATTTCCCACACTCAGGGCAGGAATATGGCTTCTCGCCTGTGTGAATCCTCTGATGTGTGTAAAGATGGGACTTCTCTAAAAAACATTTCCCACACTCAGGACAGCAATACGGCTTCTCCCCCGTGTGAGACATCTGATGTCTGTAAAGATGGGCTGCCCGTGAAAAACATTTCCCACACTCAGGGCAGGCATATGGCTTCTCTCCTGTGTGAATCATATGATGTGTGTAAAGATGGGCTGCCCGTGAAAAACATTTCTCACACTCAGGGCAGGAATAAGGCTTCTCGCCTGTGTGAATCATCTGATGCGTGTAAAGTTTGGATTGATGTGTAAAACATTTATCACATTCAGGGCAGGAGTACGAATTCTCCCCCATGCAAGATCTTTCATTGTCAATAAAGTTTGTTTTCGCACTCTCTACTGTGTGAGATCTTTGATGTATAATAAAGTTTGATTTCCGTCTATAACATTTCCCACACTCAAAACAGGAATATGGTTTCTCTCCTGTGTGAGATGTTTGATGACTAACAAGGCCAGATTTCTGTGAAAAACATTTTCCACACTGAGGGCAGGAAAATGGTCTCTCCCCTGTGTGAGACTGCTGATGTCTGTAAAGATGGGACACATGTGAAAAACATTTTCCGCACTCAGAACAGGAATACGGTTTCTCTCCCGTGTGAGATCTTTGATGACTAACAAGGTGTGATTTCTGTAAAAAACATTTCTCACACTCAGGACAGGAATAGGGCTTCTCTCCTGTGTGAATCCTCTGATGTGTGTAAAGATTGGACTTGCGTGAAAAACTTTTATCACATTTAGGGCAACAGTACGGCCTCTCCCCTGTGTGAGATCGTTTATGTATGACAAGGGTAGATTTCCTTGAAAAACATTTCCCACACTCAGGACAAGAACATGGCTTTGTCCTCATGTGGGACCTCTGATGTATATAAAGGTGGGACAGCTGTAAAAAACATTTCCTGCACTTGGTACAGGAATACAGCTTCTTGCCTGTATGAGATCTGTAATGTATGATGAGGTCTGATTTTTTTTTAAAACATTTCCCGCATTCAGAACAGGAATGAAGCCTCCTATGAACAGTAATACTTGCTTCAGAGTTAAAGCTTTCCCCACATTCAGGATAGGAAAATGTCTCCTTCCCCTGAATTCCGGCACCATCCCTCACAGTATGAGGTTGCTCAGAGTCAGAGGGGTTTGATGGTCCATCCACACTGTGAATTCCTCCATCTATAGCTGAGCTCATTGTCTTTTCTCCTGCACAATCTCTTGTGATGTCCTCATCTTCCATTTTATAGCTTAGATATAAATTGAGATGATCCTTTAAGGGTTTCTCGATGGTGTGTCCTGGAATAATATAAAAACATGATCAATAGATACACGAGGGTGAGTTCACCTAAATCAAGATTCTATCTGGATCAGGTGGATTTTTGTGAGCAGATGTACTCTGTGGATGTTCCAACCAGCTGTGAATTCCCTCCTTCAGTAAAAAAAGGGCCTTTGGTCCTCCTCCCAGATCACTTCTACATTTACAGTGAGGTGATCTCTGATAACGAAGAGGTTCAAAGTTCAAACCTAAAGACCTTTCAGCATAGTACAAGTGACCATGGGCCTAGGCTTCTGGTGATAAGCAGTACTGGAGGGTGCGGGGAGTATTTTCTGTTGCAAAAATAGGATTTTTGTACTCACCGTAAAATCCTTTTCTCTGTCGTCCATGGACGGACACAGCTCCTTAATTCTTGACAGTTGGGTTATGTTCCTGTTCATAGGAGAGGACTAGACAGAACATGTTAGTTATCTTAAAACATGTAACTTTAACAGAGTTGAACAGCCCTGCCCAGGGGGTGGTCCCTCCTACATAACCCTCCTACCTGCAATCAGCAGCCTCAGTTCGTAGTAAAGCAGTACAAACTAAAAAAGGAGGGGTGGGTGCTGTGTCCGTCCATGGACTACAGAGAAAAGGATTTTACAGTGAGTACAAAAATCCTATTTTCTTTTTTCGTCCATGGACGGGCACAGCTCCTTAATTCTTGACAGTTGGGACATCCCAAAGCAGTGTAAAAAAAAACGAGGGGTGGGCACAGCATCAAAAAAACATTTTCACTCCAAACAAGCAGAGCTCCTCAACGGAGGAGTTGCAACCTCAAAACAGCCGCCTGCAAAACTTTGCGGCCGAAGCTAGCATCCGAAGATGCACTCACATCAATCTTGTAAAACCAGGTCGCCGCCTTACACACTTGTGATACAGATGATTGAAGTCGGAAAGCCCAAGAGGCACCAAAAGCCCTGGTCAAACACGCTGTAATGGGAAAGAGAGGCGCCCGCCCCTAAGGGCATAGGCCTGGATGACGGTCCGCCTGATCCACGAGAAATGGTGGCCGACGAGACCGCCAGGCCCCTTTTGTGGACCGGACACCAACACAAACAGTGAGTCAGACCTCTGAAACTGAGCCGTAACAGACAGGTAGACCCGCAAGGCCCGTACCACGTCCAAAGTGTGGAGCGCAGACTCTCTGGGATGCGATGACCGAGGACACAAGAATGGAAGTACAATGTCCTCTTTCAGGTGAAAAGCCAAAAATCACCTGTGGAAGAAACTAAGGTCGTGGGCGTAGTACCGCTTAATCCTTATGGAGGATCAAACATGGGGACTTGCAAGGCAAGGCCGCCAATTCAGAAACCCTTCTGACAGAAGTAATAGCCACTAGAAAGGCCACCTTCTGAGATCACGTCAGGAGAGGAATCTCACTGGTGTTCTCAAAAGTAGGTTCCTGAAGAACCGAGAGCACCAGGTTCAAATCCCGAGGAGGGAGAAGTGGTCTAATTGGGGGAAGTCCCCATCAAAACTCCTGTACAAAAGGTACCCACCAGGGAATGGGACGCCAACGGCCATAGAAAGAAAACAGCCAAGGCTGAGACTGACCCTTGGTGGTGCTTAAAACAAGTTTTTTTAAAACCACTCCATGCTGTAAAAACAACAGGACCCTGGGAACCGAACACGTCCGTGGACGGCACTTCATCTTCGCGCACCTGGAGACGTAGGCCTTCCAGGTGCGATGGTAGATCTTGCAGGAGGAAGAATCCAGTGCCCTCAGCATGGTCGAGATGACCGAATCCGAAAGATCTCGGTCCCTTAGTACCTGGCTGACGATAACCATGCCATACGGCCAGCGGCTATAAGGCAGGATGAATTGTGGGACCTTGAGAAAGAAGGTCCTCCCGCATTGGCGTCCGCCACCAGGTGTACGAAGTCAGCGTACCAGGGACGCCGGGGCCAATCCAGAGCGATTAGGATCACCGGGAATCCCCTCGATCAGCACATTGAGGAGCAGCCAAGGTAGCCACAACAGTGGAGGATAGGCATAAACTAGCCTCCGCGCGTTTGATGCGTCTGCCCAGGGATCACTGGACTGGACCATGAATCTCAGCATCATGCAAAGCCAGGAGGTCCATGTCTGACGTCCACCTCCGGCAAAGGGAGTAGAAACTCCTCCAGGTGCAAGAGCATTCCCCTTGTTCAACAACTGGTGACTCAAATGGTCCGCCAGTTAGAGTTCCACACCGAGAATGTAGACAGCCGACAGAGCCGGCACGCTTCTTCCCATCCACCGCAGGATAACCAGAAGGTTGACATAAGCCACAGCCGTGGCATTGTCCGACTGGAACCTGATCGGGTGGCCTTGTAGTCTCCACGACTTCCTGATCGTCCGAAGTTCCTGAACATTGACCGGCAGATGTGATTTGTCCAGAGTCCAGCGACCTGGACCGACTGGACCCCCCAGCCTCCCTTCAATAGAAAAGAAGGGAAAAACTTCCCAGACAGAAGTGCTGGAATGTCAGCTATCAAGTCAAAGAGGCCCTGACTAGGCGATTCATCTGAATCTGATGATCCAGAGACAATGGGGATGTGTTCCATAGGACCGAATCCCCCCTCAGAGTGTGGACTCGGACAAACAATGCTGCCTCGAAGGAAGCCATCGTGAGACCCCTTTCACTGCCCCCTGGAGCATCTGCAACTTTTCTGGAGGAAGAAAAATTCTCGCCTCTGATGAGCACAGAACCAGCCCAAGGATGGTGACTGACTATAGACACGTCTTCCTTTAATTCTAAACTGAAAACAGGTTATAAAAGAAGACCATGCAGAGACCAATGATGACAATGCCATGTTGACTCAGCAAGGCTAGAATCGAAGCGAGCACCCTGGTGAAAACTCCTGGTGCCGCTAGGTCAAAAAGGAGAGTCATAAATTAATAGTGGTTCTCCCTGACCGCTAATCACAGGAACCTCTGGTGCCTGTCGCATCTGGGGACATGCCAGCTCGCGTCCCTGAAGTCCAGGGATGTCCCTGGATGGAGCGAACCAACTCCATCATGAATTTCCAAATCCCCACCCAGTCTTGAACTGCCCCATCAGGGCAGTCCGACGAGACTGTAGGACAAAGAAACCATCCGGTGAATAAGAAAGAAAACATCGATCTTTTATGAAGCGACCACTTCACAAACTCCGTGGTCGGAAAAGGCATTCAGGGCCTTGAGGCTTAAGAGCCATGAACAGATCTGAATCTGTCCTGCAGCGGTATGGGTATGACAACCCCCCAAGAAACACCGCAATATATTGGAGAAGGAAGGTCCCAGCTTACGGGGCGCCTCTACTGTTAGTCAAAGAAAGGCAATTCTGTCAGAGCTTCCCTAGGAACTCGGTCAGCGGACCAGTATATCAGCCTTTTCAGGTGGCACAAAACCACCCCGGACACAGAGGCCCTAGAGGCTAAAGCAGTCGCAGTGCACCTGCTGGTTGACTTATAGAGGAAGCTGATGCTCCTCCACTGCCTGCAACAAAAGCTTTGCCCAGTCATTGAGTGTCGGAGACACCAGAGACGCAGCCACTAACGGGCGTAACGCTGACCTCGGCATGGTGAACACAGTCCGAGCCATTGCTTATGATCACCTCCGAAAGGCAGGTGAGCCCCCTGCCGGGAAAGTGGTACCCCTGATACCAGGGGTCAACTTCATAGGCAAAAACACATATCCTTATGAAAATGTTCTACCAGGAATAACGTGCGTTGAGGGACCAAAACGGACCTCTGCGACAATCCCATTCCCCATCTATGAAGAGTCGGCATGCTTCTTCAATATAGAGTGGGTCGAGTGCGACCCAAAAAAGGGACTGACACCTTCCAGCAGCTACTTCATTGATAAGTGCTGATTGTACAAACACATAGTTTATACTGTGTATTGCGCCAAAACGCGCAATTGGAGCGTGGGAGGAAACCCACTCAGCCACAGAGAGCATAGTATATAAACATACGTATTTTAGTATGTGTGAATAAACATATTGAACATGTTTATGCTGTGCATAGCCCAGAAGGCGCACATACCATTGGAGCGTGGGAGGAAACCGGAGCACCCGGAGGAAACCCACGCAGACACAGACAGCAATAATACATACATTCAGTGTTGTGTATAAACATATTGCGTATTTTCATACTGTGTATTGCGCCGAAGGCGCGCATGACATTGAGCGTGGGAGGAAACCGGGGCACCCGGAGGAAACCCACGCAGATACAGAGAATAACCATACAGACATATGCTGTGAATGTATTTAGTGTCGTATATAAACATATTGTTTATGTTTATAATATGCATTGCACCGGAGGCGCGCATGTCATAGGAGCGTGGGAGGAAACCGGAGCACCCGGATGAAACCCACGCAGACACTATAAACATAATTGTGTATGTTTAAACTATGGCGCAGAGGGCGCTTAATCCTCTCTGAATCCAATCTGAGTACAAGTGCTGCCGAAGCAAGCACCAAACTGCGCACAAAAAACAACCACTGACCCTCAGAACAGTGGTCCTGTCAGAGTCAGAGCATCCCTCAGCTGGCTGTTGCCTCTCAGATACTGACTCCATGTCACACAGAAAGCTCTCAGGACTAGTCAAACTAATGACCAAAGTCCCCCCCCACCATGCTGCACCGACCAGGGGGTCACCCAGGGGACACACCTGCCCAGAATGAGACCGCTCACCATCATTGCCCGCCTCTATACACCAAGACTGTGCATCACTGTAATATCCATGCTGCTCTATAAGCAGTGTGTGTGGAAACAGTGAGGGAAGTTGTGCTTGCCATCCAGGAGCCAGCACTATAGGCCCACACTGCGCCAAAGATGGCCGCCGGACGCCTCAGGAAAGGGCGCGACCACAAGAAAATGACCGCCCGCAATAGCAACTGCGCCAGAGCGCGGCCACGGCAAGATGGCCACCAATAGGAAAAAGCAATGGAATAGAAAACACCTTGAAAATGGCGCCAGCACTGTCAAAATGGCGCCCGAGCACCGCGATGTGGACGAGAAGGCCAGGCATGGGCTTCCCCGGAGTAGAGCACCCCCCACAAAAGGAAAGAGCTACGACACCACACAGACCCCCACCGGGACCCGGAGCCCCCCCACAGGTTCGCCCCGGTCGCAGCCAGCCCCGCTGGGGCAGAAGGGATAAAGGTGACAGAAAACAGGGAAGGGGAGGACAGGAGAACCCCCTTTCCCAGGAATGCCTAGCTGTTCACACCCGCCGAGGCAGGGGGAACTGTACTTACCTGTCCTAACGAGGACCCGCTGGTGCGTTCCTGACAGGCCTACAACCGAGCAGTACGAAGTAGCTGTCGGCCCGGTCCACTGTGAGTGAGATAGCAAGCAGCCCAGTCATATGTGGACCCTGGAGCAGAAGCTCACCGGCCACCCCTGTAGTCATGGGGTATGTCGTGACAGACCCGACGCCTATTTGCAAGGGACTGTAACACGCTCGATAGCCGGACTGGGGGGACTACAAGGATCTATAATATCCTGCCTGTCATGCCCAGCCGGCAGTTGATAGAAGATCTTAAAAATAAAATAAGATAAAATAAAATAAAATAAAATAAAATAAAAAAGTCTTCAGGACTCAGGTCCCAAAGGGAGCCACGTCCATCTCCTCTGCTAGGCAGAAAAAAACTGAGGCTGCTGACTGCAGGTAGGAGGGTTATGTACGGAGGGACCGCCCCCTGGGCGGGGCTGTTCAACTCTGTTAAAGTTACATGTTTTAAGATAACTAACATGTTCTGCCTAGTCCTCTCCTATGAACAGGAACATAACCCACTTTGTCAAGAATTAAGGAGCTGTGTCCGTCCATGGACGAAAAGAGAAATGTATGTTTTTTATCAGTTTTCTATGTTCCTCCTTACTTTTCATACGAACAAGACTGTTAGTGCTAGTTAGTTCAGTGCTCGCTAGACCCTCCCAGCTTCTTCCATGTTCCCTCAGTTAGTGTTAGTTCTGCTCAGAGACAGGGATTAGGAAACTGATTGTTTTCTTCCCTTCAAAAAGACTGGAAAATTCAGCTAACTTAAGTTGCGCTGGATTAAAATTCTGTGTCTTGTGGCTGCCTGTGGACAGTGCCAAGTCAGCAGGGGACCATACTGTCCAGACCAACTGGGTCTAGGGAGGGCTGTCAATACATAAAGCTGCATTTGGAACAGAACAGTAGAATCACTATGAACCCCTTTGCCATTAACACTGGGAGAGGTGTAACCTGAGCGCCCCCACATTTTTAAAGGGGCCTTCCAGGTTCTGATAAGCCTTTGCCTACAGACCCCCACAACACACAGGCCAGATTTGTGGGGAAGAGGAACTTGTCCTGATCAACATGGGGTTGAGGCTTTATGCCAGGGCAGGCACTCACATAAAGTACCCCCCCCCCCCATTTTGGGAACATGTGGCCTGATATTGTTTAAGAGTGGAAGGGAGAGGCGCACGCTCATCCCTCCTTTCCTTTCTGGTTGCATGTTCAGATAAGGGTCTTGTTTGTATTTTTTAGGAGGCACCCTTTTTGTCATGTGATTAGTTTCTGGTATAATCGAAGGGAACAGGCGTAAGCGTAAGCTGCCATTTACCCGCAAATTAAACAGCATTTTTTTTCCTTGTAAATAGCTAGTATACATTGCAATAATAAAACATTTCTATAGTGGTTTTCTCCATAAAGATTTAGTGATGTTGTTTAGGGGAATTTAGCATTTTTAATGTCTACTTCCTTATTTCGTTTTTTATCCCATTGTTCCAAGAATCAGTTATCGGCCCTTATTATTTTCTTTCAATTTTTTCAGACCAAATGCATCTGCTCCTGACGAGGCGATTAGCCGCTGAAACGCGTCGAGCCAATTGAGCCTTTCAGCATCCTTGGCTTTCCTAGATGCATTATGTTATTACAACATGTTGTGATTTAATTGTCTTGCAGTATCCTCGTTAACTTATGTCTTTATATGGAGCCGTTTGGCCAAGATATATGTATAACCTATGTGATTTTAATAAAATGTATTTTCATTGTTCCACCTATGTGCTTCACTCAAAGTCCCAAACTTCTCCCCCCCTCGTGTACACTTTGATTAGGGATGGAGACATTTATCTAGGGTGTCTCATCAAAAGTCTCGTTAGTTCCCTTCCCCCCCCCCATTTCCCCTTCTTTACCTTAGCATTTTTAATGTTTCACATTATTGCAATCACTGTTCCCCGACAAACGGGACTTTACATTTTTTTTGGTACATGTCTCCCAGGGCAGTGCCCAGCCCTCCATTAGTTTGACAACCCCTTGCCTATTAGCATAGAAAATGCCCAATACTCATTTCTAAGATTCAACTCCCATTGACTTTTGGATTCAAACTTCGATAAACTCCGTCCGACCCGCCCTGAACCAGACTCAGGTACACCTCATCACTATACATAAATGATATCTAAATAAATTGTATCTGCAACACAGAGAAGAGGGTTTATCTGAGAGAAAAGAAGGATATAATGTGCAGGACGGGTATCAGTACAAGGAGGTGACTATTATCAACCTATGACATCACTCATCTCCTGCCCTACTCTGGACCAATCAGTGTGCAGTAACAGAGCAGAGAAAACAGAAGAATATATGATGGCTCACCTGTGCTCATCTCTGTAGGAGTGTCCTCCTCTTTGCATGTCCTTGTTATTCCAGCCTCCTCCGTATATTGCTGATCATCTCTGACATACGTCTCTTCTACTTCACCCTCAACTTTTATGTTCATCAGATCTTCACCCTAAACCATCAGAATAGCAGAAAATACCATTGTCAAGGATGCACACACATGGAGACTCACTAACCGAGGCGAGGACCTTGTTTGGTGGAGGAGGAATGAGGAAAGAGCTTACTCTGAGCAGGTAAAAAAGTGCTGTGAAACAGTTATCACAGCCTGCAATACCACTGGCCACCACTGAAGCGAAACTTCACCCAAAGCCTGGCCACACACACAGGCAGAAACAAATCTTGCATACAATCTGATGTAAGGGTTGTCGAGCTACTTAGTAAATCCCGGACAGTTCTGTATGTCCCCAAGTAATACTATAACCTAGAATATTGGTGTAATTACTTTTCCCACTGCCCACACACACCAGACACATGATTTAGGCTGGCCTGCCACCACCTTCAGTTTGTAAGCTGACTGGTTTGCTAGGGAACCATACACACACACTCCAATTCCCGTCTGCCAGATACAGTACTTTATACACACTTACAGTAAGCCCTGTACACACGATCGGATTTCCTACGGATTTTAAACCGATGGATTTTACCATCGCAAATCCGATGAAGCTGACTTCCACCAGTCTTGCCTACACACCATCAGTCAAAAAAACGATCGTCCCAAACGCTGTGACGTAAAACACTCAGACGAGCCAAGAAAAATTAAGTTCAATGCTTCTGAGCATGCGTCGACTTGATTCTGAGCATGCGTGGGTTTTTTATCCAATGGAGTTCCCCACAGACGATAGTAATTTGCTATCGTTTTTTTTTCTATCGGATGAATTTAAAACATGTTTTTTTTTAACACCGAAGGAAAAAAGACCGACGGGGCCCATACACGATCGGTTTGTCCGATGAAAAAAGTCCATCTGACTGTTTTCATCAGTAAAACCGATCGTGTGTACAGGGCTTGACTCTAATCTGCGTGCAGTTTCATACAGATTAACAGAATAACAATAATTTACACGAGAAAACAGACACCGGTAACACAATGCAGCAATCACTTTCTAGGGGTTTGAATTCTTAGTTTAGTACACAGAAGTCACTTATTTCGAACATTTGTTTAACCACTGAATGAATAACTGTAGCCTCAGTCAGCAATGCTAGCAGTGAGGAGTGGCTACATATTTGCTCCTTTTAACAGGCCCTGATGTTTCTTCGGGGACCAAAGACCTTTGGTGGTGGGAGTGTGTAGCCCTGGTCAGCAATGCTAGTGGAGAGGAGCAGCTGCCGTTTTTATAGCTACATGGTTGTGAAGGTTGAATAAAGACATCAGTCCATCCAGTGTGGGTGTAAGTATTATGTTCCTACCATTTCCCATATCCCTTAATATAGTGTTCAAAAAGATGTCCATCTAAGGATTTTCTTAAATTAGTAGTTACATTTCCTGCTGCAAGCACCAATTGTGGAAGGCAGTTCCACATCCTTATTGCTCTAACAGTAAAAATCCCTTACACAGTTTAATGTTGAACCTTTTCATGTCCAACCTCACTAAGTGGTCACGTGTCTTCATGAGTGACCTGAGACTGAATAGTTTCCTCACAAGGCTGGAATCACTATTAGGATATTTGGGTATTGCTATCATATCCCCTTTTCAGCGTCTCTTCTCCAGGGAGAATATGCTTAATACTTGTAGTCTTTCCTCATAACTGAGGTACTCCAGCAATCTTATTAACTTTGTTGCCCTTCTTTGGACTCTTTCCAATTCTAGAAGATCTTTCCTGAGGACTGGTGACCAGAACTGGGTGGCATATTCAAGATGTGGCCGAACCAGGGTTTTGTAAAGTGGTAGAATTATAGTTTTATCTATTGAGTAAATACCTTTTTTAATGCATGCTAATATTCTGATGGCCTTGCTTGCTGCAGCTTGACATTGCATGCTATTTGCTGAGTCTGTCATTAACTAGGACCCCCAGATCTTTTTCTATCCTTGATTACCCCAGCATGTAACTTGCATTCATAGTTTTAACCCCATTTACATTTAGGTCTTCCTGTAGCATTTTAATATCCTGTTGTGAAGTTATTACCCTGTATCATCAGCAAACACTGAGATTGAATTATATATACCAACCTCTATATCAGGGGTGCCCAAGCTTTTGAAGCGCGAGGGTCACTTAAGCGACTTGGTAACCGGTCGCGGGCCACAATAAACTGCGTGGACACGGACACGGCCCACTATACTTTTTTTTTTTTTTTAGCGGATCGGATTGGAGGTAGGACACAAGTCTGTTTACATCTGCCACTCCTTAGAGGTGAATGGAGGGTACAATTGGGTCGGACTGACCGTGTGAAAGGGGCCCAAGGCTGCTTTCACACTGATGCGCTGCGGTTTACCAACACAGTGTACCTTTGGCTTTCCTGCACTTTGCAATAGACTTCTATTATATTCTGCAGGTTTGGTGCATTTTCAGAAAGCTCACCCAACTCGCAGGTAACAGAAGTCTATGGCTCAGTGCAGGTAACTCACAGGTGCGCTGCTCTGCATCTGCGGGTCAGATTGAAAGCAGCCCAGGAACCACTGCAGAACAGATATGCCCATATATACACTGTGATTTTAGTAATAAACTGACCTTTAATAACAGTATTCTATTCTAATCCATCCCAGAGCAGGAGGTTGTGGGCCACATCAGAGGGCTCCATGGGCCACATGTGGCCCCCGGGCCACTGGTTGGGCACCCCCTGCTCTATATCATTTATGAACAAGTTAAACAGAATTGTTTTCAGGACAGAGCCCTTGGGGCACCCCACTTATAACTGCAGACCATTTAGAAAAAAGTTATATATCATCACCATTTGGGCATGCCCCCTGCAACAAGTTGCCATCTTTACATACCGTATATTATGGTCGATGCCCACAGAACTCAATTTGTGGATTAAGTGTTTATGGGGTACCGTGTCAAATGCTTTAGTGAAATCTAGATATTACTACATCCACAGGCCTTCCCTTATCCAGATTACAGCTCACGTCCTCATAGAATGTTAATAGATTGGTCTGGCAAGAACGATCTTTCATAAATCCATGCTGGTTACTACTAATGATACTATTCTTATCTGCAAGTTCCTGGACATGGTCCCTTATCATCCCCTCGTAAAAGCTTAAAAAACAATTGATGTAAGGCTGACTGGCCTGCAGTTTCCAGGTATGTATTTCAGCTCTTTCTTGAATATTGGTACCATGTTAGCTTTACCCCAATCAGCTGGTACCATGCAAGTCAAAATGCTTTCCTTAACCACTTGCCGACCGCCGCACGCACTTTTACGTCGGCAGAATGGCACGGGCAGGCAAATGGACGTACATGTACGTCCCTTTAAATTTACCGCCGCATGGGCGCGTGTGAGCTCCGTGACCGTGCCCGCGGGACCCACGGACTCGATATCCGCCAGTGTCCCGCAATCGTGTCACAGAGCTGGCGAACGGGGGGATGCCTGTGTAAACAAGGCATCTCCCTGTTCTGCCTTGTGACAGGACACTGATCGTCTGCTTCCTGTCATCAGGAGCAGTGATCAGTGTCGTGTCACTTGTAGCCCAGCCCCCACAGTTAGAATCACTCCCTAGGACACAGTTCCTTGCCCCCTAGTGGTTAACCCCTTCCCTACCAGTCTCATTTAGATCAGTGCATTTTTATAGCACTGATAGCTGTATAAATGACAATGGTCCCAAAATAGCATCAAAAGTGTCCAATGTGTCCGCCATAATGTCGCAGTCACGATTAAAAAAAATCGCTGATTGCCGCCATTACTAGTAAAAAAAATGTTTTTATAAAAATGCCATAAAACTATCCCCTATTTTGTAGATACTATATATTTTGCGCAAACCAATCAATAAACACTTTTTGTTTTGTTTTTTTACCAAAAATACGTAGAAGAATACGTATCGGCCTAAACTGAGGAAAATAAATGGTTTTTTTTATATATTTTTGGGGGATATTTATTATAGCAAAAAGTAAAAAAAAATCTTTTCTGAATTGTCGCTCTATTTTTGTTTATAGCGCAAAAAATAAAAACCGCAGAGGTGATTTGTTTGGGAGCCGCGTCGCACGATCGCGCAATTGTCAGTTAAAGCGATGCAGTGCTGAATCGCAAAAAGTGCTCTGGTCATTTGGCAGCCAAATCCTCCGGAGCTGAAGTGGTTAAAGAATAGTACTAATGGTCTGGCAATGACCTGGCTAAGTTCTTTGAGGACTCTTCGGTGCAAACCATCTGGTCTTGGTGATTTGTTCATATTATTTTTTTCTAGTCTTTTTAGAACACTGGCTTCTGTTAACCACAAGGGCACATTTCTCGCTGTGTTGCTAACCCTATCATCTTGCCTATCAAAACTGTCCTTTTCCATAGTAAAAACTAAGGAAAAGGAATTATTTAATACAGTTGCCTTCTCCTTGTCACTTGTAACAAACATCCCTTGATCATCCTTTATGGGGCCAATATGCTTTTTTACTATTAATATATTTAAAACTTTTTTGGGGATTCTTTTTTGCACTCCTCTGCTATGTGTCTCTCATGGTCTAATTTTTCTGCCCTGATTGCACTCTTACATTTTTTATTGCATTCTTTGTAGCTCTGGGTAGTTGGTGTCCCCCCAGCCTTATATTTTTTAAAGGACAGTTTTTTTTCCCTTTAACCACTTAAAGCGAAGTTCCATCCAAAAATGGAACTTCCGCTTTAAGTTCTGGTGACCCCCTGACATGCAACATTTGGCATGTCATTTTTTTGGGGGTAGGAGCAGGTACCCTATTTTTAGCAGGCACCCAGCTTCCACTTCCTTCCCTGGCGCCGCAGCGCCGGAAGGACACGTCACAGAAGATTGTCCGGCCGCGCGCAGCGCGCGCCCAGCTGTGAAGCCACAGCCGGTTGCCCACAGTTAGAATCCCGGCGCCGCGGAGTGGAGGGGAAGAGGAGCGAGGCTTCTTGCACCCGCATCGTTGGACCGTCGGACAGGTGAGTGTCTGATTATTAAAAGTCAGCAGCTACACTTTTTGTAGCTGCTGACTTTTAAAGGGGTGGAACTCCGCTTTAGCAAGCCTATTTCTGACATTTGTTGCTTACAAGTTCCAAATCAGTATTTCCTGGTGCCTCCATGGCAGCATACCTGTGATAGAGCTCCGCCTCGACTCCTCCTTCAGGACTAGTGAATAGCATAAATTAAAGGCATAGCCCCTCCCCCAACATTCTCCTTTTTTCCCTCATACCTTCTTGTGCTGGTGAAGAGTAGCAGTATGTCCATACCTCTGCAGTCGGCAGCGTCCGCCGGGTTTAGCCTTTCCCGTGCACAGTCCCTGTTCTTGGGCCGCTCACAGCGCTGATAAGACTGGGAACCCCTCTGTGGATCTGTTGGGGTCATTTCGCAGAGTTTCCTCACAGGAACGCAGTCTGCTATCACATCCATGATGAATGCAGTGGAAGTCGCAAAAGGATCAGCTCCATCTTCCCAGGCTGGTGGTTTCCATTTTTTATTCCAGGCATTTGTGTTTTTCCCCTTTCTTTTCCTCTCTTCCCCTCCCCCTCCCCTTTCCTTTGCTTGTTAGGCGCCTTCAAATGATTGTTATCTTACTTTTTTGTTCCTTTAAAACTGTGCAACTGGATAGGGCAGGTGTCTCTCTGTGCAACAACATTGTGGTGCTTTTTTCCGGGTTTGGGGGGGCTACAGGTGCTCTGTACGTCCCGCCAGGTAGGAGAGTGTCACGGCGCAGCGTCCTCGCCGCCGTCTGCGCGATTCGGGAGTGATACAGAGCCGTAGTTTCTCGGCTCTCTGTACTGGGCGACGCTGGATCTTCTGCGATTGCGCATGCACAGACGCTTGGTTCAGTGGCGGCCATCTTGGATTCTGGAAAGAAGGCTAGATTTGCCCTTTTTTCAATCAATTCCAAATGGTGGTTTATGGGATTAGCCCACGCACCTTGAGCCTAATTAGGTTCAGATTCAGGGATTGCTGTCAGTCTCCTCAGCTGTGCCCTGCTAGGTCTCTCTGATGCTGCTTTGTGGTAGGTACTTTTTATTTTCTCAAAAAAAAAATGTTGCCGATCAGAAATGTTTATGTTAAAAAAAAAAGAAAGATAACAATATAAAAATGTTTATGTTTAAAAAATAAAATAAAAAATAAAAACAGATGACGATATAAAAATGTTTATTTAAAAAAAAAAAAAAAAAAAAAAGTGACGCCAAAAACTCCTGATTCTTTTCCCTTTCTTACTATATTTCTGGAGCTGATCCTTGTGCCCAACTCCGCAATGAGTCATTCATCTCGCAGCAAAGATCCTCACACTTCTATTAGGTATGTGACCAACTATACGTGAGTATTAAAAAAAAAAAGTGCGCTCACTGGTCTAGCGTGAGTTCCTTACACCATAGCCCCACCCACTCCAAGGGGTCCCACTCATCAGGGCGTAGGTCCCATTCTTCACGTCGTAGATCAGAGAGGTCAAGATCCAGAGGACGTGATCGACCCCCCTCTCCTAGGACCTATAGGAAGAAGAGATGCTGGATATGTGGGGCTACACCGCTACCAGACAGAGTGGTCTGTAAGGACTGTTTTACGGACTATGCGTCCAACCGCGAGCTAGAAAATCAGCACGCTGTAGATCTGCTCAAGCGAACAATGAAGGACTCCTTCTCTGAGCTTTTGGCTTCGGTCCCCGCTCAACCACTTCAGCAGATATCCCAGGTTCAGGATATAGAACCTAATCTCCCTGGTCCGTCAGCAGTCAGTACACCTCTGCCACCGTCAGGCCGACCAGCTAGAGATTCACCACCTGAAGACTCTTCAGGGGACTCTTGAGAAGAGTCAGAACCTTCTGGCTTCAGTCTCTCCTTGGTAAAGCCATTCATCCAGGCAGTCAAAACTGCAATCGCCTGGAAAGACGCAGAATAGCCTCCCCAAGAGTCTACAAGCTACTTCCCATTCCTCAAAAGGAAGCAGGTTATTTTCCCGTTGATGGGCAAGATTAGTCAAGTCATTCAGAAGGAATGGTCAAAGACTGATAAAAAAAATAATAATTTTGGGGTCGGTTCAATAAACTATATACCCCTTACCAGAGTCGGGAACGCAGTCACCGAACTCCATGCCAGTGGTAGACGCGTCCGTGGTGCGACTCGCAAAAAAACTTACTCTACCAATGGAGGATTCCACTTCCTTCAAAGACCCTCTAGACAGGCGAATCGACCTGGAGCTGAAGAGGAGCTACTTAGCCGCGGAAGCAGCGTGTAAGCCAGCTATTTCCCTCACGTCAGTATCAAATGCCATAAGATCTTGGACAGATAATAT
Organism: Rana muscosa; assembly: GCA_029206835.1. Taxonomy (NCBI): domain Eukaryota; kingdom Metazoa; phylum Chordata; class Amphibia; order Anura; family Ranidae; genus Rana; species Rana muscosa. The sequence goes on from JARGYO010000094.1 coordinate 34,014,802, forward strand.
TGAGATGGCTTTGCATCAGGATGTCCCCATGGAGGATATAATTAAGGCCTTAGAAGAGCTTAGATTGTCGGCAGACTTTGTCTGCGTAGCGGCCATTGACACGATCAGGTGCTCGGCAAGATCCATGTTGCATTCAGTGATGGCGAAGAGGGCCTTGTGGCTGAAACCCTGGATGGCTGACTTATCCTCCAAACAAAATGGGTGCAAAATCCCGTTTGATGGGAAAGCACTATTCGGAGACAAAATGGATAAAGCTATCTCCAGGCTGTCAGGAGGGAAGTCTGGTATGCTTCCACAGGACAGAAGTAGGCGAAGATTCAGAGGTGGTTCCTCTAGGTTCCGCCAGTCAAACCCAAGGGATTTTAGGCAGTCAAGACAGCCCAGAGACAACAAAAGACCTTGGAAAGGTACTCGGGGATCCTTTTTGAACAGGAAGATGAAAGCCCTTCCGGCTCCACAGGAGCAGAAGCAGTCTTTTTGACGCCAGAGGAACCCAGGCACTCCCGGTGGGAGCCAGGCTAAAGTTTTTTTACCCCAGTCTGGGCCACCTGCTGCCACAACCCCTGGGTTCTGTCAACAATTCAATGGGGGCACTTTTGGAATTTTTCTCACCCTCCACCTCGGAACTCTTTCAAAGGAACAGAGATTCCATCCTCTCCACTGAAGGCTCAAGCTCTGAAAAACTTCCTAACGTCACTCCAGCTTCAGGGGGCGGCTGTTCCGGCTCCCCTGGCAGAGCGCTTCGCAGGCTTCTACTCCACCCTATTTCTGGTCCCAAAGAGGACAGGGGGGTGGAGGCCTGTGATAGACCTAAAGAGGCTCAACCGGTATATCCGCCCCGAAAGCTTCAAAATGGAGTCCCTGCAGACGATTATTCAGGCAGTCCAGCCATCAGATTGGATGATTTTGGTCGATCTGCAGGATGCGTACCTACATGTTCCAATTCTACCTGCATTTCAAAAATACCTGAGATTTGCAGTGGGACGGACCCACGTACAGTTTCAAGCCCTGCCTTTCGGTCTGTGCACCTCTCCCAGGGTGTTCACCAAGATACTAATATCTGCTTTAGTTCCCCTGCGGGAGAGGGGCTTGAGGATATACCACTACTTGGACGACATCCTACTCCTAGCAAGCAATCCGGATCAGTTGGTATGTCACCGGGACATTCTTCTACAGTCCCTAAAAGAGCTAGGGTGGCTGGTGAATTCCGACAAGAGTCAACTAATGCCAACACAGCAGATAATCTATGCACAATGTTCGATACTCAGGAGGGGACAGTGTCATTACCACCGCCGAAGGCAAGGATTGTCATCCAGAGAATGATCAAAGTCATCCAGAGCCCGTATCTGACGGCTTCACAATGCCTGAGCTTCATTGGCACAATGTCTTCCTGTATACCCATGGTTCCTTGGGCACATTGGCACTTGAGGTATTTCCAGACTGGTTTCTTGGCACAGTGGAAGAAACAACGACTATCTCAGACGATCCTGCTGATGGGAAAAATATGCAGGAGCCTTCACTGGTGGACAGTTCCGGAAAACCTCTCCAAGCCTCATCACCTGGGCTCCCTTCCTTGGATCACAATTACGTCCGATGCAAGCAGACAGGGCTGGGGAGCCCATTGCGGGCAAACCAGAATACAGGGGAGATGGGCATGCACCACCCAGGGAGTGGTATCCAACATCTTGGAGATGAGGGCAGCCTTCTTGGCACTGACCTCTTTGGCACCCCACATCAGAGGCCAAAGAATACTCCTACGCCTAGACAACAGAGCAGCTGTCGCTTATCTGCAGAAGCAGGGAGCCACTCGCAGCAGGTCACTCCTCAAGGAGGTAGAGCCGATCATGCTCTGGGCGGAGCAGAACCTCCTGGACCTCAGAGCGATGTATCTGCCAGGCAGGTTGAACACGGAAGCAGACACTTTATCCAGAAACTTCCTGGACAATGAGTGGGCTCTCCACCCCCATGTCTTCCTTCAGATTGCCAACATATGGGATCCCCCTCAGGTAGATCTGTTCACCTCCCCGAAGAACGCCAAGCTGGACAGGTTCTTCTCTCGGCTGCCGCATCCACAAGTCGAGGCAGTGGATGCCCTGTCATGTCCCTGGAGGTTCACCACGGCATATGCCTTTCCTCCCAGGCCATTAATATTCAAATTCCTCCTGAGGCTCCTCAGGGAGCCAGTCCAGGTGGTGGCAGTACTTCCGTATTGTGCCTCAGTGTGGGCTCTCCAATCAAGATCCCTCCTTTCCCTCAACTTCTGTCGCAGAGCAGTCTAGTTCATCCAAACCCTCAGAAGTTGAATCTTCGAATCTGGAGGTTGAGAGGCGAAGGTTCGAGTCCCTAGGGTGTTCTCCAGGAGTCATATCAACCCTTCTAAAAGCTAGGAAGCCAGCAACTAATGCCATATATTCAAGAATATGGGACAAGTTCTTGTCGTTTGTTTCCGAAAATGGATTTCATCCAATCCTTCCTTCTACATCTCATGTTCTAGGATTCCTTCAGACAGGACTTGATCTGGGACTTGTTCTGAGCTCTCTCAAAGTGCAGGTAGCAGTAATCTCTGCTGCAACAAATAAGAGATGGGCGGAGGATCCTTCAGTAGTCACTTTCCTCAGAGGTATATTGAAGATTCGCCCTCCTGTCAGACGATCATTTCCTAAGTGGGATCTGTCCCTAGTCCTGGAAGTTCTATCTGACCATCCCTTTGCTCCAGTGGAACAAGTAACAATATGGAACCTGACACTAAAGGCGTCTTTCCTGCTAGCCATTACATCTGGCAGAAGAATCTCGGAACTTCACTCTTTAGGGATAGGTGACGACCACATCTCCTTCTTCACAGAGTGGAACTTCGTCCCCTTCGGGGGTTCACACCAAAGGTCACTACTCCAAGCCACCTGTTGGAACCCTGGGCACTACCAGTGTTTACAGACATGGATTCAGAGTCTTGTCACGAACTGGATGTATCCAGAGTGCTCAGGGCCTACCTAGAAGCCACCGGCCCCTTCAGAAATTCTGAGAGACTTTTCATCGTACCGTTCGGTAAATACAGGGGCAAAGAAGCTTCCATCAGAACTCTGGCATCTTGGGTTGTAAAGTTAATCCAGAAGGCCTACAGGGTGAAGAATATGGAGCCTCCATCCCGAGTGAATGCTCATTCTACAAGGGCAGTCTCAGCTTCCTGGGCAGCAAGGGCTAATGTTTCGTTGGAGACAGTGTGCGGGGCCGCCACCTGGTCTTCTCACCATACATTCCTCAGACACTACCATATTGATCCAGGAGCCCTCACAACTTTTGAGTTTGGAAGGAGGGCAGTTCAGGCTGCTATGTCCTCTTATAATTAAACATTTATTGTTAAGCAATTATCCCACCCATGTCAGCTAGTTAGTTATCACAGGTATGCTGCCATGGAGGCACCAGGAAAACGGAAAATTGTATCATACTTACCAGTAATTTTCCTTTCCTGGTGCCTATCCATGGCAGCATACGCTCCCACCCTCGGTATTCTATATTACAGAGAATGTTGGGGGAGGGGCTATGCCTTTCATTTATGCTATTCACTAGTCCTGAAGGAGGAGTCGAGGCGGAGCTCTATCACAGGTATGCTGCCATGGATAGGCACCAGGAAAGGAAAATTACTGGTAAGTATGATACAATTTTCCATTTTTTTGCTAGAAAATTACTTAGAACCCCCAAAAATTATAAATATATTTTTAGCAAAGAGAATAAAATGGCGGTCATTGCAATATTTTATGTCACACGGTATTTGTGCAGCGGTCTTTCAAACGCAATTTTTTTTGGGGGAAAAAAACACACTTTACTGAATAAAAAAACTAAAAACAGTAAAGTTATCCTATTTTTTTTTGTATAATGTGAAAGATGATGTTACGCCGAGTAAAATAGATACCAAAGACGTCACGGTTTAAAATTGCACACACTTGTGGAATGGCGACAAACTACGGTACTTCAAAATCTCCGTAGACGACGCTTTAAACATTGTTAACGGTTACCAGTTTAGAGTTACAGAAGAGATCTTTTACTAGAATTATTGTTCTCGCTTTGACGATGGCGGCGATACCTTATGTGTAATTTGAACACTGTTTACATTTGCGGGCGTGACCTAATTATGCGTTTTCCTTGGTGTAAGACGCAGGGACAGGGGTGCTTTAAAATATAAATGATTTTTTAATTTTTTACACTTTCTTTTTATTGCTGTCACAAGGAATGTAAACATCCCTTGTGACAGTAATAGGCAGTGACAGGTACTCTTTATGGAAGGATCTGGGGTTTAAAAGACCACAAGTCCGTCCTTTGCACTTAGTTCTTTTATATTTGTTGCCCTTTGAAATACACTGGCTAATGCCATTGCCTAAAAAGATCTTAAAGCACTCATACTTTTTCTCCGTGTTTTTCGTTTCTAGAATATCTTCCCATTTAGTATCATGAAGTATGGAGCGCAGTTTGGTAAAGTTGGCTCTCTTGAAATTGATTGTACTTGTCCCACCCTCTCGTCTGCTTCTCCTGTGCCTTATGCCCCGTACACACGATCCGAAAATCGGACGACAGATCGTCTGACTTTTTTCGTTTACTAGTCGCAAGTAGAAATTGAATAGGTTACTAAAGTCACGAAAATTCTCGTACGACAGAAAAAAAAAAATCGGAAAGTGATGTCATGTGTTGTAATGTATTTGTGTTGTATTTTCGGACGACAACTGTACTTACTTAACGAAAACTGGACGATTAGGTATCGTACGAGGAAAATTTTCGTGCATGTCCGATAAAATAATATCGGATGAACTGTCGTGATCGGCTCACCAAAGCCTTGTACTAACGATCCGATTATCGTACGATTGTTCCTCATACGACATTTTTCGTACGATATTCGGATCGTGTGTGCGGGCCATTTACAGTAAACGTAATTGTCTTGTGATCACTGATCCCTAAATTATCCCTTAGGCCGGTTTCACACTGGGGTGGTGTGTGCGGTGGCGGTATAGCGCCGCTATTTTTTAGCGGCGCTATACCGTCGGGTTTGCTGAGGTATTCGGCCGCTAGCGGTGCTGTTTTAACCCCGCTAGTGGCCGAAAAAGGGTTAATACCACCCGCAAACCGCGGCTACAGCCGCGGTTTGCGGGCGGTATTACCGCGGTGTCCCATGCATTTCAATGGGAAGGAGCAGTGTAGGAGCGGTAAACACACCGCTCTCCTCTCACCGCTCCAAAGATGCGGCTAGCAGGACTTTTTTTCACGTCCTGCTAGAGCACCGCTCCAGTGTGAAAGCCCTCGGGGCTTTCACATTGGAGAAACAGCCGCTGTTTAGGCTCGGTTTGCAGGCGCTATTTTTAGCAAAATATCGCCTGCAAACCGCCCCAGGGCCTTACTTCCACATCCGCTGTCAGCTCTCATTGTTATAATTTCATTAAATCTGCTGCATAACATGTAATACCACTGAACTAGGAAAATATCTGTGATATCACCTCGCCTCTACATTCTAATGTCCCAATCATCTGTAAAATAGAAGTATTTATGATATGATACAACATAAAATATCTTGTAGAGTCTACACAACGTCTCCACCTGTCAGAGTGTTCAATCACTTTATGTTCCAGACCGCCATCTCCACCTACCTGATCATGGTGAGGGATGGTGTGACCTTCCTGTGTGGAATCCCAGGAATATAGAGGACGGGGACATCTCTCTGGTGGGTTTCTGTAGCTGGATAACTCCACCATGGTATCCTGGTACAGATCTTTGTGTACTTTTAGAGACTCTGACTCCTCCATCGCCCCATCCTCATCATCCTCTTCTTTTATCTCTTCTTTAATATCAACTTGATAATCTTTCAGGTTTCCATTCTGAATATTTAATAAAAATTACAGAAATTGTAACAATGCAGATAATGTACAGATCCTAATGATACTATCAGTGATTGTTCCTCATCTACCTGATGATGATGAGGGATGGTGTGATCTTCCTGTGTGGAATCCCGGGAATACAGAGGACGGGGACAACTCTCTGGTGGGTTCCCATCACTGGATCCATCTGTAGGAAACAGACACACTGACTGAATACATTATTTCTATGTGTTTATCAGATGATGGGGGATCTAGGTGGACCCTCCGTACTGTTCTCTCCTTTACAATAAAGTCTCCTCTTACCCGGTGATGTGAGGGGCGGCTGATTCTCCATCGTGACGTCCTTGTAGAGATCCTTGTGTCCTTCTAAATACTCCCACTCCTCCATGGAGAAATAGACAGTGACATCCTGACACCTTATAGGAACCTGACACACACAATAATACAGTCACCATCCAGACACATCCCTTGTCTGTTACTGGATAATGTCCCAGAATTCCCGGCACCGCTCACCTCTCCTGTCAGCAGCTCCATCATCTTCTTGGTGACTTCTAGAATCTTCTGCATGTCGTGTCTCTCAGGTTTTAGGGAGTCACATGGAGGCACTGTGATGGTCATATGATCACCTGACTTCACAGAGGGAAAGCTCTGTATTTAAGCAAAAACAGTAATATCATGTCACGTTCCCAGAATCCTCCTCACCTCTCCGGTCAGATCTGTAATTTACTAATAGAAATAAGAGTGATGTCATGTGACCTCCCAGAATCCTCCTCACCTTTCCGATCAGCAGGTAGATGATCTCCAGTGTGAGGTTTAGTATCCTCTCAGTCATGTGACTCTGGTCCTCGTCCATCTGCATTGTTGTGGTCATGTGATCTATGCCGGTTTTTCTGTAAGCAAATAATTATTTGAACGGTATTGGATGTACAATATTAGGGTGGAAATGTAAGGAGTTAAAAGGCTTTCTTATCCCTATTTATTAACACACCTTTACTTCCCTCCCACTTTAGCACAATTTGGCAAAACCCACCATTTGACATGGCACTACACACCCCGCCCCATGCTCCACTGCCTCATTCTCAGGGTCTTAAAAAGTTTCCATTTATCTCAGCTGCCAATCTGTAATTTTTAGTGCAGGAAAACACTTGCCTTGTGTCCCCAAATTTAAAGTCTAAGCAAGGTGACTACATACTATCCTACTACTGGCCAGGTTTGTCTCAGATGCTACACTCCAATTTTCATTGCTAGATAACCCCTGCCTCATCTCGCTCAATTTGGACCTCTTTTATTTGCTGTCCTCGTGCTGGACAGTTTTCTACCCAACCGGGGCTATTGCTGTAGTGATGCAATGTGGTGATGCAAAACAAAAGGAGCACACAAATTATGCCATCAAACCGTGAAAAATAAGCTGTTGTAGCTGCCAGTTGTCTAGAGGCAGCGAAAACAGCTCCTGAATGGCTGACGGAGCTTTCATCTACCCACCAGACATGAAATCGTGAAGTAAAAAAATACGATGAAGCATAAGTTGCTTGAATCGCACATCTGTTAACCCCGGAAAAATAGTAGGGTTGCCAAGCACTGGATTTAATGGAGAGGGGGTGAAATGACAGCATCCTTACACCGTTGTAAGACCCCCAGATTAGCTCCTATAAGAGGATGACTAGGGAAATATCTGTGGAAGATTGTTCAAGATCAAGCCACTGTTTGAGATATTTAGCTTTGAACCAGGAGAGTGCTCCAGCAAGGTGAACTGCATAAAAATAGCAAAGAGGGTCTGGGAAGACCATTCCTCCGTAATAGAGCTTTCTTTTTATGGTATTTGATACCTAAGGTTTTGTTTTGTTTTATTTTGCTATATAAAGAAAAAAAAAATGTAGAAAAAAAAAAAAAAAAAAACTTGCTTAGTGTTTGTTAAAAATTAAGCAAATAAATTATCTTACTTCATAAATGTTGGCAAAATGTATACTGCTACATTTCTTAGGTAAAAAACAAAACAAATCAGTGTATATTTTTTAGTCTGCGTGACTACAATGGTATATATATATATATATATATATATATATATATATATATATATATTTGAAAATTGATTAAACCTGATGTACTGACTTCTTGAGGCCCCAAAATGCTAAGACAGTACAAATAACCCCCAAATTACCCCTTTTGGGAAAGACAGTCCAATATATTTAGTAAGAGTTTTTTTTTTTTGCCACGATTTTTTGAAAACTAAAAAATGTAATTATTTTTTTTCACAAAGTTGTCATTCTAATGCCGCGTACACACGATAATTTTTCCCGTCGGGATAAATTACATTTTTTTTTTTTAACAAGAAAAACGATCGTGTGTGGGCTTTTTGTCATTTTTCCCGACGGGAAAAACGGCATTAATCACGACAAGAAAAATTAGAACATGCTCTAATTTTTCTCGTCGTGATTCCCGTCGTTTTTTTCCGCTGCAGTTTTCCCATAGGGAAACACTGCCACGGAGCCCACTCACGGTCGTTTTTCTCGACCAAAAAAAAAAATGTCGGGAAAAACGGACGTCTGTAGGGAACCAAGCCGTTCCCTCGTTTTTCCCGTCGATTTTCTCGACAGTGTTTTCACCGTCGAGAAAATCGATCGTGTGTACGCGGCATAACGCATTGTTTGCCCTCTATCAGCCTACACACAGAGAGGCACAAAATCTAAAGAGAACCTTTGGGTTTTCATGAAATGTAAACTATGCATCTAATTTCCTGACTATCTATCATATTTATGGAGTCCCTGAAGTGCAAGGACTGGAGAAACAACCACAAAATTACCCCAAGGTATTTTCTGAAAGACAAAGTGAGTCTGTCATGTCGCCTGAGGCCAGATGACAGATGCACACCGTTGAAATCAGGAGTGCACCGCTAAGGTAGTGGACCCTACTACTGACTGCTGCAAATGGAACTCTGGGAGGTTCAGGAAGGAGGGTCCACTTGAGCACCAACACGGATCCCACTGGGAGCTAGAGCATAGATTCCCCAGAGCGCGGAGTTAAAGAGCCAGCAGGTGTTCACCAGAGCCTCTAGTGGAGAGGATGGACTGCGCTGCAACTGGCTCCAGGTCGCGGCCCCCAGGGTCTCCTTTGGGGCAACCTTGAGTAGGCAGGACGAGAAACAGGAGGATCCCCAAGCCAGGATCTGTCCAGCAGTCCAGTCAACGTGTGGAGAATGAAGCCGTAACCAAGGAAGACCCAAAATGATAGGAGTTGAGGCCTTAAATAGGGTGGGAGTTAGCAATGCTTGTAGACTACTGGTCCGTCCAATCCAATATAGAAAAATATATAGAAGAACCTAGTGCACACAGGCACGGTAGTACCCCTCAGGATTTTGCAGACAGACCAAAGTAGTGTAATAAAAAATAAGTAGTTTATTAAATGTAGAAATACAATAAAAAGTACATAATGACAAGAAAGTCAATATCAAAAAGACATAGTAAAATGTATGTATATCATACAAATATATACTCATCAAGTAACACCAGTGTGTCCCTCAGCTGCCCTTTATACGTGTAGCACACGGACCCTTTTCTCCTGCCTACCTTCTCCTTGCAGGGATAAAGGCACATTGTGCCACATGCCCGGATCCTCCTGGTATAAGAGGGTGAGCGGTGTTCTTACAATTTTGGGTCCTGCAGCGAATTACCTCCCTCCATTGGTTCTCTTCCCCAGAGTATAGGGAAAAGTCTGTGCTCTTCCTCCCAAAGAAAGCCAATGTCCAAACAGTGTTTAAACTCCAAACAGACGAGTTTATTTTATCATGCTTGAAACAGATTTGGGAATAGGTTGAAAATGGAGACAAAGTAGGTAGGGGGACAGGTTGAGGCACGCGACACCCAACTACCCTATTCTCCACTCAAGCCGGAGTATGAATTGCTCACCCGGATAGATCCCTCTCACAGTTCTAGCAACCGGAGTGAAGCACGAACAGTTCCTTTAAGTTAGTCCCCTTCACGGACAAGTCTAAGTAATCCTCTGCCACAGAAGCCCTTAGTTACTGAGTTAGAACTTTGAAACTCCCATAGATTAATGAAGACCATAGGTGTCAATGGGACACGCTACAGGAGCTATACTGCAACTCACGAATCCTTCCCTCTGATAGGTAACCAGGCCTCTCCTTCACCATGAATTCCTTCACTGATCCATCGGACAGGTCCTCCCCCGGTTTCCTCTCCTTCAGAGTGGGCCACCCTCATACGGGTTCCCTGGGACTCCAGTGTGTTGGTTGTAGACCCAGTTGAAGGTACTGGGCCTACCTGGAACATTGTAGCCTCGAGCTAAAGGTGCCCGAGACTCCTCGACCAGTTCACGCACCCTCCCCGGCCAGCAAGGCCATAGGGCGTGACTTTGCCACCAGGGGTCCTTGGAAGCCCCCTGGCACACCACCCCCGTGGGGCACACTCTCCCTCGCACCTCTGACGTCTGCCCGTTATATACCCCCTCCCGGCATGCACAGTAGGCAGAACCCGCCCACCACACGGTAGCCGAGAGAGGACACCAAATCATACCACAACGCCACCTGCGGTTTAACCCGAGACCTGGGCAACAGCGCCACCTCAGGCCCAGGGGAACTATACACCAGGCAACAACATGGCAGAGCAGAGTCCATATTAAACAGAATTGTAGAATCTGAGCCATACTATTGCCCAGACCGCCCCTAAATTTACAGAATAGCGACCCCATTTTTGGGGGTCCCGCTACATACAGAATTGGGCTAACAGGAACAAGAATGTTGAATGGTGCCTGACAGGTTTCGGACCATGTAGTCCTTCTTCGAAGGCTTATATCATTCTTTTCACAATCACAAGTATTCTATAATATAGATATAATGGTTCATTAGTAAGTAAATCCATTGATATAACCATTTAACAATGCTTACAAAAATAGCAGGATATTATTTCAACACAGAATTTGCTGCTTAAAAGCTGTTAAATTACATTATAAGTTAAAAAAGACTACATACTTTCTTGGGACGCACCAATCCCCACTGAGAACCAGAACAGGGGACAACAAGGTATTCCCGCAGGCTGGAGACAGAAGCCGAATAGGGCCCCAGTGATGGAAGTGGGGGGGGGCTAGAAAAAGATTGTGCGATGGGGGTGGAAGAAGCAAAGAGGCGACAAAGAATCTCCCAACTACAAGGATTCCAGGCCAAAGGAGTGGAACTCCTGCCAATTTCTGACCAGTAGGCGGTGCAGTGTAGATGGACACTGCAATGAGGTGTTGCAGGTGCCTGTCTATATAAATATAAAGACACATGGCAGGGAGAGGGGAAGGGGAAAATTACTATTGGTTCAAGGTAGTGTATAGATTTAGTATGTAGTTTTAAGTACATGAATAAAGCCAAGTACAGCAATATAGTCAAATAATTATGCTCACCAGCATGTTAATGCTCAATGAGTGAGAGCAAATAAAATTGATGTATACAAAAACTTAAATAGTAAGAAAGTGTTAAATATAGAGACATGCTAAGGATAAATCTATAAATACTTAGTACCACCTTTCTATACCACTCCATTAGCTGGTTTACATACCTCAGTCAGTGTTTGAATGGAGCCATAACCAAGGAAGACCCAAAAGGATAGGAGTTGAGGCCTTAGGTAAGATAAGGAAGTATATCAACTCCTGGTGAAGTGTGCCTACCGACATCTTAACAGGGAGGGTCTGGAAGCGGATAGGGCCCCCTGGGAGGACAGTACCATCAATCGCCAAGACCACCAATGGCATGGTGAGGGGCAAAAGGTTAAGTGTCATGGAAGATGCAGTTCCCCAGTCCATGAAATTGCCAGCAGCTCTGAAATCCAGATATGCCGAGACCAAATGAGAGGAGGCGCCAACATGAAGGAACACAGAAAGAAGAAGACGAGAAGGTGAAGGTGATATTTCTGGGTCCAATACTCCACCTTCCAGATGTATTAGACCCGAGCGTTTTTCCGGACAAAGAGAGCAAGTGTCACGAAAATTACCTTTAACCCCACAATAGAGGTGCAGGCCCAGAGTTCTGTGCCTAGCACGTTCCTCGGGAGATAGCCTGGTCCAGCCCAGCTGCATAGGTTCCTCAGTTGGCAGGAGGTACTCTTCAAGTCGAAGAGAGGGGAGCTCAGGCTGCCTAAAGACTGGGGAGTGCTGGTGTCTTTTTTCCAGGGTCCTCTCCTGAAAGCGAATGTCGATCTGGTTATACAAGGAGATGACATCGTCCAGATCAGCAGGGATGGTTCTTCCCGCCAATTCATCCTTCACTCTGTCAGAGAGGCCATGTAAAAAGGTTGCAACTAAGGCCTCATTATTCCAGATCAGCAGTCAAAGTACGAAAATGAAGAGCGGACAGAAGCGGACTCCTGGTGGATACGTAAAAGGGTGCTAGCCGCTGAAGAGACACGACCCGGTTCCTCAAAGATATTCCAAAAAAGTTTCAAGAAGTTAGACAGGCTAGAAACCACTGGATCATTCAGCTCCCACAGAGGGGCAGCCCATGCTAACACCTCGCCGGACAGGAGGGATATAATATAGGCTACCTTTGCCCGATTGAACAGGAAGTTTTGGGGCTGGCATTCAAAATGAATTGTGCACTGGTTAAGGAACCCCCTGCAGGCCTTGGGGTCCCCATAGTAATGGGACGGAGCAGCTAAATGCAAAGAATTTGTGGATGTGGCTGTGACCGGAATAGGTGCGGCAGCAGATAGCATTTGAGGTTGTTGAACCGGTGGTCCTAAGGAGGCCTGAACCTGTTCAAAACGGGAGGCCAAATCCTGAAGGAATCGCATCACCTGTGCCTGATTAGATTCCTGGTTCTCAAGTCTGCGGACTATGCCCTGCAATGGATCATCTGTGGGTAGCAGCACGTCATGGCTGATCAAACTGTCAGGTCACCTGAGGCCAGTTGACAGATGCACATGGTTGGATTCAGGAGTGCACCGCTAAGGTAGTAGACCCTACGACTGACTGCTGCAAATGGAACTCCGGGAGGTTCAGGAAGGCAGGTCCACTGTAGCACCAACACGGATCCCACTGGGAGCTAGAGCATAGATTCCCCAGGGCGCAGAGTCTATGAGCCAGCAGGTGTTCACCAGAGCCTCTAGTGGTGAGGATGGACTGCGCTGCCACTGGCTCCAGGTTACGGCCCCCAGGGTCTCCCAGCTCACGCTCACGCACACGGTAGGCTACAGGAGAGAGAGGAAGGAAACAGCAGCCTGGAACAACAAGGATAGTCAGGAGATAGCCAAAAGGTCAGGGCAACAAGCAGATAGGAATAGTCAAAAAACATGCCAAAGGTCGGGATATGAAGCAGACGAGGACAGTCAAGAACAAGCCAAGGTCAGTAAACAGGATCAGACGTAGGACACACAAAACACACAATATTAATCAGCACAGCTGGCTTGCAGTGCACAGATTAATATAGAGTTCCCTGATAGGGCTGGGGTGGAGCCAGACTTTGAGGAGAGATTATTTAAGCAGCCAGGTGAGAGTGGCTGGCCTCTTGAGCAGAACACATGGAAAGGTAAGCTGACAGACAAATATTACTGCATATTCATGACAGAGTCCTTTGAAAATTTTTAGTTTTTGGAACGTGCAAGAAAGAAAATGCAAGAAAGAAAATGAAAATGTATTTATTCCATAAAGTTTTGAATCAATAGGACATTTCTAAGACACATCAAAGGTATACTTAGAATAACATCCCAAAACACATTTTGCCATTCCGCTTGTATGGCGATACCACACGTGTGAGACTTTTTTTTACAGTGTAGCCACATAGAGAGGCACAAAATCCAAGGAGCACTTTCAGGCTTCCTAGGGGCATAAATTACACATCTCATTTCCTGACTACCTATGACATTTTTGCAGGCCCTGAACCACCAGGGCAGTGGAAACACTCACAATATTTTGAAAAGCAAACACTGTATGAAGCTTTAAATTTTTGCCACAAGTTTTGGCACTGGTGATCAGGGGCACTGGGACTGGTGTGTGGTGGTGATCAGGGGCACTGGGACTGGTGTGTGTTGGTGATCAGGGGCACTGGGACTGGTGTGTGGTGGTGATCAGGGGCACTGGGACTGGTGTGTGGTGGTGATCAGGGGCACTGGGACTGGTGTGTGGTGGTGATCAGGGGCACTGGGACTGGTGTGTGGTGGTAATCAGGGGCACTGGGACTGGTGTGGCGGTGATCAGGGGCACTGGGACTGGTGTGGCGGTGATCAGGGGCCATGGGACTGGTGCGGGGAAGATTAGACACACTGCTGTGATTGGCAGCACTGGTCTGGTGACATTGTACTGCTGTGGGAGTGATCAGAGACAATGGCTGGTGACACTGACATAGTCATTTTAGAGCTGCCAGACACTGTACATGATCATCGCCACAGCTCTTGCTTTGGTGACACTATGTACATAAAACTTTTTTTTTGTTTTTTTTTGTGCAGTGTCACCATAGTGACACACATTGTGGAGAGGGTGACCATTTTTTTTTACACTGATTGCTTATACAGTTATGATGATTGTATGAGAAATAATTTTCCCAACATTTGGCTACTATTTCATGCTGCCATTGCTTACTACTGTGATCGCTGTGACCAATCACAGCAGTGAGCAACGGCTGTATGAATGACAGCCTTTGTTTACTACAAGCGTTGTGATTGGTCACAACAATCACATTGTACAGGGCCAATGACAGTGGCCTTGTACTTTGATCTTTAATTCACTGTGTCCCCCAATCACAGATCACAAAGCTACGTACCCTAGAGGGCATACCTGTACATCATCCCAGAATGTCTTTTATTGGTTGAACTAGATGGACTTGTGTAGTTTTTTCTTGCCTGGCCGATTATCTGCTTGCTGACCACAGAGCGGCTCTTCTGCGCCGGATCACATACCTTGTACATGATCAGGCACTATTGGGTAGGGGACGCGCACAATAGATGTCCACCGACACATGCTGATCACATAACTGAGCTCTGCCTATGTAAACAGGGCAGAGATCGGTTTTGATGGGGGGGGGGGGGGGTGATGGGTTTTGTGTCCCTGCAAAGCAGGCCATAAAATCCATCAGTTTCCCTTAGTAAAAGTAACACGCATATTACCCTTTTGCCGTCACGTGCTTCACACAAAGTCCCACCCTCCCCTTGCTCAACCCCCTTTTCTTGTGACACATAGTAAACATAAACACTGGTTAGGTACATATTTAACCCTTTGCTCGCTCTAGCTGTTTAAGCCCTTCCCAGTCAGTGTCATTAGTACAGTGACAGTGCATATTTTTGGCACTAATCACTGTATTAGTGTCACTGGTCCCCAAAAAGCGTCAGACTGTCCGCCACAATATCACAGTCCCACTATAAGTTGCTGATCGCTGCCATTACGTATATTCTCGAGTATAAGCCGAGTTTTTCAGCCCTTTTTTTAGGGCTGAAAATGCCCCCCTTGGCTTATACTTGAGTCAGTGTTTTTTTGTACCTGAATTCTTGACAGGCGTCCATTTTTTTTTTAAAGTCGCGGCTTCCTCCTGGCGTTCCGTTCCGTGATAGGCATTTGACACTGTGTTCCGACTATCACGGAGGTCCTCTCATCCTCGGACAGTTTCCCAGTAGACACTGTGTTCAGTGTTTCGCCAATCACGGACGTCCTCTTGTCCGAGGATGAAAGAAGGAAGCGGCAACTTTTAAAAAAATGGACGCCTTTCAAGAATTCAGATACTCGGGCACAGTGAGACTGCAGTGGGCACAGTGAGGTATGGCACAGTGAGACTGCAATGGGCACAGAGTGAGGTAGGCACAGAGTGAGGTATGGTACAGAGTGAGGTTGCAATGGGCACAGTGAGACTGCAATGGGCACAGTGAGGTTGCAAATGGGCACAGTGAGGCGTGAAAATGGGCACAGTGAGGCGTGAAAATGGGCACAGTGAGGCGTGCAAATGGGCATTGTTGACCCTCTTTTCTGCTTACAGTAGCTGCTGCATTCTCACCCTCGGCTTATACTCGAGTCAGTACGTTTTTCCTATTTTTTTGTGGTAAAATTAGGTCCTCGGCTTATACTCGGGTCGGCTTATACTCGAGTATATACGGTAGTCTAAAAAATAAAAATACAATTCCAGTATACATCCTATAGTTTGTAGACACTATAACTGTAGCGCAAACCAATCAATATATGCTTATTATGATTTTTTAACAAAAATATGTAGCAGAATACATATTGGTCAGAATTGATGAAGAAATTCGATTTTTTTATGGGATATGTTTTATAGCAAAAAGCAAAAAATATATATATATATTTTTTAAATTGTCATAGTGACATTTTTATAGTGAAAAAAAGAAAAAACCCAGTGGTGATCAAATACCACCAAAAGAAAGTTTGTGGGAAAAAAAATTATATAAATTTAGTTTGGGTACAGTGTTGCATGACCGTGCAATTGTCAGTTAAAGTAACACAGTGCCGGATTACAAAACATTTCCTGGTCATGCAGGGAGTAAATCTTTTGGAGGTCAAGTGGTTAAGTATAGTGTCCAGGGCGGGAAACGGCGAAAAATTTTGTTTTCTTTGTAAATGTCAGTGTTGCTGTAGTAGGTTGTATACATCGTACATATGGCCCACTTCACAGGCCGGGTCAGGACGTCCCCCAAACATGCTATTTTTAGAGTTTTGCACTTTAAAGTAGAACTTCCGCTTATCTGATTCCTCCCCCCCCTCCGGTGAAACATTTGGCACCTTTCGGGAGGGAGCTGGTACCTGTTTTTGACAGGTACCCTGTTCCCAGTTTCGGGAGACCGGGCTGCGGCAAATTACATCA
Source organism: Rana muscosa (assembly GCA_029206835.1). Lineage (NCBI taxonomy): Eukaryota > Metazoa > Chordata > Amphibia > Anura > Ranidae > Rana > Rana muscosa. The sequence continues at coordinate 34,031,449 of JARGYO010000094.1, forward strand.
GCAGCTCGGCCCCCCTCCTCCCTCCCCTTCTGCCGGGCCAGTAAGACAGCGCATACGCAGTAGGGGCCCAGCCGTGAATTCCCATATCGGCAATGGCGGCTGCAGCACCCGGCAGCTAATGGAAACATCAGCTGCGGTGCCGACATCGCTGGACTCCAGGACAGGTAAGTGTCCTAAATGTTAAAAGTCAGCAGCTACAGTATGTGCAGCTGCTGACATTTAATTTTTAAACTGGTGGGCGGAACTCCTCTTTAATATGGACCTTTAGGCATTACAAAGATTACTGCTCCCTGCCCACTGGATTTAAAAATAAATTTGTTTGTTTTGGTATATGTCCCGCAGGGCACCCCCCATGTCATTTGTCTGACTATCTCTTGACTATTAGCCTAGAAAACGGCCATTACTGTTTTTTAACATTCGGCTCCCATTGACTTCAATGGGGTTCAGATTCGGCACCTGAACTTTAGTTCTGTTCTGTGGTCCCGTCTCACACGGAACCCAGGTGTGTTCATCTCATCTCCAGTGAGAAGGGGACACATCTCTAAAATGAAGAGAATGTTCTGGTCCCGTAAGTGGGGAAATGTTCTGCCCCTAAAGGGGTTAATCTAGGTTTCCACACTATATATGTGTGTGTATCATCATCTGCTGGAAATAAAATACGTCACAGTGACTATGGAGGAAGAGGACGGACATGACGGGGGTTACTGGGTGTAAATAGAAAATAAGATCTTATTACCTCCTCTGCTGCCACTACCAGCAATGTCTTCGCTCTACTTCCTCCCGACTCACCTCTCACCTGAAACTTCATATTTATACCTGACATCACTTCCTGTCTGTATTCCATAGAGACTTTCTGTTACAGTATAAGTGAGATCACCACCTTGTGGAGCTCAAAGGAACTGCAGCCCTGAGAAAGGAGTGGCAGTGAGGTGCTAATGGCTGGAACACTCTCTGGGTTCCATCACCAAGCACTGCAATTATACCAGACTGTTGGGAGAAGTGATCTCCTTTCTAATAGTAAAAGTATAACTCCGACATTAGCGGAGAGGCAGCGGGAGTGTGGGACAAGATAAGTACCTGAGCATCTTCTTTAGAGTGCCATTGAATCACTCATACGGCCCATTGGTCTGCAGGGGGTAGGGAGTGGCCATGCACCTGCATCCACCTGCATCTTCTGACACAGACATTTCATCAAGTGAGACAGAAACTGTGTGCCGGTATCTGTGAGCATTTCCTAGGGAAAACATGACTCGAGCAAAGATGTTTAACAGTGCGCCCACAACCTTGTTTGCCCAAGTAGAGCTCAGGGCTACTGCCTCTGGGTACCGGGTAGCATAATCTACTTCGGTAAGTATGAGATGTTTCCCTGAATTGCTGGGTATGCACAGGGCCCAATAATATCTACTGCCATCCTCTGAAAGGGCTCGTCAAAATTGGGCAAAGGCTTCAGTTGTGTCTCCAATCTGCCAACACGCAACACAGGACTGAAAATGATTAGTAACATCGGTCCTATGTGTGGTTAGTAGAAGCTGTGAGCAAAGTGGGCCTTAATTTTTTGTATCCCCAAGTGCCCGGTGAGAGGGATCACATGAGAAATTTGCAACAACTCCTCCTGGTCCTTGTGGGGTACAACCAACTGCCACTCTGTCAATCCTTCCTCAGAGGAGATCGCCTCTCTTTTTAGACACAGACTTGTGTATTTTTTCAACCTGACTAACTATGTAACTATGTTTTAAGCATACTCTGTCATCCCCAGCTAGTGGTCTGTCAGACAGACCCCTGAGTTCCTCCAGGCTGCTGTCAGTTTTAACAGTCTCAGAGAACTTGGAGCTTTCTGCCTCAGGTGACAGGGAGATGACAGTCTGAGGAGACCTCAGGCCCTCTAGGACAGGTTCACAAGGGTCTGACCCAGTTGGATTGGCCCTTTCCACAGGAAGTTCCTCTGTAGCAGTGGGCAGTGACTGGATCGGAGTAGACTAGTGGGCGCTGCAAGTCCCCACTGTAGCAAAGGGAAGGTCTGCATTGTGCAGATCATGACATTGTACAATGTACATTGCACCATCACTTTCAGAGTCTATCAAGTCTTTAAGCTCCACTCCAGGTCCTGGCTCTGGAGACCCACTAGAGTCTGGACCTGGTACACAGTCAGTTTATCCCCTGAGCCTCCCCAGAATTCCTAATAGGCACTGAGTCCTCAGACAGTACTCTATGTGAATCCGGGGCCTCAGGTGGAGTTGTATGTTCTAGGGGGGCTGAATGTGGCTCATAATGGGCTACCAACTGCCCCGGGTTGGTACCCAATAATACATTAGTGGGAATGGCATCTGTTACTCCCACTTCTCTCATTGCTCTCCCAACTCCCCAGTCTAATTAAACACAGACCGTAGGTACGTAAGGGGTTGATGCTCCCAACACCTTTTACACTCATGGTCTTACCAGGAATCAGATCTTCAGGGCTCACTAGTTCAGGGTGAACTAAGGTAACCTCTGCTCTGCTGTCCCTTAGGCCAGTGGTAACTTTGTCACCCACAGGCTGCAGAGAGACCACCTGCATTCCTGGAAGCACACAAGACAGTAGGCTCTGTCGGGGTTGGCTTGGTAGGTGGGGTATCTTTGTTTTTCTCTCGCCAGAATGCACTGAGATGGCCCATCCTGTGGCATAGAAAACATCTCCAGTTATCCACAGCTGCTGATGTAACTCCTAAAGGTCTGGGTACCTTGGTCCTCTGGTTGTCTTGAGAAGAGGGTCTAGCTGCTTTTCCTCCTTTCCAGTTGGGTGTAGTACTCCTCCTGGTGTCAGACATTGCGTTAATTGCATAGGCGTCCGCCATTTCGGCTGCTTGATCCGTTGTCTTGGGATCTTGGTTCAGCACAAACTACAGGACCTCAACAGAAAATGTTCCTTTGCTCCTGCAGAGTATCAAAGGTGCTTACAAACAGTCCCTTCAGCCACTGCTGGAAAGCAGTGAACAAACTGCAAACAAGGTAGCTATCATTAAGACCTGGATACAATGTCCTAAAACACTTGTGGTACACCTCTGACATGAGTTGTAACAATGGCCTGCTTAATGACCTCAAAGTCCCTCTCTTGGCTCTCTGGAAGACTCGCAAACACATTCAGGGCTTTGCCTTTCAGCCGTGGTGTGAGGCACTGTGCCCATTGCTCCTTGGGCAGTCAGTACTGAGAAGTCCTTTCAAATTCCTGTAAGAAAGTGTCCATATCACCATCTTTGTCAGTGGTTGGGAACTTGTCCAGGGAAATTTTGTGTACGTGTTCCTCCCCGGACTGCACATTACCAGCAGACCTGTTCTGCTGCAGAGGGAGTTAGCTCTACTGACTGACTTGCAGAACAAGCTGGAGGTGTAACATTGCATCGCCTGGGCCCTCTAGCTGTAGATTAGCCTGCAAGGATACTATGGTGGTCCTCCTAGACATCACCACCATCCACATCCTGTTGAGTGAAGACTGCTGCTTCTCTGAGGTGTCATGAGTAACATCCTGTGACTCCATAGCAGGGGCTTGCGGCTCCCTGTCCTTTTCAACCAGTGCGCACGGTCTTTCCTTAGGTCCCTTGTAGTATAGATGCCTCTGTAGGGTTACCACGTGTCCCGGATTGCCCGGGACTGTCCCGCATTTTGCAGGTCTTTCCCGGGCACCTTCATTCCAGGACAATACAGTGTCCCGGAATGAAACTGACACAGCCACCCGCCGGGCCAATCTGATGCCCTCAAAAAAGGCCGCCACATCACCGCTTTACTCACTGACAGTACTTGACCTGGCCGGGAATGCCTGGAGGAGCAAAATCCCCGCCCCCTGCTTGTGATTGGAGAAATCATAAATCCCGCCTCTTGTGTCCAATCACTGTGCTGTGATTCTGTAATGGTCGTTTAACCACAAAGGGGTTAATATGGTTTCTACTACTGTTCCGAATTGTAAAGGTTAGATAACATTGCATGCATGCTGAAAGTAAGACTCCGACACATCCGTGCAGATCCATTACTTCCGTATCTAATGATTTATTCCAGGCAGTACTAAACTTTTTACACACAGCATGATACGTCACTATTATGTTAATGTGACACTAATAAGCGCATCTGATTGGCTGCAATACAGAAAGAGTACAGAAACGTGATGATTAAGCTGGGCTGTCCTCTGGTCCTATCTTCATATCCGCATTCCAAAGATGTGTGGGAGAAGGGGGTACCCGCCATTTTCTGTCTTCTCCAGTCTTTTCGGTGGGAGGAGGTGTTATTAGAAGTTGATTTGAGTAAGGAAGAATTACAGCAGTGGTGTACATGAAAAAGCAATATAGACTTTATAGTATAGTGAAGATGCATAGAGAATAGACATTTTCTAGTTTAACATTATGCTCATCACATTCCTTCACAATTCGTTACAGCACAAGCTGATTTTTGGGATGGGAGGGTGTCCCTAAATGGTAGTTTGGAAATGTGGTCACCCTATGCCTCTGGCTTCATACAGGTTCAGCAGGTAAATCTTGGCTTTTGCTTCAGGTAGCTGATCACTCACTCACTGATCACCATTTTGCACAAATAAAAGATAGAAAAAAAAAACAAGAGGGGGTGGGGAGAAAGTAGCCAAGTATGTCTTTTACAAAACAGTCACTTCTGTAGGTCAGTCACTTCTAGACAGGTTCCAACCTATAGTACATGGATTAAAGGTGTTCTAAAGTCTCATGGCTTTTCACCTTAATGCATTGTACGCATTAAGGTGAAAAACATTCTGTGCTGCAGCTGCCCCCCCCCCCCCTAGAGCCCCCCTTTTTCTTACCTGAACCCAATCGTTCCAGCGATGAGAACGATCCCTGCAGCTTCAGCCGCTATCTCGGGGTCCTCATTGGATAGATTGATAGCAGCGGGAGCCAAAGGCTCCCGCTGCTGTCAATCAAATCCAGTGACACGGGAGCCAGGGGCGGGGCCGAGTCCTGATGTCTGTGTCAATGGACGAAGCAGCAGGACTCGGGAGCGCGCCTGCATGGGTGCCCCTATTAAAATCGGCTTTCTGTTTGGTCACTCGACGAAGAGCAGGAGCCAGGAGCGTTGCCGGGGGACCCCAGAAAAGGAGGATCGGGGCCGCTCTGTGCAAAACCCTTGCATAGAGCAGGTAAGTATGACATGCAAGGACGTTGGGAGGGGGGGCTGGAGCCCCGAGTGTGCCCCCGAAAAGCCCAGAGTGTCGATTATCCCTAACAACATTATTATCCCAAGCCGTTTCTATGGGCAACGGGGAACGATCTCCCACTTATGCAGCGTGGCCAAAAGACGTTATTGACGTACAAATAGTCCCGCCTCCGGGACCCGGCTCCTATGATGTATGTCCCACTGGTCCAATGCCAGGAACGCGGGACATGTGACATCTATCATAGGCGCTGCCGGGTCCAGGAGGAGGTGGAAATGACACTGCGGCCGCGCTGTGCACGGAGATCCCCGCTCGCTCTGTGTAAGTGGCCAGGCAGCGGAGCAGCTGTCCTATCCTGGCTCTCTCTCCCTGGTCTGGTGCATGCAGACTGCTGTGAAGTGGTCGGAATGAGCTGGGCTACACTACGCAGCAGGTAAGGCTGAGCTGCAGGAGTGTCAAGAGGTCACATGTCACAGGGGGGGTAAGTGTAGGTGTCAGGGGGGGGATCAGTGTATGTGTCAGGGGGGATCAGTGTTTGTGTCGGGTGGGGTCAGTGTATGAGTTAGGGGGGATAAGTGTATGTGTCAGGGGGTGATCAGTGTAGGTGTCAGGGAGGGAATCAGTGTAGGTGTCAGGGAGGGGATCAGTGAATGTGTCAGGGGGATCAATGTAGGTGTCAGGGGGATCAGTGTAGGTGTCAGGGGGTCAGTGTAGGGGTCTGGTAGGTCAGTTTAGTAGTCAGCATAGATGGGCACTGGTGAGCCAGGCAGCAACCAACAAGTGAGCCTAACCCCCCCCCCCCCCCCATGCGAGCACGCGCCACCGCCGGTCTTTTTCACACCTAGCAACGCCCCTGATGACATGTTTGTTATTTTAAAAAAAACCTTTACAATCACTTTAAACGAGTAAACCATGAACTAATGTACTAAGCAGATCCCACTCACTGTTGCCAAAATGTCAAGGACTCAAGCCCAGGTTGACTAGCTAACCAAGGCCAGGACCTTGACTGGGGTAGGAGGGACTGAGGGGGAGCTTACTTTGAGCTAGTATGATTGGCTGTGATACCCTTTTCATAGCCACACTACCAATGGCCACCACTAGAGGGAGACTCCATTCCAATCCAGCTGGCTGACCACTCACAGGCAGATACAAATATTACATGCAATCAGGTGCACTCTAAAGCTTCTTTCACACGGACAGACCGTTCAGGTCCGCCTGTCAGATTTTTAGGCGGACCTGAACGGATGCTCCATGTACCCCTATGGAGCCACGTCCGCTGACATCCGACCCGCTCTGATCCGCCAAAGTGTGACGGTGGAAAACTCTACTTTTCCATCCGTCTGCAGATCGGATCGGATGACAACGGACTCTCCGGTCCGTCTTCATCCGATCCCCCATAGGGGAAAGCGGCGCTCTGACAGGTCGGTCCCTGCACAGTGTGCAGAGACAGACCTGTCATCTGCCTGCTCATCAGGGATCGGCGGAACATAGAGATGACTGGTGACCAGATGGTCACCAGTCATCCTATGATCGTCGGAGGCCCGGGCGCGATGTGATGACGTCACGCCCAGGTCCTCAAATGTAAACAAAGCCGCCATTGCAGCTGTAAGTATGAGATCAGTGAAAAAAATATCACGATCTCATGCTTTCCAGCCTGGAGGAGAGATGTGGGGTCTTATTGACCCCGCATCTCTCCATAAAGAGGACCTGTCACACACATTCCTATTACAAGGGATGTTTAAATTCCTTGTAATAGGAATAAAAGTGATCAACAAAAAAATAAATAAAAAAAAATAAGTAAAAAAAAATTAAAAATAATACATTTTTTTTTTAAAATGCCCGTCCCCAATAGCTCGCGCTTAGAAGCGAACACACACGTAAGTCCCGCCCACATATGTAAACGCTGTTCAAACCACATATGTGAGGTATCGCCGCGTGCGTTAGAGCGCGTGCAACAATTCTAGCACTAGACCTCCTCTGTAACTCTAACCTGGTAACCTGTAAAAAATTTCAAAGCGTTGCCTATGGAGATTTTTAAGTACTGAAGTTTGGCACCATTCCATGAGTGTGCGCAATTTTAAAGCGTGACATGTTAGGTATCTTTTTACTCGTCGTAACATAAGCTTTCATATCTTACAAAAAAATTGGGCTAACTTTACTGTTTTGTTATTTTTTAATTCATGAAACCATTTTGTTCCCCAAAAAAAGGCGTTTTAAAAATTATTGCGCAAATACCGTGCAAGATAAAAAGTTGCAACGACCATCATTTTATTCCCTAGGGTGTCTGCTAAAAAAAACATATATAATGTTTGGGGGTTCTGAGTAATTTTCTAGCAAAAGAATGATGATTTGTACATGTAGGAGAGAAGTGCCAGAATAAGCCCGGTATGGAAGTGGTATAAAAAGTCCTGTATTGAAGTGGTTAAGCATCATTAAAATCACTGCTCCTTTAAAAACGATCTGTTTTGAAAAAAAATAATAATTGCATTGATACATGTCAATACCCGGGCCCCCATGCCCTTTTTATGGCCAATAACTTGCATATAAGCCTTGATATTTCAAGTTCTGGTCCCATACACTTTAACCACTTAAGCCCCGGACCATTTGGCTGGCCAAAGACCAGGCCACTTTTTGCGATTCGGCACTACGACACTTTAACTGACAATTGCGCGGCCGTGCGACGTGGCTCCCAAACAAAATTGACGTCCTTTTTTTTCACACAAATAGAGCTTTCTTTTGGTGGTATTTGATCACCTCTGCGGGTTTTTTTTGCACTATAAGCAAAAATAGATCGACAATTTTGAAAAAAATTCAATATTTATTACTTTTTGCTATAACAAATATCCCCCCAAAAAATATATATAAAAAAAAAAAAAAATCCTCAGTTTAGGCTGATACTTATTCTTCTACATGTAGCGCCCCTTTACTTTTAGGGGTGCTATGTACTTAAATTTAGGGGTTTGATCTGAGCCAGTAGCCAGGCTCAGACCACTTTTGATTGTTAGGACTCGCTTCTGTCAATGTAATGCAGCCTGATGTACAGTTCCCTGTGGCCTGTAGGTGGAACTACCATGTCAGGTCAGGGTTGAACCGTAGGTGGCATTACTATGCCTTAGGGCAGTGTTTCTCAACCTTTTTACCATGGAGGAACCCTTGGCAAAAAGTCTGAGATCTCGGGGAACCCCTAAAAAAAAAAATTCAGATCTACAGCTCTCGGAACATCGGATCTGATCAGCAAGCTGTAGATATAACCACGTTTATTGTAGAAATAGCTTTAAATAATGGAATAAAAATTAGAACTCACCTGACACCAACATTATAGTGTGAACAGTGCACATAGAAATCAATTGTTTTCCTTATGTCCCTGCAGAGACCTGCGTTAGAACAAGCCCAAAATATTTTAAGCAAGTCAAATTTGCACACATTTTCCATTTTTTGCACATATGCCGTGAACGAGGTCTTAAGCCCCATACACACGGTCAGACTTCTATCGGACTTTTCCGTGGTTTTTTGTCCGAACGGAGTTGGTCGGGAACACCCATAGCATACACACCACAGGACTTTTCTGCAAACTTTCCCAAAACTTTTTGCAACATCACGTGGTTTTTCTGCTCTTTTCTGCTCTTTACCGCTACCCTTTGGTCAACTTCTGCTATTGTTGGTTGATTTTAACATTAGTTGTTTTGTCCATCGGACAAAAGTCCGATGGTTTTCTGTACACACGGTCGGACTTTGCTCCATCGGACTTTTGTTTGGCAAAAGTTTGTCCGTTTGCAGACCCAACTTTTGTCCGATGAAAACAAGAAAAAAGCAAAAAAAAGCAAAAAAAAGCAAAAAAAGTTTGTCTGATGGAGCGTACACGCGGTCGGATTGTTGGTCCAACTTGCTCAAAATGAAGTTTGTTGGGTAAAAGTCCAAACGTGTGTATGGACGAGGCTTTACTGAACTTAAACAAAACTCCCAAATATTGTGATTGATAAATAGGATAGCAGACTACGGGAACAGTTGGGACTTGTTCACAACATTCATGCATAAGAATTGATGGAAGATGGTGCAGATTTGACCTGCATAGAATACTTTGGGCTTGTCCACGTCATGTGCAGAGACATGCATTTTCCTAACGTAGGTCTCTGCTAGGACATAAAGAAAATAACTGATTTCTATGTGCACTGTTCACACCACAATGTTGGTATAATTTGAGTATTTTTCTCTGTAGAAAAATGCATACATGTTGCATATTTCTGTGCAGAAAAAATATGCACATGATACCAATGTTGATTTCAATGTGCACTGACAGCGAGTACTGTCAATGCGCATACCTGGTGCCTCCTCTATAGTTCCAGCTCCTCTGAACCTGTGAGGGTGGTACCAGGAAGAGTGCTGACAGTGGGAGCACATGGCTGAATCTTGCAGGAGGTGAGATCCTGTGTATGGTAGTGACTGAATGCAGACTGCAGGGCCTGTGGCTGGATGAGACTGAATCATAATAGGATTATGTACAATTATGGCAAAACATAAAGCTATTATAATCTCACCTCCTGTCACATTCAGCCTGTGTGCCTCAACTCCAGTGCCGGCCCAAGACATCGTGCTGCCTGGTGCCAAGAATAAAATGCTGCCCCCCCCCCAAAAAAAAAAATCACGCCCACCAAATACCCCACATTAATTATTTTATATCATGATAACTAAAGAGGACCTGTCATGGCTCTATACATGTATATAGGAGTATAAAAGGACCTGTGCGTGGCTGGTGGCCGCAATGTCAGCCGGCCACCCGCGATCGCTCCAGAGAGCCAGAACGGGGATCTGTCAATGTAAACAGACAGATCCCCATTCTGACAGGGGAGGAGAGACAGATCTGCTCTTCCTAGTGATTAGGAACAGAGATCTCTCTCCTCCTCCAGTCAGTCCCATCCCCCCAGTTAGAAACCCCTCCCAGGGAACACATTTAACCCCTTTCCTGCCAGTGACATTTACACAGTAATCAGTGCATTTTTATAGCACAGACCGCTATATAAATGTCACTGGTCCCAAAAAAGTGTCAAAAGTGTCCGATCTGTCCACAGTCTCGCTAAAAATCGCAGATCACCGCCATTACTAGTAAAAAAAAAAAATAATAATACTAAAAATGCCATAAATCTATCCTCTATTTTGTAGACGCTATAACTTTTGCGCAAACTAATAAATATACACATTGCGTTTTTTCTAACAAACATATGTAGAAGAATACATATCGACCTAAACTGATGAAGAAATGTTTATTTTTATTTTTTTGGATGTTTAGTATAGCAAAAAGTAAAAAAAAATGTTTTCAAAATTGTCGCTATTTTTGTTTATAGCACAAAAAATAAAAACCGCAGAAGTGATCAAATACCACCAAAAGAAAGCTCTATTTGTGGGGGAAAAAGGACGTCAATTTTGTTTAGGTACAACGTCGCACGACCGCGCAATTGTCAGTTAAATCGATGTAGTGCCGAATCACAACAAAAATTATTGAAGTGCATTATTTCTATTATTACATTGTTATATAAAATAAAATAGTTCAACTCACCATAATGCCGAATCAGTGGGAGCCCCGAGTGTGTCACTTACCGAATCACCTGCCACCAGATGCAGATTGTCACTTGCCCCGATGTTACACATTGCAGATTGTCACGGGCACAGCGTGGCTCCCTCTCTGATTGTAAGGCCCCTTTCACACTGACACGTTTTTTAGGCGGTTTAGTGCTAAAAATAGCGCTGCTATACCGCCTGAAAAAATCGTGCCCTGCAGTCTCAATGTGAAAGCCCGAAGGCTTTCACATTGAAGCGGTGCGCTAGCAGGACCGCTCCAAAAGTCCTGCTAGCCGCATCTTTACAGCGGTGAAGGAGCGGTGTGTTCACCGCTCCTTTACCACGGTTTCCCATTGAAAGCAATGGAAAACCGCGGTAATACCGCCCGCAATGCGCCTCTGCAGAGGCGCATTGCGGGCGGTATTAACCCTTTTTCGGCCGCTAGCGGGGGTTAAAATCACCCCGCTAGCGGCCGAATACCGCGGTAAAAATTAAGGTATAGCGGCGCTAAAAATAACGCTGCTATACCTCCCCGCCTCAGTGTGAAAGGGGCCAATGGTACAGTGTGGGTGCCTCTCTGGCTTCCCCCAGCACATCCCTCTCTTTTCCCTGTGTCCTGTAGCAATTACTCCCTCAGTTTCTTCCTGGGTTCCAGACTCTCTCTCCCAGCAGAGTGCATGCTGGGGGCTGAAGTCTGCTGGCTGTGCACAACAATGGGGCAGTCAAGCTTCTGGGACTGCATGTTCCATGATGCTCCACTAGACCCTAGTCTCTTTTGATTGGCCACAGCGCAGCCAATCGGGATGGAAACAGACCAGGCAAAGAACTAAGCAGCAAACCAGGTGAGAGCCGCTCTCTCTCCACTGCTGACACTCGGGAGAAAGGAGGGGGCGAGCGGGGGGAGATATACTGACGTCCCGCAGCTCGCCTCTCTCCCTTGTCACAGCTTCTAGTTCCTTCACTATAGCGGGCACGCTGGGGCCCCTTACAGGAGTACTACTGCCTGCCTGTACCCCCCTGATGGCGGCCCTGCGGCTGGCTGACGGGCGGCAATTTGCCGCCCCCCTATAAGTGCCGCCTGGGACCGAGGTACCATCGGGTCCCATGGTAGGGCCGGCCCTGCTCAACTCTCTGCCCCCCCAGTCTGCAATCAGTGCTGTTATACACAGAATCTCATCTCCTGTTCTCTGCTCTTCCCTCCCCAAGCAGTCTGCATTCACCCCGTACACAGGAACTCAGCTTCTAATCTAGCCATGTGCTTCTTTTCTCTCCTACCCCCCCCCCATAGTTGCCAACATTGCAAAAAAAACATCTGGGACACTTTTTTTGTATTGAGGCGGAGCCTTGCTATAATCAGGGGGCGGGGCATTCGTTTGTAGGCGTGTCATGCTGGAGTGAAAAATGCGGCAAAAAATGGCCGTGGTTTACGCACGATAGTGGGTGTGGTTTAAATGGGCGTGGTTCAAAGGGGTGTGGCTAGAGTCCGAGGTGAGAGAAAGAGAGAGAAAGAAATAGAAAGAAAGAAGCCAGATCCTACACCACAATAGTAATGTGTAACAAAATTGGCAGATAAGGATACTCCAAAACACCTGGTGTTGGCGCTTCAATCATCCCGGCACCATGGTTGTTACGGTGTCAGGATGATTGAAGTGCATTATTTCTATTTTTACATTGTAATATAAAATGAAATCATTCAACTCACCATAATGCCGAATCAGTGGAAGCCCTGAGCGTGTTACCTGCCACGTCGCCTGCCACCAGATGGCCTCCCCAGCAGTCCGTCCTTGCATCAGGTGCCTCCCCAGCAGTCCGTCCTTGCATCAGGTGCCTCCCCAGCAGAGCCCCCTCCACATTTGTGGACAAGGGTCCAAAAATCATGATTGTCCCGGGAAATTCGGGACTGTTTGGCAACTATGCACTACACTGATTACCCCGCCACCCACTACACTGATTACCCCGCCACCCACTACACTGATTAACCCGCCACCCACTACACTGATTACCCTGCCACCCACTACACTGATTATCCCACCACCCACTACACTACACAGATTACCCTGCCACCCACTACACTGATTACCCCACCACCCACTACACTACACAGATTACCCTGCCACCCACTACACTGATTACCCCTACACCCACTACACTGATTACCCCGCCACGCACTACACTACACTGTGATTACCCCACCACCCACTACACTAATTACCCCACCACCCACTACACTAATTACCCCGCCACCCACTACACTAATTACCCCGCCACCCACTACACTAATTACCCCGCCACCCACTACACTAATTACCCCACCACCCACTACACTAATTACCACGCCACCCACTACACTACACTGATTACCCCGCCACCTACTACACTGATTACCCCGCCACCTACTACACTGATTACCCCGCCACCCACTACACTGATTACCCCGCCACCCACTACACTGATTACCCCGCCACCCACTACACTGTTTACTCCGCCACCCACTACACTAATTACCCCGCCACCCACTACACTAATTACCCCGCCACCCACTACACTGATTACCCCGCCACCCACTACACTGATTACCCCGCCACCCACTACACTGATTACCCCGCCACCCACTACACTGATTACCCCGCCACCCACTACACTACACTGTGATTACCCCGCCACCCACTACACTAAATTACCCCGCCAACCACTACACTACACTAATTACCCCACCACCCACTACACTACACTAATTACTCCACCACCCACTACACTACAATTACCCCACCACCCACTACACTACAGTGCAATAGTATGGTACCTGCGGTGCGTGAGGATGTGCTGGTGGTCCGAGGGGTCTGCCAAATGGAGTGAGCCAGGACCATCACAGTGTCCCCAGCCAGCGGTGCCCCGGTCCTTCCATCAGTGTCCCCACTCGTCGGACACACGGGGGCGGGGCGGAGGGTTGTTGGCAGCGGCGGCGCCGGGTGCTGATAGGCGTCAGTGTCCCCAGCCAGTGGAGCCCCGGTCCTTACATCCGTGTCCCCGCTCCTTGTCGGACACACGGGGGCTGGGCAGAGGGTCATTAGCGGCGGCGGCGGCGGGTGAAGCATGCTGCTTCCTTGTGCCTCTCCTTGCGTTCAGTGGAGAGCGGGGAGGAGTCGCCAATCCGAAGCCGATTGGCTGCCCCAGGCTCTGCACTGAACACAAGGGGAAAACGTAAACAAATATGGTGGCGGCAGCGGCCATTTTTGTGTAGCCGCTGCCGTTTTTAGCTAAAGCATTCCCGAATTTACCGGGACAAAACGGGACAAAAAGAACTGGGCTTGTCCCGAATCGGGACAAGCCCAATTCGGGACAAGGGTCCAAAAATCGTGCTTGTCCCGGGAAATTCAGGACTGTTGGTAACTATGCCCCCCCCCCTCCACAGTGTGCATTACTGCTACCTTAATGAGAAATCTGGCAGCAAATAAATCAAAGGACTGTTAGTGGAGGCTCTCTATGAGCTCAGATACAGTGGAAGCTGATAAATATCCCTCAAATAATAATGAGCAGACAGAACACTAATAAAGGTCATGACTATCGTATAACAGATGTCCTTATTATATACCCCTTATTTACTATCTTACTTATGACTAAGTAAACGAGACCACACCAGGAGTTGGAGAAATATATATAGGCCGTAGCAGCCTTATTTATTAAAAAACGCTGTATAACTTTTTTAACAGTAACCATAAACTCTGTCCTAAAGGACCCTCAGTAAATTACTGGTGTCGCTCTCTGCAGGAACCTCTATTAACTTTTGTGTCTATTATTGCACTGCGGTACTTCTCAAAATACGCTAATAGGCCTCAAGCCGACATGCTGGCTCAGAGACAACCATGACCGCAGTGCACCATCCCAATGCTTCAAGCTAAACCTCCGTTAACTGTAAGCCCACCGTCAGGACCCATACCAACGACAGGTCCTGAACCCTTCTTTCCGAGGTATCATCCTTCCCCTGCAAAGAACAGACACCCGCCACAGCACCCAAATGTAAAAACCTTTACAATTGGATGCCCCTCCACACCCTGAGAGCCCTCTGTATACCATCCTGTAACCCTAACGCCCATAGGTCTATACCCACATCACTGAGGTGTACCCCATCACCCCGAAGGTACCGCCATGTCTCCAACTCCAGCTCAAAATGGCGTATCACCAAACCCCCATTCCTAACCATGAACCTGGCCACATCCCGATTAACTTTCCTCCGCGCCCTATTGATGCCATCTATGGATCTAGCCGTCCGCCATGAAGTACGAGCCACCATGTCGGACCACACTATCACCATTTCCGGGAATGCCATACGAAGACGAAGAATATCAAATTTGATATCCTTCGTCACATCCAGCATAGATCTAACACCTAAGTCATTCCCACCTACGTGCAAAATTAAAACGTCAGGTGGGCGGTCCAGTCGCGCATAACGATGCACTTCTGGAACCGTCCTACTCCACAACATTCCCGGAATTCCCAGCCAGCGAATCCGGGCCTCCTGCCTTGGAAACCCCAATTGCCGACCTTCCGGTCTTGCCTCAGCCCTCTTACCCCCCCTGTACACGTAAGAGTGCCCCAGTATCCAGACCAACGCCGGCGCTACACCTGAAAGAGAGAAAAACATGTATCCACCGTAACCACAGCCAAGCCTGTCAACTTAACCTCATTATTTTTTATTTCCTTTTTTTTTTTTTTTTAAACTCCAATCAGCCCCACTCCTTCTCTCCTCATACCCTTCCTCCTATTCTCCTCACACCCCTACCACTAAGTGAGGGCGAATGTAAGATCAAAATCTCCTTGATTCCCATCTCCCAATGCGCTTGACCGACTCACTATCCAACCCACTCCGAGCCGCTTCCGTAGCCGCCCCAATTCTGAACGAATGTGACGAAAATTCTTTCGCCTCTAAACCCAGGCACCCCAAACATTTTCGGAAAACCGATATAAACTGAAACCTGGACAACGGACACCCATCCGCATGTATCAGAAAGGACCCCACGTTCCCTGGGCGTACCGCCAGAAAGCCCCGAACGGCCCCAACCGGACAAAGCGGTGAGCCCGGCAACGAAAAAATCTGAACTCTCTTGCCCCTCCCTTTTTGATCCGTTTTTGATCTACGTAACCACAAGGACACTCTATCCTCCTGGCAACGCACTTCATTAGCCCCAATCCCCCCGTGCACTTTCTTAGACGGGCTAACCAGCTCGCCAATCCTGAACGCCCCAAAAAATGCCAAGGAAAATGCCACTCGGAACAAGGCAGCTTCGTATTCCGAGGTGCAAACCTCTCGTAGCTTAGCCAACACCCCCTTCAGGACCCCAAAGAACACCGGGCGTCTGGTGTCTTTTAACGGCCTAACCCGCCTATAACCTTTGAGCGCTTGTCGAACCCAGAAGTCTTTCGTGTAATCAGGCAAACCTTGCCATTTAAACAAAAATGCCAATCCAGCAACCTTTTTATCCAGCGCGGATACCGACACCAGTGCTTCCATGCTCCTGGAGATAAAGTACAAGACTAGCAACCTCACCTCCGGACCCTCAATCTCCACTCCCGTCATTCTACCCAGATCCGCCCATTCCAACCAAACTTTCTGATATGCAGCCCACGTCGTCTCACTCACCGACTTGCTGATCCATCCGGCGACTAATCTAACGCAATCTTCCACAGCCAGTCTGGACAAGGTACCCCTCGTTGCTCCGCGTCCGGTGCCAACTCTCGGAACCTGTCCCACTGAAAGCGAGATAAAGCGTCAGCCACCACATTGTCCACTCCCGGAAGGTGAACTGCATACATGAAGATGTTTAACTGTAGGCATCTCAACACTAGCTGTTGTAGCAGGCGAACCACCGGCGGCGATGCCGCCGATGCTCTGTTAATCACCTGCATTACGCCCATGTTGTCGATGTGGAAACGCACCTTCCGATCCCGGAAAGCCTCGCCCCATAGTTCCACCGCCAGTACAACTGGAAACAGTTCCAGCAGCAACATATTCTTTATGAAGCCTGCCTCCACCCAACTCTGTGGCCACGAACCCGCACTCCATCGGCCTTGGAAAAAAGCCCCAAAACCTGCTGAGCCCGCAGCGTCTGTGAACAAATCCATATCAAAGTTGCTGACCGGGCCCGACATCCATAGTGCCCTACCATTGAAGGACTCCAAGAATGTATGCCAGACCTGCAGATCAGACCTGTGGGCACGTACCAGCCTAACAAAATGTCGCGGCGACTGCACCCCCGCCGTACTTGCCGACAACCGTCGGCAAAACGCTCTCCCCATCGGCAAAATGCGACAGGCGAAATTCAGCTTCCCCAATAAAGATTGCAGCGTTCGCAGCTGTACCTTACGCAAACCCAACATCAATTTAATTTCTTCTTTCAGAGCAGCAAGCTTATCTTCCGGTAAACGGCATTCCATGGCTTCAGAATCCAGCGTTATCCCCAAAAATGTAATGACCGTTCTTGGCCCCTCCGTCTTGTCCGGCGCCAATGGGACGCCAAAACGATCCGCCATATGCTCCAGCGTTGCTAACAGATTCGCACAATCCCTGGATGAAGCCGGGCCCACGCAGAGGAAGTCATCCAGATAGTGTATGACCGAATTTACCCCTGCCACGTCCCTGACCACCCATTCCAGAAAGGAGCTAAACTCCTCAAATAATGCACACGATATGGAACAGCCCATAGGCAGGCACTGGTCCACATAAAACTCCCCGTTCCAGTGACACCCCAATAATCGAAAACTATCCGGGTGAACCAGAAGAAGCCGAAAGGCCGCCTCCACATCTGATTTTGCCATGAGAGCCCCCTTTCCATAATGCCGGACCCAAACCACTGCTGCATCGAATGATGTGTAACTCACCGTGCAAGCATCCGGCTCAATGGCGTCATTAACCGACCCCCCTTTAGGAAAAGAAAGGTGGTGAATGAGCCGAAATTTATTCGGCTTCTTTTTTGGCACCACACCCAGCGGAGAGACCACCAAATCCTTTAAAGGGGGAACTGTAAATGGGCCGCTCATGCGACCCAACGCCACTTCCTTTCGCAGTTTCTCCGAAACTACGTCGCAATGTAGCAACGCCGATCGCAAATTGCGCGGCACAGGGGGAACCTCCCTCAACGAGCATGGAATACGAAAACCCTCCGCAAACCCCCTTTCCAACAACCGCGCAGCCTCCCTGTCCGGATACCTACCTAGAAACGGCCGCATCCTTTCCACCATCACTGGCGTCTTCCCTCTTATTCGTAAGTTCTCCGGAACGGTTCTTCCCTTGCTTAAAGCATCTAGACGAGGGGTGGGAACCCCCGCATCCGGAACACTCATGTTTGAAACGGCACGTTCCTCCAAACTTGCATGTACCCGAATTAAACTGCCAACAAACCCCTTTTGCCTTACCGGCCGGTTGTCCAGGGGAAGACGATCCACCGGCCCCCCCCCCCCCCCTGAAAAAACTGGTTCGGGGCCCTCGCCGAAGTCATCAATCGCATCCACAAACTAATGTCTTTGTGGTCCCATCTCAACTCCGGCCGCATCGCCATCCTCTGGCGAAACTGCTCGTCGTACCTCAACCAAGCCGTGCCCCCGAAGGTCCTGTATGCCTCCCCTATCGCATCCTGGTAGCAAAACAGAGCAGAGCAGAACTCCGGCTTCTTTACCCCTATCACACTTGCCAAAATGCCAAATGCCTGCAGCCAATTTGTAAATGTCCGAGGTATAAGTCGATACCTACGCTTCTCCTCATCTTCCTTCTTAGAGTCATCCGGCTTGACTCTGTCCAATTTGAACTTCCCCAACGGCAGCAGTGAAAATATCTCCACATACTCACCTTTCCAAATCTTGTCCCGTACCTCCACCTTTAAATGCGCTCCCAACGGTCCCTCAAAACAGATATAGACCTCGCACATCGCTGCGTCAGCCAACCTTACCAGGTCCTGCCTGCCTGTCTCCCCCACTGCCGCGGGCGTATCAACCCCCTCCTTCCTTAGCGGAGGACTATCCATCCCCCCCTGCTGTGGCACCACCACCGCTGCCCCTGCCACCCCGTTCCTGCCATCCCCCCCACCTGGGAAACCCATGCCTCAGCCGGGCATGGCGCCCCACCTGCTGAATTTTCAAACCTGTCCACCAATTCCTTGATCCCTGCTAAAAACCACCTCATACTTGTATCCATCCCTACTACCGACCTCTGACCCCGGTCTGCCAAATCACCATCCCCAGCCGAGCACCCCCACCCAGACGTCCCAGCATCACCCCTACCACTGCAGCCCCCAGCACCCAACACCTGTGACTGACCCAGTGAAGATAAAGGAAAAACAAACTTACCGGGCTGCCTAGGAAGCGACCCACCAGCCGACCGTCCCGCCTCCATCGATGCTGACCTTCCGAGAGGCTCACGTTCCGCCTCCGATTCCGACCCTGCACCGTCCGACCGTTGCTCCTCCCCTTCAGCTCCCGATGCAAGCCCTCCAGGAGAAGGATCCCTGGATGCCGAGGGTCCCGCTCCACACCGACTCCTTCTTCGTGTTCCGGACCCGCCCACCGATTTTTTCGTCGCCTTGCCCAGGCCGGGGGGGCTCCGTCCAGCCCTGTCGCCTACGTCCGCTGCCTCTTCCCTCTGCTCCTCCGCCGCAAGGTCCCCGGCCGCCGCAGTGGAAGGCCCGGCCACCGCCACACTGGATCTCCCCCGCCGAGGCGCCGTCCCCGGTGACATCACTCTGGGGGCGGGGCCCGCTGCTTCTGACTCCCATCGCCGTGCGGGCCTGGTGGCCGCTCCGGAACTCCCGGAACGGCCGCCCGCGGAGCTCCGACTCTGCCGGGGATTCCTTCCGGCGTCCAAACCGGCGACAGCAGCTCGCTTCGCGGGAGGACCCGAAGGGGCCCGCGAATGGGGATTCCCAATGTGTCTGCGAGCTCCGGAGGAGAGGTCAGGAGAGAAGCGCTCCGGCGGTTTTGACTGCCGAGCTCGCGCTGACACTCTCCCAACTTTCTCAGCGCCGCATGTTATCCGGGGAGGGGACGGAGTCTTCCTTTATACACTCAATGCCCCCTCCCACCCAAATTAACCCACCAATCTTATCCCCTCTTCCTCAGCCTTACCCCACCAATCCCCTAATCCTTCACATAAGTCCCTGTTTCCCTAGTCATGTTCGCCCTCCACCCATTCATTGCATTCCTTGCTCCGGGCTTTTCTGGATTCTATGATTAGAGCTCTCCATTCCATAGCCACCCATAGCATCTTCCACAGAACTCTCCCCCTCCCACACTGCAGCCAATTCTCTCTCCCAATGACCTCATCGCGTGAATGAGCAGCAATTCCTGCTCTCCGCACTCTCCACACCGCCCGTCCCCCACCTTCCCACACCTTCCTACCTTGATAAGTGTTTTAAGATTTGCCTCTTGATGATTCCAGCCATCCCCGAGCCGCTTCTTACACCTCATACACCTCCAGCCTGCAGTCCTCCTCCTGCATCCCGGCGACCCTGTGTCAACCAGAGATACCTGGCTCCGCCCTCTGAGTTCTCTGAGCCGGAACTACAGAGAGGGCATCGGGTATCAATGCGCGCTGACTGTTCTCACTGTCAGCGCGCATTGGGAACACTAAAAACAACATTGGACGGATATACATCTGCCACAATGTTAAATTGCGGCGGAACCCCTGGGGACCTCTCGCGGAACCCTAGGGTTCCGCGGAACCCCGGTTGAGAAACACTGCCTTAGGGTGTCCTCTCTCGGCAGTAGTACAGTGGGTGTGGTCAACCTGCTGTGCATGCTGGGAGGAGGGTACATAAAGGGCAGACGCCATCTTT
Source organism: Rana muscosa (assembly GCA_029206835.1). Taxonomy (NCBI): domain Eukaryota; kingdom Metazoa; phylum Chordata; class Amphibia; order Anura; family Ranidae; genus Rana; species Rana muscosa. Next base: position 34,051,963 of record JARGYO010000094.1, read on the forward strand.
TGGGGAGTTCGAGTTTGCGTTACCCGGCCCTCCAGGCCAGGGGTGCGCGTGTGTATCAGTCCCGGGCACCTTTAGCCTGGGGCTGCAACTTCTCTATTGGGCCCAGCACCTTTAGCTGGTGCCAATCTCCAAAAGAGGAATCCCAGGGTGCCCCTGAGAGGGGACCCGCTCTAAGAAGAGGAGGCCGGGGGAGGACCTTTCTGATGGACCTGTGAGAGTTCACGGTGAAAGAGAGGCCCGGTAACCTGGAGGAATTCAACCATCCAACCAAGGCCTTGTAACGTGCTGTCGCTGGCACCTGTCCTTGGGTTACAAGTGCTGAGAAGTTTGGGACTTAAAGATTCTGTGGCAGAGGATCTCCCGATCGTGTCTCAAGGAAAACCTAAGTAAATGTCCGAGCATCACTCCGGCTGCTAGGATCCGCTCTTACAGGGGACTATCCGGGTAAGCTAAACCCACTCGGGATCGAGTGGCGACTACAATATTGATTTGTGCCTGGACCTATCTCCCAAACCTTACTGTCCTTTCTCCCTCCACCTTTTCTATCTGCTGAACTTTGCTATAAAATAAACTCAATGTTGGAGTTTAAAGTGGTGTGGACATTGGAGTTACTTGGGAAAAATAGAGACTTGTCCCTACACTCTACGAGATAAGAACCAACTGACGGAGAACCCAGCTGCAGGACCCAAAGATCTGTTAACACCGCTCGAGCTCTTGAAGGGAGGATACGGCAGTGTTGCCAACCGTACGTAGATTTACGTACAGCCCGCGATTTAACCCCTTTTTCGGGCTGTACGTAAAAGTCAGTTTATGGGCACCGGCGCCCATAAAAAAGATGGCCGCGAGCCGGCCATACAACTGCGCATGCGCCGTTCCGAATGCGCCGGCCGAGCGCATTCGGAACTCGGCCGAGCGGCGGCGGCGCACACGCAGTAACGTGATGGCGCCGCTGGCGCCATTTTTGAAAAGGCCACAGTGGCTGGCGGCAGTGGCGGGACACCTGCAGTGAGTGCATGCCATGCACTCATCATAGGTGGTCTGTGGAGGACTCGGAGCACTGACAGGGCCCAGCCAGGAGTGAGGAGGACGGACTCAAGGTCAGTGAAACAGGGGGGGATACAAGGGGACAGCGTCATCAGTGTGCTGTATCCTCCTCTGGTTTCTGTGTCCCTTTCACCTCTTCACAGGTCAGGGCAGCACAGTGCTGCCCTGACCTGTGGAGTGGTGAAAGGGGCACAGGAGGAGGACACAGCACACTGATGATGTGCAGAAGTAATATGGTGGTGTCCGCAGCCTCTGTCCCCCTCCTGTAGTGTGTCCGCAGCCTCTGTCCCCCTCCTGTAGTGTGTCCGCAGCCTCTGTCCCCCTCCTGTAGTGTGTCCGCAGCCTCTGTCCCCCTCCTGTAGTGTGTCCGCAGCCTCTGTCCCCCTCCTGTAGTATGTCCGCAGCCTCTGTCCCCCTCCTGTAGTATGTCCGCAGCCTCTGTCCACCTCCTGTAGTATGTCCGCAGCCTCTGTCCCCCTCCTGTAGTATGTCCGCAGCCTCTGTCCCCCCCCTGTAGTGTGTCCGCAGCCTCTGTCCACCTCCTGTAATATGTCCGCAGCCTCTGTCCCCCTCCTGTAGTATGTCCGCAGCCTCTGTCCACCTCCTGTAGTATGTCCGCAGCCTCTGTCCCCCTCCTGTAGTATGTCCGCAGCCTCTGTCCCCCCCCTGTAGTGTGTCCGCAGCCTCTGTCCACCTCCTGTAGTATGTCCGCAGCCTCTGTCCCCCTCCTGTAGTATGTCCGCAGCCTCTGTCCACCTCCTGTAGTATGTCCGCAGCCTCTGTCCCCCTCCTGTAGTATGTCCGCAGCCTCTGTCCACCTCCTGTAGTATGTCCGCAGCCTCTGTCCACCTCCTGTAGTATGTCCGCAGCCTCTGTCCCCCTCCTGTAGTATGTCCGCAGCCTCTGTCCCCCTCCTGTAGTGTGTCCGCAGCCTCTGTCCCTCTCCTGTAGTGTGTCCGCAGCCTCTGTCCCTCTCCTGTAGTGTGTCCGCAGCCTCTGTCCACCTCCTGTAGTATGTCCGCAGCCTCTGTCCACCTCCTGTAGTATATCCGCAGCCTCTGTCCACCTCCTGTAGTATGTCCGCAGCCTCTGTCCCCCCCCTGTAGTGTGTCCGCAGCCTCTGTCCACCTCCTGTAGTATGTCCGCAGCCTCTGTCCCCCTCCTGTAGTATGTCCGCAGCCTCTGTCCACCTCCTGTAGTATGTCCGCAGCCTCTGTCCCCCTCCTGTAGTATGTCCGCAGCCTCTGTCCCCCCCCTGTAGTGTGTCTGCAGCCTCTGTCCACCTCCTGTAGTATGTCCGCAGCCTCTGTCCCCCTCCTGTAGTATGTCCGCAGCCTCTGTCCACCTCCTGTAGTATGTCCGCAGCCTCTGTCCCCCTCCTGTAGTATGTCCGCAGCCTCTGTCCCCCCCCTGTAGTGTGTCCGCAGCCTCTGTCCACCTCCTGTAGTATGTCCGCAGCCTCTGTCCCCCTCCTGTAGTATGTCCGCAGCCTCTGTCCACCTCCTGTAGTATGTCCGCAGCCTCTGTCCCCCTCCTGTAGTATGTCCGCAGCCTCTGTCCACCTCCTGTAGTATGTCCGCAGCCTCTGTCCACCTCCTGTAGTATGTCCGCAGCCTCTGTCCCCCTCCTGTAGTATGTCCGCAGCCTCTGTCCCCCTCCTGTAGTGTGTCCGCAGCCTCTGTCCCTCTCCTGTAGTGTGTCCGCAGCCTCTGTCCCTCTCCTGTAGTGTGTCCGCAGCCTCTGTCCACCTCCTGTAGTATGTCCGCAGCCTCTGTCCACCTCCTGTAGTATGTCCGCAGCCTCTGTCCACCTCCTGTAGTATGTCCGCAGCCTCTGTCCCCCTCCTGTAGTATGTCCGCAGCCTCTGTCCACCTCCTGTAGTATGTCCGCAGCCTCTGTCCACCTCCTGTAGTATGTCCGCAGCCTCTGTCCCCCTCCTGTAGTATGTCCGCAGCCTCTGTCCACCTCCTGTAGTGTGTCCGCAGCCTCTGTCCACCTCCTGTAGTATGTCCGCAGCCTCTGTCCACCTCCTGTAGTATGTCCGCAGCCTCTGTCCACCTCCTGTAGTGTGTCCGCAGTCTCTGTCCCCCTCCTGTAGTATGTCCGCAGCCTCTGTCCCCCTCCTGTATCGTGTGTCCGCAGCCTCTGACCATCTCTTGTCATGTCTACAGTCTCTGAGGGGATCCTAGAAAGGAGTCAAGAGTGGGTGGGTTTACATAAGAGTTCCCTTGCACTGTAAGGGGGCATCCTGCAGACTCTGATGTAAGAGGGAACTCTGTGCTGGCTGGGTTATAGTATCCTGACCTTCATGTGAATTGAGAAATATGTTTTTTTACTTTTGTTTAACTTAAACACATTGATATTAGCATCAGCTATGTGTTGTTAGTTCAAATATTGATATTTGCACTGTTTAGTACTAAAAACCGTAATTTTAGGTACTTTTTTCAGCGTCAGTAAAAAATGCGGCTCTGCCAGTAATCTTCATTATTTTTGCCAGTAAGAAATTGGTGCCGTATAGAAATTTTGGCATCCTTGCCAGTAAATTTCACTTCAGGGGGTTGGCAACACTGGGATACGGGCATATAGCGCGGTGTGCCTTGACCTGCAAGCGAGCCAAAGGCAGAAAAAGGTCCGTGTGCTACATACATATTTTTGGTAAAAAAAATCGCAATAAGCGTTTGTTGATTGGTTTGCGCAAAAGTTATAGCGTCTACAAAATAGGGGATAGTTTTATAGCATTTTTATTAATAATTTTTTTTTTTACTAGTAATGGTGGCGATCAGCGATTTTTATCGTGACTGCGACATTATGGTGGACACATCGGACACTTTTGACACATTTTTGGGACCATTGTCATTTTTACAGCGATCAGTGCTATAAAAATGCAGTGATTACTGTAAAAATTACACTGGCAGTCAAGGGGTTAACCTGTAGGGGGCGCTGAAGGGGTTAAGTGTGTCCTAGGGAGTGATTCTTACTGTTAGGGGGCGTGGCTACAAGTGACACGTCACTGATCGCTGTTCCCGATGAGAGGGAACAGACGATCAGTGACATGTCACTAGGAAGAACGGGGAGATGTTGTGTTTACACTGACATCTCCCTGTTCTTCAGCTCTGTGACCCGATCGCGGGACACCGGCGGACATTGAGTCCACGGTCACGGAGCTTGCGACAGGGTCGTGAGCGCACCGCTGGCGGCAAATTAAAGGGGATGTATATATACACCCATTTGCCCAGCCGTGCCATTCTGTCGATGTATAAGTTTGTGCGGCGGTTAATAGGGTTTACGGATCGGGTTCAAACTTTTTACATGTTCGGGAGATCAGGTTATGGTTGCCACCTCATCCCTTTAAACCGAAACACATAATAATTACACAGGTTCTGTGGCTAATTAAGGTGGTAATTAAACTCACTTGGTTCCTTATCTGCATTTAAAGCGGGGTTCCGGGGCATCAGTTTTTTTTTTGTAAAGTTAAAATTAATTACATTAAATAATCCCTAAAACATATTATTAACTCCCCAATCGTTCCAGTAATCATTTGAAACACTTGCCATATATCCTGTAGCTCATGTTGTGGCCGTTTCCAACATATGTGTGGGCATGTGAAGCCCAGTTCCTTTTTCTTCCTGGTTTTCATAGAGAGGTGCATGCTGGGTAACCAGCATGCACCTCTCGATCTCGTGCATGCGCAGTAGAACGGCGCTCGTAGCTCAGTTAGTGATCCCCCTTAATCGCGTCATTTCCTTTATAGAAATAATGCGATTTTTCGGCATATTTAAGCGCATAGACTCCTGGGAAATCATTTCCAAGGAGACCACTCGGCATAGGAAGGGGAGAAGACACGCCGCGGTTCAAGAACTAGGCAGATTAGCAAATCTGCCTAGTAACAATTATTTAGAAGCAAGAAAAAAAAAATTTTGGACATAATATTTTAGTGGAGATTACAGGGAATCTATTGTGATTAAGTTTAATTTTAGGGTGGACCTCCGCTTTAATTAGCCTCAGAACCTGTGTAATTCAAAGGTGTTTGGGTTTAAAGGGATGAGGTGGCAACCCTAGGTCAGGTTTGAACTGAATCAGGGGTGTTCGGCCCAACTCTACCAGAGCGTGTTCCAGCAGTCATCACCTCACTGCCACTCTGTACAGTATGCTGAATCCTGCAGGGTGAGGACCTTATAGGACAGTAGCCAAAATCCAGAGACTGTCCTGCAGCATTCAGGAAACCTGGCAACAATGATATGAACTTTCAAAGGGCTGCAGTTCCTCTGAGTGCCACAAGGTGGTGAACTAACTTATACTGTGATGGGAAGTATCTATGGAATACAGACAGGAAGTGATGTTAGGTAAAGACAGGAAGTGATGTCCCATGCAGACAGGAAGTTCCAGGTGAGAGGTGAATCGGGACGAAGGAGAGAGGAGATATTGCTGGAACTGCAGCAGGAGGTAATAAGATCTTATTTTCTATTTACACCCAGTAACCCCGTCATGTCCGTCCTCTTCCTCCATAGTCACTGTGATGTCTTTTATCTCCAGCAGATGATGATACACACATATATAGTGTGGCAAGGATTTAAGTGCAGCGCTAAGTAAGTCATTTTTTTTGTATTCATATATAGTGTGGAAATCTAGATTAGATCAGAACATTTCCCCACTTACGGGACCAGAACGTTCTCTTCATTTTGGAAATGTGTCACATTTCCAAAGTGCTATTTAGGGACACACACGATTCGATTACGATTATCCTGTCCACGATTCGATTCCGCGATGCATCACGATTACTGCGCAAGTGCGTATGGGTAAAAACTTTTTATCCAAAAATTCAAGCAGTCAGAAAAACAATTTTTTTTTTTTTTTTTACAGTGGCAGGGGTGGCTGGGATCGGAGGCGGAGGGGTGGCTAGGATTGGAGGCATGGCTGGTGGGATCGGAGGGGTAGCTGGTGGGATCGGAGGGGTAGCTGGTGGGATCGGAGGCATGGCTGGTGGGATCGGAGGCATGGCTGGTGGGATCGGAGGCATGGCTGGTGGGATCGGAGGCAGACGGCTGGTGGGATCGGAGGCAGACGGCTGGTGGGATCGGAGGCAGACGGCTGGTGGGATCGGAGGCAGACGGCTGGTGGGATCGGAGGCAGACGGCTGGTGGGATCGGAGGCAGACGGCTGGTGGGATCGGAGGCAGACGGCTGGTGGGATCGGAGGCAGACGGCTGGTGGGATCGGAGGCAGACGGCTGGTGGGATCGGAGGCAGACGGCTGGTGGGATCGGAGGCAGACGGCTGGTGGGATCGGAGGCAGACGGCTGGTGGGATCGGAGGCAGACGGCTGGTGGGATCGGAGGCAGACGGCTGGTGGGATCGGAGGCAGACGGCTGGTGGGATCGGAGGCAGACGGCTGGTGGGATCGGAGGCAGACGGCTGGTGGGATCGGAGGCAGACGGCTGGTGGGATCGGAGGCAGACGGCTGGTGGGATCGGAGGCAGACGGCTGGTGGGATCGGAGGCAGACGGGTGGTGGGATCAGAGGCAGACGGGTGGTGGGATCAGAGGCAGACGGATGGTAGTGGAGGGATGGGATCAGTGACACTGGCACTCAGGGTACAGGCATACATAGTAGAAAAACACACTGCTTCTGGGAGGACAGGATTAATGGAATCCACAGTTCAGTACTGAGAGTTCAGCTCTTCCCTGTTGTACATTTCAGCACACTAGGAGTTAACACAGTGGAATGTGTGAACGGGGGAAGACGGAGCTGAACTTTCAGCAAGGGGCTAGTACGAGTTGTAAGCAAAGTACAAACTGATATGTACTCTGCTTACATGTGTTAAGCTGTGTCCTATGTACATGCCTTTTAAAAAATCTGTAGCGAGGGAACTGGCGTATAAACATTGAGGTAGTCTGTTGAAGTTTGAAAATATCTGGGATGCTTGGCTAGAAGTTCCTGGTTTAAACCCCCCCCCCCCCCCCTTACACTTGGTTAAAAATAGAATTCTCGGTGGTAGGACTTCATCGTCTACTTAACCGGAGGTCATTAGACTGTGTCATTAGGCAATGTCTGTGGCCGGAGGGGCTGGTGCAGTGGGGCTCCATGTGTAAATCAATCTGAAGTAATATACTAGATGTGGTCATATCTTGCTCTGCACTGGTTGACTGTATTGTTTTGTTTTAAGCGATAGTTAACATGTGACTACTGTGAATCTCACCCCTGCCCCACTTGGTGGTCCCCTTAAGGGCCGGGGGGGGGGGGGGGGGTAGGATATGCACAGTATATGGTAACTCAAAGATGACAAACTCAGGTTTACGTTTATAGAATACGTATTTTTATTTTGTATGGAATGTTGCCTTATATACTAGGGGTGCGCATCTTCACTGGCCTCACGATTCGATTACGATTATCATGTCAACAATTCGATTCCACGATTACAGCGCAAGTGCGCATGGTTTTCATAAAAAAAAAAAAAAAAAAAAAAATTAAAGTACTCCATTTTTTTTATTCTGTTCTTTAAAAAAAAAAAAAAGACAACACTTCCTGCATGTAGCAAAGTCTAAACACAGCAGCCAGCTTAAAGGAGCTCCAGGCTCTCCCCCAAAATACTAAAGGAGATGATCAGAGACTGCGGACATGCTACAGGAGATGATCAGAGACTGCGGACATGCTACAGGAGATGATCAGAGACTGCGGACATGCTACAGGAGATGATCAGAGACTGCGGACATGCTACAGGAGATGATCAGAGACTGCGGACATGCTACAGGAGATGATCAGAGACTGCGGACATGCTACAGGAGATGATCAGAGACTGCGGACATGCTACAGGAGATGATCAGAGACTGCGGACATGCGAGTTGTGGTGTGATGAAGGCACATAGAAGACACTTCTATCATATGGACTTGTGTTGGGTTATGTAGATCAGCTGAATGGTGATTGTGACACAACCTGACAGATGGTCAACTTGTAAGAGAAAGCAATACACACAGTGTGTCACCCCAAGCATTATACCGGGAATAATAAGAGCAGACATTTGTGTTTTTAATTCTGACAATCTAATGGTGTCCTGTGTCCCCTCCCGAGCTGTCATCACATTCAGGAAGATATCACACCATTCCTCCTGTCTATATTTCTCCTCCATACAGCCCAGTCCCTGCCTGCAGTGACAATGACTTATCACAGATGACACATCAGATTCCACTACATGCCCGTTCCCCCTCTGTTCTTACATGCTGCGCTGCCAGTGCTGGTGGCCGTTCTGCAGGCCGCGGCTGCTGGTAACGCTGTAAACGTTGCCTAGTGATAAGAAGTGGGCGTAGCACTAGCCAAGCAGGCGCACACTACTCAGGCGATAGAGGATCATTGGAGGGAACTTACTTGTGTCATTGCTGTCCCTCTGACCATGGCAGCCCTGTAATGAGAAGGGCGATCTGCCTGCTCACCATCCCCCGATCTCCATTCCAGCTGCCGGTGTTCTCACGTCAGCAGGGAATTCTCAGTGTGTGTATATGCCGCGCTCATGTGACTGCCCGGCCCGCCTCTCTCCTCTCTGCTCTCACGTCTCTCCTGGCGTCAGCCCCGCCTGCCTCTCTTCTGATCTGATAGCTACAGTCAGTGGGCGGGGCTGACGCCAGGAGAGACGTAATAGCAGATAGGAGAGAGGCGGGCCGGGCAGTCACATGACCGCGGCATATACTTCATTTCTTAGTGTTTAACGGCTGCACGGAGCGCTCTCCTGGGAAGGGCGGGGCAAGACATCGATTATTACATTTGCATGCATCGGTGCCGCATAGGGGACACCCGAATCGCGATGCAGCGATTAAATTCGGCACCCTTATATACAGTAACAATGCTAATACTGTGTAGACGGCTGTCTATACGAATGGATAATTGTGTCCTCTCAATCTTGTGATAGGTTTGTTTGTTGGAAAATTAAAGTAATTTTTATCAATAAAAATTATCTGATTTAAAAAAAAAAAATGTAGCTACATACTGCATTTCAGTCTGTCCCTGCGCTCTCATGTAACTCAGACTGCCCGGCTCGTCACTTGCTGCTCTCCTCACTACTCGCGGCTGACGTCAGCAGAAGATTCTCAGAGCGGCGGGCCGGGCAGTCACATTAAAGCGGAGGGACAGTCTGAAGTGCAGTATATAGCCTCATATTTTTTAAAAGGCATGTTCAGTGGGGCACTTAATGTACTATAAGAGGGGGTTCAATAAGACACAGTTAGTTTAAAACTTATGGAGTATGATGCAAGCGCTCTCCCAGGAGGGGCAGAGCAAGTCGGGATGACATCACCAGTCAATCAATTATGCCAGTCGTAGCATCGATGCCACATCGTGGACAACCCAATCGCGATGCATCGATGCTACGATTATATTCAGCACCCCTAATAAAAATGCACTGATTACTGTATAAATGTAACTGACAGGGAAGGGGTTAACACCAGGGGCGATCAAAGGGTTAAATGTGTTCCCTGGGAGGTGTTTTTAACTGTAGGGGGGCTAAGCTGACTGGAGGAGGAGAGAGATCGCTGTTCCTAATCACTAGAAACAGACGATTACTCTCGGCTCCGCTGTCAGAACGGGGATCCGCCATGTTTACACTGGTAGATCCCTATTCTGCCTTTTGTGTGGAGCGATCGCAGGTGGCCGGTGGACATCGCACCCGTCGGCCACGCGCTCCGGGGCCGTGCCGCGGGCATGCACCTGCTACATCTATTACATGAAGCGAAGTACAATCACGTTGATTTGCGTAATGGAGCAAACCTGCCGCAGTCCAACTGTGGCGGCTGGTCTTTAAGTGGTTAATTGTCCCTAATCACCACCACACCAGTGTCCCTCATCACCACACACACACACACACACACACACACACACACCAGTCCCAGTGTCCTTGATCACCACACACACACCAGTCCCAGTGTCCTTGATCACCACACACACACCAGTCCCAGTGTCCTTGATCACCACACACACCAGTCCCAGTGTCCTTGATCACCACACACACCAGTCCCAGTGTCCTTGATCACCACACACACCAGTCCCAGTGTCCTTGATCACCACACACACCAGTCCCAGTGTCCTTGATCACCACACACACCAGTCCCAGTGTCCCTGATCACCAGTCCCAGTGTCCCTGATCACCAGTCCCAGTGTCCCTGATCACCAGTCCCAGTGTCCCTGATCACCAGTCCCAGTGTCCCTGATCACCAGTCCCAGTGTCCCTGATCACCAGTCCCAGTGTCCCTGATCACCAGTCCCAGTGTCCCTGATCACCAGTCCCAGTGTCCCTGATCACCAGTCCCAGTGTCCCTGATCACCACACACACCAGTCCCAGTGTCCCTGATCACCACACACACACCAGTCACAGTGTCCCTGATCACCACACACACACCAGTCCCAGTGTCCTTGATCACCACACACACACCAGTCCCAGTGTCCTTGATCACCACACACACCAGTCCCAGTGTCCTTGATCACCACACACACCAGTCCCAGTGTCCTTGATCACCACACACACCAGTCCCAGTGTCCCTGATCACCACACACACCAGTCCCAGTGTCCCTGATCACCAGTCCCAGTGTCCCTGATCACCAGTCCCAGTGTCCCTGATCACCAGTCCCAGTGTCCCTGATCACCAGTCCCAGTGTCCCTGATCACCAGTCCCAGTGTCCCTGATCACCACACACACCAGTCAGTGTCCCTGATCACCGCCACACCAGTCCCAATCAAGAGGGGGAGAGCGAGGAGGGTGAGACTTTACATGGGTGAACATAAGGGAAATTTATTGAATATTACAGTGTAAACATACATATAACGCTGATATCAATGGTACATGATGAGCATAGTAATAACAATAAACATGGGAATGACAATAGTATCTCATAATATAACCACAATAGAATTCCATAGTTAACCCAAAACATGATTATATAAAACCATAAATATGAAGTAATGCCTGCAGGACCTATGGCATCACTGGATCTGTGGAGGTGGATATTGCATAGTAACTTGAAAGTCTGGGTAAGTATTAATAGAAGTTAGGCATCCGGTAGCTCTACGCGTTTCGTGGCTTTTGCGCCACTCGTCAGGAGCAAGATTGTGATGTATCTAAAATGAAATTATTATGTATAAATAATCAAGTATATGTAAAGACAGCGGTAGGGTAAGGAAGACCCCACACCAGGTGCATGCTTACTTACTGAGGTTCGTATTGTGATGGCATGGTGGTCGGGCGCCGCAAGCCATCCGAGGGCACCTCCAACCGGGAGCTGTGGTGAACAGCTCAGCAGAGACGACCCAACAGGCAACAACCAAGGCAGGCATGGAAACTCAAAGCACTTCTGTGTGGGGAGTGAAAAATAAAAGGTGAACCTAAAAGGTCACAAGGGAATACAAGAAAGTGAGGGTAGGGGGCAAGAGGCCCATGCTAGTAAAGGGAGAATGTGTGCAGGAGTGAAGACTGACGACCCTGGGGCTGCCATTAAGGGTGTGACATAGAAGCGTGGGTAAGGGAAGTAGTGACCCAGCAGTGACACCTGGGAAGTGAGGGTGGAAAGCCAAGATGGCGGTGATGGAGAATGCAATGTTACCTCATAAATTAACCTCCCTGGCGGTATTCCCGAGTCAGGCTCGGGGTGGAATTTCAGTACCATAAGCGGTAACCCCAAGCCGGCTCGGGCTGCTTTGCAGGATTCAGGGAGACTTACTTACTTTGTCCCCTGGATCCTGCAATGTCTCCCCGCAGTGTGTGCGAGCTGTCTCCTCGCTCGATTCACACACAGTGCCGCCGAGCTCCGTTCCCTGCGACGTTGCGGCGCACAGGGGCGGAGATCGGCACCAAATTCAAAAAAGTAAAAACACACAATACATACAGTATACTGTAATCTTACAGATTACAGTACTGTATAAAAAAATTACACATCCCCTTTGTTCCTAGTGGTCTGTCCAGTGCCCTGCATGCACTTTTATATTATAAATACAGTTTTTTCTGCCTGGAAACTGGAGATTGTTCATAGCAACCAAAAAGTGTCCCTTTATGTCAAAAGCGGTTTTAGACCAGCTAGAAAACCTCGATAATAAATTAGAATCACTCGCAGAATTGACCGATATCGATTTGTGGGGAAATTTGTCATCAAACACTGAAAGTAATGACAGCGACAATTCTGCAACTGAGCAAATTTCAGTGTTTTTGATTTGATTACATTATTAAATAATTGTTATTATTTTTATATTCTTATTATTTGTTATAATTATTTATAGTTATTTATTATAATATAATTTATGATTTTGTGTTTCAAACTTTATCATACCCGAGATGTCTACTAGACTATGGTTTGGACAGATTTAAGTGAGTTATGCCTAAGAATTGCAAGCCTACAATATAAAACTCCAAATTTCCATGCAAAATAATTGTACCGCTTTCAGCACCTAAAATCAGACAGAATCATACTGCCAGGGAGGTTAAGAAGCCAAGAAGAGGGAAAAAGAGGAGATCCCAAACTGCGTCGAGTCCAGTGTGCAGAGAGGCTTGAGTGCCAAGACCGCCCAGGGAGATGCCCATATATGCGTCACCACGGGGCAGCCCACCAACGTCACGCCGTGTAGAAAGTTGGGGGGAGGGGCGCTGTCAGTCGGAAAACAATGTCTTCGGCCAACCGGCACCCTAGTGGCTCCCCTGTTGCTCACGAGCGTGGAAACCAACTGCATGGGCGTGACGGCGCCAGAAGGACAGCGCACGTCCAGCGTGGGCGCAGTGAAGGCGCATCCGCCGCCCCCCCCCCCAGGCGTCAGAAGAGGCGGGGGATGGGAGGAGGCCCACAAGGAGCGTCAGCTCCCGGTTACAGAGACAAACAGCCAGACGACATGGCAGCCCGACCATACACACCATCAACAATGGCAACGAACCAAAGTTGTATGTCCAAATTGGACTATAGAAAAGTAAGGAGGTATTAGTAAATAAAAAATAAGATACTATTAATAAGGAAGTAGATCAGATAAATCAAGGGAGGCTGAACATTAGGTCATTAAATGCAAGGGATGTAATTGAACTAAACCAGTAGAGCATTAACACATGCTTCCATCCCTAATTATGTTTGATAAAGTGGAGTTTTTCTTTTTTGGGACTTTAAAGAAGCCATGGCCTGGTGAGGTCATGTATTTCCATCACTGTTGGATCAAGAGGGGGAGAGCGAGGAGGGTGGGACTTTACATGAAGCACATGGTAGCGAAACAGTAAATGGGTGAACATATGGGAAATGTATTGAATATTACAGTGTAAACATACATATAATGCTGATATTAATGGTACATGATGAGCATAGTAATAACAATAAACATGCTCTCCCCCCTCTTGATCCAACAGGGATGGAAATACATGACCTCACCAGGCCATGGCTTCTTTAAAAAGAAGTTTAAAAAAAGCTCTAATATTGCAGCCAGTCACGGTTTTCTGGATCACCACTACACCAGTCCCATTGTCACCAGACCAGTGTAGCCAGCAACAGTGTTCCTGATCACTGTCACACCAGTGCAGTGTTGTTTCTGCTGCCATCTGTACTGAACCTGGCCTGTTTATTGACCACGTTTCTGACTACTGCCTGGATTAATCCTTTGCCTGTTTGCTGACCATGTCTCTGTCGGCATGGTGGGCAGTAGGGGTGCAACGGATCAAAAAACTCACAGATCGGATCGTTCCTCGGATCAGAGTCACGGATCGGATCATTTTTCAGATCAGCAAAAAAAGATGCAGCCTCACTGTGCCCCAAATTGCAGCCTCGCCAGGGCGGAGGAAGTGAGAGGGTGGCCAGCAGGGCCGGATTTGCTCTCCCTGCCGCCCCAAAGCCAGGTTCCGCAATGCACCCCCTCCCCACCAACGTATCACGGATCAATGACATTCCGTTGCACCACTAGTGGGCAGGCAGGCCACACTCTGAGCTGTCGGGCGAAAGTGGTGGGTTTGTATGTAAAAGAGGAAACTCAGAGGGCTCGGCCTGGGCCCTCTGACTTCCAGATTCACATACAAGCCCACCGCTTTCACCCAGCAGCTCAGAGTGTAGCCTGCCTGCCCCCTCTTTGTGTGCATGTGCGCGGTTGGGCAGGGAGAGGGGTTGTACTGGGGGTCTGACCAGAGAGTGTGCCACTGGGGAAAAAAGCACTTGCCGCGTCACCCTGCGTAGGTAAAATCAAAAACTCAGAGGGCAGAGTTTACTCAATTACCTATGCCCAGGCCCTCTGAGTTTGCTTAATTACCTACGCCCGGGCCCTCTGAGTTTATTTAATTGCCTACGCCCGCTGAATTTACTCGCTTACTTACGCCTGGGCCCGCTGAGTTTACTCAATTGCCTATGCCTGGGCCCTCTGAGTTTACTCAATTACCTATGCAGGATGACGCGGCAAGTGCTTTTCCCCAGCAACACAGTGTAAAACCTAAGGTGACAGAGAGGTGGCATGGGCCCCCTGGAGCATGGGTGGGATTGCAGTCCCTGAGACCCCTCAAGCCCTATATATATCTCTATCTATCTCAATCTGTATATAGGGTATATAGTACAGCCAACTGTCATGGAAACATGTATATATTTGGGAGTGGCTTCCTGTAGTTGTATCTCGGTTCTGCTCCTGTCACTATGCTGTCCCCCCATCCCTGTAGAGCAGTTCCTTCCTGGGATCTGTCCCTGTCCATAGACCTCTGTTCATGTAGCAGTCCTCTGGAGCTGACCCATTGACCTGCCCTTCTCTTCCCACTCCAGCTGCCCAGCCCCATGCAGACTTCCTCCCTGCCCTAAACTAAGAGCAGGCCTGGGTCCTGGAGCAGCTGGGCTCGGACGACCTCGGCTCCATGTACCGGGCCACCTACCACAGGCAAGAAAGTAAAGCATTGCAGCAAACACCTGCTGGAGTCCCGGCAGAGTTTTTGGGCTAAGCTGAACATGTAAAACCTAGTGTGACAGCCTGACAGGGTCGCCATTGCGACCCCTGTTGCTACGCCCATGGTTAACAGCTTAACTGAAGCTTCAGCAACACAGTTCAACAGCACACATGAAACACAGTACAGCCCTAACTAATGCAGGCTGCCAGGTTTCCTTTTTTTTCCGAGGAGCAAAGTCCATTCAGCAATAGTAGATTTCTAGTCCAGTGAGAATCCCAGCAGGGTGACCCAGAAGGAAGACACGTGCTACAGTAGAACTACATGTTGCAGCATACCTTCCTCTGAAATTCCCATGTGGAAGAGAGACCTTCCCTGGTATTTATGTGGCTTACAGCAGGGGGCAGGACTAAGAAAACCCAGGAAAGAGTCTAGACACAACCCCTTCCTATCATGGGTAGCCTGTAACTGTCTGTATAAATACACATTGCAAGCAAAACAACAGCAGAAATGCATTCAATAGCACCCCACACTGCATGATAAAAGATACAAAAAAGTCAAAACAAGTGCACAAAAACACTTCACACCCCCTGCATTCTCCACACCACCTTTTCTCCCCAGTTCTTCCAAAATATTCCAGCAATAACTCTCAGGAATGGTTGGGTAGAAACTGTCCAGCAGCAGGACAGAAAATAAAAGAGAAAATTGGGAGAGATCAGGAAGGGATTTTCTAGCAATGAAAATTAAAGTGTAGTGTCTGAGAAACTGACCAGTGGCAGGGACAGTATGTAGTCCCCTTGATTAGACTTTACATTTGGGGACACAAGGCAAGAATTTTCCTGTACAAAAAATGTAAGATTGGTAGCGGATATAAATGGAAACCATTGAAAATGAGTGGCCCTGAGAATAGGGATGGGTCAGGGGGTGGAGCATGGGATGGGGTGTGTAGTGTCATGCCAAATTGTGGGTGTGGCCAAATTGTGCTCAAGTGGAAGGGGCTTAAATGGGGTGTGATTAAATAGGGGGGAATTCCTCCTTTTTAAATCCTTATCTTCAATTGCAGAACCAATACAGTCCAGATAATTATTTGCTTACAGAACCGGCATAGATCACATGACTACACCAATGAGGATGGAGGAGGACCGAAGTCACATGACTGAGAAGATACTAAACCTCACCCTGGAGATCATCTTCCTGCTGACCGGAGAGGTGAGGAGGATTCTGGGAGGTCACATGACATCACTCTTATCTCTATTAATAAAACACAGACCTGACCGTAGAAGTGAGGGGGATTCTGGGAGGTCACATGACATCACTGTTCTCTCTGTTGATAAAACACAGACCTGACCGGAGAGGTGAGGAGAATTCTGTGATTCTAACATAATATTCCTATTAATTTTCAAATACAGAGAATTCCTCTTCTGAAGTCAGGTGATCATATGACCATCACAGTGCCTCCATGTGACTCCCTTAAACCTGAGAGACACAACATGGAGAAGATTCTAGAAGTCACCAAAAAGATGATGGAGCTGCTGACAGGAGAGGTGAGCGGTGCCGGGAATTCTGGGACATTATCCAGTAACAGACAAGGGATGTGTCTGGATGGTGACTGTATCATTGTGTGTGTCAGGTTCCTATAAGGTGTCAGGATGTCACTCTCTATTTCTCCATGGAGGAGTGGGAGTATTTAGAAGGACACAAGGATCTCTACAAGGACGTCATGATGGAGAATCAGCCGCCCCTCACATCACCGGGTAAGAGGAGACTTTATTGTAAAGGAGAGAACAGTACGGAGGGTTCACCTAGATCCCTCATCCTCTGATAAACATATAGAAACATTGTTTTTTTTTTTATACAAAAGGCAAATCCACTTTGCACTACAAGTGCAAAATGCACTTGAAATTGCACTTGGAAGTGCAGTTGCTGTAGATCCGAGGGGGACATGCAAGGAAAATAAAAAACAGCATTTAAGCTTGCACATAATTGGATGATAAAATCAGCAGAGCTTCCCCTCATTTCAGATCGACCCCTCAGATTTACAGCGACTGCACTTTCAGTGCATTTTCAAGTGCACTTTGCACTTGTAGTTTGCACGTGTAGTGCAAAGTGGATTTGCCTTTCGTAAATGACCCCCAATGTATTCAGTCAGTGTGTGTGTTTCCTACAGATGGACCCACTTATTTTACTGTCCGTAAAAAAAACAGCTAGGCCAGTGGTTCTCAACTTGGGGGTCAAATGACGATTAGCCAGGGGTCACCAAATACTGGGCTGTTCCTGAAGCCCGCAGCACACTCAGCCTTTTCGCAGCCATCCAGCAGGGCAGTCCCTGGAGCCTGTGGCCGCCCATTCAGTTCACGGCATGGTTGTGGGGCAGGCAGAGTCTAGAGGTCAGCTGACTGGTGAGGAATGTGAAGTGAGAGGGGCTGGAGGAGACCATATCTCCTGACTTCGGCATAGGTGTCACTGCTGCAAGACCCCACAGAGCTGGAGACACAGTGAGTAGCACTACCTGTGATTAGAGTTGCCATTTAAAGTCCCCACTACAGTTCTCAGATCAGCAGATGACCTTGATCAAGAGCAGAGCACCCAAGTTGGCTGATCAGAACTCACTGCCACTTACACCCCCCCCCCCTCCCCCCCAAAAGGAGTAGGAGAAGGAATTAAAATATAGAATACATGGAAGAGAGAGAAAAAACAGGAAAGATGGCTAGAGAGGGGGATGGGGGTGGGACAAGAAATTAAGATAGAGAGATAAAGGGCAAAGAAAGGAGAACATAGAAAGAGTGGTACATCCTAAAAGGTACCAGAAGGGGTTTTAATACTGTACGAGTGGAAGTGACTCAGGGAGCCCTAAATGTCCGTGGGTAGGGGCGCAAATTACTTGCCTTGCCTTGGGTGCTGACAACCCACGCTACGAAAATTCTACTGTTAGGGGTCCCCACAACTTGGGAAATGTTAAGGTTGAGAACCACTGAGCTAGGCAATCCCTTTATCTATACCAGACCCTTATGACCTTAGATGAAGGTTTGTTCTAAATGTTAATCCCAAAAAATTGGTTCCTCTTAAAAATTCATAACGCACCATTAACCTAGCATGCAGCCTGACAGAAGAGGAAAGCAGGAGGGAACCATGTACTTCCTGAATCATACTATACCACATGCCTTTAACATTTACCTTTCCTGGTGGACCGCCCTGGTACAGAACCTTGTCCCCAAATTGAGGAGGACAAGGGCCTCTTCCCCACAAACCTGGCTTGCTAGTTGTGGGGGTCTGTGGGTGGAGGCTTATCAGAACTTATATATGGGGTCCACAGATCCCGCCCCCCTATGAGAATAATTGGGGGGTGCATAGTCTGTACCAATTGCCACTTTATGCATTGGCATACCAACTTGGACCTGGACAGTATGGTCACCTGCTGACCTGACACCATCCACAGCCAGCTTAGGGCTGGGTTCACAAATATGCGGCTACGGTTTCAGTGCGGGAGTCCGGTGCAGTTCTGTTCATCAGTTAGGGTACAATTCAGGTATGAATTTATACCTGAAATCACACCCAAAATCGCACAGGACTCTTTATACTCGCACCATGGCATCCACGCACATGTGTGAACCAACTGCATTGAGAAGGTTGCTGGTTCACATGTTATGCAAATCGGATGCCGTTTAACCGCTTGGGGACCGTGTCACGCCGATATACGTCGGCAGAATGGCAATGGCTGGGCAGATCAACATATAGATACGCTGCCCCTTTAAGAGCGGTATTGTGGGCGCGCGAGCTCCGTGAGTCCGACCGCGGATTTGATACCCGCGATCGTCTCACGGAGAGGAAGAACGGGGAAATGCTGATGTAAACAAGGCATTTCCCCATTCTTCCTAGTGACAGGACAGTGATCACAGCTCCCTGTAATCGGAAGCAGTGATCAGTGTGGTGTCACACACAGCTCACCCCCCCCCCTACAGTTAGAAGCACTCCCTAGGACACACTTAACCCCTTCACTGCCGGTGTAATTTTTACAGTAATCCATGCATTTTTATAGCACTGATCGCTGTATCAATGACAATGGTGCCAAAATGGCGTCAAAAGTGTCCGATGTGTCCGCCATAATATCGCAGTCATGATAAAAATCGCTGATCGCCGCCATAACTAGTAAAAAAAATAAAATTTATTAATAAAAATGCCATAAAAACTATCCCCTATTTTGTAGACGCTATAACTCTTGCGCAAACCAATCAAATGCTTATTGCAATTTTTTTTTTTTTTTTTTTTACCAAAAATATGTAGAAGAATACATATCGGCCTATACTGAGGAAATTTTTTTTTTTATATATATATTTTTTTTGGGGGGGTATTTATTATAGCAAAAAGTAAAAAAAAAAATTTTTTTTTTTTCTCACAATTGTCGCTCTATTTTTGTTTATAGCGCAAAAACTAAAAACCGCAGAGGTGATCAAAAGAAAGCTCTATTTGTGGGGAAAAAAAGGACGTAAATTTTGTATGGGAGCCACGTCGCACGACTGCGCAATTGTCAGTTAAAGCGATGCAGTGCCGAATCGCAAAAAGGGGCCTGGTCTTTGGCCAGCCAAATGGTCCAGGGCTTAAGTGTTTAAAACGCATCCAATTCACATATACAGTGGGTACGGAAAGTATTCAGACCCCCCTTAAATTTTTCACTCTTTGTTATATTGCAGCCATTTGCTAAAATCATTTAAGTTCATTTTTTTTTTTTCCTCATTAATGTACACACAGCACCCCATATTGACAGAAAAACAGAATTGTTGAAATTTTTGCAGATTTATTAAAAAAGAAAAACTGAAATCTCACATGGTCCTAAGTATTCAGACCCTTTGCTCAGTATTTAGTATTTGCACCCTTTTGATGAGTCTTTTTGGGAAAGATGCAACAAGTTTTTCACACCTGGATTTGGGGATCCTCTGCCATTCCTCCTTGCAGATCCTCTCCAGTTCTGTCAGGTTGGATGGTAAACATTGGTGGACGGCCATTTTTAGGTCTCTCCAGAGATGCTCAATTGGGTTTAAGTCAGGGCTCTGGCTGGGCCATTCAAGAACAGTCACGGAGTTGTTGTGAAGCCACTTCTTCGTTATTTTAGCTGTGTGCTCAGGGTCATTGTCTTGTTGGAAGGTAAACCTTCGGCCCAGTCTGAGGTCCTGAGCACTCTGGAGAAGGTTTTCGTCCAGGATATCCCTGTACTTGGCCGCATTCATCTTTCCCTCGATTGCAACCAGTCGTCCTGTCCCTGCAGCTGAAAAATACCCCCACAGCATGATGCTGCCACCACCATGCTTCACTGTTGGGACTGTATTGGACAGGTGATGAGCAGTGCCTGGTTTTCTCCACACATACCGATTAGAATTAAGGCCAAAAAGTTCTATCTTGGTCTCATCAGACCAGAGAATCTTATTTCTCACCATCTTGGAGTCCTTCAGGTGTTTTTTTTAGCAAACTCCATGCAGGCTTTCATGTGTCTTGCACTGAGGACAGCCACAATGATCTTTTGGGTTCTTCTTTACCTCTCTCACCAAGGCTCTTCTCCCCCGATAGCTCTGTTTGGCTGGACGGCCAGCTCTAGGAAGGGTTCTGGTCGTCCCAAACGTCTTCCATTTAAGGATTGTGGAGGCCACTGTGCACTTGGAAAGCTTAAGTGCGGGGCGTGGCCTAGCGCGGCATGGAGTAGGTCGCATCTAAGTGGAGCTCCGTCCTATGATCCTTGCACATACCTTATCCTGAGACCCTAAACTACCTTACAAAGTCTCTACAATACCGGAAGATCCCTGTGAGATGTCCCCGACCAAGGCTCAGAAGGCGGCGGCGGTGGCGGCAGTCGCGGCCGCGAACAAGCTCGCACAGTATCGGCGGGCGGAGGGAGAGGAAGCGGGGGAAGATGGCGGGGCCTCGAGTACTGACCCTCCCCCAGCGGTGGTGGACGGAGCAAAGCTCCTCGAGGCTATAACGCTGTGCCGGACTGCTCTCACAGCACAGATTGAAGAGGTGAAAGTCGACATTTCACTTATTCGCCAGGACTTTCAGACACTCCGTGGCAGAGTTACAGAGGCTGAAGACCGACTGGGCCTGGTGGAGGATGCTATCCCGCCATTACAGGCGGGGACTGAGCGCATGCAGAGGCAGATCACCATGCTGCTCGTGAAGCAGGATGAGATGGAGAACCGTCTCAGGAGATGCAATCTCCGCTTCATTGGCCTCCCGGAGGGTGTGGAGGGTAGAGATCCGACCATCTATTTGGAACAACTCCTGATCTCCACCTACGGCCGGGAGGCCTTCTCCGCCATTTTGGCGGTGGAGAGAGCTCATCGGATGCCAGCAAAACCCCCCCCCCTCCGGGCGCTCCTCCTCGTACCTTTTATAGCAAAGTTCCTGAACTATAAAGACCGGGATATGGTGCTGAGGCTGACCAGAGAGAAGGGCAACATACCCCTAGGTGGAGGCAGAGTGGCAGTCTTCCCTGACTTCTCTGCGGATGTGCAACGCTGACGCCAGACCTTCCAAGAAGTAAAGCTCAAGCTCAGAAATAAAAACCTGAAGTACGCCATGTTGTTCCCAGCTAAGCTGAGGGTGGAGGCGGATAACCGAGCCTTCTTCTTTGAAAGCCCTGAAGAAGCGATTACCTGGCTGGAAAGACGCGAGGGCCGTGGCGCTGAAGGGCGCTGACTCCGGAAGCCGACTGCTGTTAAGGCCGAGTGGATGCGGCCTCCAGAGACCACGGTACTTCTTATTCCTATCCTTGTGACATGAGGTTGCATTCGACGGTCCTCCCCCCCTCTCTTCTTTTTTGAGTCTGCTGGTGCCCATACCTATTGCTCCTATGCTGGGTGAGACTAAGCAGAGAGACTGCGACATATTGACCTGTTGAATCCTGTAATGCTGCACTGTGCAGCTCTGTTTGACTTATCACCTTAGCTCCTGATTGCCAACATATTGGGCCCTGCTCGCCGTTTATCATTTATAATTTTTTTCCCCCTTTGAGAACTGATGCAACAACCTCCTCATTAATAGATACGGAGACTTCCGACATGATGTTGACCTGCCCGGAAGATACACGCTGCAGTGTACTTTCGCCCTACCCACCTCAGGACCACTGGTAATTATCTGGGGGGCTAGCTGCAGAGTTCTGCTGGTCATAGCAGGCAAACTCCACAGGTCAGGACTATACGAGAGATTCAACGAGTTTGGACTATTGAGGTCAGGCCTTATTACCCTCTTTTTGTCACCCTATCTCTACTTGGCCCTGAGCCTCTTAATCCTATACCAGTTGCTGACTTATGTCCCCGTTGGACATACGCCTGAGTTTGACTCTAGCCCCTACCACCTGAGGGATGGGTACAACAAGTTTAGGGATGATGCCCACGCCAGTTTGGGAGGGTGTAGGGCGGGGTGGGGGGAGGGAGTATTTAAGTTTTGGGTTGGCAATACAAGTCCGTTTAATTATGCAAAATGGTTGTGTTCTGTACTAGTACTCGTGATTCTTCTGATATGCCTAGGTAGAGGAAATAATGCACTGAAAAAATATGTACATTTATTGTCTTGGGCTTTGCCCATAATTCACCCTGCATGTCTACTTTTATATAGATAATATGGCTGCTATAAAGTTGCTTACATGGAATGTGAGGGGCCTGCGGGACAAGGTTAAACGATCGGCAGCCCTTACATTCCTTAAAAAACAACGTGCAGACATAATTGTATTGGTGGAAACACATGTTGAGGGTCGACTTCAGCTGGCGCTCCGCAGACCGTGGATCGGGTGGGCGGTACATTCTACCCACACGTCCCACGCTCGTAGAGTCTCAATCCTGGTGGCAAAATCCCTCCAGTTTGAGTTGTGTGATGTCTCATCTGACCCACAAGGGAGATATGTCTTTGCCTATGTTAAAATCTATGGGGAACCCCTCCTAGTGATGGCTTTCTATGTACCCCCTCCATTTAGCTCCACGATTATCGCTGAGGGATTCACATATATGTCCCGATTCCCTACAGTGAAGGCTGTGTGGCTGGGGGACTTTAATGAGACCCTCAGCCCTGCAATTGATAGGCTGCGGCCCGCTAATCTGCATGCGCGAACCCCACGCGCCACCAGATTCTCTAGACTCCTGTCCAACTTTAATTTGGTGGACTCATGGAGGTATTTATACCCACACACCAGACAATATTCGTGTTTCTCGACCACACACAACACGATGTCCCGTATCGACCTTATCCTATTATCCAAGCCCCTCCTCCCTAGGTTGAGGGAGGCGGCGTTTGGACCTGGGTTACTGTCGGACCATTGTCCTTATTGGATCACACTTAGTGTACCGCTCAATAGACCCCCCCGAACGTGGAGCCTCAACCCCTTTTTTGGCTCGCGCTGCTCCCTGAGGATGATGGTCTCTTACAGGAATTTAATCAGTTTTTTGAGGTCAATGACCCCTCGGCATCCCCGGCGGCAGTGTGGGACTCCTTTAAACTACATGCTAGGTCAGCCCTGAGTATTGCCATCAATAAAATTAAGGGGGATTCCGCAGCCTCCATGGCTGGGGCGGAGGCGAACCTTGAATTAGCGGAACACCAGTTTATACTGGATCCCACACCGGCCCAGGCGGATTTTCTCCGGTTACATACTAGGGTTGTTAATCAGATGCATTATGAAAAGGCTAGGCGTAAACTCTTCTTTTCAAGACAAAAATACTTTGAACACGGAGATAAAGCTGGTAAACTCCTGGCGTATATGATCCACAGCGAAGACCGCCCGCCAGTGGTTATATCACTCCACGGGCAAGATGGGGAACGCATTACGGACCCCCCCCTGGTTACTTCAAAATTTAGAGATTTTTTTTTCAGAATTATACACGTCTAGGGCACCTGCCGATGAGACACTGATGCAGGGCTTCCTAGAGAACATCTCATTCCCCCAGCTCACAGAGGAGCAGGTATCACTGCTAGAGGAACCCCTAACCAGTAGTGAAATATCGCAGGCCATGGCCACCTTCGCTAGGTCCAAGGCCCCGGGTTCAGATGGGTTACCCATCGAATTCTATTTACAGTATAGTGAGCTACTAACCCCCAAACTCCTGGCACTGTATAACTATTTGTATGATAATTTCGCTCTGCCCCCTACCATGAGAGAAGCAGTCATAGTACTGATCCCAAAGCCAGGTAAGGACCCAGGTTACCCGGAATCCTACAGACCCATCTCCCTACTTCAAACAGACATTAAAATTCTAGCGAAAATATTGGCCACTCGATTAAATAAGGTTGTCCTTTCCCTTATACATGAGGACCAAGCGGGCTTTATGCCTGGTCGGAACACGTCATTTAACCTTAGGAAATTACATATTAACCTCCAGGCCACACACGATAATATAGGGGAACGGGTGGTGGTAACCCTAGATACGGCCAAAGCATTTGATTCTGTTGAGTGGGGATACCTCTGGAGATGCCTGGAGGGGTATGGTTTCGGAGCCCGATTCATTAAATGGATACGGCTTCTCTACCAGGACCCTTCAGCTAGGGTGGTGGCTAACGGGTGGCCGTCAGATACATTCCGCCTTACTAGGGGCACGCGGCAGGGCTGCCCCCTGTCCCCGCTCTTGTATGCCCTGGCGGCTGAACCCCTGGCTATATCCATTCGGGATAATCAGGGGATCCGGGGTCTATCCAGGGCTAATGTAGTAGAAAAGATCAGCATGTACGCTGACGACACCTTATTATACTTAGCGGACTCGGGCCCCTCCCTGCGCCTTGCTCTAGACACTATTGACCGGTTTGGTTCGTTCTCAGGCCTTTGGATAAACTGGGATAAGTCTCAAATCCTTCCAATTGATATATTCCCACCATCACATGCACAGGCACAGCTGCCACTCACCAGAGCCAGCACTATCAAATATCTGGGGATTTCTGTTTCCAGGTCTTCAACGGAATATATTACCCTGAACATTGAACCCTTATACACTTTAATTAAATCCAAAATTCAACTCTGGTCCCGTCTGCCGCTGGGGATGTGGGGGCGCGTCAATTTGATAAAGATGGTTCTCCTCCCTAAAATATTATATGTCGTCTGGCACTCCCCAGTATACATCCCCTTTAGACACTTCCAGTGCTTTGAAGCGTTGCTTAAACCCTTTGTTTGGGGAAACAGCAGGCATAAGCTAGCCTGGCGAACACTGAAAAATCCCATTGACTTGGGAGGTCTGGCCATGCCCGATCTTAACCTATACTATGTGGCGTCGCAATTATCGCAGCTGTTCCACATAGACAAAACGGATAGGGACAGGTTTGCCGTCTTGAGCTGCCGCACTTTGATGCGGCCTCCACTGGACCCAATTAGTGAAATAGCAACGGGACTTCGGTGCACGGAACCAACTGGAAGGTACACCCTTCTGTATCACTACAGGCGCATCTGGGATGTCGCCATGGCTAAACTAAAGATCACCCCGCTTAATGACTACACCCCACTGTGGCGCAACAAGCTACTCACCGAGCTGTCCCGTATCTCTGAGGCAGGGCTTTGGGATATGTACGGGATCCGGTACTTACACCAACTCCTTTTGGATGGTGAGCTAAAATCTTTTTGCGCTCTACAAGAGGAGTATGCCCTTCCGGACCACATGTACTATAGATACCTGCAGGTGAGACACGCCATGTTCACACAATTCTCAAATATATTGCCGCAGCCTTTTCCCAATTCAATCATTGCTATAGTCAAGAGCTCAGATCCACAAAAACTCATATCTGCCTTCTACTCCATGCTTCTTACCGCAACATCAGCGAAAATGGCGTATGACATCAAACCACGCTGGACGGAGGAGGTGGGAGAGATGGATGATGAAGAGTGGGGAGAGGCTTTGGAAGCCTGTAAGACGGTATCACCCAGACTGTCGGATAGGCTGACACAGCTGTACATTCTACATAGGGCATACCTCACCCCGCTTCGCATTTCCAAATTCCGACCAGAACACCTAAGTAATTGCCCTATGTGCCTAAACGAGACAGGGACGTTCTTCCATTTAATATGGACCTGCACTAAAATTCAGGGATATTGGAAACAAATTGTGGCATTCCTCCACGACACTATGGGCTCACCTCTCACTCTGACCCCGAAACCATGCATTTTGGGGATATTCCCTGAACCTGATAGTGATAAATTTTACATTGACCTTCTTACGCGAATCATTATTCCTAGCTAGGAAGGTGCTCGCCAGAAAATGGATGAGACAGACACCCCCCACATTCGAAGAATGGAAATCCGAGATCAATAGCAGCCTACCTTATAAGAAATTTATATATATAAATAGAGGTTGCCCCTCCAAGTATAACAAGATTTGGGACCGCTGGCTAGATATGACAAATACTCTTACTTGAAAACATAGAATGTTGCATAAAACAAGATACGCTAGGACTACACCTATGGATAAATACCCTGTATTGAATGAGTCATGAGGACCTCTCCTCTTGTCCTCCTGTATTCTACTCTCTCCAACTATTTTCTCCCCTTTTTTTCTTATTTTCCTCTTTTGTTTTATTTTGCATTTTTTTTTCTTGTATTGAAGGATGATGTATTGCCCAAGCTACACAAGTGATTATCCTGTATATGTGTATGAAGCTCAATAAAAACGTTTGAACAAAAAAAAATAAAGAAAGCTTAAGTGCAGCAGAAATGTTTTTGTAACCTTGGCCAGATTTGTGCCTTGCCACAATTGTCTGAGCTCTTCAGGCAGTTCCTTTGACCTCATGATTCTCATTTGCTCTGACATGCACTGTGAGCTGTAAGGTCTTATATAGACAGGTGTGTGGCTTTCCTAATCAAGTCCAATCAGTATAATCAAACACAGCTGGACTCGAAGGTGTAGAACCATCTCAAGGATGATCAGAAGAAATGGACAGCACCTGAGTTATATATATGAGGGTCACAGCAAAGGGTCTGAATACTTAGGACCATGTGTTATTTCAGTTTCTTTTTTAATAAATCTGCAAAAATGTCAACAATTCTGTGTTTTTCTGTCAATATGGGGTGCTGTGTGTACATTAATGAGAAAAAAACAAATGAACTTAATTGATTTTAGCAAATGACTGCAATATAACAAAGAGTGAAAAATTTAAGGGGGTCTGAATACTTTCCGTACCCACTGTATGTGAACCGAGCCTTCCTCCTCAATAAGATACAGAAGTTAAACCCAGCGCAATTTTAATTCCGCTTATTGCAGTACAGATGATATTTTTCCAGTTTTTTTGAAGTTTAGGAAGAACATGAGTTTCCTAAACTCTGTCTTTGAGCAGAACTAACAGAGGGAATGTGGAAGAAACTAGGAGGGTCTAGCTGGGACTGAACTAACTTGCACTAAACAGAAGGGGAGGCCTGAGTTAAAAAACAAAATCATATAGTAATCGAGTTGTAGTGACCAAAAACCACTGCCAGATGTCAGCATACATCAAACAATAGTAACCTGATGCAGGTGGAACAGAACAGCTACTCGTTCACTTTCTTCTCTCTATTTATGTAGATTCTGGAGTTTAGCTAGCAGTATGAGGTTGTGTTTCAATCCTAGTTACAGTAGCATTTTTTTTAGAATGGTCCATCTTTTTTAGCTTAATTATAGCTAGATGTTAGCATAAAACTCTTATTAACAGTCTTGTTGGGATGAAAAGTAAGGAAGAACATAGAAAACTGAAACACTTATATTTGCAACAGAAAATACTTCTCCAAACTTCCCCCAGTGCTGCTTGTCACCAGAACCCTAAGCCTATCATCACATGTTCTATGCTAAAGGGTGTGCAAGTCTGAACTTTGAACCTTTTTCAATATTTTAGAGATCACATGACCCAGTGCCTAGGCTTGTGGTTGTGTGAAGAACATGCACCTCCCAGTCCCCGCTGGGTCCTGCTCTTCTGACAAGGCTGTGTAAATGTAGACTTGATCTGGGAGGAGGAACAAAAAGGCCCTTTTACTGAAGAGGGGAAGTCACATCTGGTTGGGACATCCACAAAGAACATCTGCTCACTAAAGTCGACCTGATCCAAATGGAGTCTTAATTTAAGTAAACTAACCATCTTGTATCTATTGATCATGTTTTTCCAGGACACATCATCAAGGAACCCTCAAACGATCGTCTCACTTTATCTCTAAGCTGTGAAATGGAAGAGGAAGATGAAGATGAAGACATCACAAGAGATTGTGCAGGAGAAAAGACCACAAGCTCAGCTATAGATGGTGGTCTTCAGAATGTGGATGGACCAACAACTCCCTCTGACTCTGAGCAACCTCATACTGTGAGGGATGGTGCCAGAATTCAGGAGGAGGAGAAATGTTCCTGTCCTGAATGTGGGGAAAGTTTTAGCTCTAAATCAAGTCTTGCTATACATCAGAGATCTCACACAGGTAGGAAGGTTCATTCATGTTCTAAATGCGGAAAATGTTTTCCTGAAAAATCAGAACTCGTCATACATTACAGATCCCATAGGGACAAGAAGCAGTATTCCTGTGCAAAGTGCAGCAAATGTTTTTCACAACTGTCCCATCTTCAAAAACATCGGAAATCTCACAAGGGGAAAAAGTCGTACCCCTGTTCAGAGTGTGGAAAAACTTATACGTGGAAATCAGAACTACTTGTGCATCAAAGATCTCACACAGGGGAGAAGCCTTATCCCTGCTCTGAGTGTGGGAAATGTTTTTCACTGAAGTCCAAACTTTCCATACATCAGAGGATTCACACGGGGGAGAAACCGTATTTCTGTTCTGAGTGTGGGAAATATTTTTCACAGATATCCCATCTTAGCGATCATCGGAAGTCTCACGGAGGAAAAAAGATGTATTCCTGTGCTGAGTGTGGGAAATGTTTTGCACGAAAAACAGGTCTTGTTGTACATCAAAGATCTCACACGGGAGAGAAGCCGTTTTCTTGCTCTGAGTGTGGGAAACATTTTTCAGAGAAGTCTAACCTTTATAGGCATGAGATGACTCACACAGGGGAGAAGCCGTTTTCCTGTCCTGAGTGTGATAAATCTTTTTCACAGGCATCCCATCTTTACGTACATCAGAAGTTTCACACTGGGAAAGACCTGTATTCCTGCCCTGAGTGCAGTAAATGTTTTACAGAGAAGTCCAGACTTGAAAGACATCAGAAGATTCACACAGGGGAGAAACCACATTTCTGTTCTGAGTGCGGTAAAAGTTTTTCACAGAAATCAGTCCTTGTTCGACATCAAATGTGTCACACAGGAAAGAAGCCATATTCCTGCTCCAACTGTGGGAAAAGTTATATACAGAAATCAGATTTTATTATACATCAAAGATCTCACACAGGGGAGAAGCTGGCTTCCTGTCCTGAATGCGGTAAAGGTTTTTCAGCCAAGTCCGATCTTTACAGACATCAGAGGATTCACACGGGGGAGAAGCCATATGCCTGTCCTGTGTGTGGGAAATGTTTTACACAGGCATCCCATCTTCAGACACATCAGAATCTGCATTCTGGTCCTGAGAGCGGGAA
Source organism: Rana muscosa (assembly GCA_029206835.1). Lineage (NCBI taxonomy): Eukaryota > Metazoa > Chordata > Amphibia > Anura > Ranidae > Rana > Rana muscosa. The sequence goes on from JARGYO010000094.1 coordinate 34,081,349, forward strand.
AAGTGTTTCAAAGAAAACATTAAGAAAATTTTCCTGTCCTAAATGCAGAAAACGTTTTTCTCAGAAAGCAGACCTTGTTAGACATCAAAGATCTCACACTGGGGAGAAGCCGTATTCCTGCCCTAAGTGCGAGAAATGTTTTTCACAGAAATCAAACGTTATTCGACATCAAATGTGTCACACGGGTGAGAAGCCGTATTCTTGTCCTGAGTGTGGGAAATGTTTTTCAAAGAAATCAAACCTTGTTAGACATCAAAAATCTCAAATACATGGGACACCACATTCCATCTCTAAAAGCAGGAAACGTTCTTCAAAAAAAACAGACCTTGTTGAACTTCAAGGATACTATAGTGAGGAGAATGTGTATTCTTGTCCTGAATGCAACAAAATTTTTACTCAGAAAGCGGACCTTGTTAGACACGAAAGATCTCACACAGGAGAGAAGCCGTATTCCTGTCCCGAGTGTGGAAAAGGTTTTTCACAGAAATCAAACGTTGCAAGACATCAAAAATCTCACACACGTAAGCCGCGTTCCTTGCCTCCGTGAAGGAAATGTTTCACAAGTCCCATCTTCACACACATCATGTTATACATCAAAGACTTCACACCTGGAAAAAGATGTATTCCTGCCCCGTGCGAAAATGCTGTTTGCAATTTTCTAAAAAAAAAAAAAAAAAAAAAGTCTTTACAGCCCTTAGAGGAGTCACACATGAGAGGAGCCACATTCCTGTCCCGAGTGTGAAAATTCTATACCTGTACATAGAAATCAGATACAGGCAAGAAGCCATATTTCTGTCATGAGTGTGGGAAATGTTTTCACTGATAACTCCGCCAAAAAAACAAAACATTAAAAGCCAGCAGCTACACATACTGCAGCTGCTGGCTTTTAATAAATGGACACTTACCTGTCCTGGAGTCCAGCGATGTCGGCACCCGCAGCTGATGTTTCCATCAGCTGTCAGGAGCTCCGCCGCCATTGCTGGTACGGGAACCCGGCAGTGTAGCCTTTCGGTTTCACGCTGGGAACGCTACTGTGCATGCGCTCCGTTCTCCTATTGGGCCGGGGGAGGAGGAGGGAGCCCCACGGTGACGCCACGGCAGGGACTCCCGGAAGTGGGAAAGGATACAGGTATAAGACAGGTATCATGTCCCCCCTCCCCCCGAAAGGTGCCAATCGTGGCACCAGAGGGGGGGGGGAATACGATGAGCGGAAGTTCCACTTTTGGGTGGAACTCCTCCTTAACTTCCTCGGGATAGTATATGTAAATATAAAATTGAGCCCCACCCTATCGGAGATGTTGCATTTTTAAACTTCCTTTTCTCCAGGTGAAATACTTTCCTTGCTTGGTAAATCTGAGGTACAAAGATTTGGTGATGGCCCTCTAAAAGGGGTCTCCAGAATTACATCTAAACTTGAGGTATTTTAACTGGCTAAGTACCCATTTGTACTGACAAGGTTACCTTTGTTGGATTGTGGGCAGCATGATGGTGAGCCCTTCTGCCTAGCAGCACTGGGTCGTCAGTTCAAATCCCAACCATGAAACTACCTGCTTGGAGTTTGTATGTTCTCCCTGTGATTGCGTATGTTTCCTTCTGGTACTCCTCCCACACTCCAAAGTAGGGTCGAGACAACTAATTGATTAATCCACAACTAATCGATTATGAAAACAGTTGTCAACTATTTTCATAATCGATTAATCAGCCAGCCGATTAGTTGGCCAGCATATAGAATGCATTATTTGTTTACATACCAGGAAATATAGTGCAGCACAGATACAGATCAGTACACCGTCCATACATGTCAGTAAGTGCCTGAGAACTTGTGAATGTGTGAGGAGCAATGTTTCATGGGACATGTAGTCCTGGGCAGGAAGTGAGTGGTTCTGTGTGTAATATTTTTATTAATCTTTCTTTCTCGTACATCACGGGACACAGAGCGACATAGTCATTACTAATGGGTTATATAGTTACCGTCAGGTGCTGGCACTGGCAACTTCCAAAACCGGAAGTACCCTCCCCTATATAAGCCCCTCCCATCCGGGAGCACCTCCGTTTTTTGCCAGTGTCTAAGGTGTTGGCCAAGAAGAAACATGTGTTTTTCACTGAGCTTGCGTACAGGTTCTTTTGGGCCTCAGTAAGCTATTCCGGATCCGACCAAAAAAGCTTCATAGCTAAACGGTCGGTACCCGGGCCTTGCAGAGAAGAGCAAGGTTCTGCCTGTAATGCTTCTCTTAGGAGAGCTGGACCCTGGGATCCAGAGCTCTGGTCATACCCACGACCAAGATGTTTTCTGTGCAGGGTGCTATACAGGTCCAGGGGAGTGGAATCCTTGGGAACCCGGTCCCTGAAGGTTTGATTACAATGCCTGCCGTGATAGGTGAAGTTTGGGCTTTTGTGGACCAAACAAAGTCCTGCGGCGGGGAACAGGTAAGTGGGGGCCCCCAGGAACTTGGTTCTATTGGGGGACCCCCAAGCCTAATTTGTCTTTCTGTCTGTTACCTAACGGTATTCCCGCTAATATCTGTGCATGCCTGTAACTACTAAAAAAATGTAATAATTTTTAATGGTGGTCAAGAAAAAAAAAAGAATGTTTTTTTATATATGTTTAGTATATTAAACTGCGGTACCTGTGTTTGTCCACTAGAGGCCGCTGTGGAATGTTTTTCTTGTCATATGGACTAGTTTCTTCTCAGAGAGCAAAGTCCAGGCAGCTGGTGAGTTCTCCTACAGGAAACTGTTTCCTCTGCCATGTTGCAGTGTTCGTCTATCCCCCGGCCTGCGGCAAAGGGGGCCCTGGCTCCTGTCCCTGGTTTCCATGTTTGAAAATTAGCGCCGAGGCGCACGTGGCCGCGCGCGTGCGCACGCGCCTCTATATATAGAGGTGGCCGGAAAAAGGGGCGGGGCCTGGGGGATGACGCTCTGTGCGCGCCGCAGCGCTTCTGCGCATGTGCGGGCGTCCCAGCAGGTTTTTAAAAAGCCACATTATTGCAGTAAGCTGGCTATGAAGTACAGAGACAGAGCTGGCAACATTTAAAGGCATACAGCAAGCGGTTGATACAGGCATCCCCTAGAAAGGCACATTAGTAGACACTAACTGTGATATAGCAGCAATTGTGCTAGACTATTCTCAGTAAAAGTGGTGTATTACGGCTGGAATACCTCAGCTTTAGGCTTAGGAATATGCCGTCCAGTAGCTCCGGAACTGAATCTTCCAGGAAGCGAAGGGGGTCTCATCGGGCTCTGAGGATCTTGGGCATACTCCTGCTGCACCAGTCTCCCCTGAAGTTCAGAGGTAAGTGACCGTAGAGACCCCGCAGGGGTACTTGGTACTGTGGCTGTCCTCAGTCACCTGCTCCTGTGTATGTAACAGAGGAGGTTTTTTCCTCAGCTCTGGGAGGATTAGAGAGAGATTGTCAACATTTATCGCTGCCTCCCTGTCAGGGAAAGCACGCCCGATCTCCGTCTCCTCCTTCAGAGTGCCTGTTAGCAGAGCAACAGTCCCATACAGGGATCGACCTGCCTGAAGGGGATCAGGATAAGGTTGATTCTGTTATAGAGGAATCAACAGTGGGGGAACCTTTTCTCAGCATCTCAAGCTGAAAGATTATGGGTTCAGTCTCTGACTAACATGGTCCGATCAGCATTTAAAAATGCACCTTGCGGAACCATTAACCACTACTGTATCCTCGTTGGGGTCGCTAGAAGCCCCCAGACTGTTTGTTCTTTTCCACTTCACCCTTTACTGAAAGGGCTCATTTACCAGGATTGGGAACGTCCTGAGAAAATATTTATTCCCCCAAGAGATTTCCGGTGGTCTATCCCATGGAGGATAAGTTCATCAAAAAAAAAAAAAAATGGAAGGTCCCTACAGTGGACGCAGCCATCTCTTGTATGTATAAATCACTGACATGTCCAGTGGATAATGTCCAAATGTTCAAGAACCCAATAAATAAAAGATTGGAGTCCTTATGAAAATCTGCTTGGTGATACAACCAGCAGTAGCAGCTATTGGGGTCTGCTAAGCAGTGAAGGATCAGTTGAAACAGGTCTTGAGGGACTTGACAGATCAGCAGGCTTTGCCCTAGCTGATCTACCTAGAGCCTTAGGCTTTGCGGTTGACGCCATAGAGGATTCAGTCCATCAGGCCTCCCGCCTTACGCTGTCTATAGTACATACGCGTAGGCTCCTATGGCTCAAAAACTGGTCTGCTGAAGCTCCCTGTAAAGAATGGCTGGTTAGCGTCCCATTTCATGGTGAACGCTTATTCAGGGAAAACCTGGACAAATATATCCAGAAAATTTCCAGCGGTAAAAATACGCTCTTGCCGGTTAAAAGCAGAGTTAGAGGTCCCTCTTTAAGAGGCCTGCTTCTCCAGTCCCTGGGGCATCGGCTGTGTAACAGTTCCGACGGCCTCCTCGGTCAAATCCCGGGGGTAAAAAACAGGGACAGTAGCAGGGTAATGAGAAACCCTGGGTCAGGGGAGGTACAAAACCTCCCCCAAAGTTAAATTCATTGAAGCCCCCACTCAGTCGGGTGGGGGGAGGACTCCAGTTGTTCGCAAGAGACCTGGCGGGACACGATCAAGATAGGTGCTCTCCGCAGTAGGTTTGGGATACAGTTTGGAGTTAAAAGACTCTCCTCCTTCCCATTTTTGAGGTCAAACGTGCCAAGGGATCCCCAGAAGAGAGAGTCCCTCCTGTTGGCACTAGAACAACTATTGCTCCAAGGAGTAATTATGGAGGTTCCCCTGGAAGAATGAGGGTTCGGGTTTTACTCAAACCTCTTTACAGTCCCGAAGCAAACGCGGACGGGAGGCCCATATTAATTCTAAAAGGGCCATACAAATTCCTGTATATCAGGTCTTTCCGATGGAGTCGATCCGATCGGTGGCCACTACCCTACAAGGGGAGGATTGGTTAGCCACGATCGACATCAAAGATGCTTATTTGCACATTCCCATCTTTCCAGTCCACCAAAAATTTCTACGCTTTGCAGTAGAAGGGCGCCATTTTCAGTTCAGAGCCTTACCCTTCGGTTTGGCCACAGCACCACGAGTGTTTACAAAAATTCTGGCCCTTTATTGGCCAATCTAAGAACACAAGGTGTAATGATAATGGCATATCTGGATGACTTGTTGCTGATAGACCACTCAGTGAAAAAACTAGACGTGGTCGTTCACAAGACGATCAAGTATCTGGAATCTCACGGTTGGATTATCAACCGAGACAAGTCAGCCCTAAAAATTCAAAAGTCTGGAATACTTGGGGCTAAGGTTGGATTCAGGCCAGAGAAAAATATTCTTGCCTCGAGGAAAGGTGTTGTCTTTGAAAGATTTGATCCACTTAGTGGGTACAAAAAAGACAGCCGTCCATACGCCTGTATATGAGGCTGCTGGGAAAAATGGTGGCATCATTCGAAGCAGTACCCTACGGTCAATTCCATTCAAGGAATTTGCAAGGGGCCATACTGTCAGCCTGGAACAAAAAAATAAATAAATTCAGGCCTAGACTTACAATGTCCTTGTCCCCTTCCGTTCGCAAGAGCCTCCGTTGGTGGTTGGTTTCCCAGAATCTGGAAAAAAGGAAATCCTTCAGTCCGATTTCTTGGGAGGTGGTCACTACAGATGCCAGCCTTATAGGCTGGGGAGCAGTACTGGAGCAATAGTCTCTCCAGGGCAGATGGTCGGATGCAGAAAAGGCCCTGCCCATCAATCTCTTAGAGATACGAGCAGCCCGGTATGCCCTAGTAGCATGGACATCCAAACTCCAAGGGTCCCCTGTCAGACAATGCCACAGCAGTGGCATATATCAATCATCAGGGGGGCACCAGGAGTCGTGCAGCCCAGAGGGAAGTAAATTACATCCTGAAATGGGCAGAAAAAATATGTCCCAGCCATATCTGCGGTATTCATTCCAGGAGTGGAGAAGTGGAAGGCGGACTTTCTAAGTCGCCAGCAATTAGGCCCAGAGGAAGGGTCCCTTCACCCCGAGGTTTTCTGGACAATATGTCAGCGGTGGGGAACATCGGATGTAGATCTTCTAGCATCCAGATTCAACGCAAAGGGGGACAGGTTTGTCTCTCGGACAAGGGATCCCCTAGCTTGCGGCTCGGATGCCCTAGTGTTCCCTTGGGATCAGTTCAAGCTGATATATGCATTCACACCGCCACAATGGTTACCTCGATTACTCCGCAGAATCAGGGTAGAAAAGAAACCAATGATTCTGGTGGCTCCAGTGTGGCCCCGAAGAGCGTGGTACGTGGAGATTGTAAAATGTCAGTGGGGAGTCCTTGGACTCTCCCACATCGTCCGGACCTGCTTTCGCAAGGACCGATATACCACCCTTCCTTACCAGCCCTAGGTTTGACGGCCTGGCTATTGAAGCCCACATTCTAAAAAAGAGAGGGCTCTCTAATTCTGTGGTATCTACCATGATCAATGCCAGGAAGCCGGTATCCAGGCAGATCTACTATAGAATCTGGAAGGCGTACATCGCCTGGTGTGAAGCCAAGAAATGGCATCCACATAAGTACGTAATAGGTAGGATTCTGGACTCCTACAGTGGGCTGTAGATAGGAAGCTTGCCTTGAGTACTATCAAGGGTCAGATTTCGGCCTTGTCAATATTTTTTCAAAGGCCCTTGGCTTCGCATTCACTAGTCAAAGCCTTTATACAAGGAGTGATGCGTATTAGTCCTCCGGTTAATATTCCCATATGTCCATGGGATCTAAACTTGGTTCTGTCGGTTCTACAGAAACAACCATTTGAACCATTACAGCATATTTCCTTGGTGCTTCTTACCAGGAAATTGATTTTTCTAGTAGCCATTTGTTCGGCTAAAAAGAGTATCGGAATTAGCAGCTATGTCCTGTAAGGAGCCATATCTGGTTATCCATAAGGACAGAGTAGTGTTACGTCCTCATCCAGCCTTTCTTCCTAAGGTGGTATCGAGGTTTCATTTGAACCAAGATGTGGTTCTTCCTTCTTTTTTCCCCAAACCTACTTCGGTAGAGGAAAAGTTATTGCATTCTTTGGATGTAGTAAGAGCAGTTAAAGCTTATCTAAAAGCCACTGCTCAGATTCGCAGAACGGATACTTTGTTTATTCTGCCGGAAGGCCCCAGAAAGGGTCAGGCAGCGTCAAAATCTACTTTAGCCAAGTGGATTCGACAGGTCATAATACAAGCCTATAGCTTGAGAAGTAGACCGCCTCCGTTCAAAGTTAGGGCGCACTCCACGAGAGCAGTTGGAACTTCATGGGCAGTGCATCACCAGGCCTCCCTGGCTCAAGTCTGTAAGGCCGCAACATGGTCTTCAGTACACACGTTTACTAGGTTCTACCAGGTGGACGTTAGAAGTCAGGAGGATGTCGCCTTTGGGCGCAGTGTGTTGCAGGCCGCAAAAGATCCTCATGTCTGATAGCGCTCAGCTTATATATGGTGTATCCCCCCCTCATTTGGCATTGCTTTAGGACATCCCATTAGTAATGACTATGTCGCTCTGTGTCCCGTGATGTACGAGAAAGAAAATAGGATTTTTATAACAGCTTACCTGTAAAATCCTTTTCTTGGAGTACATCACGGGACACAGAGCTCCCGCCCCTCTTTGGGGACACTTATTGCTTTGCTACAAAACTGAGGTGCTCCCGGATGGGAGGGGCTTATATAGGGGAGGGTACTTCCGGTTTTGGAAGTTGCCAGTGCCAGCACCTGACGGTAACTATATAACCCATTAGTAATGACTATGTCGCTCTGTGTCCCGTGATGTACTCCAAGAAAAGGATTTTACAGGTAAGCTGTTATAAAAATCCTATTTTTCCCACATTACATTAATAACAATACAAAAATATTTATAAACACATACACGTAACACACATACGGTCTCAATGAATACCCCTACATTAAAATCAACTAAAAGCTTTAATAGTAATTTATACTGAGAGATCTGCTTATCCTGAAGGAGATATATCCATCTATATGGCCTTCCTATTCTAAATCCACTAGTTAGAGGAGTCAGCGCAAATAGGGAAGAGGGGGGAAAAAGGTGAAGAAGAGACAGGTCGAACAAAAAGAAAAACCCGAGAAGAGAGAGAGAAGCCAGACAGATCAGATGAGAGAGGGAGAGGGAAAAGAAAAAAAAAAGTGAAGGATTCCTAATGGAAGTGAATTATAAAAAAACGACCAAGTCAAGAAATAAATAGTATGTGTAAAAAGTATAATAATTTAAGGGGGCACCAACTATATATATATATATATATATATATATAAAATCAGACCCCCTTACATTTTTCACTCTTTGTTATATTGCAGCCATTTGCTAAAATCATTTAAGTTCATTTTTTTTCCTCATTAATGTGCACACAGCACCCCATATTGACAGAAAAACACAGAATTGTTGACATTTTTGCAGATTTATTAAAAAAGAAAAACTGAAATATCACATAGTCCTAAGTATTCAGACCCTTTGCTGTGACCCTCATATATTTAGCTCAGGTGTTGTCCATTTCTTCTGATCATCCTTGAGATGGTTCTACACCTTCATTTGAGTCCAGCTGTGTTTGATTATACTGATTGGACTTGATTAGGAAAGCCACACACCTGTCTATATAAGACCTTACAGCTCACAGTGCATGTCAGAGCAAATGAGAATCATGAGGTCAAAGGAACTGCCTGAAGAGCTCAGACAGAATTGTGGCAAGGCACAGATCTGGCCAAGGTTCCTAAGAGCACAGTGGCCTCCATAATCCTTAAATAGAAGATGTTTGGGATGACCAGAACCCTTCCAAACTGAGCTATCGGGGGAGAAGAGCCTTGGTGAGAGAGGTAAAGAAGAACCCAAAGATCACTTTTGGTGAGCTCCAGAGATGCAGTCGGGATCACTGCAGCCCTCCACCAGTCGGGGCTTTATGGCAGAGTGGCCCAACGGAAGCCTCTCAGTGCAAGACACATGAAAGCCTGCATGGAGTTTGCAAAAAAAAAACACCTGAAGGACTCCAAGATGGTGATAAATAAGATTCTCTGGTCTGATGAGACCAAAATAGAACTTTTTTGCCTTAATTCTAAGCGGTATGTGTGGAGAAAACCAGGCACTGCTCATCAACGGTCCAATACAGTCCCAACAGTGAAGCATGGTGGTGGCAGCATCATGCTGTGGGGGTGTTTTTCAGCTGCAGGGACAGGACGACTGGTTGCAATCGACGGAAAGATGAATTCCGCCAAGTACAGGGATATCCTGGACGAAAATCTTCTCCAGAGTGCTTAGAACCTCAGACTGGGCCGAAGGTTTACCTTCCAACAAGACAATGACCCTAAGCACACAGCTAAAATGAAGGAGTGGCTTCACAACAACTCCGTGGCTGTTCTTGAATGGCCCAGCCAGAGCCCTGACTTAAACCCAATTGAGCATCTCTGGAGAGACCTAAAAATGGCCGTCCACCAACGTTTACCATCCAACCTGACAGAACTGGAGAGGATCTGCAAGGAGGAATGGCAGAGGATCCCCAAATCCTGGTGTGAAAAACTTGTTGCATCTTTCCCAAAAAGACTCATGGCTGTATTAGAGCTGGGTGATTTTCCCCCCCAAAAAAAAATCTGTTTTTTTTTTTTTTTTATAAAAAACTCGATTTACGATTCGATACGATTTTTTTTTTTAATTATATTAATTGAAGTGCATCAACAAACAAAATTGCAAAGGCAAACCCTTTCTCTAACTGCAAAGTCAGTGTGCAGTCAGTGGCGGCTGGTGCTCAAAATTTTTGGGGGGGCGCAAACAAACTGAAAAAAAAAAAAAAAATCAATTGCCGCCACTGTGCCCAAACGCCACCAGTTTGCCCCCTCAAATGCAGCCAGTTTGTTTCCATATACAGCCAGTTTGTCCCCATATACAGCCAGTGTGCCCCCATATATATATATATATATATATATATATATATATATATATATATATATATATATATATATATATATATATATATATAAAACCAGTGTGCCCCCCATATTCAGCCAGTTTGTTCCCCATATACAGCCAGTTCCCCCCCATATTCAGCCAGTTCCGCCCCCCCCCTATATTCAGCCAGTTCGTCCCCCATATTCAGCCAGTTTGTCCCCCATATGCAGCCAGTTTGTCCCCCATATGCAGCCAGTTTGTCCCCCATATACAGCCAGTTTGTCCCCCATATGCAGCCAGTTCCCCCCCATATTCAGCCAGTTCCCCCCAAATGCAGCCTGTTGTTTCCCCCCCCAGCCCTGCACTTACCTTCCTCGGTCCGCGCCGTCCTCGATGTGTTCTCTCGCCCTCGATGTCGCTTCAGCCAATCAGGTTACCGGTAACCAGATCCGGTGAACCTGATTGGCTGAAACCTCCACAGTCTTCTCCAAGGAACGCACCCCCGTGCGTACCTGGGAGGAGTTTTTGGAAGCCGAATACAGCCTGAGAGCTGTATTCGGAAAGCCTATCAGAGCCGCTGGCTCTGATAGACACTTCCAAGTCACACCCACCGCCGGCTGCAGCTCTAATTCATATGGCCGGCGCTCACCAGGAGGCCGGCCATATGAATAGTGGGCAGCGCGGCAGCGGTGACAATACATAGATTCATGCAATGCATAATTCTGTGTATTGTCTTTCAGTGGCGGTGCGGGAGCGAGAGGGGGCGGCGCTCCGGCGCCCTCTATGGACGCACCGCCACTGTGTGCAGTGTGCAAAAAGATTGTTAAACATCCAAATTATTAATACTGTATTTGGATTTAGCTAATAAAACAACAAAAAATCTTGAGGTTACTCTTAGTTGAATTGAACTGTGCCCGTGTCTCACTGTGCCCATGCTTCAATCACTGTGCCCGTACCTGATGCAGATTTTCATGGGATACGGATTTTACTGCTACACCGGTGGCCATTCCAGTATTCAAAAGCTGCGTCTCCTCCTCGTCTGTGATAGGCGGAACACTCAATTTCCCAGCATTCAGTGTTCCACCTATCATGGACATCCGCTCATCCTCATACCACAGACGAGGATGAGAGGATGTCCGTGATAGGCTGAACACTGCCTGCTGTGAAATTGAGTCTTCCGCCTATCACAGACGAGGACTCGGGAGGCACGGCTTTTGAACACTGCAATGGCCGCCGTCTGTCTGCATGGCACGCTGATCAGGTAGGCAGACGGCGGCTTGAGGTTAGTTAGTGTTACATTAGATCTACTCGCGGCGGCTGCGGCGAGTAGATGTAATTGGGGTAACGCCGCCCAGTGCCATTCCGGATACGCCCCCTGCAGCCCTGCTACGGAAACTTTGAAGGAAAAAAAAAATCGATTTTCTTCAAATCTGAATCGATTTGAACTCGAAACTCGATTCAAGATTAAAATCGATTTTTTTTTTCCAGCCCTAGGCTGTATTAGATCAAAAGGGTGCAAATACTAAATACTGAGAAAAGGGTCTGAATACATACTTAGGACCATGTGATATTTCAGTTTTTCTTTTTTTTTAAATCTGCAAAAATGTCAACAATTATGTGCTTTTCTGTCAATATGGGGTGCTGTGTGTACATTAATGAGGGGAAAAAAATAAACTTAAATGATTTTAGCAAATGGCTGCAATATAACAGAGTGAAAAATGTAAGGGGGTCTGAATACTTCCTGTACCCACTGTGTGTGTGTAATATATATATATATATATATAAAAAAACACAGAAAGGGGAAGGAGGGTAAGAGGGGGAAAGCAGTGAAGGGGCTACTCCCTCCCACCCAGATCCTCAATTCCCTAAACTCTCTCCATCCTCTCCAAATCTTATCATACCTTGACCGACACTCGTTATGGATTGCAGCAGCTCCTCCATCAATCCAATTCTGTCTATCTCTCTTCACCATTCTTCCATTGATGGAGCTTTTTTTTCTTTCCAGTTCTTCGGTATTGATGCTTTAGCTCCATTCAATAGGTATGGCACCAGAGTCATTCTGTATTTTTTTCCTTGTCATCCCCGTATTATGAAACAGGCAGTGCCAGGAATCTTGTTTCACCTCAAATCCACTAATCTTCTTTATCATACACAATGGCACGGCTGCGCAAATGGGCGTACAAGTACGTCTCCTTTTAATTCACGGCTTAGTGTGTGCCCGCCGCGTACTCCGTGACAATGCCCGCGGACTCTATGTCCGCCAGGATCGTGTCACAGAGCTGCAGAACGGGGAGATGCCTATGTAAACAAGGTATTTCCCTGTTCTGCCTAGTGACAGGACACTGATCCACTGCTCCCTATCATCGGGAGTGGTGATCGCTGTCATGTCAGTGGTAGCCCATCCCCCCCACTGTTAGAATCACTCCCTAGGACACACTTAACCCTTGATCGCCCCCTAGTGTTTAACCCCTTCCTTGCCAGTGTCATTTACACAGTAATCAGTGCATTTTTATAGCACTGATTGCTGTATAAATGACAATGGTCCCAACATAGCATCAAAAGTGTCCGATATGTCCGCCATAATATCGCAGTCCCGATAAAAAAAATCGCAAATCGCCGCCATTACTAATAATTTTTTTTTTTATAAAAATGCCATAAATCTATCCCCTATTTTGTAGACTCTAACTTTTGCGCAAAACAATCAATATACGCTTTTTTTGTTTATAGCGTAAAAAATAAAAACCGCAGAGGTGATCAAATACCACCAAAAGAAAGCTCTATTTGTGGGAAAAAAAGGACGTCAATTTTGTTTGGGTACAACGTTGCACGACCGCGCAATTGTCAATAGATAAATCGAAGTAGTGCCGTATCGCAAAAAGTACTCTGGTCAGGAAGGGGGTAAATTCTTCCGGGGCTGAAGTGGTTAATAATGCCCATATATCCTACTTCTGGGTGTATTTATTTATATATATATATATATATATATATATATATATAATCATATATGATATAAGTAATATAGATTATTACTTTTACTGTTTCACGGTCTGAGGATATTTACCAGATTCAACCTCTAAAGCCCTGTACACACGATCGGATTTCCTATGGTTTTTAAACCAATGGATTTTTCCATCGGGGATCCGATGAAGCTGACTTCCATCAGTCTTGCTTACACACCATCAGTCAAAAAATCGATCGTCCCAAACGCGGTGACGTAAAACACTCCGACGAGCCGAGAAAAATTAAGTTCTATGCTTCTGAGCATGCGTCGACTTGATTCTGAGCATGTGTGGGGTTTTTTTATCCGATGGAGTTCCCCACAGACGATCGGAATTTGCTATCGTTTTTTTTTTTCCATCGGATAAATTTAAAACATGTTCTATTTTTTAACACCGATGGGAAAAAAGACCGATGGGGCCCATACACGATGGGTTTGTCCAATGAAAAAAGTCCATCGGACAGTTTTCATTGGTAAAACTGATCGTGTGTACAGGGCTTTATAGTATATACAGTATCTCTTCTGTCTGTTATTCTCAGAGTGGATTAGAGATTTTGCTCCCTAACCATATAGTTGGTTATTTTAAATTTACCACTCATATATATGTGTGTGTGTGTGTGTATATGTGTATATATATATATATATGTATGTATGTATGTATGTCAGGGCTTGACAAATTTGCTTGGAATCTAGGAGCCAGCTAAAAAAGTTAGGAGCCAGGAACGCGCCCTGTCCCGCCGAGCTCGCGCGCAGAAGCGAACGCATACGTGAGTAGCGCCCGCATATGATAGTGGTGTTCAAACCACACGTGAGGTATCGCCACGATCGGTAGAGCGAGAGCAATAATTCTAGCCCTAGACCTTCTCTGTAACTCAAAACATGCAACCTGTAGAATTTTTTAAACGTCGCCTATGGAGATTTTAAAGGGTAAAAGTTAGTCGCCATTCCACGAGCGGACGCAATTTTTAAGCGTGACATGTTGGGTATTAATTTACTCGGCGTAACATTATCTTTCACAGTATAAAAAAAAAAACTGGGCTAACTTTACTGTTGTCTTATTTTTTTATTAAAAAAAAAAGTGTATTTTTTCCCAAAAAAGTGCGCTTGTAAGACCGCTGCGCAAATACGGTGTGACAAAGTATTGCAACGACCGCCATTTTATTCTCTAGGGTGTTAGAATAAAAAATATATATAATGTTTGGGGGTTCTAATTAGAGGGAAGGAGATGGCAGGGAAAACAGACAGGGAAACGCCATTAGCATTGCTGGTTGCAATACCAACGGCCACCACAAGATGGCGCTAGACCACAGAAGGAAGCATAGGCCTGCAGAAGGCCGCAAAGCCGTGGCCTCAATTACTGGCCGGCGCGGCCCGACGCGATCCCGCGGGGGGGGGGGCACGGAGACACAGGACACCCCAGCTGTGCCCCCAGGCGCCAGGTCGCTAATTCTAGTCGCAATGGCGACCTGGCGCCCGGGGTTTGTCGAGGCCTGATGTATGTATGTATGTATGTGTGTGTATATGTATATATATATATATAATTTTATTTATGTGTGTGTGTGTGTGTGTGTGTGTATAATGTTTGGAGGTTCCAAGTATTTTTATTTTTTTTTAGCAAAATTAAAGTAGATTTTTACATTAAGGAGAGAAGTGTCAGAGTAGGCTTGGGGCTGAAGTGGAAAATTAGCCCTAAAATGTGTATGTAGGAATGTGAGTTAGGAAACTTAGATTGTAAGCTCCATGAGGGCAGGGATTGATGTGACTGTACATTATATATGTAAAGCGCTATGTAAATTGATGGTGCTGTATAAATACCTGAAATAAATAAATTGTGTGTCTTACATGGAGTATGATCTTGCCTGCTCCCCATATAGTATCTGAGTATTGTTTGACATTCAGTTGCCTCTCTTTCTGTGTAGTACATACACTATATTACCAAAAGTATTGGGACATGCACATTAACTTTTTTTTTTTTAAAGGGTACATTTTTATTGTACATGTTCACAGTATAGTACAGTAGTATATGACGGTACATATTCTCATACATTATAATTCGACAATATTTAAGCCATGTACATAATGTCAGGAAAGAAAAAACAAATCTATCCATTTTTATACAACCAATAACAAGAGAGAAAGAAGGGGAAAAAAAAACAAAAGAAGCACGTATAGGAATTCTACTCATTACCTATGTCTCTCCAAGTGTTTATCATATTAAACCTGAGTACCACCAGTCTCCCCCCACTCATCTCCATTTATAACGTATCCATGTACATCTATCATACCCACACTTCTCCCGAAACCTTCTCAATCCAACCTGCCCACACCTTCTCAAACTTTTCAGGGGAACCCCCTAGCCGTATAAGTCAGTTTGTACATTGGTAGGGCATTATTCACTAGTTTCACCCATCCTTGCAGAGATGGAGGTGACGGGTTCTGCCATTGAATGGCCAGGGCCTTCTTAGCATAGCAAAACAGTATACTTAAAAGTGTTTTCTGTGAAGTGGATATGTCCTCCTCCTCCTCCAAGTCTCCTAAGAGACATCTGGCCGGGGAATATATATTTGGGAGTTCTAAGGTATCCTCCAGAAATGTTAGTATTTCCCTCCAGAAGCTCTCTACTCGGGTACACTGCCACACCATATGGAAAAAGTCGCCCTCTGCTGTGTGGCAGGGAGGGCACTCCGATGAATCCCGCCTACCCACTCTATATTGTTTCTTGGGGGTATAGTATAGTCTATGAAGGTAATTAAACTGTGTTAGTTTATCCCTGGCTGAGATCATCGAGGGTACCAGTGTATCCAGGGCCTCCGACCATGACTCCCCTGTAAGGGACGGTATGTCAGCCTGCCATTGTACTGCCACCCTCTCCATTCTGGGGGAGGAAGATATCAACAGCATAAAGTAGTATTTGGAAATCAACGGCGAGTGATCCTTATCAATTATTAATTTTTCCATACTAGAAGGGGAGAGTGCCACCACCCCCCCCCCCCCACCGTATTGGGCTGTTGCTGCATGGCGCAGCTGAAGGTATCTGAAAAAGAATGTGTTGGGGATCCCATATTCCATCCTTAGATCTATGAAAGTTCGAAATACCCCATCCCTGAACAGCTGATGGGCGTATTTAACCCCATACGCTGCCCAGCATGACCCATCCGGTACCTTAACTATCTCAGTAAGTTGGGGATTGTGCCATAGAGGAGTATTAGGGGAGGCCGCAAGGCTAGTGCCATCCACCCTGGCATTACAGACATGGACAATTTTGTACGATAGTTTCAATATGCCCGCCCCTTGTTTCGGGTATGGGCCATTCCTATAGAGGAAATTAATCAGCCCCTCATAAGAGTGTACTTGGGCCGCCTGAGTTGCCACGGATGCGATGTTCAGGTTTGGGAACCCCCACTAGTGCACATGTGTCAACTGGGCTGCCAGGTAGTAACACTGCAGGTTCGGTAAGGCCTTGTTTTGTGCACTGGTCCAAATCATTTGGAGGAGAGGGGATTATGGTGTGGGGTTGTTTTTCAGGGGATTGGGTTTGGCCCCTTAGTTTCAGTGAAGGGAACTCTTAAGGCGTCAGCATGCCAATACATTTTGGACAATTTCATGCTCCCAACTTTGTGGGAACAGTTTGGGGATGGCCCCTTTCTGTTCCAACGTGACTGCGCACCAGTGCACAAACAAGGTCCATAAAGACATGGGTGAGCGAGTTTGGGGTGGAGGAACTTGCCTGGCCTGCACAGAGTCCTGACCTCAACCCGATAAAACACCTTTGGAATGAATTAGAGTGGAGACAGAGAGCCATGCCTTCTCGTCCACATCAGTGCTTGATCTCACAAATGCGCTTCTGGAAGAATGGTCAAACATTCCCATAGACACATTCCTAAACCTTGTGGACAGCCTTCCCAGAAGAGTTGAAGCTGTTATAGCTGCAAAGGGTGGGCCAACTGAATATTGAACCCTACGAACTAAGACTGGGATGCCATTAAAGTTCATGTGCGGGTAAAGGCAGGCGTCCTAATACTTTTGGTAATACAGTGTATGTTGCCATGCTTCTTTGCCTGGCACAGTGTGTGCCTTAAAAAGTATTAAGTAATGTATTGTATCTGCCCCTTGTGCTTCTACCTGGTCTCTGTACTTACAGGCATTGTGCAATGCTCTCCAATGGCCAGGCCTCGGCCACTCCCCATTTCTCCCGAAAATAAGACCGACCCCAAAAATAAGACCGACCTGTGATTTTTCGGGAAGGGCTGCAATATAAGATCTACCCCGAAAATAAGCCCTAGTTTAAAGTGCTGGTAAAACCTAGAATCCACTCTATTACAGTAGTATACTGTGTGTTTATGTAATCTAATTGTGCCACATACCTTGCTGATCTCCCGCTGCTCTCTCCTCCCAGTTGTCAGCGGATGATTCCCCCGCAGTGCTCGGAGTGGGGAAGAGAGCTCTGGTAGGCCATGGAAGTGCCGAACGGCTTTATATAATACTGTAATAGAGTGGATTCTAGTATTTTACAAGCACTTTTACACGATTCCACAGGGGATTCCTGACAGGCAGGGAGGGAGAGGGGGGGAGAAGACGGCACATGATATGATCAGACCTACCCTGAAAATAAGCCCTACTGTCTCTTTTGTTGTCAAAATTAATATAAGACCCAGGCTTATCTTCAGGGACACGCAGTAGGTAATCAGCTGAAGCACATTATGCTCAGGTTGGGCATTCTGATGCACGTAGTGTGTTCCAGACACCGGTGCATGGCACATACTCAGTAGCTCATGCAGGTGCAATATGGTCGGGTTGCTCTGAGGCGTCCTCAAACACAGTCCTGGGCAGGCACTTCCAGGTGGCAATCACATGATGCTGTGTCTATTTAAACACAAATATGCCAAGGATCACATACTGGCGCAGGCTAATCAGATGAAAAACTACTGGTAATTCCAGCAAAGTTGGATGTAAGGTATGTAAAGGGGCAGCATAGAGGTGGCAAAGACTAACGCTTGGTACCATTTTACAAAAGCAAGGAACTAACAGGAGCTCTACAGCAAGCACCTGATGCCATGGAGCAGTCACTTCTGATGGAGCAGCGTGACCAGGGAAGGTTGACGCATCTGCAGGTAATTCAAATATACTTATATCTTTGGTTTTTTTTCAGCCATTCTAGGTATGGCTGCAGCTCTCATTGTCGGTCCTAGAGTGAGGCTTGCAGGTCATCAGATAGAGAGTACCACTGAAACCACCATAGAAGGTCTTGCTCCCCATCAAGGCATTGTGTGTACTTATTTACATCTTCACATGGATGCTCCACTGAAAGACCTTGCTGGGCCTGCCCTGTTGCCTCATTGCAGGGTAAAATTATGCGTGAAGCATACCTTGTAGAAGCTTACAAGACAAGTTTTGCAAGAGACTCTATACCAGTACCCTCAGACAAGCCCCCGGCAGTTGACCCAGCAATATCACAGGCATCTATTATGCCAGCCCAACCAATAAAAGCTTCATCAGACAACTCCTCTGGATCTGAGGATGTAGTCATGGGAGGCTTTGACCTCAACCTCATGAAACCATGTCAGGGCTGTAAGAGAGGCCATTCAGTGGTAAGGAATAGTGATGAGCCGAACACCCCCGGGTTCGGTTCGCACCAGAACCCGCGAACAGACCGAAAGTTCGAACGAACATTAGAACCCTATTAAATACAATGGATGCGAACGTTCGAATTCTAAAGTGCTAATTATAACAACTATTATGCATGTTATTGTCATAAATAGGGTTTGGGAACCCGGGTTCTGCACCAGGGGACATGTATCAATGCAAAAAGAAGTTTTAAAAACGGTCGTTTTTCGGGAGCAGTCATTTTAATGATGCATAAAGTGAAAATAAAAAAGTCAAATATTCCTTTAAATATCGTACCTGGGGGGTGTCTAAAGTATGCCTGTGAAGTGCCACGTGTTTTCCGTGTTTAGAACTGTCCCTGCACAAAATGACACCTCTAAATGAAAAAAAAGCCATTTAAAACTGCTTGCGGCTTTAATGTAATGTCTGGTCCCGGTAATATGGATGAAATTCTTTAAGAAAAATGGCATAGCTACCCCATGACCCCCCCCCCTACCCCAGCCCATTACCAGCCCCTTTGGGTCTTGTATGGATATTAACGGGAACCCCGCACATAAAATAAAAAAGGCCCTATATACTCTGAACAGCCGTATACAGGCGGTGCATACAAGACAGGGACTGTAGGTTTGTTCTTATGTAGAATGTGTTTGTAATTTTGAACAGGTACATTGTTGAAGTGTAGCTCCAGCCCAAAAATCTATTTTTAAACTTTTTGGGAAACATAGGTAAGGGTTATCACCCCTGTAACATTTGTTTTGCTGTCTGTGCCCCTGTTCAGAACATTTCACCTCACTTTCCGTCCCAATGACAACTGTTTTTGAAATGTGGTGTTTTTCTTGAAACAAGGATTGCTGATAAAGCATCAGTACAGATGAGACCCCTTTCTCCCATATTTATTCTTACAGGAGAGAATTTTCCTTTCTAGGGGTAGATTTCCTCTCACTTCCTGTTGTCTTCTTTCGTTTGCAAGTAGGAGTCGTTTGTAAGTTGGATGTTTGAAAGTAGGGACCTGCCGTATATACTCTGCAGAAATAGGCCCCTTAGTTGTTGGTGTTGGCACAACACTGTAAGCACTCAGTTACTCTTGGTTGGTGCTGGAACGCCCTGCTGTCAACTATTATATCAGGAATTTTAATTACATATAATTGTTGAACAGTGGTAGTAAAAATTGGGGCTTTGATGGTGGTGCTGGTGCCACAACACTGTAAGCCCTGACAGTTACTCTTGGTGGGTGCAGCAATGGGCCCTGCTGTGAATTATTAGATCAAGAATTGTAATTACATGCCCCTTTTGAACAGGGGCTGAAAAATTGGGCCTTAGGCACTGGTGGCACAACACTACAACCCCTCACAGATACTGTACTTGGAGCACAGCAATGAGCCCTGTTGCAAAGTATTGCTTCAAAAATTGTAATGACACGCCCCTGTTAAACAGGGGCTGAAAAATTGGGCCTTAGGCACTGGTGCCACAACACTCCAACCCCTCACAGATACTGTACTTGGAGCACACCAATGAGCCCTATGGCAAATTATTGCTAAAAAAATTGTAATTACACGCCCCTGTAAAACAGGGGCTGAAAAATTGGGCCTTAGCCACTGGTGGCGGCACCCATAAACAAAAATGATCTTCCAAGCTATCATCATCAATCGTATCATTGAGGACTCGGAGGAGGAGGATAGCCAGTCAACATAACAGCACAGGCACTCAGCATCAGCATCAGTCTTGAAGGGATGTGACATGTTAAAATCAATTAGTCTGTTATATCAGCATCAGGTGTGTGGTAGCTGGTGGTGATCCAAGACTGGTTCATCTTGATGAAAGTCAGTCGATCAACCGAGTCGGTGGACAGGCGCACCCTGTGATCCGTGACAAATCCTCCAGCAGCACTGAATGTGCGTTCCGAAAGAACGCTGGATGCAGGACAGGCCAGTAGCTCAATTGCATACTGTGCAAGCTCTGGCCAGTGATCCATCCTCAAGACCCAGTAAGCCAGAGGATTTTCGGTGGGGAAGGTGTCCAAGTCTGACCTTGCCCCTAGATATTCCTGCACCATGTTTATCAGACGCTGGCGATGGTTGCTGGAACCGATCATACTTTGGGGCTGCGGACTAAAGAATTGTCTGAACGCATCGGTCAGACGGCCACCTTCCCCACCGCTCCTTCTTTGACTGGCCGAAGCCTCAGCAACTCGTTGTCCAGGACCAGGAGTTTGTAACCTCCCAGTCTCTGGGAACGCGTTGCACAGACCTTTCTGCAAGGCCTCCCGGAGTTGTCTCATCCTCTGCTCCCTCTGCGACGGTAACATAAGGTCCGCAACCTTACCCTTGTACCGTGGATCAAGGAGAGTGGCCAGCCAGTAATGGTCCCTCTCCTTGATCCGAAGAATACGAGGATCCTTCCGCAGACTTTGCAGGATCAGGGAGGCCATGCAGCGTAGGTTTGCTGAGGCATTCCCTCCGGAGTCCTCTGGGTCACTAAGGACGACATGATCCGCAGCCACCTCCTCCCAGCCACGTACAAGTCCACTGGTTTCTTGGGACTGTAAATCATCCCTAAAAGACTGCTGCTGATGATGCTGAGTGCCAGCCTCCACCTCCATGCTGACACAATCCTCCTCCTCCTCCTCCTCCTCCTCCTCCTCCTCCTCCTCTTCCTGTGCGATGGGTGGGACAGAAGGAACACTGTCTGGGTAAAGGGGGCCTTGAGAGGCAAGGAAGTCCTCCTCTTCCTGCCTCTGTTCTGCCTCAAGTGCCCTGTCCATTATTCCACGCAGCGTGTGCTCCAACAGGTGGACAAGAGGTACAGTGTCACTGATGCATGCACTGTCACTGCTCACCATCCTCGTGGCCTCCTCAAATGGTGCCAGGACAGTGCATGCATCCCTGATCATGCCCCACTGGCGTGGAGAAAAAAAACCAAGCTCCCCTGACCCTGTCCTGGTGCCGTAGTCGCACAGGTACTCATTGATGGCCCTCTGCTGCGTGTGCAGCCGCTGCAGCATGGCCAACGTTGAGTTCCACCTGGTGGGCATGTCACATATAAGGCGGTTCTTGGGCAGGTTCAACTCCTTTTGCAGCTCAGCCAGGCGAGCACTGGCATTATAAGATCTGCGGAAATGCACACAGACTTTCCTGGCCTGCCTCAGGACATCCTGTAAGCCCGGGTACCTGCCCAAGAACCGCTGCACCACCAGGTTAAGGACGTGAGCCACACAGGGCACATGGGTCAGTTGTCCCTGTCGGAGGGCGGAGAGGAGGTTGGTGCCATTGTCGCAAACCACCATTCCTGGCTTAAGCTGGCGTGGCGTCAACCACCTCTCGGCCTGGCCCTGCAGAGCAGACAGGACCTCTGCCCCAGTGTGGCTTCTGTCCCCCAAACACACCAGCGCAAGCACGGCATGGCATCTTTTTGCCTGCGTACTTGCGTAGCCCCGTGAACGGCTACGGAGCACCGCTGGTTCATAGGACAAACCACAGGAAGAGGCCATGGAGGAAGAAGAAGAGGAGGGGGTGGAGGAGAGAGGTGTGTCACAACCAGTAGTAGCATTTTGGAGGCGTGGCGGTGGGACAACCTCCAACACTACTGCACCTTGTCCTGCATCCTTCCCAGCTGCCAAAAGAGTGACCCAATGGGCCGTGAAAGAAAGGTAACGTCCCTGTCCATGCCTGCTGGACCATGAGTCAGCGGTAATATGCACCTTACCGCTGACCGCCCTGTCCAGCGAGGCCAAGACATTGCCTTCCACATGCCGGTAGAGAGCCGGAATAGCCTTCCGTGAGAAAAAGTGGCGTTTGGGAACCTGCCACTGAGGAACCGCACATTGCACAAACTCACGGAAGGGGGCCGAGTCTACCAACTGAAAAGGCAGCAGTTGAAGCGCTAGCAATTTAGCCAAGCTAGCATTCAACCGCTGGGCATGTGGATGGCTGGGAGTGAACTTCTTTCGACGGTCCAGCAGCTGGGGCAGGGAAATTTGCCTGCTAGAATCGGACGTCGGTGTACTGCTAGCAGAGTGGCCGCAAGTACTTGGCTGTGACACACCTAATTCTACACCTTCATTCCTCTCAGTGCATGTTTCAGAGAGGACTGAAGTTATAGTGGGGTTGGAGATCCCAGCTGATGCGGTGCAAGGAGAGGTCCGCTTTGTTCTTTGGTGTGGGTCTTTGAGGTAGGCTTGCCAACGAGCTGCATGGCAGGTCAACATATGTCTGGTCAGGCATGTGGTACCCAAGCGGCTGATGTTTTGGCCACGCGATATACGCTTGAGACATATGTTGCAAACAGCAGCTGTGCGATCTGATGCACTAGCCTCAAAAAAGGCCCACACCAAAGAACTTTTTGAATGACGGGCAGAGGCAGCGCCCTGCACAGGCGGAGCTCTGCGGTGTGATTCCGTCGGTGTACTGCCCTTACGCTGGCCACCAAAGGGCATCCTGCCTCGTTGGAGATGTGCCTCCTCCTCATCCTCCTCCTCCTCCTCTCTCCTATTAGGCACCCACGTGGAGTCAGTGACCTCATCATCACCTCCCTCCTCATCACTGGAGCCAATCTGGCAGTATGCTGCAGCTGCTGGAACATGACTGCCAGATTGGTGTCCTTCTTGAGCATCCCCTCTGTCTGCTCTCACGCTACTGCCTTCCTCTAGCTGGGTTTCATCATCAGACCCTTCGAAACGCTGGGCATCCTCCTGGAGCATGTACCCAACACTGTGCTGAAACAGTTCGGGGGACTCCTCAGGAGGAGGACATGGTGGGTCTAGGGAAGGAGTGACTGATGATGAGTCTGACATTGATACCAGGGAAGAGGACGCTTTGGCAGCTGCTTTTCCAGTACCCTGAGCCTGGGTGAGAGAGGATGAGGAGGAGGAGGAGGGCTTGGTCATCCACTCTACCAAGTCTTCGGCATGATGTGGCTCAACATGTCCAGCTGCCGAAAAGAAGGACAAGCGTGTCCCATGGCCATGTGCTGATGACAATGCACCGCGTCCACGACCAGCACTGTTGCCCCCAGACACAGAGCCTGCTTGCCCTCTTTTATTGCCTCCTGACTGTCTGCCTCTCCTTGTTTGCCTTCCAGACATTCTAATAGATGGCCTGCAGGGAGATGGGAAAAAAGCAATAAGGGCTACCTTCAGGTGTCCTTCTCTGTCCCTTGAAACAAGGACTTTGACAGTGAAAGAAACTGACACACTCTCCCTACCTACAGTTTTCTGTCCCTAGAAAAAATGTTTTTTTTAAGCACAATTTAGCACAAGGAGAATTCACTCACTGTCCTTCCAGGTCCCTGGAAACAAGGACTTTGACAGTGAAAGAAACTGACACACTCTCCCTACCTACAGTTTTCTGTCCCTAGAAAAAATGTTTTTTTTAAGCACAATTTAGCACAAGGAGAATTCACTCACTGTCCTTCCAGGTCCCTGGAAACAAGGACTTTGACAGTGAAAGAAACTGACACACTCTCCCTACCTACAGTTTTCTGTCCCTAGAAAAAATGTTTTTTTTAAGCACAATTTAGCACAAGGAGAATTCACTCACTGTCCTTCCAGGTCCCTGGAAACAAGGACTTTGGCAGTGAAAGAAACTGACACACTCTCCCTACCTACAGTTTTCTGTCCCTAGAAAAAATGTTTTTTTTAAGCACAATTTAGCACAAGGAGAATTCACTCACTGTCCTTCCAGGTCCCTGGAAACAAGGACTTTGACAGTGAAAGAAACTGACACACTCTCCCTACCTACAGTTTTCTGTCCCTAGAAAAAATGTTTTTTTTAAGCACAATTTAGCACAAGGAGAATTCACTCACTGTCCTTCCAGGTCCCTGGAAACAAGGACTTTGACAGTGAAAGAAACTGACACACTCTCCCTACCTACAGTTTTCTGTCCCTAGAAAAAATGTTTTTTTTAAGCACAATTTAGCACAAGGAGAATTCACTCACTGTCCTTCCAGGTCCCTGGAAACAAGGACTTTGACAGTGAAAGAAACTGACACACTCTCCCTACCTACAGTTTTCTGTCCCTAGAAAAAATGTTTTTTTTAAGCACAATATAGCACAAGCACAAAACACACTGACACTCTCCCTACCTATCCTTCTCTTTCCCTAAACTAAAGGAATCCAGGTTAAGCAAGAAAGAAATAAAAGTCACTGTCCCTGCCTATGCTGCTCTATCCCTGCTCCGGAACACACTACACTAGGCCGCCGTGCTGGCGGCCTTTTATAGTGTGGGGCGTGTACTAAACACCCTCAGCAATAATTGGCCACAGGCATCCTGCCTGTGGCCAATCATTGCTCTCCTCGCTGCCGGCGCTGTGATTGGCCAAGCATGCGGGGTCACAGTGCATGCTTGGCCAATCACAGCGCCTGGATGACACTGCGATGGCGTAGTGCATTGTGGGCCGTTCGCGTCACTCGAATTTGGCGCGAACGGCCCAAATCGTTCGATCTTCGTCGAACGATCGAACAGCCGATGTTCGAGTCGAACGTATGTTCGACTCGAACACGAAGCTCATCCCTAGTAAGGAACAGTGGAATCAGGGCCAGCGCTCCTGCTAGGTGAACTAGGAAGCCACCTAGGGCACACTGCTGCCTAGGGGGCGCAGCCACGGCCGCTGACTTCCCCACTAGCCTGGCCTGGGAACACGAGGGGGCCCTACACAGGGCTGGGGTGCGGACTGACTCTCCAGAGAGAGCAGCAGCTGTGGAGGTCATCCGTCGCGGCTGCTGCAGAGGAGGCCAGCAGTAGCTCAGCCTGTGAGGAGAGCGACAGCGGAGGAGGCGGGCACAAGGACAGCTGGGGAGGCGGAGGAAACGGACACAATGAGAGCTGGAGGAGGAGAGTACAAGGAGAGCTGAGGAGGCGGGCACGAGGAAAGCTGGGCAGGTGGGTACGAGGAGAGCTGAGGATCTGGAGGAGGTGGGCATGAGAGCTGGGAAGCCGGGGGAGGCGGGTACAAGGAGAGCTGGGGACCCAGAGGAGGCCGGTATGAGGAGAGTTGGGGGAGGCGGGTACGAGGAGAGCTGGGGAACTGGAGGAGGTGGGCACAAGGAGAGCTGGGGAACCAAAAGAGGTGGGTACGAGGGGAGCCGGAGGAGGCAGGTACGAGGGGAGCTGAGGAGGCGAGGACGAGGGGAGCTGGAGAGCTAGAGTAGAGGTGGCGGGGACGAGGAGAGCTGGGGAGGCGGGTACAAAGAGAGCTGGGGAGCCGGAGGAGGCAGGCAAGAGGACAGCTGGGCAGGTGGGCATCATGTCTCCGGACGTAGAAGTAATTCTGTTGCCCCGGTGACTGCGCTCTGACCCTGTTGTAGTCACTCGGGCCCTGGGCAAGACTAACGCCACCCCCCACCGGGCCGTTAGTGGTGCTTGTCTTACCTAGGGTGCGAAATAGTCAAGCACCGACCCTGAGTGGAATTTTTCGTTTGTTAACGCTCTCCTCAGACTACACTGGTGAGGCAGCAATAGATGTCAGCAGGAATTCTGCCAGGTCCATGCTACATACAGTTATTGCAAAGAAGGCACAGTGGGCTTCACCCAAGGGTGGCCGATCCTTCGTTTAAGGAAGGATGGTGCAGAATAGCATATGAAGACCAGTCACTATTCGATGGCAAACTTGATAAAGCCTTATCTAAAGCAACCGGTGGGAATTCAGGGCACATGCCTGAGGACTGGCAACTTTACAGAGGAGGTTTCATACATGCCAGATGCCCCCAGAACGCTCAAGAAAAGGCCAAAGCTTACAGACCAGGGAGATAATTCAGAAGAATGTGGCATGGATCACAATTGTCCTTCATCAAGGGAATTAAGAAGGCATAGTAAATGGAAGTCATTTTGAGGGTAAATCCAGCCCTGTTATACTTTCAGCAGGTCTGGGCTGAAAAGTTTACAGACGCTTGGCTCCTCCAGCCAAAGTCGGGGACACAGCTGATCCTTTTAGCAAACCCCAAAGGAATCCTTCATTTATACAATCCTTCCAGAATAACAAGACAAATTCTTTGCAAAATTAGGATTTATTATTAAGATTTTTTCCACAAAATTGTATGTGTAAAATGAAGTATGGCGATACCACGTGTGTGAGACTTTTTCACAACCTAGCCACATAGAGAGTCAAAAAAAGGCCAAGGAAAAATCCCAGGAAAATTCCAAGCTCTACTTACCGACCAGCCTGCGAACAACCAAATTAACCTGTCTAACAGTATGTGTTAAAAACAGGTGTTTAGTCTGCACACATTTGCAATTACATACGTAAGCTACAGGCCCCTGCAAGGCACCCTGTTACCTGGAGTCCTCTTACTTTTAAGAGGCTCCACAGTGTAAGCACATGCATTTTTATGGGCAGATGGGCTGGAGGGAGCCCACCCCTCCTTTAAAAGGTACAGGGGCACACTGAACACCCAGCACATAGCACTATGGCTGAAAAAGGTGTGCCTGACCAATATATCAACAGTACAAAAAGTTAGCCACTGCCCCCACTTATTACCACCCCTCCAATGCTCTTTGCTGCAAAGGCGGGGGCAGTGGCTAACTTTTTTGTACTGGCCACATAGAGAGGCTCAACATGCAGGGAGCACTGTCCGGTGTTCTAGGGACATAAATTACACATCTAATTTCTTGACTACCTATTACAGTTTTGAAGGTCCTAGAGCACCAGGACAATAGAGATACTCACAAAATGACCCCATTTTGAAAAGCAAACACCCCAATGTATATTCTATGAGGCATAATGAGTCTTTTGAACGTGTCATTTTTTTTCCACATGTTTTTGGAAAATGTGAAAAGAAAATGAAAACATATTTTTACGGCACGGACGGTCGTCTCGTCCGGCTCTCCGTTGTCCTTCTGCCGGCCCCTCCACTAACTTATCGTAGCTCTTTTGCTAGTGGAGGGGCCGGTCTTCCCGTCGCCGTCTTCTTCTCTCTTCTCCTCCTCGATGTTGACACGTCGCTTCCTCCCGCTGTAATACTGGCTGTTCGCTCCGCATTAATATAGGCTTCTCATGACGTCACAGTCACATGCTCCGGGGCCACCGGAGCATGTGACTGTGACATCATGAGAAGCCTATATTAATGCGGAGCGGAGCGAACAGCCAGTATTACAGCGGGAGGAAGCGACGCGTCAACATCGAGGAGGAGAAGAGAGAAGACGACGGCGGCGGGAAGACCGGCCCCTCCACTAGCAAAAGAGCTACGAGAAGTTAGTGGAGGGGCCGGCAGAAGGACAACGGAGAGCCGGACGAGACGACGGGAAGACCGGGCCTCCGCTAGCAAAAGAGCTAAAAGAAGTAAGCGGAGGCCCGGCGGAAGAAAGAACCGGAGAGCGGGAGAAGAACCGGAGATCAGGAGAAGAAGGCGACGGAGAAGACCGGGCCCCGCTAGCAAAAGAGCTGGAAGAAGATAGCGGAGGCCCGGCAGAAGAAAGAACCGGAGAGCGCGGAGACCCCCCGAAGTCAGAAGAAGACCCCGGAGCTGTGCAATAAATTAATTTAAAAAGCTGTGTTGTGTTTTTTCTTAAATTTTATTTCCACCAGGTGAATGGGTAGGGGTACGATGTACCCCATACTCATTCACATAGGGTGGGGGGCCGGGATCTGGGGGCCCCCTTATCAAGGGGGGGCTCCCAGATTCCGATAAGCCCTCCGCCCGCAGACCCCGACAACCAACGGCCAGGGTTGTCGGGAAGAGGCCCTGTCCTCATCAACATGGGGGCAGGGTGCTCTGGGGTGGGGGGGCCGCAGGTCGCCCCCCTGCCCCAGAGCACCAAACCCCCCATGTTGAGGGCATGCGGCCTGGTACGGTTCAGGAGGGAGGGGGGCTGCTCTCTCGTCCCCCCCTCTTCCCCTGCGGCCTGCCAGGTTGCATGCTCAGATAAGGGTCTGGGTTGGATTTTGGGGGGACCCCCACGCCGTTTTTTCGGTGTAGGGGGTTCCCCTTCAAATCCAGACCCAAGGGCCTGGTATGCTCTTGGAGGGGGAACCCATGCTGTTTTTTTTTTTAATTTGGTGTGGAGTTCCCCCTCAAGAGCAGCAGAGCACAAGTCGCATGCCAAAGTCGGATCATGCAAGACTACGGTCCGACTTTGATCCGACTTCAATGATAGTCAATGGGCTGAAGACGGATCAAAGTCGGACCAAAGTAGTACAGGGAGCATTCTCAAAGTCGGACCGACATGTGTCGGACCAGTTAAGACGGCTCCCATAGGGAAACATTGATTTTCACACGTCATGCGACATGAGCTCCCAATGTCGGAGCGTTTGTCGGACCAGTGTGAACCAGGCCTTAGGCAGTGGATCTCAACCCTGTCCTCAAGTACCCCCAACAGGCCACATTTGCAGGTTTTCCTTTATCTTGCACAGGTGCTTTAAATCGGAGTCAATGGCTTGGTATTTTGGACAGCTATTTTATCTAAGAGAAATTCACAAAACCTGGCCTGTTGGGGGTACTTGAGGACAGGGTTGAGAACCACTGCTGTAGGGCACTGATAAACACTCACTGATGAGTAGACATGTGCACAACATAAAAATTTGTTTAGTTTAGTTTCGTTTCTGTACGTTTCCGTTGATTCGTAACATTTCGTAAGACGTAGGTTATCGTATTCGGACTCTTTCGTATTTCCGTAAGGGTTATTTTTCTGTTGATTCGTTTTCCCGTTAGTCTAATTTTCGTTGATTCGAAATTCGTATTTACATTATATTTTATATTCGGCCGCATTCGTATTTTCGTAAGAACTATACATTCGTTGATTTGCAATGATTCGTATTTTCGCGTCTAATTTCCGTTGATTGGACAATCGTACTTTTGTAGATTTAATTACATTCGTACTTTTCGTTAGAATACATTTTCTGTTTATTCAAAACACTACTCGTCGTAATTTTGTAATTCATACTTTCGTGAGATTGACTGGCTCATTTATTCGTACTTTCGTAACATTGTTTTCGTAGATTAGTAATCGGGGCATAATTCATAATTTTACATAATGTGTCAGAATAGGAGAAAACAAAAATATGTCAGATATTACAAAATACAAATATAGAAATTAGAATCTAGACAGAGTATGCTTAAGAAAAAAAAAAATTCTTTCTCACAAGTCACAACTCTACTCACAAATCCAACAGAACAGTGCAACCTACCCAACCACACCCTATCTGGACTCTGGATGGAGTGCACTTGCAGTCAAACACAGAAAAACACACAAGGGAATAAGAAACAAGCTCATTGGGGGAAGAGGCAACCTCTTCAGGGGAAGGGACCAGCTTATTGGCCATTGGCCAACGTCCAGAACTAACAAAATAGAATTTAAGTTTTTTAGAATTTACGTTGTTTTGATTTCCGTTTTGCGAAGATTCGTAAAAAAAATTTTCGTCTATTTTGATTTTCGTTAATATGGATCTTTGTTCATTATTTTCATTGTTTTGTTTTACGTTTTCCGAATATTCGTAATTTAGCGTTTTCGTTCATTTTGATTTGTTATTTTTTGATCTTTGTTCAGTATTTTCGTTGTTTTTATGTTTTCATTTTTTACTTTTTCGTATTTTGGCTGTTTCAAATTTACTAAATTCGTATTTTCGTTGTTTTCCATATTCGTTCTTTTCGATAATTCGTTGTTCGTTTGTAATTTTATCAAACCGTTCGTTTATTCGTATGTTTACGAATCAACGAATATAATGA
This sequence comes from Rana muscosa, assembly GCA_029206835.1. Lineage (NCBI taxonomy): Eukaryota > Metazoa > Chordata > Amphibia > Anura > Ranidae > Rana > Rana muscosa. The sequence continues at coordinate 34,111,487 of JARGYO010000094.1, forward strand.
ATTTTGACGAATAACGAATTCGTAACTAAACGAATTGCACATGTCTACCGATGAGCACTGTATTGGCACAGATTTCTCTGATGAGCATTGTGATGGCACTGTTGGGCACACCAAATGCAGCCATCTCACGCTGCTGCACTGTCTCCCTCCTCACATGCTGTATCAGTGTGAGGAGAGGAGAGAGCTGAACTGGACATGACACCGGTTTGTTGACAAAGTGATTGCTCCGTAAAAGGTAAAGGGCTTGGCCCTTTACCACAGATCCGTGATGCGCTGGGTCCCGCGGACCCAGTAATCACGGACATTTCTGGGGGTGCCCGTGAAGCGGGTGCATGGTAGGGTGCATGGTAGGACATCAATAGACATCCTCCCGCGGACCCAGCAATCACAGACATTTCTGGGGGTGCCCGTGAAGCGGGTGCATGGTAGGGTGCATGGTAGGACATCAATAGACATCCTCCCAGAACTAGCCGGCTGCAATGTAGCCGTCATTTAGCTATAGCGCAGTTGACAAGTGGTTAAAGAAGGCAACACAATAGCGCTCTCCGTTTGCACACAATAGTATAAACACATGAAAACACACTCACATTCGTTGGCAGTGTCCTTAGTACATATAGAAATGTGCTAAAATACACAGAGATCATACACCATACACAGAGATAGCTGCAGGTGACATCATCTGCAAAAGGTTCCTCCTGGGGGGAGGATGTCCCCCGCAGCTATCACTGCGTAGATTAGGGCTTTTCCATATGCACAGAGGACAGTGCCAATGAATGTGAGTGTTTTCACGTGTTTATACTATTTAATTTTTGCAAACGGAGAGCACTATTGTAATTACATATACACTTGATGGAGCCCCGCACTTGAAGCAGTGTTCCCAGAGGCATCACAGTCGTTGGATTCATCCCTAAAGCCTCATACACATGATCTGACTTTCTACGGAAAAAGCGTAGGACTTTTGTCCGAAGGGCGTTGGCCATTAACTTGTATGGCATACAAACACAAAACGACGTGGTTTTTCAGCTCTTTAGCGCCACCCTTTGGGCAACTTCTGCTAATGATGTGTTATGGTGAGCATGCGTGTTTGTACTTTGGAGTTTTGTCCGACGGACTTGTGTACACACGATCGGATAATCCGACAACACACATTTGTTGGCAGACAATTTTAAAGCATGCTATCCCACATTTGTCTGCGGAAAATCAGACAATTGTCCGATGGAGCATACAAACGGTCGGATTTTCCAACAACAGCCCGTCATCACACAATTCCCATCGAATATTTTTATCGTGTGTACGAGGCTTAAGGGGGAATGCTTGTCATAACTTTCCAGTTAACTCAGGGGTCATGGTGTTAAGGTGAGCAGCTAATTTGCTCCTTGGTGGTGGGAACCAGCATGTTTGCCACATTGATGCTACATTTGTCACGCTCTATTCCACTGCATATGTGCACTTATTGATATTTCATCAGTGTTTTGGAACTATTTTCGATTTGAGCTCATTGACTTTCTTAATATTGGTTTGCGCTGCTCAAAGTATCATACACCTGGTAGAGTCAAACAGATCTGATTTCATACTCTTTGGAAGTAACTTGTGGAAACTCTTGGGTGTGTAAGTTCTCTGGTGCATAAAGGGGACGTATACCAGGATAAAATGATGTTGCAAGAGCTTTAAGCTGTCGTTTAGTCTCTAGGGGTTCTGCTGACTATAACCTGAACTGTGACTTGTCACTGAAAGTCACCTTGTTAATGGTAGATGATGTTTTTGCTGTGTAGACACATCTGGGTGGTGCATTTGAAAAGCGGCAGGCCAACAGTGTTGCTAGTAAGAGGTGGAAAGGACAGCGCTGTATTCCTGTTTGTGTTGAAACATGGGACTTGTGGCATGGCACTGCACAGGTTAAAGTGTTTGTTAACCCAAAAAAAAAAAAATATATAGATCCCGATCCTTTAAAGCAGATTACACAGCACAGTGCTTGTGCTGTGTAATCCGCCCCCCTCCAAACTGTAAAAAAAACCTCCCTGAACCTGCCACTTCCTATATCCCTTCTCTATACTGACCACGAAAATCAGGGCTGCTCAGCCCTGACCACCGTGGTCAGAGTATGTCCCTGCATCATACGCTGCTGTCCCCTCTGCTCTCCTTTCTCCCCCTACTTCCTGCCTGTCATCTACCTCTCTCTGTCTGTCTACCCTGCTATTCTTGGGAAAAAAAAAAAAACTTTCACTGCCAGCCCCTCTATTAGAGGCTGGCATAGCACACTATGCAAGTAGTTTTAAAAAAGGAGCATTCTAATAACCAAATTTGAGCTGTTTTCAGGCCGGTCACGTGACTCTTGGGCCACTTTACAGCTACGAGACAGAGCTTCTGCGGAGGAGACGAGAGGCCACATGATCTCCCCGCCTGATGTCAGAGGGAGATCGCTGCTCCTCCGGCAGAAGACAGCCATCGGAGCCGTAAAGCGACCGCGAGTCATGTGACCTGTCTGAAGGCAGCTCAAATTTGGTATTTAGAACGCTCGTTCTTTAAAACTACTTACATAGTTTGCTATGCCAGCATCTAATAGAGGGGCTGTCACAGTCTTGTATAAATGGGTTAAAAAAATCCTTTAATGAATAACTTCTGTCTATAGTGTGAGAATTGAGACTTCCAGTAAAAAAAACTAGATATTCCACAATCCCTTGGTCCCTCAGTCTAATGCTGATGCAGGTGAGCGCTAAATAGTAATCAGATCTGACACAGACACATACAGGCAGAGCAGTCAAAGACACACAGGAGTTCACTATGCAGCCAGAAGGTGTTTTTTTTTATTACGATCGAGCTCTCACATTTGTGGGGTACAACAACAATTACCAGTGTCACTTCTGTCTGCATACAGTTGCAACATCCAAATAAAGGGGTTGTTTTCCCATGTGAGACAACCTTTGAAAAAATAGGCGCAGCTTCAATTTTATCAGTTTCTTCAATGACATGTATCCAAGTCTCTTTTCCTTCAAGCTGGACTGAAGCTGTTGTAATTAACTGCACACAATATGGATTGTCATATCCTGGATCCTGGGTCCAGACTCCCTCTGACGCAGTTATCACCATCCATTCCCCCGGCTTTAATTTGTGGCTCCCTTCAGTTGCTGGAATGCAAAAGAAAACATGCAAATTTGTTTTTAGTAATTGATTTTGGAGGGTGGCCACATAATCCGTGAGATCTGAACGCAAGGCCTTTGGGAAAAATGGTAAAGCTCTAAATCCCCCTGCACCCCAAACCTCATCTCTCCATAACTCCACATGCCTCTGCTCATCTTTGCATTCCAGCCCCCCACCCCGCACACCCCCTCTTTGGCCATGTTTGCCCTCCAAACTTTAATCCCTTCTGGTTAGCTCTGGACCCCCCCCCCCCCATCCATCTGCTCACCTTGCAGTACAGGCTGATGGTAGGCTCAGTGACTGTGGCAGGCAGGGCTTATTGTACATCCCAAATGTCTGAAGCATTTAGCAAAGGCAATGGTGGACCAGGGCTCAGCGAGTTTCACATACCTATGAATGCTCTAAGGTATGTGAATGCCGCCACGATTTACATAACAATCAAGTGTACATTGCACACAGAGCAGGGCTGGGCAGCATTAGTGACTCGCTCACACCACTGGGCTGGGCCTATCTTAACCGATTGCTGCCCGGCGCACGCAGATATACGTCTGCAGAATGGCACGGGCAGGCAGAAGGACGTGTATATATACGTCAACTTTAAGAAGCGGTTGTTGTGGACGCGCGCCGCCGGCGATCTCCGTGAGCCCGACCGGGGATCCCGCGGACTCAATCGCTGCGGGCATACCCCCGATCGTCTCACGGAGAGATAGAACGGGGAGATGTTAGTGTAAACACAATATCTCCCCGTTCTGCCTAGTGACACTGTCACTGATCGTGTTCCCTGTCATCGGGAACAACGTTCAGTGATGTGTCACAGCAAGTCACGTACCCTGACAGTAAGAATCACTCCCTTGGTTACACTTAACCCCTACAGCGCCACCTAGTGGTTAACCCCTTCACTGCCAGTGTCATTTTCAAAGTAATCGGTGCATTTTTATAGCACTGATCGCTGTAAAAATGACAATGGTCCCAAAAATGTGTCAAAAGTATCCGATGTGTCCGCCATAATGTCGCAGTCGCGATAAAAATCGCTGATCGCCGCCATTACTAGTAGAAAAACTTTTTTTTAATAAAAATGCCATAAAACTATCCCCTATTTTGTAGACGCTATAACTTTTGCACAAACCAATCAATAAACGCTTATTGCAATTTTTTTACCAAAAATATGTAGAGGAATACGTATCGACATAAACTGAGGAAAAAAAATGTTTATATATTTTTTGGGGATATTTTTTATAGCAAAAAGTAAAAAATACTGCATTTTTTTAAAAAGATTGTCGCTTTATTTTTGTTTATAGCGCAAAAAATAAAAACCGCAGAGGTGACCAAATACCACCAAAAGAAAGCTCTATTTGTGGGAAAAAAAGGACGTAAATTTTGTTTGGGAGCGGCGTCGCACGACCGCGCAATTGTTAGTTGAAGCGACGCAGTGCCGAATCGCAAAAAGTGGCCCTGTCATTTAGCAACAAAATGGTCCGGGGCTTAAGTGGTTAAGGAAGGGGCCTTGAGGTGCAGCTCTAATAGCCCCTATGTTAATCCGGCCCTGTGTATAATGCCTACTTCTGCTGTAAAGTGACAGCCTCTGTCCCTCTCAATAACCCCATATCTTCACATTCTTTGCTGTAGCTGTTGCCACCAACTATGCTTCAGGCTGCCACAAAAATACGTCAACACAAACTAATATTCATAAGGTCCTGGTTTGGAAGTGTTGGTTCACCTTCACAAAATTTTTTTAAAGATGAATGCTATACACCCGTCTTCACCCCCTTGTCCCCAAATTTGGTTTTTGTTTTGGGGGGATTTTTATGTTTGTACCACTTTAATACCGGGCACTTTCACCCCCTTCCTGCCCAGGCCAATTTTCAGCTTTCAGCGCTGATGCACTTTGAATGACAATTGCGCGGTCATGTAACACTGTACCCAAACTAAATTTTTTGAGACATATGGAGCTTTCTTATGGTGGTATTTAATCACCACTGGGTTGTTTATATTTTGCTATAGGAAAAAAGAACAAAAAAGTTTTAGTTTCTGTTACAAAATTTTGAAAATAAGTAATTATTTTTTCTTCACTGACAAGGTTCCACTGATGGGCTCTGGGGAGGCTGTGCTGGTGTGCTCTGGGGAGGCTGCACTGGTGGGCGCGGCACTGATGATCAGTGCAAAAATAATTGGTAAAAAAAAAAAAAAGATCTGTCAAATAGGAGTTTTACTTTTAAATAGTGCTGCCCTCTCACCAACCGATTGGTGTGTGGGATACAGCCTAAATAAATTGAACATAAAGAAAAATACCCTGGGATAGTCCCCTAAGGGAAAGATAGGTTGATCCTTCCCCATCTGGCTTTTACCAGCAGATATACATAAAGAAAAGTACATTGGGAGGGGATAGTTTAGAATGCAAAATAGTAATTTTATTAAAAACAAAAAATGTATATATTATAAAATATCTAAAAGCAGAGCTCCACCCGCAAATTATTATTATTTTTTTTTAAAGTCAGCAGCTACTAACATTGTAGCTGCTGACTTTTAATCAGGACACTTACCTGTCCTACTCTCCCACGCTGATGGCCCCCCCCGATGCCGATCCCTCGATCGGTGCAGGTCCCGCGCCGCCATCCACACTAAGGGAAACAGGCAGTGAAGCCTTACGGCTTCACTGCCCGTTTCCTACTGCACATGTGCGAGTCTCGCGCCGACTTGTGAATGGGCGACTGCTCTCTGGGATTACACACAGTTCCCAGAAAGCAGCGCGCCCCATTCACTAGAAGAGGATGGGCAAGAAAACAGACCGCGGTTACGGAAGAGGCAGATTACGGACTTCCGCATAGCAACGGGTATTTCGGGTGAGTATAAAGAAAAAAAAATTCAATTTGTTTTAAAAAGTAAATTTCTGGGTGGAACTCCACTTTAATATACCCCTCCCCCTCAATATCATACCACAACCTTCACCGTACTAATAACACAGACAACATTGTCTAGACAATTAACCGTCAGCAACCTGATTATCAGTGTACATGTGCCACGTCGGTCTTGCTGGTTATCGGCTCTCCTTTCCTCACAGCGACAGCGTGTTGGGAAAGAAATGCCGATAACTGCCAAATTTGTTTACATGTGATCAGCTGTAATTGGACACAGCAGATCACATGGTAAAGGGCCACTAGGATTGGCCCCTTACCATGATCTGTGATCAGCTGTGTCCGAAAAAGTACCAGTTACTTACCGGTAATGGTCTTTCTGGTAAGTCTTCCAGGACGGCACAATGAGAGATGACTAGTCCACCTGACAGGAAACACAATCAATCAAAGAGGTTAAAAACCCCACCCCTCCCTGTGCTCCTCAGTTTGTGAAAAAGTACTCCACACTAGTGCACGAGAGTGAAAAACAACATACCACAACAACTCTATATATATATATATATATATATATATATATATATATATTAATATACTTAACCAGAGCGGTGGGAAGTAGGCCTGCCGTCCTGGAAGACTTACCAGAAAGACCATTACCGGTAAGTAACTGGTACTTTTCTCAAGACGTCTTCCAGGACGGCACAATGAGAGAGAAGCAAGTAATTTGCAGGCCTACCTTAGGGTGGGACGACCGCTTGCAGGACCTTCCTACCAAATGAGAGGTCCTGAGGCGACAGCAACTCCACTCTGTAATGCTTCAAAAAAGTGTTCTGGCTTGACCATGTCGCAGCTTGGCAGATTTGTTCGACCGAAGCTCCGGCCCTTTCTGCCCAGGAGGTCGCCAGAGACCGAGTGGAATGTGCTTTAACCTTCGGGGCTGTCTTAGCAGCCTGGTCATAAGCTAGGGAGATTGCTTGTTTTATCCACCTAGCTATGGTTACTCTAGAAGCCTGTTGGCCCTTTTTCTGACCAGAAAAATTAATAAATAAGTGGCTGGATTTTCTGAAAATGCTAACTCTATCCAAATAAGAAAGCAGACATCGTCTGACATCCAAACAATGAAAGGAAGCCTCCCTTTCATTCTGGGGATTGGAACAAAAAGAAGGGAGTATTATTTCCTACGTTCTATGAAATTTTGATACTACCTTGGGAAGGTACAGGGGGTCCTGCCTGAGAACAACCCTGTCCTCAAATAAACGAAAAAACGGCTCTTTAATTGACAGAGCCTGCATATCACCTACTCTTTTGGCTGTCGTTATCGCCAGCAGAAAGGTAAACTTAACTGTGAGAAGTTTAATAGAAATACTGTCTAAAGGCTCGAACGGAGCCTTAGTTAACTGTTCTAGAACCAAGGAGAGATCCCAGGGTGGAACCCTAGAGATCTGTACTGGAGACATTCTGTCCCTAGCTGACAAGAATCTTTTAATCAACGGGTCCTGGGACAATCTTCTGTCCAGGAAGTAAGATAAGGCTGCTACCTGAACTCTTAGTGTCTTGGTAGCCAGCCCCAGATCAACTCCATCCTGGAGAAATTCCAGAATGACCGAAGTTTCCTGTTGGGAAACCTCTCTCTCTGAACACCAGCGAGAGAAGACCCCCCACACCTTAGCATAAATCCGCCTGGTGACCTCCTTTCTACTAGAGAGGAGAGTGGTGATCACTCTCTCTGAACAGCCCTTCTCCCGCAGGTTCTGCCTTTCAAGCACCAGGCCGTCAGTTTGAAGAAGCTGGGCTCTGGGTGGAAGACCGGACCCTGAAGAAGAAGGTCTGACCGAACTGGTAGATGGAGAGGGGGAGCTACCGACCAGTTCTCCAGAGTGGGAAACCAGGCTCTCTTGGGCCACCAGGGGGTGACCAAAATGAGACAGCATTCTGAGAGGTCCAGCTTCTGCAGGATCCTCGGAATCAGACTCAGAGGAGGAAAGGCATAGGCCAGATGAAAACTCCACACCTGGGCCAGCGCATCCACTCCCTCTGAGCCCCATTCCCGGGTCAGGGAAAAGAACCTCTTTAGCTTTTTGTTTTCCCTGCTGGCGAAGAGGTCTATCTCCGGATTGCCGAACCGTTGGCACACCAGATCGAACACCTCTGTGTTCAACTCCCATTCTCCCTGGAGAATCGGGTGGCGACTTAAAAAGCCCGCCTCTACGTTGTGAACCCCTTTTATGTGAACCGCTGTGATAGAGGGAATCCGGAGCTCTGCCCAGCTCAGGATCTCCAGAGACAAAGCCAGAAGGGTACGCGACCTGGTGCCTCCCTGATGGTTCAGGAATGCCACTGTGGTGGCATTGTCGGATAGAATCTGGACCTCTCGGTCCCTGACTCTCTCCTCGAAGGCCTTTAGAGCCTCCCGGACCGCCAACAATTCCCGGAGGTTTGAGGAGGCGCCCCTCTGACCTCGGTTCCAGGAACCCTGAGCTCTGAGCTCGTCTAAGTGAGCCCCCCAACCCCAGGCGCTTGCGTCTGTGGTTATCCTGAGAGGGTTGGACTGACTCCACAGACGACCCACCAGTAAATTCTGAGGAAGGAGCCACCACCTCAGAGATTCCTTTGCCACAACTGGGATGGGGACCCTGTAGTCTAGAGATTCCCTTGATCCGTCCCAAGAGGATAGAAGGAATTCTTGGAGAGGTCTGGAGTGGAGCTGAGCCCACGGCACCGCTGGGATGCAAGAGGTCATTAGACCCAGCACCCGCATGATGCTTCTGAAAGAAGATTCCTCTGCCTCCAACATAGACCTGACCGTTGTCATAAGACCTTGGACCTTGTCCTGGGGTAAAACAAGTTTTCTTTCTAAGGAATCCACTAGGAATCCCAAGTAAACTTTCTTCTGTTCTGGGACCATCGAGGATTTTTCTTTGTTGATGATCCACCCCAGGCTTTCCAAGGTGCTCACGACCCTGGCCAGGTCTGCAAGAAGGAGATCTCGACTCTGATTGTAGAGAAGCAGATCGTCGAGGTAGGGGACTACTGCTATACCCTGCAGGTGCAGGTAAGCAATCACCTCCGCCATGATCTTTGTAAAGACTCTTGGACTGGATGACAGTCCGAAGGGAAGCGCAGCAAACTGCCAATGCTGCACTCCCTGGGCGGAAGTGATTGCAAACCTGAGGAAGGCCTGATGTGCTGGGAATATCGGGACGTGTAGATAGGCGTCCTTTAGGTCTATGGTCACCATGAACACCCCCCTCAGAAGAAGCTTCCTGAGAGTGTACACGCTCTCCATCCGAAACCTCTTGCGACGCAGATAAGCGTTCAAGGGTCTCAAGTTTATTATAAGTCGATGCTTCCCTGACGGCTTTGGAACAACGAAAACGTGGGAATAGACGCCCAAACCTTGTTGTTCCGTAGGTACCGGGATAACTACTCCCTGCCTTTCCAGATCTGAGACATTCTGTACCAGACCTGCAGCTTTTAAGGGGTCCCTGGGTAGATGTGTTACCAGAAACTTCGGGGGAGGGGAGTGAAGGAACTCTAGCTTGTAGCCCTCTTTTAAAATTTGGAGGACATGGGGGCTCTGAGATATGCTTTCCCATCTGGGGAGAAACTGGGAAAGCCTTCCCCCTACCCTTACGTCACTTAGAGTTCTTGTCATTAGGCTTTTGGCTGGAGAAAAGGATACCTCCCTTCTGTTTGTCCTTGCCAGCACTCCACCTCCTAGTATTGACAGGTCTTTTGTCTGAAGACCGGTTCTTACCCTGGGGGCCTCGAAAAAATCTCCTTTTTTCCTTTTTAGGTTTGGTAGGAAATTTCTTACCCTTTTCGGTGGGCCTGGACAAGGCTTGGTCAAGTCCTGTACCGAAAAGAAGGGAGCCCTCAAATGGGAGACCACATAAACGGGTCTTGGATGCACTATCACCATCCCAGGTTTTAACCCATACAGCTCTTCTAGCAGAGTTTAAGAGGGCTCCAGTCTTTGCGGTGGTTCTTACGGTTTCTACCGCTGCGTCCGCTAGGTACGCCACCGCGTTACCTATTAGCTGCAACGACTCCAAGACTTCCTTGGATTTGGAAGTGCCTGAAACATGGTCCGTTAATTTTGAGATCCATGCATCTGCATTCCTGGCTACGCATGCTGAAGCCAGCGCCGGGCTCATGGCTGCCGCATTGGCTTCCCAGGCCCTCCGCAAGGTGGTTTCAGCACGCCGATCCATCTGATCTTTGAGGTTACCAGTATCCTCAAAGGAGAGGTCAGACTGTTTGGATACCTGGGCTAAGGAAGCATCCAATCTGGGTGTTTTGAAGAACCTATCTTCATCTTCCTCCTTGAAAGGGCACCTACGTTTCCACGTTTTTGGTCTTAAAAGCTTCCTTTCAGGATCCTTCCATTCTTGAAGGATAATGTCCTTCAGTGCCTGGTGGACGGGGAAGGTTTTGGGTTGAGACTTCAACAAACCCTGATACATTCTATCCTGTGCGGAAACCTGTTCCGCAGGCTCCTGGATCTCTTCAGAAGCATAAATTGCCCCAAGGAGGCCCTCCATATCATCGGCCGAGAAGATGTGCCTTCCTGGCCTGGAGCCCTCTTCCTCGTCCTCTGCCTGACTATCCACCAGACCCTCATCAGATACTTCTCGATCGGAGATATCTGAATCCTCCTCCGGCTCCGAACCCTGTGAAGGTAGGGATTTTAGAGGCTGCGGGCGTCTTTTAACTACCCTGGGAGTCAAAGAACTCTCCTGAGAGGAAGAGCCCCCCCCACTTGTCTGAGGTTCTGGTTCCCTAGACCTGAGTGAGGATTGAAATTCCTTAAGCGTAGTCAGCATCTGGGACTGGACAGACAAGAAGTCTTTCATGACCTGAGATGTTTCTTTTCCAGCCAATTTCTGAATGCATTTAAAACAGAAAGGTCTGGAATAGTCTGGAGGCAACCTATCGTTGCAGTAGCCACATCTTTTGATGCGAGCAGGGGCTTTAGAGGGACGGCTGGTAGACCCCTGGGCAGTGACGTCCCCTCCTGCAGAAAAAACAAATATACACAGGGAATCTTTTAGTACCAAACACCCCTGTGCAGAGCAAAAGGGGGAAGAGTCGGGGTACCTCCCCCATCATAACCCCTGCTGGCTGGGTAGGACTCACCTCCTGTGGCCTCCTCTGTAGCCTTGGCCGTACCGGGCCTTTCCTCATGCTCCATGCGCCGTCCGGGCTCGAACCGTGTCGCTAAGAGCAAACAGGAGGAATGGGCGCCTCTTTTCCTGGCATCTTTATAGAGGAAGCTGGCTGAAAAGACGCCGGCCGTCGCCATCTTGCCGTAGACCGGAAACCGGAAGTGGCGCGGCGCACGGTGACGTCATTCCGGGCGCTAGAGGAGGAAATCAATGAGTCCTCCAGGCCATGGGAAAATGGCGCCGCACATGCCTGAGCGGCGCCAATAGCCAGAACAGCGCTTCACCGCTGGGTTCACCACCGCATCTGCGGGAGACCTGCCAGCCCCCCCTCCGAAGTGGACACCCACCAGGTAGGGAGAAAAAAGAGGAAACATTTGGCCCCTGAAGCTTCCAGGTACCCTGTACCTTAGGGCTTCAGAAAACTCAGGGGGGTTCTTCAAGGCTATTCCTTCCCCCCTGAGTATGTTACAACAAAAGGGGGACCCCCCAGGAAGGATGAGCCCGTCCTGCTAGGTCAAGAAGGCTTCCTAAGCGTTCGACCTAGGTCCCAGGGGGAGACCTCCAGCACCAGGCCTTTAGATCTTTAGAAAATAACAAACGGTTTCGCTGTGGGGAAACACAATCAAAAACTGAGGAGCACAGGGAGGGGTGGGGTTTTTAACCTCTTTGATTGATTGTGTTTCCTGTCAGGTGGACTAGTCATCTCTCATTGTGCCGTCCTGGAAGACGTCTTGAGAAAATGCGCATGCTCAGAATCAAGTTATGAGACGGGAGCGCTCGTTCTGGTAAAACTAGCGTTCGTAATGGAGATAGCACATTTTTCACGCTGTAACGAACTGAAAAGCGCAAATCGTCTCTCAACAAACTTTACTAACATGAAGGGTGGCGCCATCCGAATGGAACTTCCCCTTTATAGTGCCGTCATACGTGTTGTACGTCACCGCGCTTTACTCGTACATTTTTTTTTTCCACGATAGTGTGTAGGCAAGGCAGGCTTGAGAAGAATCACGTCGAGAAAAACGCTGTTTTTTTCAATGACATTAAAAACGGTCGTGTGTACGCGGCATTAGAAAAAAAAAAAATCTTAAATTTTCGGTCTTTTTTTTTTTTTCCTTTAACAAAAAATATAAAACCCAGTGGTGATTAAATGCCACCAAAAGAAATCTATTTGTCCCAAAAAAATGATAATTTCATATGAGTACAGTGTTGCATGACCGCGCAATTGTCATTCAAAGTGTGAGAGCACGGAAAGCTGAAAGTTGGCCTGTGCAGGAAAGGGGTAAAAGTGGCCAGTAGGCAAGTGGTTAAGGGTCTGGTACTAAAATCCTATGGGACCTCACACTTTTTTTGGAGGGAGGGGGGTTTTGCATGAGGCACCCCCTTAAAATTCTTACCAGACTCAAAAGGGTCTGGAATGTATTTTGGAGGGGACTCTGTACTATTTATTTTTTTCATTCTTGCTGTGAAATGTGCTACAGCAAAAGAGATTTACAAAAGAAGAAAAAAATACACAGTTAAAGTTGTCTAAAAATGGCATTCATTGCCAGCTTTAGCACTTTCTGTACATCACAGAGATGCCCCTTCACAGGGAGGATTTGGACATCCACAAGGGATGTTATTTAAAGGAGTTTGACACTTTTAATGTTTCACTTTAAACATAAAAAAAAACTAAATAACCACTACCCTGGGCCAAATGGATTTTCTTTCAACATTTTTCGCATTGGTACATGTCCCCCAAAGCAGTGCCCACCCCAGCTGCTATTTGACACCCCCTTGCCTATTAATTTGACAACTTTAGCCCCCCATTGATTTCAATGGGGGGTTGGGGTTCGGCATCCAAACTTCTTTTAAGTTCACCGAACCCTGCTCAAACCGAACCTTGGGCAGTTTGGCTCATCACTAAGCAGTTAAAATGCTAGTAATGATGGCCTTACCTTTCCACCAGAGTGTGCCTCCGTCCTCAGGATCCCATTGTCACCTTCTGGCTCGCTCGCCAAAGTAACTGTCTTAAAAATGTGAAAGTATTGACTAGTGGCTGCAGCGAGACACAAACACACTGAGAGCATCATTCAAAAATGGTTCTAAAATCTATTACAGTGTTTTTATATACATGTTTACGGAAAAAAGTAGAAGTTACAAAACGTACTAAGGTACTGTAAATAGGAAGCAAAGTTGCAACAAAACAGTACAATACACAAGCATAGGCAGGACTTAAGGAAATGATTCCGGGCGGCTGCACTTCCAAAAATCCTTTTATTGAAGCTTCATATGACAAGTGGTTGACAGATGGAGCAGGGGACAAAAGGGTAGACGCGTTTCACGAAAATGTTAGACTAACACGTCTACCTTTTTGTCCTCTGCTCCATCTGTCAACCACTTGTCATATGAAGCTTCAATAAAAGGATTTTTGGAAGTGCAGCCATCCAAAATCATTTCCTTATGTTACACAGCATGTGAGCTAGGCTAGCACCTGACTCGTGTGTGTGTGTGTGTGTGTGTGTGGGGATTAACCAGAGACTAACTCGCCCAGAGCGGCTTTTTTTGTTTCATATGCAGGACTATTCCAGGAAAGAACATCGAAATGTGTGTAGTGAGCAGAGAGCGTACGAAGACCGCATAGCGTGTGAAACATACATGTGAGCTGTATACACATATACAAAATTTGGAAGTTCAAAATATCTCTCGCTGCCTCTTCCTTATTGGAAGTGCCATAAGGTAAACCTGTTGAAATACTTTCATAGCTATCACTTGAGGCTGACGTGGAAGGGCCAGCACTGTGGCGTGGAAGGGCCAGCACGTGACATAAATAGGCACTGTAATGTGAAGTGCACTGCAATGTAAAGGGGGACTATGGATACTGTTGTAAAGAGGGAACTGTGATGTGGAGAGGTTTTGATGTGAAGGGGGTGTTGAGGATACTGATGTAAAGAGGGGTCTGTGAAGTAAAGGGGGCTATGATGTGAAGGGTAGGCTAAAAACACTGATGTGTAGGGGGGCTGTGATGTGTTCCGGTACTAACATGAGATTTCGACGCCTGCCGAAAGAAAATTTTACTGACTGGAGCTCCATAAATATTAATTCAAGTCCCCTGATCTAGGTGGACCATCGGTACTGCCCTCTCTTACCCGGTGATGTAAGGGGCAGCTGACTCTCCATCATGAAGTCCTTGAAGAAATCCCCTCATTCGATTCTGAAAAGCTCCATCATCACTCCATACTCCTCATCCCCCTCTTAAAACTTTTTTTTTTTAGCAACAATATTATAATCCCCGAAGTATATAAGAAGCCATTCATTGTAACAAAAATTGCTTGTGTACAAACCATAACTACCAATGATTGTTAATCATCTACCTGATCATGGTGAGGGATGGTGTGATCTTCCCATGTGGAATCCCGGGAATACAGAGAGGCAGGGTCATCTCTCTGGTAGCTTTCTGTTGGTGGATCCATCTTTAGGCTTGTGGCCTTTATGCTGCCTACCGGAAACATTCAGGTGCTGCTCCCACTGAGCTGCATGGTGACAAGCCATGTGTCTCTTCATGCAAGTGGTACCTAAACGGCGGATGTTAGTGCCACGCTTGACACGCTTTAGGCAGACACTGCAAATGACTACGGTCCGGTCTTCAGTGCATATGTTGAAAAAGGGCCACACAGCTGAGCTCTGGGGAGTGCATCGAGGGAGAACAGTGGCCTGCACCAAGCGACTGGCTCTGTGCTGAAATAATGGATGAAGGGGGGCCCTATATAGTGGGGAAGAGGTAGAAAGGGAGGAGCTGGATGGGTGACAAGTGCGGCACTTTTTCTGCCAACCGCTAGCCTTCAGGTGCTGTTCCCACAGAGCTGTGTGACAAGCGCTCATATGTCTTTTCATACACGTGGTACCCAAAGGACGGCTTTTGCCACGCTTGAGGCGCTTCTGACAGAGACTGCATATGACTGCGGTACGGTCCTCAGGGCATGTGTTGAAAAAGGCCCATACAGCTGAAGTATAGTGAGTGGACCGGGGGATAACGGTGGCTTGGACCTGTGGTTTTCTGCCATCTGGTGGAAGGAGGTATGCACTTCCTTCTCTCCTCTGCGAGTTGCTCTTGGATGACGTACTGCCTCTCTGATCACCTGCCTCTCCCTCACTTCCTAACTCTACTATAACTGGCACCCAGGTAGGGTCGGAGATTTCACCATTATTCCCCACCTCCCCATCACTGAAGGCAACTTGGCCACACGCTGCAGGAACAATTGGTTTTCCCTCCCTATTGCCCCCTCCCTCTATGCTACTGTTATTCTCCTCCATAACCTCAGAAGCAAACAACTGCTGAATATACTCTCTCAAATAGTAGCCAGATGCATCCTTGCCAGTCTGCTGGGCAGAGACTTCCCCCTCAACTGTCATGTTCATCAGATCTTCACCCTAAACCAACAGAATGGCAGAAAATAACATCTGTAAAATAGAAGTATTTATGATGTGAGATCACATAGAAAATATCATCTTGTAGAGTCCACACATCATCTCCACATGTCAGAGTGTTCAATCACTTTATGTTCCAGACCCTCAACTCCACTGACCTGATGATGGTGAGGGATGGTGTGACCTTCCTGTGTGGAATCCCGGGGATACAGAGGAAGGGGGCCTCTCTCTGGTGGGTTCCCATCACTGGATCCATCTGTAGGAAACACACACACTGACTGAATACATTGTTTCTATGTGTTTATCAGATGATGGGGGATCTAGGTGGACCCTCCATACTGCTCTCTCCTTTACAATAAAGTCTCCTCTTACCCGGTGATGTGAGGGGCGGCCGATTGCCCATCGTGACGTCCTTGTAGAGATCCTTGTGTCCTTCTAAATACTTCCACTCCTCCATGGAGAAATAGACAGTGACATCCTGACACCTTATAGGAACCTGACACACACAATGATACAGTCACCATCCAGACACATCCCTTGTCTGTTACTGGATAATGTCCCAGAATTCCCAGCACCGCTCACCTCTCCTGTCAGCAGCTCCATCATCTTCTTGGTGACTTCTAGAATCTTCTGCAGGTTGTGTCTCTCAGGTTTTAGGGAGTCACATGGAGGCACTGTGATGGTCATATGATCTCCTGACTTCACAAGAGGAAAACACTGGATTGGAAAACCAATAGGAATATCATGTTAGAATCCCAGAATCCTCCTCACCTCTCCGGCCAGCTCTGTGTTTTATTACTAGAGATAAGAGTGATGTCATGTGACCTCCCAGAATCCTCCTCACCTCTCCGGTCAGCAGGTAGATGATCTCCAGGGTGAGGTTTAGTATCTTCTCAGTTATGTGACTCCGGTCCTCCTCCATCTTCAGTGATGTGGTCATGTGATCTATGCAACTTTTCTGCAGACAGAGAATTATCTGGACTGTATTGGTTGTACAAAATAAAGACGGGAATGTATGCGGTTAATAGGCGGGCTGCCCCTGATGGCACATGTAGATTGGGTTACTTTGTGTTTGTCGGTTTTCTCGCACCTTGCACACCTGTAATATCCTGTCCTACCTACCGGATCAGAAATGACAATTTCCAGGTAAAGTCTGTTTGGTCTCTGATCTTTTTATGCTCAGTTTTAGGAGGGTCCTTCTCACACAGCTTTAAGAAGAACACAGGGAATACATAAATCTTTAAATGTCAGGTTTGGGAAATACCTTAAAGCAGCCCTCAAAAATTCCACTCGCCTGCTCGCATTTTGCGAGTGGAATTATGAGGAGTGCGAGTATGTACAGGGCTGCACTGTCCCAGGAATGCCCCCCTGCCGCGCACAGGCTCGCAGCGCGGGCATTACAATAGTCGGCCGCCTGGAATCGCCCCTCTCCCTCCCTCCTTGCCGCACATCCCGCCCCCCGCACTCGCAGCGCGGGCATTTCAATTAGAATAGTCAGCACCTGGGACCGCCCCTCTCCCTCCCTCCTTGCTGCACATCCCTCCCCCCGCAGCCCAGGCATTTCAACAGGAGCAGTCAGCCACTTGGGATCGCCCCTCTCCACCTCCCTCCTGCTGCACACCTAAGGAATGCCTCAAGCCAGTTCTAAGTGGGCGGGCTCGAACCCTCTCGGTCCACTCAGTGTGCATCGATGCCGCAGCCTGACCCCTGTGGCTGCAGGAGAATGGTTAATATGACAGTGTGCTGTGATTGGAAGCAGTAAATGTGCATGAGAGCATAGATGTTCTGGATTGGGGAGGGGGGAGAGGGTTAATTGGAGGCATAGGTATAATGGATTGGGTGGGGGTAGAATTGGAGGCATAGGTCTGAATCATACTTATGCCTCCAATTCCACCCCCCCCCAATCTATCATACCTATACCTCCAATTTCACTGCATTGCATTGGGGCTGTATTGATGGGCAGTGATCAGGCTGCATTGATGGGCACTGATCAGGCCGGTTTGATGGGCACTGTTTAGGCTACACTGATGGGCACTGGTGAGGCTGCATTGATGGGCACTGGTAAAGCTAATGAGGCTGCATTGATGGGCACTAATTAGGCTGCAAAGATGGGCACTGGTGAAGCTGCATTGATGGGCACTGATGCGACTGCACTGATGAGTGGGCAATGATATGTTTCACTGATGGGTACTGATGAGGCTGCACTGATAAAGTTGTTAATATTTATTTTTGTAACTTGTTTCTGTATAAAACATTTAACAGTGTAATTTCATGAGATCATTTATGAGGGCGTGTTTAGGGGCGGAATTACGGGTGGGGCAGGGTAGGGGTTGGGTGGGGCAACTGGTGGCGAGTAACTCCCAAGGCCTGGCTAGTAGCTCAGGATTTGAAATTTTGAGCCCTGCCTTAAAGGGTAAGGCCATCTTTTTTTATTTTATTCCAGCTCCCCTATGTACCCATATAGCATTAACCACTTGACAACTGGGCACTTAAACCCCCTTAACCACTTCAGGCACGGGCCAATTCTCACACTTCATTTCTACATGGACAAATCATCATTTGTTTGCTATTTTTTGCTAGAAAATTACATAGAACCCCCAAACATTATATATGTTTTTTTAGCAGAGACCCTAGAGAATACAATGGCGGTCATTGCAACTTTTTATCTCACACGGTATTTGCGCAGCAATTTTTCAAACGCGTTTTTTTTGGGGGGAAAAAACTGTCTTATGCTTTAAAAAAAAAAAAAAAAAAAAAAAAAAAAAAAAAACAGTAAAGTTAGCCCAGTTTTTTTGCATAATGTGAAAGATGAAGTTACGCCGAGTAAATAGATACCCAACATGTCACGCTTCAAAATTGCACACGCTCGTGGAATGATGCCAAACTTCGGTACCTAAAAATCCCCATAGGCAAGGCTTGAATTTTTTTTACTGATTACATGTTTTGAGTTACAGAGGAGGTCTAGGGCCAGAATTATTGCTCTCACTCTAACGTTCGCGGCGATACCTCACATGTGTGGTTTGAACACCGTTTTCATATGTGGGCGGGTCTTACGTATGCGTTCGCTTCTGCGTGCGAGCTCACGGGGACAGGGGCACTTAAAAAAATAAAATAAAAATGTTTTATTATTATTGTTCATTTTACTTATTTTTTTTATTTTGACACTTTAAAAAAATAAAATAAAAAAATGTGATCACTTTTATTCCTATTACAAGGAATGTAAACATCCCTTGTAATAGGAATAAGCATGACAGGTCCTCTTTACAGTGAGATATGGGGGGGGGGTCAATAAGACCCCACATCTCACCTCTAGGCTGGGAAGCCTAATAAAATAAAAAAAAGAGAAGAAGAAGATCACCGCTTCACAGCCGAAGCGGCGCCGGTTTTTTGAATGCAGAGGCTGGGCATGACGTCATAACAACGCGCCCAGCCTCCGATGATCATAGAGGCTCCGGCGACCATCTGGTCCGCCGGAAATCTCTATAATCAACATTCGGGGCCGGCGGATCCTGTCACCGACTCACGGATCACACAGGTGAGTCGGTAGAAGCACCGGAGGGTGGGGGGTGTCCCCTTTCGCCGCCCGTAGGAACGATCAAGCGGCGGAACAGCCGCTATGATCTTTCTTATGGTGTAGGGAATCGCCGGCTGAAAATGCTGATATCTGAATGATGCCTGTAGCTGCACCCATCATTCAGATACCCCCCCACAAAGTACCACAAAGCCCAGGACATCAAATGACGTCCTCTGGGCGCCAAGTGGTTAATAACCAGACCAATTTGCAGCTTTCGGTGCTCTCACAATTTGAATGACAATTACTCAGTCATAAAACACTGTATCCATATGAAATTTTTGTCCTTTTTTTCACACAAATAGAGCTTTCTTTTGGTGGTATTTAATCACCGTTGGGTTTTTTATTTTTTGCGCTATAAAAGAAAAAAAAAAAAGACTGAAAATTCTGTAAAAAAAATAATTTTTCTTTGTTTCTGTTATAAAATTTAGCAAATTAGTAATTTTTCTTCATAAATTTTGGCCAAAATTTATACTGCTACATATTTTTGGTAAAAATAAGTACAAATTGGTGCATATTATTTGGTCTTTGTGAAAGTTATAGAGTCCACAAGCTATGGTGCCAATATCTGAAAATTGATCACACCTGAAGTACTGACGACCAATCTCATTTCTTGAGACCCCAACATGTCAGAAAAATACAAATATCCCCCAAATGACTCCTTTTTGGAAAGAAGACATTCCAAGGTATTTAGAAAGAGGCATTGTGAGTTTTTTGAAGTTGTCATTTTTTCCCACAATTCTTTGCAAAATCAAGATTTTTTTTCTTTTATTTAATTTTTTTCACAAAATTGTCATATTAGCAGGTTATTTCTCACACCCAGCATATGCATTCCACAAATTACACCCCAAAACACATTCTGCTATTACTCCCGAGTATGGCGATACCACATGTGTGAGACTTTTAGGCCGGGTTCACACTGGGGCGACAAACGCTCCAACATTGGGAGCTCATGTCGCATGACGTGTGAAAATCAATGTTTCCCTATGGGAGCCGTCTTAACTGGTCCGACACATGTCGGTCCGACTTTGAAAATGCTCCCTGTACTACTTTGGTCCGACTTTGATCCGACTTCAGCCCATTGACTATCATTGAAGTCGGATCAAAGTCGGACCGCAGTCTTGCATGATCCGACTTTGGCATGCGACTTGTGCTGTGCTGCTCTTGAGGGGGAACTCCAGGCCAAATTTTAAATAAAAAACCGGCATGGGTTCCCCCTCCAGGAGCATACCAGGCCCTTGGGTCTGGTCTGGATTTGAAGGGGAACCCCTACGCCGTGGGGGTCCCCCCAAAATCCAAACCAGACCCTTATCCGAGCACATAACCTGGCCGGCCGCAGGGGAAGAGGGGGGGACGAGAGAGCGGCCCCCCCTCCCTCCTGAACCGTACCAGGCCACATGCCCTCAACATGGGGGGGTTTGGTGCTCTGGGGCAGGGGGGCGACCTGCGGCCCCCCCACCCCAAAGCACCCTATCCCCATGTTGATGAGGACATGGCCTCTTCCCGACAACCCTGGCCGTTGGTTGTCGGGGTCTGCGGGCGGGGGGCTTATCGGAATCTGGGAGCCCCCCCTTTAATAAGGGGGCCCCCAGATCCCGGCCCCCCCACCCATACTCATTCACATTCGCTTCTGTATGCAAGCACACGGGGACAAGGGCACAGGTGAGTCGGTAGAAGCACCGGAGGGCGGTGGGAGGGGGAAGGGGGAAGTCCCCTGAAATAAAAAAATTGAAAAAAAACGAATCCTGGCTTTGATCGTAGCGGTGAGTCGGTAGAAGCACCGGAGGGTGGCGGGGGGGGGGGTGTCCCCTCTCGTGAGAATGATCAAGCGGCGGAACAGCCGCTATGATCGTTCTTATGGTGTAGGGAATCGCCGGCTGAAAAAGCTGAATGATGCCTGTAGCTGCACCCATCATTCAGATATTCCTGCACAAAGTCAAGGACGTCATATGACGGGCGTGAAGTGGTTAAAACGCATTTATTTATTTTTTAACACAAAGTTGTCCATTTATACAATATTTCTAACACATAGCATGTCCATACCAAAAATGACACCCCAAAATAGATTCCCCTACTCCTCCTGAGTATGGCAATACCACATGTGTGAGACTTCCACAGCCTGGTCATATACAGAGGCAAAGTACGGCCGAGCATCGCCGAGTATGGCTGCATACCTCCCAACTGTTTCCCTCATAACGTGAGGAAGAGGGGGAGAAGGACGGAGGAATAGCCAGGAAGTGGTAAAAAGTCTGGTCCACCCCCCCCCCCCCCCCCGCTTTTAACGCCAGGTCCGGCAGTTAAAAACAGACTGAAGTAAGTAAACTTCTTTTTCAGCACCCCCCCTGCTCAACAACTTGAATGACAGATGTAAAAAAAGTTTTTCGGCGTCCCGCGGTAGCACCCCAACTTGAATGACAGTAACTAGTGGCTGGGTATCGCCGAGTATGGCTGGGGGTATCGCCGAGTATGGCAGGGATGGATCTCTCCCCCTCCCACACTGTACCGATCGGTACAGAGAGGGGAGAGAGGAACCGGCGTCATTACATGACGCAGGTTTGTTTACAAGTGATCGCTCCGTCATTTGACGGAGCGATCACGTGGTAAATGACCGCTATGAGCGGCCATTTACCGTGATGTGATGCTCCTGTGTGCGCGCCCCAGAGGACTTTTTTTCAAAAATATAACATTTCCATAAAATTTACAGACACTTACCTTACTGTCCTCCATCCATGATTCCAAACGTATCTATTAGTAATGTCTTTCTTCCTTACAGACTGTAGGTCATGACACAGGAAGGAGTTGACCAGCTGACCTCATTAGCACACACCCTGCATCATCTACCCACCCATTTTTAGCTGCACGTTTTTTAAATGAAATGCAATCAATCAGTGATCACCCTTCTCACTAAATACACAATATACAATCAGATTGCATGTGTATGGCCATCTTTATACAATTACATAGGAGGGAGTGGATATAAACAAGCACTCAGGTGTCAAGCCCCGTTCACATCTTCTCTGCATAGCGGGAACTCGCATTATTAGCGGGGGGGGGGCTGTTTTGGGACATTTTTACTCATCACACATAGGGCAGCCCTTCCACACCTGAATTGGTCACCCTACACACAGCACGCCCCAAAGAAGCTTCAGAACTTTTTTTTAGAGTGGAGCTTGGTGCGTTTTTTGGTGCAGCGCATTTCGGAAATGCACCAATGAGGCTCCATTCAAATTTTTCTTGTGTTACCGTACCAATTTCACTTTCAGGCCCCATTCACATCTAGCATAGTGGGAGCGGACGCTTTGTGTCTCGTTTTATCCTGTGACACGCATAGGGCAGCCTGTTGGTTTCAATTGGCTGCACTACATGTGGCTTATGGGACATTTTGATATTTTGTGGGTTGCGTGTTTTTTACTGTGCGTTTTTCAACATTTGCCATTCTCGTTTTTTTTCACATGGCAAAATGTGTGCTTGCTTCTGTGTTTGGTGCGCCTTTAACCACTTCCCATCCAGTCAATAGCAGATTGACGTCCGGGAAGTGGTTGCGTTATCCTGACTGGACGTCTATTGACGTCCTGCAGGATAGCAGCCGCCGTGCGCCCGGGGGGGGGGGGGGGGGGCGCGCATCGCAGCGATTGGTGGTGTGGAGTGTCAGTTCAACACACCGCTACACCGATCTCGGTAAAGAGCCTCCGGGGGAGGCTGTTTACCACGTGATCAGCCGTGTCCAATCACAGCTGATCACGATGTAAACAGGAAGAGCCGTTGATCGGCTCTTCCTCACTCGCGTCTGACAGACGCGAGTAGAGGAGAGCCGATCGGCGACTCTCCTGACAGGGGGGTTTGCGCTAATTGTTTATCAGTGCAGCCCCCCCGCAGATGCCCACACTGGCCCTCCAGGGAAGCCGCCAGGACCACCAGGGAAGGGGGCAACATGTGGATGGCCAGGTATGTACCCCATGGCCATCCACATATAAAAAAATAAGCACAATAGATGCCAATCAGTGCCCACAAATGGGCACTGACTGGCAACATTATGGTCAATAAAAAACATGTGATGCCCAGCAATGCCACCCATCAGTATCATCAGTGCCACCTCTCAGTGCCCATCTATCAGTGCCCATCTGTGCCACCCATAAGTAACCATCAGTGCCGCCTATGAGTGCCCATCAGTGCCGCCTACCAGTGACACCTATAAGTGCCCATCAGTGCCGCCTATCAGTGACCATCATCAGTACCCATTGGTGCCGCCTTATCAGTGCCCATCAGTGCAGCCATATCAGTGCCCGTCATTGAAGAAGAAAACGTACTTATTTACAAAAAAATTAACAGAAAAAAAAGAAAAACATAATTTTTTTCAAAATTTTCGGTCTTTTTTTATTTGTTGCGCAAAAAATAGAAATTGCAGAGGTGATAAAATACCACCAAAAGAAATCTCTATTTGTGGGAACAAAATGATAAGAAAATTATTTGGGTACAGTGTAGCATGACCGCGCAATTGTCATTCAAATTGCGACAGCGCTGAAAGCTGAAAATTGGCTTGGGCAGGAAGGTGCGCAAGTGCCTGGTACTGAAGTGGTTAACAATTAATGGCAGTGAAAGCGCAACTAGTAACTTTAGGTGTATAAAGATGGCCATACACTATGCAATCTGATTGTACAATCTCCTTTAGATTTACCAAATTTATAAAATAGGAGGAAACGCCTATCTAGTCAATCACTCTGTATCCAATCAGGCAGGCCCTTGCACTATATAATGGATTGCAGATCTAAAGGAGATTGTATAGTGTATGGCCATGTTTATACACCTAAAATTACTAGTTGCCCTTTCAGTGCCATTAATTGTTAATGGCACACCAAACACAGAAGCAAACACACATTTTGCCATGTGAAAAAACGAGTGGCAAATGCTGCAAGACGCACAGTAAAAAACACGCAACCCACAAAATGCCAAAATGTCCCTTTAACCACATGTAGTGCAGCCAATTGAAATCAGCAGGCTGCCCCATGCGTGTCACAGGAAAAACGAGCCACAAAACATGCGCTCCCCACTATGCTAGGTGTAAATGGGTCTCGAAAGTGAAATTGGTACGATAACACAAGAACAATGAGGCTCCATTCACATCTGTGCGTTTTCCTTGCATTTCAGAAATGCGCTGCACCAAAAATCGCAATATAAAAACGCACCGAACTCCACTCTAAAAAAAAGTTCTGAAGCTTCTTTGGGGCGATTGCTGTGTGTAGGGTGGCCAATTCAAGAGGATGGGCTGCCCTATGTGTGATGAATGAAAATGCTCCAAAACACACACCCCCCCCCCCAAAAAAAAAAAACAAAAAAAAAAAAAAACACATGTGGGAATTCAAGTTCCCGCTATGCAGAGATGTGAACAGGGATTGACAGCTGAGTGTTCCCGTCTACACCCTCCTATGTACTTGTATGAGATGGTCATACACTATGCAATCTGAGAATTAGTGAGAAGGGTGATCACTGATTGATTGCATTTCATTTAAAAAACGTGCAGCTGGGAGTGGGAGGGTGGATGATGCAGGGTGTGTGCTAATGAGGTCAGCTGGTCAACTCCTTCCTGTGTCATGACCTACAGTCTGCAAGGAAGTAAGACATTACTAATGGATACGTTTGGAAACATGGATGGAGGACAGGTAAGTGTCTGTAAATTTTATGGAACGCTTTGATATTTTTGCAAAAAAAGTACAGGGGGTCCCCAACTTACAAACATCCGACTTACAAACGGAAGGATACAACAGGAAGTGAGAGGAAATCTACCCCTAGGAAGGGAAATTCTCTCCTGTAAGACTTAATATGGGAAAAGGGTGTCTCCACTGTACTGATGCTTTATCAGCAATCCTTGTTTCCCTAATAACCCCAAATTTTCAAAAAACAGTTGTCATTGGGACGGAAAGTGAGGTGAAATGTTCTGAACAGGGGCACAGACAGCAAAACAAATGTTACAGGGGTGATAACCCTTCCCTATGTTTTCCAAAAAGCTTATAGATTTTTGGGCTGGAGCTACACTTAAACAATGTACCTGTTCAAACTTACAAACAGATTCTACATAAGAACAAACCTACAGTCCCTGTCTTGTATGTAACCCGGGGCCCCCCTGTACATGAATGCTATATTGGTACATAGATAGGGGAGCTGGAATTAATAAAAAAAAGTGAACCTTATCCTTTAACCACTTGCCGACCATCACACGCCTATATACGTCGGCAGAATGGCACGGGCAGGCAAATGGGCATACCTGTACGTCCCTTTTAAATTTGCCACCCAGCGCGTGCCTCGTAAGTGCGCCCGCGGGTCCCGGGAACTCGATGTTCCCGGACGGCCCACGGTTGTGGTCTGCAAAGGCAGAACAGGGGGGGGATGCCTTTGTAAACAAGGTATTTCCCCTGTTCTGCCTAGTGACACGTCAGGGATCTACTGTTCCCTGTCATCGGGAACAGTGATCGCTGACATGTCACTGGTAGCTCCTCCCCCTTACAGTTAGAATCACTCCCTTTAGCGCCCCCTAGTGGTTAACCCCTTCACTGCCAGTGTAATTTCTACAGTAATCAGTGCATTTTTATAGCACTGATCGCTGTATAAATGACAATGGTCCCAAAAATGTGTCAAAAGTGTCCGATGTGTCCGCCATATGGTCACAGTCACGATAAAAATTGCAGATCACCGCTATTACTTGTAAAAAAATTAATAATAAAAATGCCATAAAACTATCCCCCATTTTGTAGACGCTATAACTTTTGCGCAAACCAATCACTATACGCTTAATGGGATTTTTTTTACCAAAAATATGTAGAAGAATACGTATCGGCCTAAACTGAGAAATAAATTTTTTATTTTTTTTTAAATTGGGGATACCGTATATACTCGAGTATAAGGTGACCCGAATATAAGCCGAGGCACCTAATTTTACCACAAAAAAATGGGAAAACTTATTGACTCGAGGATAAATGTAGGGTGTCCATCTGCATGCCTCACTGTTCCCATGCCTCACTGTGTCCATGACTAGACTGATGTTTAACATGGGAGTCTATGGAAGGGGTGCCCGGCTTTGAAAAATCGGTGCTTCCCGGCCGTATGTCCCCTAGACAAAAAACGTTGCACACTTATAGAGGAGAAATGGCGCTACATGTGTGCCAAATTTAGGGTCCAGGGGCCCTACGACTGGCCAGTACCGGGTCCCTAAAATCACCGGAGAAATTACCGTTTAACATGGGAGTCTATAGAAGAAGAAAAATCGGTGCTCCCCGGCCGTAGGTCCCCTGGACAATAAACTTTGCACACTTGTAGAGAAAGAGTTTGGCTACATGTGTGCCAAATTGGCCGGTGGCGGGTCCCCAAAGTCCGGGAGATCAGGCGCAAAAAGGTGACTCGAGTATAAGCCGAGGGGAGCATTTTCAGCACAAAAAAAATGTGCTGAAAAACTCGGCTTATACTCGAGTATATACGGTATTTATTATAGCAAAAAGTACAAAATATAGCTTTTTTTTTCAAAATTGTTGCTCTATTTTTGTTTATAGCGCAAAAAAAAACAAAAAAAAAAGGCAAAGGTGAACAAATACCACCAAAAAAAAAGCTCTATTTGTGGGAAAAAAAGGACATCAATTTTGTTTGGGAGCCACGTCGCATGACCGCGCAATTGTCAGTTAAAGCGACGCAGTGCCGAATCGCAAAAAGTGGGCTGGTCATTTGGCAGCCAAATGGTCCGGGGCTGAACTGGTTAAAGCTGTACAAGGACCAGCATGAATTTCTGGGACAACGTCAGAAGATCAGAAGCAGTATACTAAAGCCCCGTACACACGGTCGGACTTTTGCCCAACAAACTTCGTTTTAAGCAAGTTGGACCAACAATCCGACCGTGTGTATGCTCCATCGGACAAACTTTTTCATTTGGTTTTGTTTTCATCAGACAAAAGTTGGGTCTGCAAACGGACAAACTTTTGCCCAACAAAAGTCCGATGGAGCAAAGTCCGACCGTGTGTACAGATAACCATCGGACTTTTGTCCGATGGACAAAACTAATGTTAAAATCAACCAACAATAGCAGAAGTTGACCAAAGGGTGGCGGTAAAGAGCAGAAAAACCACGTGATGTTGCAAAAAGTTTTGGGAAAGTTTGCAGAAAAGTCCTGTGGTGTGTATGCTATGGGTGTGCCCGGCCAACTCCGTTCGGACAAAAATCCACGGAAAAGTCCGATGGAAGTCCGACCGTGTGTACGAGGCTTTAGTGAATATTGGAGTCAGGTGTGTCTATATGAAGCACCACTTCACAGGGTACATCTCCAAACCCAGAGGGGGGAGGGGTCTGAGAGCAGCCATAGTGTGTCAGTTTTTTGGAGCGGCTGATAGTGAATGGACGGGGAGAACTCATTCCATAGGGATGAGATTCAGATTCGCCTCAACCTTGAGTTTTGTGCACTATGCCGTTAAACTGTTGTGGCACTGGACAGTTTTACCAAGCTATACCTGCTTAAGTTGTTTTGTTTTTTTAATAAGATGAAACCTCCCTATGGCTTTCAGATCTGTTGCAGGTGCTGCTAATCAAACCAGGCTTAGTGACCGCACATATCACTGCTAAAACTATTAGGCCTCTTTCACACTGAGGCCCTTGAAAAACTGCCAGTAAAACACTGAGCGCTTTTGGAGCGCTTTTCAGGCGCTTTTGAAGCGTGTTCAATTCATTTCAATGGAGAGGGGCGTTTTTTCAGCACACTGCCCCAGTGTGAAAGCATTCATTGATTTTAATGGAAATACGTTTTCGTAAGCTTTTCAGGCGCTTTTTTTTTTTTTTGCGTAAAAGCGCCTGAAAAGCGCCTCAGTGTGAAAGTGGTCTTATGTAACTATCAGCCAAATGATTAGGCAAACAGCAATGACGCCTTGGTGTTAACTGAATGAACTCAGGGTGAAATGACGATTGCAGACAGAATGAAAGGAAGGTATGCAATAGTGCTGAACAAAGAATAACAGTCAATGAAGCTATAGAGGTAACAGGGATGCCTAGGAATAGTCTCCTCCCTTGACCACTAGGTGGCAGCCCAATACAGTATATTGAGTATAAGAAACGTTCACACACAAAATAGACATTTCAGCAAAGATTAGAACAAATAAAGTTACTAGCAGTTACCTATAAATTGTAACCAGGGTTGCCAACCGCCAGTAAATTTACTGACAGTTTTTAAAAATCTGTGTTTTTTTTTTTACAACTGCTAGTAAATATCGGGGGCTGATCATTTCATGCTGTGTTAACTTTTTAAGTGTAAATCAAGCAAATTACTTTGTTATAGGTATTGTCAGTGTTTCTGTCATTTCTCAGGTGGCAGTAAAAAAATGTGCTCCGCCAGTAAATTTGCCATGTTGTGTCAGTAAAAAAATGCTGCCGGAGGTTGGACAACCCTGGTTGTAACACCTCTCTCACTAATGCCCTGTACACACGATCGGATTTCCGATGGAATTTTCCGTCGGAATTCCGATGAAGCTGACTTCCATCAGTCTTGCCTACACACCATCAGACAAAAATCCGACCGTCCCAAACGCTGTGACGTAAAACACTCAGACGAGCCGAGAAAAATGAAGTTCAATGCTTCTGAGCATGCGTCGACTTGATTCTGAGCACGCGTGTGTTTTTTCTCCGTTGGAGTTCCACACAGACGATCGGAATTTCCTATCGTTTTTTTTTCCCATCGGTAAAATTTAAAACATGTTCTATTTTTTTTATACCGATGGAAAAAAGACCAATGGGGCCCATACACGATTGGTTTGTCCGATGAAAAAAGTCCATCAGTCTTTTTTCATCAGAAAAAACGATCGTGTGTACGCGGCATAAGAAGTGGACTGTAGTTGTTAGTTCAGGTAGTGGTTTGCAGGGATCCCCATGCAGGCCCCACAAAGGTAAGGCTGGAGGAGTCTTTGGTCTGGAGGTTCAGGTGGCTGACGGTAATGCCACCACACTGAAAGGCAGTATTCTCGAGCCTGTTGGCAGGTGTACTTAACTAGTCTGCCACTAGGTAGCTCTGTTCCTGAATAGTGTCTAGTCACAGGTGACAGTGTCATCAGGTGTTAAGCACCTTTTAGTTAGAGCCCTCCTGTGGTGATGTCATTGATGAGTCAGTGCCCAGATCTAAGCCAGGTTTGGGGGGAGCCCTAGTGGAGCATGGTAGCCAAACACCCCACACCAGTACAGATGTAACCACCAGCATTTGGAGGCCCTGGTCAGGGCTATTGGCAGAGGAGTAGACTTACATGCTATAGACTTCCTACCCTTATGGAGGTGGGGGCTAGGGCGGTTTTGCAAAAGGCCTTTTAGGCCTGGCCAAGAGCTCCCTGAGTGAGGCTATCCATCTGGATGGTCCTAAACGAGGTGTACCAATGGAGGAGGTGTCTACAGGGATCCTTTTCCAGTGAGTACTAATGAACCCAGGTGGAGAGATACTGTAAGGAGATGGCTGCTTACAGTGCTGCATGATGCTTTCCTGTGCGACTGCTGCAGCTTCAGGCAGTTTGCTGAGTTCTTCATGTTTTTTTTTTTTTTTTTTTTGGGTTTGGCAACCCTAGCTGTGGGGAGTGACCTGTTGGAGGTGGTCGACCTACTGTTTTTAGTTGGAGGTGGCGTTTGGTTTCCCTCAATAAATGAGTTTTCAGGGATCACCTAAATTGGACATATTGGGGTAGGGAGAGCCATAGGCACAGGTTTTGAGGCTAATTAAATGCAGATAAGGCACCAAGTGAGTTTAATTACAACCTTAATCAGCCACAGAACCTGTGTAATTAAGATGTGTTTGGGTTTAAAGGGATGAGGTGGCAACTCTAGCTGTGGGGGAATGACCTGTTGAAGGTGGCGTTGGCTTCCCTCAAATTTGTTTTCAGGGATCACCTAAAAGGTGGACAGATTGGGGTAGGGAGTGCCAGAGGATAGGAGAGACTCTGGAGAAGTCCAGATGAGCATGGGAGGAGAAGATCAGGAGCCGGAGAACAAAAGGTCTTGGGGAGGAATGGTGTGGGCAATCTGCTGGGATGAGGTTGGTGATGTAACTGGGGGCAGTGTCATGGTGGACACAGCCTTATTATTGCTAAGTGTCCCAGATGCTGCAAGACAGTCCCATAATTTAGTCCAATGTCCCAGTGTGTCCTCAATCCTTCAGGTTCCAGGCAGGCCCAGACTAGGTAAAAAAAAACAGGCCTGGGCATTCCAGACCAAGCATCCAATTCCTCTAGGGATTGGGGGGGAGGGGGGGGGGGAACGACACCCATAGAGCCGATTCCCTGCACTGCAACACGAAGGGTACCACCCTGCAAAAAGGTACCACAATGATTACAGTGCCCCACACCAAAGAGTGTCTCCGAACATCACAGCCCACCCCACCACAGAGCCTCTCACAGCCATACACTCCCTCTCTTCAACCACAGTGAAACCCCCCCCCCGCTCAGCCTGCGTGCCCCGCTCACCATTCTGATCTCCCACTCCTCCTGCCCCCCGACAGGATGGCGGGGCAGAAGAGGAGACGCAGGCATGGCTGCACAGCGGGAGGTAAGCAGTAACCACAGCCCGTGTCAGCCCTGACCAACCCGTGGCTGCCACCTCATCCCTTTAAACCCAAACACACAGGTTCTGTGGCTGATTAAGGTGGTAATTAAACTCACTTGGTGCCTTATCTGCAATAAATTAGTCTCAGAACCTGTGTAATTCATATGTGTTCGGGTTTAAAGGGATGAGGTGGCAACCCTAACCTGCCACCCAGCCCGGTCACCAACAGCCCAATATTGCCAGGACATGTAGCCAGGAAGCCCCAGCCCACTGGGCAAATTCCCAGTGTGCCCTATGGCCAGTCCGGTCCTGGTTCCACTGTACAAAGTGGCAGTGAGGTGATGACTGGTGGAACACTCTCTGGGTTCCATCACCAGGCACTGCAATTATACCAGACTGTTGGGATGAGTGATCTCCTCCTTTCTGACAGTAAAAGTATAACTCCGACATCAGCAGAGAGGCATTGCTAGGATTGCAAAAGAATTGGGCACTCCAAGGAACGTAATAATGTAGCCAGCGCAGCACGCCATGGCAGACAGGGGGTGTGGCCAAATTGCAATAACAGTGGGAAGGTCACTCAAATAACTGAGCTTCCTTATACCTATAAAATATGCTTTGGTTGCTGCGCCACAAGCAAGAGTCTCGATCCCAGGTGGAGAGATACTGTTAGGAGGTGGCTGCTTACAGTGCTGCATGATGATTTCCTGTGCGACTGCTGCAGATTGTCCATTAAATGTGATATACTGTCAAGTGACCCTGGAACGTATGTCCATGTGATTTCTTCGTGCAAGTACCACCAGTAAAGTGCAGCAATCTTTATGTGTGGATATTCCTAATTTCCTCCTTTGGAGAAATAAAGGTCTTCAGGCACAAGATGGTGGAGGGCTCGACCTCAGCAGTGGGACAGTGTCCTATCAAAGACAGGAGCGGGGCAGGGACTTGTGCTTTTGGTGCCAACATCCAGCCAATAGGGATGAGCTCCGGTGTGTTCGCATTGTACACGTGCAGTGCCCACCAGGATGTCGGCACCGCGCTGCGCTAATCACAGGCAGGGAGACATTTCCCGATGCTCGGCTGCAGAGATCGGGAAATGTCTCCCTGCCTGTCATTAGCGCGGTACCGACTTCCTGGCGGGCTCTGCACGTGTTCAATGCGAACACGCCGGAGCTCATCCCTACCAGCCAATTGCAAAGACCCTCTCTTAAAATTGCCCACCGTGACTGGAACGTATAGAGAAGCCGCATGCTCCTGTCCTGGCCAGCAGCCCCCGCAAGCCGTATAAAGTTTATTTTTGGTATTTTTTTTTTCAATGGTGCCCTTGCAATCACAAAGGCAATCATTTTGAGGTTGGCTGCCATATAAAGCTGCATTCACACTACAGCCTTTCGTAAACATCATGCTCAGTTACAAAATGTGGAATAAAACCCGCGGCACGCACCCAAACACGCATTTGTTCGCAAAGGAAAAAAAATAATGAAGAACTCTGCAAACTGCCTGAAGCGCAAAGGGTAAAAAAGTTGTGTGAGCTACTTTACCTCGTTCATGGCGCATAGGGTAGCCCATTAATAGGAATGTGACACGTGTAGCGCAACGACACATGCCAGAACACGCGTGTGTGTATGACTTTCCGTAGATAAACAGAACTTTTTCTAGAGGTCTGTAATTCAGATTAAAATGAGGGACAAGTGAGGAGAGTAGAAAAGGACAGTCCTCCTGCTTTCCTCTCTCTGAATTCAGTGGAAGTACTTACCTCTGTACATGTAGAACAGAACATAAGGGGTATAATGCAGAAGGTGCAAAAAATATCTTATTACCTCCTCTGCTGCTAGTTTCAACGATGTCTCCTCTCCACTTCCTCCCAACTCACCTCTCACCCGGAACTTCCTCTCTGTACCTGACATCACTTCCTGTCTGTTTTCCATAGAGACTTCCTGTCTGATTATAACTGAGATCACCACCTTGTGGAGCTCAAACTGCACCCCCTAAAAAATGTCTCATAGTGTGAATTCTTCTTCTTCTTCTTATGATAATTATTACCATTTTACAGGATTTATATAGCGCAAACAGGTTGTGCATCGCTTTACAATATAAAAGGGAGACAAGTACAGTTAGGCCCCTTTCACACTGGGGCGGGAGGTGCGGTGGCGTTAAAGCGCCGCTATTTTTAGCGGCACTTTACCGTCAGAATTGCGGCGTATTCAGCCGCTAGTGGTGCGGTTTTAACCCCCGCTAGTGGCCGAAAAAGGGTTAATACTGCCGGCAATGCGCCTCTGCTTTCAATGGGCAGGAGCGGTGGAGAAGCGGTAAACACACCGCTCCTTCACCACTCCAAAGCGGCGGCTAGCAGGACTTTTGGAGCGGTACTGCTAGTGCACCGCTCCAGTGTGAAAGCCCTCGGGCTTTCACACTGGAGAAACAGCAGCCACTGTTTCAGGTCGGTTTGCAGGCGCTATTTTTAGAGCAATAGTGCCTGCAAACCTCCCCAGTGTGAAAGGGGTCTAACAATAAAATTCAATACAGAAGGAATAGGAGGGTCCTGCTCCTGGAGCGTAGATTGTAAGCTCCACGAGCAGGACCCTCCTATTCCTTTTGAGGTGGTACAGAAGGTAATAGCTGTGGGTAGGATTGTCACCTCATCCCCTTAAACCCAAACGCATTTGTATTACATAGGTTTTGAGGCTAATTAAATGCAGATAAGGCACCAAGTGTGTTTAATTACAACCTTAATCAGCCACAGAACCTGTGTAATTAAGATGTGTTTGGGTTTAAAGGGATGAGGTGGCAACCCTAGCTGTGGGGGAATGACCTGTTGGAGGTGGCATTGGCTTCCCTCAATAAATTTGTTTTCAGGGATCATCTAAAAGGTGGACAGATTGGGGTATGGAGTGCCAGAGGATAGGAGAGGCTCTGGAGAAGTCCAGATGAATTAGCATGGGAGGAGAAGATCAGGAGCCGGAGAACAAAAGGTCTTGGGGAGGAATGGTGTGAGCAATATGCTGGGATGAGGTTGGTGATGTAACTGGGGGCAGTGTCATGGTGGACACAGCCTTATTATTGCTAAGTGTCCCAGATGCTGCAAGACAGTCCCATAATTTAGTCCAATTTCTCAGGGTGTCCTCATCCTGCAGGTTCCAGGCAGGCCCAGACTAGGACAAAAAACAGGCCCAGGCATTCCAGACCGAGTAGCCAATTCCTCCATGGATTGGGGGGCATCCACATGTAGCGAGGTCTCCGTTGAGGCCCCATGGACCCGTTTGGCACCCAGGGTGCATTGGGCTGCCGCAGAGACTCTTGGGTGGGGTATAAAAGGGGAGGGCGAGGCTAAGCCCGGCCTCTTTGGACACCGCGCGGCTGGCAAGAGGACTTCCTGTGCGGACCTGCTGCAAGTGCAAGGCCCGAGGCCTGGGCCTTGCGCATTTCCAGAGAGCCTTCCACCTCGCTGCGGAGCCTGTGCGGCTACAGACTTCTACCTGCTTCAGGGACGTCAGTGAACCGGAGATCAGGCGGTGGCAGATCCTGTGTGTGTGGAGACACCGCGGTGGGATTCCCGGACTGGGATCGAGTCCGGAGGGGTGAGAGAGCACCTGCTCACAACTATAGCCGAGTACTTTATTAGGCCTATAGACTGCCTTGGCCCATCTGGTTATATTACCCTTTTTTTTCTGTCAGGAGACTAGTTGTGGGCCTGAGTTACATAGTCTCCGGGGAGTTGCTTACATTGCCTCAGGCCATTATTGGATTACAAATATTGTTCCTGTATGTGCACCACCGATCATCTTGCATGCGAAGAATCCTTGCCTAAAAGACTAAGCTTTAACTGAGTCAGGCCTGACTGGGAGTTGATAGTATTGCTGGGCGCCATATTGCTAATGGGACTTTAGCTAAATGTTAGCGTGAGATAGAACTGTTTGTGCACTAAAGATAACCAGTGTTAGTATTACTGCAGGGCTCTGCATACAAGTGTTATATGTGATATTGTTTGTTAATTCCTTTATTCACAAGTAAACCCCTTTTACAATTGATTAACCTGGTATTGGAGTCCATTAATCTATCTTATCACTGCTAGATAAGTGTAGCGGCCTCACCCCATCTCCTTTGTCTAGGGGTATGTCATACGACAGGGTGAGATGCGCTACGGCCCATGTCCTCCCCATAACTGTGGGTGAGGTGAAGGCCAGTATCAGATGTTTCCTCTGGCCTATGTGCTTCTGTAAAGGATTAAGTCCTGTTGTGCCAACACTTCCCTCTGCTCCCATTAACCAGAGTTCCACACACCGATCACAGTCCAACTCTTGTTTTATTGCATATCTCACAATAAACAGTGCTTCAGTAGCCAACTGGTTGCGACTTGATAACATTTTGATACGGTGGGATGAGCAGGTCGAGGCACTATCCTGATTATCAGCTAAACCACTGCGATCTCGCCAGCGGTTACTATAGCATTAGCTAGAAAGGACTTAGAACTTGAGAGTCTCTACCAGCGACTCAAGAGAACATAGATAGGAGTACCTTCGCTGCGCTGCGGCCCCTGTCAGGGGAAGATGTCCCTCCAAGGGAGTTACCAGAGGCCCATCCGTCACTGGGTTGATGCTGCTCCAGACACTCCGAATGGGTAACCTCCCCGGCCTCCTCACCTCAGACATGGGCCCCATCCACTTCAGGGACCCTCGGACTTCTCCACCCTTGCGGGACCCAGTCGAAGTCACTGGGCCCCAGGCCTCCTGGTTTAGTACCTCACCCCAGGCTGAAGGTGCCTGGGATGGACTCCAACTCCATTCTGGTCAGGCCTAGGGCGCCTGGGCCGGAATCCGGAACCGCCCGCACCCAGGCCTAAGGTGCCTGGGCGCGTGAAGAAGATCCTCCTGAAGACCTCGTGGTTAGGGCATCTCCCCCTTTTATCTCCTCCCATCGACACCACGGCAGGTTCCCCGCCCTCGCCGTACCATCTCAGGAAAGGGACAAAAAGGGTAGCACTGTGACGGCCAATCTACCTTGAGCCTCCAGGTACCCCGCCACCCAGAGGCCAAGGAGATTATTACACCATCCAATCCTCCACGAACACAAATGGTCCATTATTCCCATACATACACACCTGAGTGTCCTACCTAAATTTAGAGACCCCGCTACATAAGTATTGGGATTGTACATGTACTGGTATAGAGCTATACAAAAACACCACCCCTAGACTAGCTGTGCCAGAGAAGGGTTGAGTAGATTTCCGGGGTTGGCTGTGCTGTGTACAGGGCCCAAAAGCAAACCAGCGGCTCCCTTAGTTTGGGGGTATCGCTACATGTGGCGGCATCGGTCCGGGATCCTGTATATGGCAAACAGACACGCCAAAAGTACCGGCATGGACCCGCTAGAAGTGAAAGCCTGGTGCGAGGCAGCCAAGACAAACCCAGACACGTCAGTGGTCATTAGTCTCCCGGGAGAAGAATGGTCAGTAAGCGCGGCAGAGCGACTTGCAGTGTCGCTATCCCCAAATCATACACCAGTGGTTCTCAACTCATGTCCTCAGGACCCACTAACAGGCCAGATTTTATGTATTACCTTGGGGAGATGCCGACTAGAATACTGCAATCACTGAGCAGCAAATGATGTCACCTGTGATGTATTTCAGTTATCTTGCAAATCTGGCCTGTTAGTGGGCCCTGAGGACAGGAGTTGAGAACCACTGTCATACACCATGGGTGATAGACCTGAAATCAGCCCCAGACACCTTGTTCCAGTATGCACTTATAGAGTGGATGGATGGAGTACCGGAGAACTTTAAAGGGCAGTGTGCAGGCGCTGGATAACAAAACTTATGGTCTGGTGCACGCAATAACTGTGAAGACGGAGTCATCTCCGCCATCCCCAATGGGATCACCGCCAGGGATACCCCATACAGCAGAGAAGCAGAGAAAGATGACACCTCCGGTGACACCCATTACAGCCATAGGGCCAGAGCTTTTAAATGCTTTGGGAGATCTGCTCAAAAAGTGTCAGCAAACAAGTACGGTACACGTAGAGGCCAGCTACCGGAAGCTGAGAACATTTTCAGGGAGGCTGCCCGTCCCTGTAGGGGAGGAAGACTTCGATACCTGGATTGAACAGGCCTTGTCAGCAGTAGAGGCATGGGAGGTGCCTGAAGCGCAGAAGAAGCAGCGCGTGATGGAAAGTTTGAAAGGCGCGGCTGCGGAAGCTGTAAAAAGTCTCCGGTCTGGAAATGCTGCCTGTACGGCTTATGACTGCTTAGCCATGCTACAGGAGGAGTTCGGTCAGTTGGAGAAAATAACGGAACTGGTGTATCAGTTCGAACACACCTTTCAGCAGCCAAGAGAAAAGCTGTCAGAGTATGTCAGAAGACTGAACAAGATTTGTCAAATCGTGCTAAAAAAAGGGATGGTACCTCAAGCCATAGATGCGGCAAGGATGAAGCAGATCTTAAAGGGAGCGTTACGCTCGGATCCAGTCTGGCTCCACTTGAAAACCTCTGGAGGAGGCATGTCACTGAATTACCCTGATCTGGTAAAGATTATTAGAGATGAAGAGGCCCTGCAGAAGGATCAGCAAGCGATCAAGGCGCATACCCCTTCTATACCGGTAATGGTCAGATCAGCCATGACCCCTGAAAGAGACCCAGAAGTAGATACCCTGAAGTCACAGATGTCTCAGGTGTTGGAGATGCTGACCTCTTTGGTGGCAAAGGATCCAAGGGTCGTAGAAAATAGTGGACCGAAGAAGGAGTTGTTCCCAGATACCTCAGCACCCGCTTCCCTACTGGGGGAATGTGGTCTGTTTTAACTGTGGAGGAGTTGGCCATATTGCAAAAGTATGTTCTAGTCCCAAGAAAAAGAAGATAAATAATCGCAAGCCGGCGGAAAACTTCAGAGGGCCCCGGTGAAGGAGTCAACCGGGTGCCCATCATCTCCAGTGAGCTCCACTGTACCCAAGCTGAATGAGAAGACCAGAAGAAAAAGTGGTAGACCCCCTCAGAAGAAGAATAGTGCTCCTCAGTGAGAATACACACCCAAAAAGAGAAATAATGTCCCTCAGCGGGAATATACACATAAACAGAGGAGGGAGATCAATGCATACCGAGCCCAAGAGGGACTAAAGCCAACCGCCAAACACAAGAAGGAAAGTTCCAAAGGAAAATGTAGGGATCAACAGAAAGAGACCCCTTTTGAAGTATTTTCCAGAAGAACTGGTAGGCCCCTCCCCTGTAGTGCCTATTCAAGTGGAGGGAGTCTACACGAGAGCCATCTTAGATACTGGGGCGCAGGTGACTCTGTTATACCGGGACTTTTATGATAGACATTTGAGTCACCTGCCTATCCAGAGAATTGAAGATTTGGAAATATGGGGAATCGGAACACAGAGTTTCCCCTACGATGGTTACTTGCCCATTAAACTGACCTTCGACCCCTTAGTAGCTGGGAAGGCTGAAGTGTTCGATACCCTGGCAGTGGTGTGCCCCCGACCACCTAGAGCCAGCAAGAACTCGTTAATAATAGGGACAAATACGGACCTGGTCCAGAGGCTACTGGCCCCTC
The DNA here is from genome assembly GCA_029206835.1 of Rana muscosa. Taxonomy (NCBI): domain Eukaryota; kingdom Metazoa; phylum Chordata; class Amphibia; order Anura; family Ranidae; genus Rana; species Rana muscosa. The sequence goes on from JARGYO010000094.1 coordinate 34,149,693, forward strand.
TGGCAGGAGGAAAGAACCCGACAGTCACCAGAATACACCCAATGTTGAAGACAGCCTATCAGCGACTGGTCTTAGAACACAAGGCCCCAGAAGAGGGGGTGGGTAAAGTCTGGAGACTGGAGAAGAAGGGAATAGTGTTGCAGCCCGGTGAAGTAACCTGTCTCAGAGCCACTGTGAAGCTTACTTGGGAGCAACCTGGCCCCTTTGTCATGTTGGATCAAGACCCTCTGGAAGAATACTCAGGCTTAGAAGTGATCCCAGAAATGGTTCCGGTGAGAGCTCTGAAGAAGGCACACTGTAAGGTGCCGGTGAGCGTCAGGAATACCACGGGTGTTCCCATGGAGATCCCCGCCAGGATGCTGTTGGGCCAGGTGAGCCCTGCTGCCCCAATTGTCTTATCAGATGTGGAGAAGACAGAGGGAGACAGGACTGTTTGGGAGAAGCTCTGCATGGAGAACCCAAACCTGCCAAAGGCCTGGAAAGAGAGGGCAAAGGCCCAGTTGACCAGATGGAGGAAGATTTTCTCAAAAGATGAGTTTGACATAGGGTGTGCAAAGAGTGCCACCCATCGAATCCGCCTCCAGGAAGACAAGCCTTTCAGGGAGAGGGTCAGGCGAGTTCCTCTAGCCCAGTGTTTCTCAACTCCAGTCCTCAAGGTGCCCCAACAGATCATGTTTTCAGGTTTTCCATTATTTTGCACAGGTGATTTGATCAGTTTCACTGCCTTAGTAATTACCACAGCAGTTTCATCTGAGGGAAATCTTGAAAACATGACCTGTTGGGGCGCCTTGAGGACTGGAGTTGAGAAACACTGCTCTAGCCGACCTTGAAGACCTGAGGGAACAGCTCGCCGAGCTCAAGTGAACCGGTGTTATGCCTCTCCAATAGTGGTGGTCCGGAAGAAGAATGGGTCGTTGAGGTTGTGTATGGACTACAGGACTCTCAACCGGAGGACGATACCCGACCAGTATACCACCCCGAAAATAGAGGATGCCCTACAGAGTTTGTCTGGAGCCAGGTGGTTCAGCGTTATGTACCTGAAGAGTGGATACTATCAGATCCCTATGCATCCAGAAGATAAGGAGAAGACAGCTTTCACAACCCCTGTGGGATTCTTTGAATTTGACCGGATGCCCCACGGTCTGTCTGGAGCCCCTGTCACCTTTCAACGCCTCATGGAGAAAACCGTAGGAGACATGAACCTCATCAAAGTTCTCGTGTACTTAGATGACATCATTGTCTTTGGGAAGACTTTAGAAGAACATGAGGAAAGACTAGAAAAAGTCCTGAGAAGGCTCAGCGAAGAGGGACTTGAGCTTTCGCCAGAGAAATGCCAGTTCTACCAGTCATCAGTCAACTATCTAGGGCACATAGTGTCTGAAGAAGGGGTAGCCACAGAACTTGGGTCCTTTTTGGGATCTGTTCCTACTATAGGAGGTTCGTAGTGGGGTTTGCACAGATTGCCAGACCCCTGAATGAACTCTTAAAGACAGAAGGGGAGGAGGATGACTCGGGTCCTAGGAAGCCGGGAGAGTCAGTCGAAGACCAGTGGAATGGAAAATGCGAAGAGGCCTTCCACATGCTGAAGAAGAGCTTAACCACTGCCCCTGTCTTGGCCTATGCAGACCCAAAGAAACCTTATGAGCTCCATGTAGATGCCAGTCATGACGTTCTGGGAGGAGTGCTCTACCAGGAGCATGAAGGGCAAAAGCAGCATTGGAGCAGGCACATAGCAGCAATTGTGCATGCTTACAACAGTACAAGTGATGCTACAGGGTACTCTCCCTACCGACTCATGTTTGGGAGAGAAGCAAGACTACCCGTAGACCTGGCCTTTGGCACCTCCATAGACCATTCCTCGGCCACTTCTCTCAGGCTATGTGGACCGGCTGAGGCACAGTTTACAGTTGGCCTATGAGCAGGCCCAAGCGGTTTCCGATCAAAGGGGAGCCCGCAACAAGAGAAACTTCGACCTGAAGGTCCGAATTCAGGATCTGCAACCAGGGGACAGAGTGTTGTTACGAAACTTGGGAGTTCCTGGGAAGCACAAGCTTGCAGACAGATGGAGACCGGAGCCATATGTTATTTGCAAGAAGTTGCCCGGCCTACCAGTCTACCAGCTGAAGCCAGAGGGAAAGGTGGGGCCTTTGAAGACTTGGCACCGGAACCACATACTTCCACTTGCCGAAGCAGTCCGGATACCCCCTGTGAAGGATTCCCCTGAGCCAACGTCCATCCTGGATAGATACTCCTAGGCCAAATACCCGGTCTCAGGCATCCCGGTCTGAAGAAACAGATGTCTCTGAACCTAGTGAGGATGAAAGGGAAGAGTTGGAATGGCTATGGCCTTCCCAGGCCCCAGTGACTTCTGCTATAGATCTCCCACCTTTGGAAGAAACCATAGACAGTACACTGAATGCAGAAGCTACTGAATTTATCCCGTCCAGTCCTCAGACTCATGGGAAGATGCCCTCGCCTCGCTCCCAGAGGAGGATCCAAGATGTTCTATGATTCCTTCTGCTCCTGAGTTAAATGTTTCAGAAACAGTGGAAGCTGCCATGTCTGTTCTGGAAGAGGAACCTACAGTGTTTGAGCCAGAAATCCCAAGAGAGCGGAGGGTGAAAAGAGCCATAAGGCCTCCCCTAAGGCTGACCTACCCACAAATGGGGAGGAGCTAGGAGGACACTGTGGCAACTGCCAGAAGGAGTGTAGAAAGCCTTGATCCCCCAACTGTTCATTTTGGTGGAAGGCAACCCCGACTCACCCCCTGGCACAGTTAGGCAGGCCACTTATGATAGTGTATTTTTTAAAAATTAAAACCCGCGCTGACAGACTGTGCAGTGATGATTAATAAATAAAACTTTAAGTTTGTTCACTATTGTTTTATACCATAATTGATGATATGTCATATAAGCCATTCACTTATAGATGTTTGTGCTATAAACATTTGTGACACATTTCCTTTGCTTACATACCTTTCTGCAAGCGCTGCAAACTACCCAATATTTTTTCCTTTTTGAGGTGATAAACCTCTTGTTGCAGCAGCTGCGGAACCATTAATTTATTTATTAATCATCACTGCACAGTCTGTCAGCGCGGGTTTTAATTTTTTAAAAATACCTTTTCACTTCAAGTGTGCACCCAGCAGCTATGGAAATTTTTACTTTTGTAAATAGTAGAAATTTAAATGCAGATGAGTTTTTTTCACAAACTAGCAATAATTCAGATATTAATCACGACTTCAAAAGTCTTAGGGGTGCTTTGGACAAACAGGTCAAAGCATGGTGGGATGTAGTCATTTTAAATAAGTACATTAAAGACAGCATCACTCCCAGGAGACTGAGGTGGGATGTTGCCCCTAATGATGGTCTGTTGGACAAAGACCTTGAAGATGAATGGTTTTCTTTTTTTAATCACACTGAGAAAAAATTGTTGGAAATATTAGTGAATAGAAAAGAAAGAGAAAATTACAATTATTGGAGGCTAACATCAATGCCCTCAAAGCCAAATTAGGGCCATTCATCACCACAGGTGAATATAAAGAAAAAATGAAACAACTACAAGATTATATTGAAAAATTAGATAAAGAAACGCAAAAGAAAAAGATGAAAAAATATATCAGAGACACCAATGATTACAAGTCCAATAAAGTATATAGGTGGCAGGAATTAGTAGAGGAACAAAATGATCCTGGAGACCTCATTGAAGAAGCAGGAGTAGGATCTGCACAATCTAAAACACCTATCAGATATGAGGGACAGCGGAAAGATCCTGCTAGGGGTGCCCACTATGGAGGTGGTAGAGGTACCCCGCGACCCTCTACTCCACAATATGGAATTCCCACTCACAATCGGTATGAGCCATCAGATTATGACCATACCCAACAAAATAACAAAGGCTCTCATAGTATGAATGGTTATGACCAGAGAGGAGGTTATGGTCAAAGAGGAGGTTATGACCATAGAGGTGGTTATGATCATAGGGGAGGTTATGAATATAGAGGTGGTGTCCCTTGGACACCATACTATTATAACCAATATCCACCACGAGGCAGAGGTGATTATCCGAATCAAAATGACCATAGAGGGGATTTTCAGAGGAGGGGTTTTGGTGGACCTCCGCGGAGACCCCGAGGTGGACCCAACCCCAGAGGCAGAGGGAGAGGCCAATACCCCCAAGATGCAAGGGAAGAAGAATGGAGACCTTGGTACCCCCAGGAGCCTCCTCCATCCAACCAAAATCAATTGGAAGACGGATTAGAGGATGCAGAGGAGGGAAAAGGAAAAAGGAAAAGAACAAGCTAAAATCAGGAATTTTTAATTTGAGCAATGCAATTTTTTGGAAGATGAAAATAAAGTTTTACAATTAGGACTGAAATTTGCTTTGGATAAAGATTTAAATAAATTTGAAGTTTTCATTGACTTCCAGAAGTTCATAAGGAAAATAAACATAAAAAAGACGTATGCTAAACATACAAAAGATATTTCACCAAAAGAAAATATAGAAGAATTTACTCATACTACATTAAGAAACAATTCAATTTTTAATCCAAAACCCAATAATAACCATTTTGTTGAAGTATTCAAATCAGTGGTGGAAGAGGATCTACGAAAATTAAAAGTGCAATCAAGTAGAAAGAAAAAAGACGTTGAACGAGGTTTAGAACTGTTAGAGAAACAAAAAAATATAGTAATAAGATCAGCCGACAAGGGGGGGGGGGGGGGGCTAGTGATTCTCAACAAGTCTGATTATTTGGAAGAATTAAATAAATTGGTATCAGATACTGCAACATATGAGGAACTGAAAAGAAATCCTAGTAACAAATATAAAGCCAAATTGAAACAACTGACTAAGAATGCACATCAAATAGGAATATTGAATAAGAAAGAAACTAGATTTTTGGTTCCTGACGCCCCAAGAATCCCGGTAATTTATGAACTACCTAAAATCCACTCAAGCCTCCAGGGAGGCCGATAGTTAGTGGAGTGGACTCTTTATTTTCAAGAATTGGGGAATATTTGGATAATTTTCTTCAACCACTAGTGCAAAAATGTCCTGCATACCTTAAAGATAGTAAAGATCTTATAACATTCCTTGATCCTCTTATAGTGGATCAGGACTGTATTCTTGCCAGTGTTGACGTTAATTCCCTTTATACAAATATACAACAACATCAAGCTTTGGAAGCAGTAAAATGGGCTTTGGATACCACCAATATCAAGCCCTTACAAAAAGATTTCCTATTTGAAGCTTTAGAGCTGGCTATGAGCCATAATTTTTTTGGGCACGAGAAAAAATACTATAGGCAAAAAAGAGGGGTTGCAATGGGTGCGAAGTATGCCCCATCAGTGGCTAACCTCTTTATGAGTTGGTGGGAGTCTCAAGCTATTTATGGCAAAGATATACCACAGTTGAGCTTCTATAAACGCTATATCGACGATATTTTTATCATCTGGGCAGGATCAAGAGATTCTTTTTATAGTTTTTTGGAAGAGATCAGCAACAACTCATGTGGTATCTCTTTCTCAGAAGTATCCAGTTCCGAGTCGGTTAATTTCTTAGATTTGGTTATCTTTAAGGAGAATGGCAAGTTACTTACACGTACCTTCTTCAAAGAGGTGGACAGGAATGGCTATATACCACTAGGGAGTTGCCATCACCCTAGGTGGTTGAGTGGAATACCCAAAAGCCAGATGTTGCGAGTACGGCGCAACTGTAATAAAATTGAAGATTATGATATTCAATCTCAGGTAATTCTGAAGAGATTCCAGGAAAAAGGATATAACACCAATACTCTGAATAGAACCAGAGAAGATATCCATGATATGGATAGAAAACAGCTCTTTGAAAAGAAAGCTCGTGAAAAAAGAGATTATGGAACTGCTTTTCTAACAGGATATACCAGACAACATAAACAGTTTGAAAGAATTATTAGGGATCACTGGCCTTTGTTACTAAAAGATAAAGATCTAACAAATGTTCTTCCTGTTGCACCCCATTTTATTTATACTAAACCTCCTACTTTGAGGCTAAAATTGGCACGTAATGTTGTAAACCCCCCCAAGAAAACTTTTACTTTTCTAGATCAGACAGGTTTCTTTAGTTGTGGGAGATGTGTGATCTGTCGCACCTCCAGAAATAGGGTGAAAAAAACCACTCATTTTTCTACTCATGGCAAGACTTATGAAATCAAAAAATTTATTACTTGTGGAACAACTCATGTAACCTACCTATTATCTTGCCCATGCGGGCTCCATTATGTGGGAAGAACTACAAGAAAATTAGGTGTTAGGTTAAGGGAACATGTAAATAGAATAAAGAAAGGGTTTAAACATCATAGCCTGTCTAATCATTTCAGATTATTCCACAACAGAGATCCGAGAGGATTGAAATTTTGTGGAGTTGATAAAGTGGAAGCTCATTGGAGAGGTTCCAATCTCAAACAAGCAATTTCACGTAACGAAACCCAGTGGATACATAGGCTGGGCACTTTAAGCCCGAATGGCCTTAACATCGAACTAGATTTAAATTGTTTCTTATCTAATTGGTGATGTTGCTGGACACACACACATTTTTTATTTTTTATTTATTTTTATTTTTTATATTTTATATTTTTTTTCTTTCTTTTTTATTTTTATTTTCATTATATTTATATTTTATTTTATTTCATTATTCATTTATTTTTATTTATTTTTTTTCAATTTTTATTTTTTATTTATTTATTTTTTATTTTATTTATTATAATTTTATTGTTTATTTTTATATTCATTTCCATGTGTATGTCCACCAACGAAATATCTACTAGCTTATATTATAATTAACCTTGTTTATAATCAGTCCCCATTTAATTGCATAACTTTTATAATTTTTATATTGATTTTTATAATGTAATAAGTGTATTTTATTGTTTAAATGAACTTCTATCGGATCGTTTTATTGTTATCATTGTCAATGTTTTGTTATAATAAAGTTGTCTTTCTTGACAAGTGATGGGCAATGATGTGATCAGGAAGTGGGCGTTTTTTTTGTTTTTTTTTTTTTGTTTTGTTTTTTACGCCTAGAGGTTCTGTTGTTATTATAATTGGTTTGTCTGTTAAGAGGCGGAGACCTCGGCGCATATAAATTTTCACTTTCTTGGCCGGAAGTGATGTCCTTGATGATGCCCTGGAGGAGGGGCGAAACGCGTTGACGTAATTTCCGGCCAATTCAGAACCAGTGACGCTACTTCCGGTTTCGGTGGAACGCACGCTGTGTACCCGGGAAACAACACTGACGCTCGTTTATCACTGCAGTCCTGTGAGTCTCTTTGTGAGCAGCGCCATGCTGTTTGTTTACTAGCGGTATTTCACATGAATTTTTCCCTTTCTTTCCATATGGTCACTTAAATGCCTTTGCTGCTGGTACTATGGAGCCTATCTACATGAGATGAAGTCTGCCTGGACTTTAGTTGGTGAGATCTCTTATTTCCCTATCTGATGAGCGGGGCCATTAGAAGGGAATTTTCATCTAGGAACCAACAACTGATTTCTGATGTGGAAACACTCAGTTCTCCAGGATTGATATAACTGCTATTTAATGAACTTTAAGTTTGTTCACTATTGTTTTATACCATAATTGATGATATGTCATATAAGCCATTCACTTATAGATGTTTGTGCTATAAGCATTTGTGACACATTTCCTTTGCTCACATACCTTTCTGCAAGCGCTGCAAATACCCAATATTTTTTACTTATGATAGTGTGACCTGTGGGCAAGGAAGTTCACCCTCTCATTTTTGGTGGGAACTTCCTCTGCCGACATCATACGCAACTTTGTCTAATGTTGTGCGTAGTGTTTTGTTGACAATTATCTTTGGGGACCAAAGAGTTTAAGTGGGGGGGGAGTGTGTAGCGGGGTCTCCGTTGAGGCCCCATGGACTACGTTACCCAGAATCCTGTTTGGCACCCAGGGTGCATTGGGCTGCCGCAGAGACTTTTGGGTGGGGTATAAAAGGGGAGGGCGAGGCTAAGCCCGGCCTCTTTGGACACCGCGCGGCTGGCAAGAGGAATTCCTGTGCGGACCTGCTGCGAGTGCAAGGCCTGGGCCTTGCGCACTTCCAGAGAGCCTTCCACCTCGCTGCGGAGTCTGTGTGGCTACAGACTTCTACCTGCTTCAGGGACGTCGGTGAACCGGAGAACAGGCGGTGGCAGATCCTGTGTGTGTGGAGACACCGCGGTGGGAGTCCCGGACTGGGATCGAGTCCGGAGGGGTGAGAGAGCACCTGCTCACAACTATAACCGAGTACTTTTTTTAGGCCTATAGACTGCCTTGGCCCATCGGGTTATATTACCCTTTTTTTTTCTGTCAGGAGACTAGTTGTGGGACTATGTTACATAGTCTCCGGGGAGTTGCTTACATTGCCTCAGGCCATTATTGGATTACAAATATTGTTCCTGTATGTGCACCACCGATCATCTTGCATGCGAAGAATCCTTGCCTAAAAGACTAAGCTTTAACTGAGTCAGGCCTGACTGGGAGTTGATAGTATTGCTGGGCGCCATATTGCTAACGGGACTTTAGCTAAATGTTAGCGTGAGATAGAACTGTTTGTGCACTAAAGATAACCAGTGTTAGTATTACTGCAGGGCTCTGCATACAAGTGTAAAGGCTGGCCGCAGGCTAGCCTGTATTTGTGGGAGGAGGCTGAGAGCACTATTTAAAGCCTCCTCCCTTGCCAGGTCCTGCGTCGGCGTCGTTCTGGGTTCTGCAGCCGTCGCACGTCACTTCCGGTTTCTTTGCAGAGCGGCAGCAGCTACAGGAGTCTCGTGGCGTTTTTACCCCCTCCCTGGGACATGGCGGCCTGAGGGGTGGTATTGTCACATGGGGGTTCTGCCGGGACCATGGTGGGGGGGCGCCCACCTACCCGTTTTACTCTCCTGAGGATTTTACCGGGCGGTACAGTCCGTGTGCCATGGAATGGCTTCCTCCTCCTTTCCCCGCTGATCGGCACTTGCTCCGCCCCCCCCCACCCCCGGACAGGTACACTTCTCAGCCTCTCATCCGCCAGCGTACCTCCCGGGAGCTCACGCCGGGCATCAGGGAGGGGCTGCCCGCACGCCTCCCGGTTCGCACGCAGCCTCTGTGGGAGGGGGAGCCACTCATCTGCCAGCGCGTCTCCCTGGAACTCACCCTGGGCATCAGGGAGGGGGCACCCGCACGCCTCCCGGTTCGCACGTCGCCTCCATGGGGGGGGGAGCCACTCACCCTTCAGCGCTCCTCCAGTTAGAACTCACGCCGGGCAACAGGGAGGGGCCGCCCGCCCACCTCCCGGTTTGCACGCCGGCTCCTGGGGGGGCTTACATCCCTGGTACTCACCGGGGGATCTCTATTTTTCTTGGTGATGTCACATTTGTCATGCTTGTTACATGCACAGCATGACATGTAGCAATGTTAGTGGGGTTACAGTGTAGCCCTCACTGCTTGTTATGGGAATGGGTGGGTGGGTGGGTGGGTGTGTGTGTGTGTGTAGCAGGTTTACACACTCAGGAACGGCCTGTCAGAGATGGCCTCACAATAGTATGGTGGGGTGAGTTCTTAGTGCATGGGATGGTCTGTCAGTATAGGAATGCTGTGGTGTAGCCTGCTCACCTTCCTGGTACTCACGCCAGGCGTCATGGGGGGGGGGGGGGCTCCGTATGCCTCCCGGTGTTAGGTTCATCCATCACCAGATTCTCGGTTGCTAGTTTTCATGTTTGGCTTGATGTCCTGGCATGGCTCTGCGAGCCGGGGGGCAAGCCAGCAGAGACTTGCTTACATTTCTAGCCACCCTAGGGCTTGGTTCCAGGGGAAGGGGGGGCAGCCAATTAGGGGGGCTGTTGGGGGGGGTAGCTCCACTTCCATGGTCTTTGGCGTTTCTGTCATAGCGTTCATGTCTGCCCCAGGTTTTTCTGTCATTTCTTTGCCTCAGCGTTCTGGCATTGCGTTTCCCAGTGTCTCTGCGGTTTCTCAGTATGTCTGCGTTTCTCAGTATGTCTGCGTTTCTCAGTATCTCTGCGGTTCTCAGTGTCTCTGCGGTTCTCAGTGTCTCTGCGGTTCTCAGTGTCTCTGCGTTTCTCAGTGTGTCTGCGTTTCTCAGTGTGTCTGCGTTTCTCAGTGTGTCTGCGTTTTCTCAGTGTGTCTGCGTTTCTCAGTGTGTCTGCGTTTCTCAGTGTGTCTGCGTCTCTGCGTTTCGCGGTGTGTCTGCGTTTCTCAGTGTGTCTGCGTCTCTGCGTTTCGCGGTGTCTCTGCGTTTCGCGGTGTCTCGGCGTTTCTGCACCAGGCGTTTGTTTTTGGCGTTTCTGGCCCGGCTGTTGCATTTCAGTCTCAATGTTTCTATCAATACTTCTGGCTGGGCCTCAGCATTTGTCTGCCCCAGGTTTTCTGTCGTCACCTTTCAGTCTCAGCTTTCTGCCCCAGGGTTTCTGGCATTGCATTTCTGCCTCAGCTTCAGTCTCAGCGGTTCTGTCATGGCGTGTCGGCCCCAGGGTTCCGTCATGGCTTTTCAGTCTCAGCTTCGGTCATAGCATGTCTGTCATAGTGTTTCTGCCCCAGGTTTCTGTCGTTGCATTTCAGTCTCAGCGTTTCTGTCTTAGTGTTTCTGCCCCAGGGGTGCTGGCATTGCGGTCTGCCATGGCTTTCTGCCAGTCTCACGTTCTGCCCCAGGTTTCTGGCGTTGCTTTTTCAGTCACAATCTTTCATTGCGTTCTGCCCCTGGTTTCTGTCATTGCATTTTTTCAGTCACGTGCTGTCATTGCGTTCTGCCCCTGGTTTCTATCATTGCATTTTCAGTCACGTTCTGTCATAGCATTCTGCCCCAGGTTTCTGTCATTACTTTTTCAGTCACGTTCTGTCATGGCATTCTGCCCCAGGTTTCTGTCGTTACTTCAGTCACGTTCGGTCTTAAGCGTTCTGCCCCAGATTTCTGTCATTGCTTTTCAGTCACGTTCTGTCGTAGCTTTCTGGCCCAGGGTTCTGGCGTTGGATTTTCAGTCTCAGCATTCTGTCGTAGCGTTTCTATCATAGTGGTTCTACCGTCATTTCATTTTGTCTGCCTCAGCGGTTCAGTCTCGGTGTTGTCTTAGCATTTTCTGCCCCAGGGTTCTGTCATTTCTTTTGCCGCAGCGTTTTCAGTCTTAACGTTCTGCTCCAGGTTTTTTTTCTGTCATTTTATTTCTGCCTCAGCCTTTCAGGCTCTGCGTTCAGGCTCGGCATTTCTCTCGTACATTTTCTGCCCCAGGTTTTCCTGTCTTGGCACATCGGCCTCAGCATGTTCACGATCTTTGTCATTGCGTTTCTGCCCCGTGATTTCTGTCATTGCGTTTCTGCCCCTACGATTTCTGTCATTGCGTTTCTGCCCCTACGATTTCTGTCGTTGCGTTTCTGCCCCTACGATTTCTGTCGTTGCGTTTCTGCCCCTACGATTTCTGTCGTTGCGTTTTAGTCTATGGTCTGCCCCAGGGTTCCGTCATAGCGTTGCTGCCCCCACGATTCATGTATGGTGTTCCTGCCCCGCGATTTCTGTCATTTCATCTGCCCCACGATTTCCTGTGAAAGGGTTTGTCATAGCGTTGTCTTCTTGTGGTTACCATGTCTCGTCGTCCTTGTCATGTTTCAACCTGGGTTGTGTAGCTAGTGTTCACATCTCGGGATCTGTCACGTCTACAGGTCCATACGGGCTGAGGTTTCGTTTTTAATGATTGATGACCACAATCTTCTCGCCCGTATACCACGCTTCATACGATGTACGTTAATTCATCACACCTGTACGGTACTCACCACGGTCTGTGGGTGCACTAGCCCTGAGTGTTCAGTTCTACTGCCTGTCTGCGCTGCAGGTTGCTTGGGCTCACATTAGGTTGGGGGGGGGGCTGTTATGATCTTTCACGCGCAGTGGTCTTGTCATTGTTCATGTTCGTTCTTAGGTAGGCACAGGGGGGGGGGGGGCGTTGTGTGTTTTTGTGTCTGGTTCTGTTGTCTTGTTTGTTTGTGTTCCTGGTTGGGCTCGCTGCCCCTCTCTGTTGGACTAGTAAATGTGCATCCCTTCAAGCATGGGGTGCTTGGTCTGGTTTCTTGACTTCATTCGGTGGGGGGGGGGACCTCCTTGGTACCTAGTGGCGAGTTCCTGTCGCGTGGGTTCTTTGGGCTGCTTTTCCTGCTAGTTTTCCGTTAGGTGCTCGTCCGTGGTTTGGCGGTCCAGCACTTGCTCTACTTGTGGGAGGGTTGGATTGGCTTCCACGCCGAATGCAACTGTCTTGCACTCGTTCCATCAGTCCTGCTGTTGATGGGGTTGGAATTGTGCATTCAGGACTCATGTTTGGGTCATGCTTCTGCCTAGGTTCTGCCGGCCGAGTCCGTCAGGTGGGATCGGTGTTTCTGTGTGTCTGGCTTTTCCATGTTCAGCGATGTTAGTTGCCTCAGCACATTGGCCTTTTCTACCTGCTCCTCCAGGTATCCAGCACTTCAGATTCCTGCCAGGTTGTCCTTTTTGCAACTCACCCTCTCACTCCCCGTACCAGGGTGGGTAGGCCAGGGGTTTAGGGGGTTCTTCTCGGAGCACTTCCCGGGGGGCCTGTTGAGGCATTTTTCATTCTGCATTAGCCTCGTTGCAGGGGCCCCTCGCGCCAGCTTTGCTTCTACTTCCCTTTCATATCCTCTCATCACGAGGTTTTCAGTCATGTCTGGATTGTCTCTGGTGCCAGGCTCTATCCTTCCGTGTTAGGGGGTTCCGTCGATTTCTGGGCTGCGTCGCAGGTTCGATAGATGAAACTGCCTGCCTTTAGTCGATGGGTTTCTCCAGTCATTGCGGATACTCACCGGATACATACTGTTGCCTTCGGGGCACGCGCTGCCTTCCTTGTCGGTCGGTTACCTTCCCTTCTTCACCTAAACATGTGTCTTTTGCCCTCTTTTCAGGCATACCGACCAGCTAGGCCATGGCACACCTCAGGCCTTGGTTGTTAGGGTTTCAACGCTTACTTACTTACTTGCTCGAAGACTCTGACTACAAGTGTAAAGGCTGGCCGCAGGCTAGCCTGTATTTGTGGGAGGAGGCTGAGAGCACTATTTAAAGCCTCCTCCCTTGCCAGGTCCTGCGTCGGCGTCGTTCTGGGTTCCCACCCACCCATTCCCCCAGCCTTCATACACACTCTTTATACATTTCTCTTGTTCTTACATTCAGGGTATGCCCTCTTTTCAGGCATACCGACCAGCTAGGCCATGGCACACCTCAGGCCTTGGTTGTTAGGGTTTCAACGCTTACTTACTTAGTTGCTCTAAGACTCTGACTACAAGTGTTATATGTGATATTGTTTGTTAATTCCTTTATTCACAAGTAAACCCCTTTTACAATTGATTAACCTGGTATTGGAGTCTATTAATCTATCTTATCACTGCTAGATAAGTATTGGGTTTGCATACCTCCCAACTTTTATAATGTCCACTGCGGGACGTTAATTTTTTCATTTTTTCCCCTCCCGTTAAAGTTGTTGAGCGGGGGGGCTAGCGGGACAGTGACTTGTTTTTGTTGGGACTTTTTTTTTTTGGGTTGAGCGGGACGGTGACTTCTTTTAATGGGGACGTTTTGTTTTGTTGAACGGGGGGGGGGGTCTACTCGGAGGGTAGTTCGTCAGCCCCCTCCCGCCGAGCCGCCCGACATACCTGATCGCAGCTCTAGGTCCCGCCTCACATCCCTCCTGCCTGTCGCGCTGCTGTGCTCCTCCTCTCTCATCCTCCCTCTGTGCGGGAATACAGTGCCCCGCGCGGGTACGCGGGAAGATGGTGTCCCTGCGGGCAAAACCCGCACAATCCGTGCAGGTTGGGAGGTATGGGTTTGTACATGTACTGGTATAGAGCTATACAAAAACACCACCCCTAGACTAGCTGTGCCAGAGAAGGGTTGAGTAGATTGCCGGGGGTTGGCTGTGCTGTGTACATACAGGGCCCAAAAGCAAACCAGCGTCTCGCTTAGTTTGGGGGTATCGCTACACACAGCCGATCCCCCTGCACTGCAACGCAAAGGGGCACTGCGACACAAAGGGGACCGCACTGCAAAAAGTGCAGCCCCCCCCACACCAAAGTGTCCCCCCACATCACAGCACCCCCAGCAATCACAGCCCCCCACAACACAGTGCCCCCCCACAACACAGTGCCCCTCACAGCCATGCACCCCCTCTCTTCAACTACAGTACCACCCCCCCACTCTCCACCTCCCTTGCACAGTCCCACCTTCAGCAGGGCAGAGGCAGGGTTCAGCCTGCGTGCCCCGCTCTCTCCATTCTGATCTCCAGCTGCTCCTGCCCCCACCCTGACGACAGGATGATACTGCTGGCGGGACGGGAGAGCCGGAAGAGGAGACGCAGGCATGGCCACACAGTGGGAGGCAAGCAGTAACCACGGCCCTCATCAGCCCTGACCAACCCGTGGCCACCACCCTCCTGCCAGTGCCACCCAGCCCGGTCACCAACAGGCCACTAATGCCAGGACATGTGGCCAGGCGGCCCCAGCCCACTGGGCAAATGCCCCGTGTGCCCTATGACCAGTCCGGTCCTGAACTGGAACTCACTGTACAAAGTGTCAGTGAGGTGATGACTGCTGGAACACTCTCTCTAAATTCCTTTACCAGGCACTGCAATTATATCAGACTGTTGGGAGCAGTGATCTCCTTTCAGACAGTGAAAGTATAACTCCGACATCAGCAGAGAGGCATTGCTAGGATTGCAAAATAATTGGGCACTATAAAGGAGCGTAATAATGCAGCAAGCGCAGCACGCCATGGCAGACAGGGGGTGTGGCCAAATTGCAATAACAGTGGGAAGGGCACTCAAATAACTGAGCTTCCTTATACCTATAAAATATGCTTTTGGTTGCTGCGCCACAAGCAAGAGTCTCGCAGACATGGTTAAACCTCAGATACTGTTATCACTGCCTGCAATACCGCTGGCCACCACTGGAGGGAGACTCAGCCACATTTAGCTAGCTGGACACACACAGTCTGATGCAATCTAAGGGCAGTGGATCAGCCCAGTGATTCCCACAGGCCACATGGTGTCATTTAACCCCTTCTATGCTAATGCCCTACCTGGTGACTCTGGGGCCGGAGACCACGGGATTCTATAGAAAAAAGTCAGAGGACATTAACCACTTGCCGACCGCTTCCTGTACATATACGTCGGCAGAATGGCACGTACAGGCACATCCACATACCTGTACGTTGCCCTTTAACTGCCTGAAGTGTGGTCGCTCGTGACCCTGCTGCCTTCCCCGTGAGTCCCGTAGACTCGATCGCCGCGGGGAGCCCCGCGATTGTCTCACGGAGGCATAGAGCAGGGAGATGCTTGTGTAAAAATGACACGGATCTCGGCTCCGTGTACTCGGATCGGTGTCATGTGACACAGAGCCCATTAACTGCCTGACGTGTGGTCGCGCACTAGGGTTGCCACCTGTCCAGGATTCACCCGGACAGTTCGTGTTTGGAATCATGCGTCCGGGTTTCAGGCTGCCTGAAACCCGGACACATTATTCAGACCGGACTATGGCTATATCCTCCATAGCTGAGCTCCCCCATCCCTCGTAGCTGACCTCCCCCATCCCTCGTAGCTGACCTCCCCCATCCCTCGTAGCTGACCTCCCCCATCCATCGTAGCTGACCTCCCCCATCCCTCGTAGCTGACCTCCCCCATCCCTCGTAGCTGACCTCCCCCATCCCTCGTAGCTGACCTCCCCCATCCATCGTAGCTGACCTCCCCCATCCATCGTAGCTGACCTCCCCCATCCACCGTAGCTGACCTCCCCTATCCATTGTAGCTGACCTCCCTCATCCCTCGTAGCTGACCTCCACTATCCCTCGTAGCTGACCTCCCCCATCCCTCGTAGCTGACCTCCCCCATCCCTCGTAGCTGACCTCCCCCATCCCTCGTAGCTGACCTCCCCCATCCCTCGTAGCTGACCTCCCCCATCCCTCGTAGCTGACCTCCCCCATCCCTCGTAGCTGACCTCCCCCATCCATCGTAGCTGACCTCCCCCATCCGTCCATAGCTGACCTCCCCCATCCGTCCATAGCTGACCTCCCCTATCCGTCCATAGCTGACCTCCCCTATCCGTCCATAGCTGACCTCCCCTATCCGTCCATAGCTGACCTCCCCTATCCGTCCATAGCTGACCTCCCCTATCCGTCCATAGCTGACCTCCCCTATCCGTCCATAGCTGACCTCCCCTATCCGTCCATAGCTGACCTCCCCTATCCGTCCATAGCTGACCTCCCCTATCCGTCCATAGCTGACCTCCCCTATCCGTCCATAGCTGACCTCCCCTATCCGTCCATAGCTGACCTCCCCTATCCGTCCATAGCTGACCTCCCCTATCCGTCCATAGCTGACCTCCTCTATCCGTCCATAGCTGACCTCCTCTATCCGTCCATAGCTGACCTCCTCCATCCCCCATAGCCGATCTCCTCCATCCCCCATAGCTAGGCTCCTCCATCCCCCATAGCTAGGCTCCTCCATCCCCCGTAGATGACCTCCCCCATCCCTCGTAGATGACCTCCCCCATCCATCGTAGCTGACCTCCCCCATCCATCGTAGCTGACCTCCCCCATCCATCGTAGCTGACCTCCCCCATCCATCGTAGCTGACCTCCCCCATCCATCGTAGCTGACCTCCTCTATCCGTCCATAGCTGACCTCCTCTATCCGTCCATAGCTGACCTCCTCTATCTCTCATAGCTGACCTCCCCCATCCCCCATAGCTGACCTCCTCCATCCCCCATAGCTGACCTCCTCCATCCCCCATAGCTAGGCTCCTCCATCCCCCATAGCCGATCTCCTCCATCCCCCATAGCCGATCTCCTCCATCCCCCATAGATGATCTCCCCCATCCCCCATAGATGATCTCCCCCACCCCCCATAGATGATCTCCCCCACCCCCCATAGATGATCTCCTCCATCCCCCATAGATGATCTCCTCCATCCCCCATAGATGATCTCCCCCATCCCCCATAGATGATCTCCCCCATCCCCCATAGATGATCTCCCCCATCCCCCATAGATGATCTCCTCCATCCCCCATAGATGATCTCCTCCATCCCCCATAGATGATCTCCCCCATCCCCCATAGATGATCTCCTCCATCCCCCATAGATGATCTCCTCCATCCCCCATAGATGATCTCCTCCATCCCCCATAGATGATCTCCTCCATTCCCCATAGATGATCTCCTCCATCCCCCATAGATGATCTCCTCCATCCCCCATAGATGATCTCCTCCATCCCCCATAGATGATCTCCTCCATCCCCCATAGATGATCTCCTCCATCCCCCATAGATGATCTCCTCCATTCCCCATAGATGATCTCCTCCATCCCCCATAGATGATCTCCTCCATCCCCCATAGATGATCTCCTCCATCCCCCATAGATGATCTCCTCCATCCCCCATAGATGATCTCCTCCATTCCCCCATAGCCGATCGATCTCCTCCATTCCCCCAAAGCAGATCGATCTCCTCATCCCCCATAGCTGATCTCCTCATCCCCCATAGCTGATCTCCTCCATCCCCCATAGCTGATCTCCTCCATCCCCCATAGCTGATCTCCTCCATCCCCCATAGCCGATCTCCTCCATCCCCCATAGCCGATCTCCTCCATCCCCCATAGCCGATCTCCTCCATCCCCCATAGCCGATCTCCTCCATTCCCCATAGATGATCTCCTCCATCCCCCATAGCAGATCTCCCCCCTCCCCGAGCTCCTCTATCCCCAATCTCCCCTATATCTAATTCAAAAACATATTTTCTGAGGTTTGGTGACCAAAACTGAAGGTCATATTCCAGATGATGGTGAACCCGTGTTCTGTAGTGGGGTAGAATTACTGATTAATCTCTGGAATATATGAGAGTCCCCTTATTATTATTATTATTATTATTATTATTATTATTATTATTATAATAATAATAATAATAATAGACATGTGCACAGGGAAATATTTTGTTTCGGAATTTCCTTTTCGTCCGAAAAATTTATTAATTTAGTTACTCCCGAAATTTGTTTTTTTTATTCATTTTGTTTTTCGTAAAAAAATGCATTCGTCCAAAAATCTGAATTAATTAAGGTCGAATCTGTCATTGAAGGCTTATGGTGTCTGTCGAATGTTCTAAGAAGATTCGACGGAGCAGCGAAACTGTACGACGCCGCAATCATACATTTCCGGTCGAATGTTCCGACTACAAGCGATGTATGACACTAGTAATAATTATATTTATTAATTATTATTACTAGTCAACCAACATTAGAATTATTCTATAGCCTATGGGCCGTGTATTTCACCATAAATGTCCGCTCACTGCGATCGTATGTTTTTAGCTACTTTGTCGAATCTTCATGTCTCTCTATGTCGAATCTTCATGTCTCTCTATGTCGAATCTTTTCTCTCTATAATGTCAAATCTTTTCTCTATATGTAGAATAATCTTGGACTAATAGAGTTAAGGTTAGGCACATTCGACCTCAAATTCGATAGAAACAGATCGCTATTGTCAGCGTCATGTCGAATCTCCTATCTATATCGAACTGTTGTTGCAACGAAAACGAAAATAAAGCATTTGTTTATGTTGGATCTTTCGGTTTTCGGATTCTGCGCTTTCGTTATCGTTTGTTAAAACGATAACGAAAGTACCTGAAATTCAGACTAAAATGCATTCGGACGAAAATGAATGTACATGTCTAAATAATAAAAATATGTCCTCCCTCTCTGGCATTGTCCGGACTGGTGCTAGGAGGGACCCCGAGAGAGATCTGGATGGAGAGAAGAATACTTTGTAGTTGGATTGTTTTTTTTTGTATCCATCATGGTCTGATCTCTGGTACACTCTGTATGTCCCTTCCTCCACACTGAGGATACAATGTAACCCTTCGCCACCCCCCCTGACAGCCAATACCATGTAACCTGACAGACCCCCACACAACAGAGGGCGGGTCACTACCGGGATCATGTGACACAACAGGAAGTGACCCAGAGACACACATGAAGTGAGTGCAAAGAGAGAGAGAAGGAGAGATGGGAGAAGAGACAGAAAGAGAGACGGAGAGGAAAGAGAAAATAGAAAAAGGATGGGTGGGAGGAGAGTGGAGAAGAAGAAAGAGGGAGAGGAAAGAGTATGATGGAGGAAATAGAAAGAGAGGGGATACAAGGGAGGGGGGAGGGAGAAGAGAGGTGAGATGGGGAGAGAGAGAGAAATAGAGGAGAGAGAGGGATGAGACAGAGAGGAAAGACAAGAGAGATGAGGGAGTGAGAGGGGAGAATGGAGGAGAAGAGGGATAGAAAAAAGTATGGAGCAAATAGAAAGAGGAAATAAGAGGGGGGGGGGGGTGATGAGAATAGAAAAGAGAGAGGAGGTGAGATGGAGAGAGAGGAAAACAGGAGAAAGAAAGTTGAGACAGAGGAGAGACAAAAGAGAGGAGGGGGGTGACAGAGGAAAAATGGAGAAGAGGGAGAGGAAAGAGAATGAATGTAGGAAATAGAACGAGAGGAGATGAGAGAGGGGGGGGGAGAGGGAGGGAGAGAGAGAGAAGGGGGAGAGAGAGAGAGAGAGAGAAAGGGGGGGGAGAGAGAGAGAAGGGGAGAGAGAAAAATATAGAGGAAAGAGAGGGATGAGACAGAGAGGAGAGACAAAAGAGAGGAGGGGGGTGACAGAGGAGAATGGAGGAGTAGAGGGAGAGGAAAGAGAATGGAGGAAATAGAACGAGAGGTGATGAGAGAGGGGAGAGAGAGAAGAGGAGAGAGAAAAATATTGAGGAAAAAGTGGGGTGAGACAGAGAGGAGAGACAAGAGAAAGGAGGAGGGGATAGAGAGGAGAATGGTGGAGAAGAAAGAGAGGAAAGAGGATGGAGGAAATAGAACGAGAAGAGAGAAGAGAACAGAGGAGAGAGGGGGGAGAGGCAGGGAGAGAGAGAGAGAAAAATGTAAAGATAGAGAAGAAAGGAAGAGAGAGAGAGAGAGAGGAAGGAGAGGGAGGTGGAGGGGGGGGGAGAAAGTGGGAGAACAGAGGAGAGAGAGAGATGAGGTGGAGAGTGAGGCCTCGTACACACGACCGGTTTTCTCGGCAAAAAACTGCCTGGAGAGCTTTCTTGCCGAGAAAACCGGCTGTGTGTATGCGGGTTTCAGTTTCTCGTCAAGAAAACTGCCCAGATTCCCAGACGAGAAAAGAAGACGACCTGCGGTCTTTTTTTTCTCGTCGAGAATCTCGTCGGCCTGTTTCTCAACGAGAAACCCGAGCGTGTGTACACTTACCTGTCGCCGTGGAAACCCGCGCATGCTCGAAATGACTTTGATGCATGCGCGGTAGCTTCCTAGGCATAGGGTTTAGCAAGATGGCGGCGACAGCATCGAATGTGACGAGCGCACGCTCGTCGTAGTCGATGACGTCACCGCGTGCGTGCCATTCAAAAGAACGGCGTTTTCTTTTTGAATCGTCCGTGTGTACACTCGGCCGGGACAAGTTTCTTGTCAAGATTCTCGTCAGGAAAAAACTACGTTTTTTCCTGACGAGAATCTCGGCCGTGTGTACGAGGCTTGACAGAGTGAGAGAGAGGAGAAGAAGACATGAGAAAAAAGCTGTGAACTTGGCGCCCGCCCCTCATAAACTCACCCCCTGTCCCTTTAATTATATAACCTTTTCCCCAATATTGTCCTGGATTTGATTCCTTCCACCACTCCTCACCTTTCCCTTCTATCCAACCCATACAAACCCATTGCTTTGCGAATGCTAAAATTTATGTTTGTGCTGAAAATAAAGCTAATATGAATTTGAGAGAGAGAGAGAGAAAAAGGCAAGGGGGAATAGGAGAGTACGTGAGAGAGTGATAAACATCTAAAGTTCAGTGAGTGGTGTCGGGTATGTAGAGTGCAGTGAGTGGTGTCGGGTATGTAGAGTGCAGTGAGTGGTGTCGGGTATGTAGAGTGCAGTGAGTGGTGTCGGGTATGTAGAGTTCAGTGAGTGGTGTCGGGTATGTAGAGTGCAGTGAGTGGTGGTCGGGTATGTAGAGTGCAGTGAGTGGTGTCGGGTATGTAGAGTGCAGTGAGTGGGTGTCGGGTATGTAGAGTGCAGTGAGTGGTGTCGGGTATGTAGAGTGCAGTGAGTGGTGTCGGGTATGTAGAGGTGCAGTGAGTGGTGTCGGGTATGTAGAGTGCAGTGAGTGGTGTCGGGTATGTAGAGTGCAGTGAGTGGTGTCGGGTATGTAGAGTGCAGTGAGTGGTGTCGGGTATGTAGAGTGCAGTGAGTGGTGTCGGGTATGTAGAGTGCAGTGAGTGGTGTCGGGTATGTAGAGTGCAGTGAGTGGTGTCAGTTATGTAGAGTGGTGTCAGTTATTAGAGTGCAGTGAGTGGTGTCAGTTATGTAGAGTGCAGTGAGTGGTGTGGGTTATGTAGAGTACAGTGAGTGGTGTCAGTTATGTAGAGTGCAGTGAGTGGTGTGGGTTATGTAGAGTGCAGTGAGTGGTGTGGGTTATGTAGAGTGCAGTGAGTGGTGTGGGTTATGTAGAGTGCAGTGAGTGGTGTGGGTTATGTAGAGTGCAGTGAGTGGTGTGGGTTATGTAGAGTGCAGTGAGTGGTGTGGGTTATGTAGAGTGCAGTGAGTGGTGTCGGTTATGTAGAGTGCAGTGAGTGGTGTCGGTTATGTAGAGTGCAGTGAGTGGTGTGGGTTATGTAGAGTGCAGTGAGTGGTGTCGGTTATGTAGAGTGCAGTGAGTGGTGTCGGTTATGTAGAGTGCAGTGAGTGGTGTCGGTTATGTAGAGTGCAGTGAGTGGTGTGGGTTATGTAGAGTACAGTGAGTGGTGTGGGTTATGCAGAGTACAGTGAGTGGTGTGGGTTATGCAGAGTGCAGTGAGTGGGTGTCGGTTATGTAGAGTGCAGTGAGTGGTGTCGGTTATGTAGAGTGCAGTGAGTGGTGTCGGTTACGTAGTGTGCAGGGAGTGGTGTCGGTTACGTAGTGTGCAGAGAGTGGTGTCAGTTATGTAGTGTGCAGTGAGTGGTGTCAGTTATGTAGAGCTGTGTGTACTGTCCCGGATCATAGTGTGGGAGTGCTGTGCTGACTCTGCAGTATTTCAGGTCAGAGTTCAGTCTGTACTTTGTTTTCCTGCAGACTGTCCTGATCTCACAGACGGACGGTGATGGAGGAGAAGAGGATTCTGTGTATTGGACTCGTCTGTCTGGACATCATCAGTGTGGTGGACAGATACCCCGAGGAGGACTCCGACACCAGGTGAGCTCACATGTCTGTATACCTCCCCACCCCCCAATGACCAACCGCTAGTCACCCCCTATCTAAACCCCCCACCTTCTAGATGCCCTTTCTCTGACCACCCTTAAGGTGCCCCCTCTCTGACCAACTACTGGGAGCCCCTTTTCCAATCCCCCCCCCCCCAAATGCCCTCTCTCTGACTAACCCCAAGATGCCCCCACTCTGATCAACCACTAGGTTCACGCTGTCTAAACCCTCGCCCCTGGATGCCTGCTCTCTGACCACACAGAGGTGTCCCCACTCTGACCACCCCCCCCAAGTACTGCCACCCTGACCACCCCCAAGTGCCTCACGCTGCCAACTTCTCAGGTATCCTCTCACGGCCCACCATCCAGGCGTTCCCTCTCTGCCCACCCCCAGGCGTTCCCTCTCTGCCCACTTCCCAGGTGTCCCCTCTCAGCCCACTTCCCAGGTGTCCCTCCTCCGGCCCACTTCCCAGGTGTCCCCTCTTGGCCCATACCCCAGGTTTCCCTTCTCTGACCACCCACAGGTGTCCCCTCTTGGCCCATACCCCAGGTTTCCCCTCTCTGACCACCCACAGGTGTCCCCTCTTTGCCAACCACTAAATGTCCCCTCTCTACCCACCTATAAGTGTCCTCTCTCTCTGCCCACCCCCAATGTCCCCTCTCTGCCCATACCCCAGTTATTCCCTCTCTGACCCCTTTCTGCCCATACCCTAGGTCAGTGATGGTGAACCTTGGCACCCCAGATGTTTTGGAACTACATTTCCCATGATGCTCAACTACACTGCAGAGTGCATGAGCATCATGGGAAATGTAGTTCCAAAACATCTGGGGTGCCAAGGTTCGCCATCACTGGTCTAGGTATTCCCTCTCTGACCACTCCCAGGTGTCCCCTGTTTGCCCAGGGTCAGGTGTCCCCTATTTGCCCACCCCCAGGTGTCCCCTCTCTGCCCACTGCCCAGGTGACCTCTCTTTGCCCACCCCCAGGTATCCCCTCTGCCCATCACAGGTGTCCCGTCTCTCTCCCCAACACAAGTGTCCCCTCTCTGCCCACCCCCAGATGTCCCCTCTTTTTGTCCCATCTCAGGCATCCTCTCTATGATGTCCCTCTAAGGGTCCCCTCTCTGCCCACTCGAGGTGTCTCCTCTCTGACCATCCACAGGTGTCCCCTCTCTTTGCCCAACCCCAGGTGTCCTCTTTATGACCATCCCCAGGTGTCCCCCTCTCTCACCCATAGGTGCCCCCTCTCTGATCACCCCAGGTATCTCCTCTATGACCACTCCAATGTGTGCTCTTTCTGCTGACCTCCCAGGTGTCCCCTCTCTGCCCACTACCCAAGTGACCTCTCCTTGCCCACCTCCAGGTGTCCCCTCTCTGTAGATCCCCCAGATGTCCCATCACTGCCCACCAAAGGTGTCCCCTCCCTGACCACCTCCAGGTGTTCCCCCTGTGCCCCCCCCCCCAGGTGTTCCTCTCCGCCCACTACCCAGATGACCTCTTCTTGCCCACTCCCAGATCTCCCCTCTCTGCTCATCCTCAGATGTCCCATCACTGCCCACCCCAGGTTTCTCCTCACTGCCCAGCCCACCCCAGGTGTCCCGTCTCTGACCACCCCCAGGTGTGAATGAGGCCCCTTACAGCAGACCGGAAATCATACAAGTGCAGCACACATAGAACAAAAATACACCACTGCACACAATGCAACTTTTGATGGTGGAATCAAATCCTAATCATAGGCAGAAATTGGACAATCGGATTGTAGTGTTTATGTCCATGGTCTGTGCTTCCTCCATGTGTCTGACACACCATCGACCACTGACCAGGTACTAGGGGGGTCTACACTTCTACTATAGGGATGAGCCGGCCAATCGGAGATCAGAAAATAACAGGGGACATGTCCGGATACTGTACAGCCTGTGGCCAGACAAAGCTCACTGAGTTCTGTTTTACCGCTGCCAGAAACCAGTTGAGCCAGTCCACCTTACCAGTTGGTGCTGGGATCCTAAAAAGACAGACACCTAGTATGTGAGTGACATGGCGTTGTAAAACAACTTTATTGGCAAACACTAACTGGCAGACAACTAATCAGCTGCAGCAAGAGCTGCAACAGCAGACCTCCTCAGCAAATGAACGTGTCTCTACAGCAACAGATTTGGGCCCTGTCAGAGAGGCAGATTGGTGGCACATAGGTAACAGCTGCTGAAAATTGTCCCTGGAAAATTACGGTATGTTTAAGCCCAGCTCCACATTTGTGAGATATCTCTGGAAAGTAAAAAGGTTCCAGAGGAGCAGTGGGTAGATGTTCTCTCTGTCTGATGTGAGGGACAACGCAGAGTGGGCCTTTGACACCCTTACACTTTAATCCCGTTTTCCCTCTCGGCCTGTCATTCTCCTTTCTGCGGCTCGGTTGCCCACATTGGAAAGTATTAGCACTGCATTTTTTCCCTAAGGGATCACTACTCTCCCGGGAAGCTACCAAAGACTTAATGAATCCACACGAGATGCTACTATAGCGCTTACCACCCTCTCCTCCTTGTCTTTCTGCTCCTCGCAGGAGGAAAGGGCACACCCAGCTCTATATGCCCGTACCCTCCTATGTGAGGAGGTTGAGCGGTGTTGTGATGGGTCTCCACAGCCAGATACTCCCACAGAATGGTTCTTCTCTCTATAGCTAATAAAGACAAGTCTCTATTTCCCCCAATGACTTCAATGTCCACACCAGCTGTAACTCCAACGTAGAGTTTATTTCTCTTAAACGACAGTCTCTGATAGGAAAGGTTGGAGAGAGAGAACAGGACAGCATAAGGTGTGGGAGAGGTCCAGGCACAAACGTAATACACTTCACTGCTTGGCTTCTCAAGCAGACTTAGTCCATTTGGATAGTCTCCCTAGATAGGGACTAGCAGCCAAAATGGTACTCGAACTTGACCGCTCAATCACTATACAAACTGGTACACTAGTCTCTGCCACAGACCCGGTGAACTTGGTCTCTGCCACAGACCTGGTGAACTTGGTTTCTTTAAAGCTTGGCCTCTTTATAAGGAGAAGACATCCCTCCAGAGAGTTACCGGGCCCCTTCCTTCACTGTGACTTCTCACCAGTCCCTCGGAACGGTCCTCCCCCGGCCTCCTCGTCTAAGATGCGGGTCCCCTCACAAGGTGGAACTCTGAGATTCTTCGATCCTTGACGGGCCCCAGCCGAAGGTGCTGGGCCCAAGGCCTTTAGTTGCAGCCCCAGGGCTAAAGGTGCCTGGGACTGATTCACCGACCTCCGCCCCTGGGCCAAAGGTGCCCAGGGCGGACAGGAACACACACTCCCTGGGAGTAGGACTCCCGACGACGAACGAACCCTGAACAGGCAGCGTCTGCCCCTTTTTATATCCCCTCCCAGCATACACAGCAGGCCGGCCACTCCCACTGTATGGTTGCCGAGAGGGGACACACAAGGCACAGCACTGTTTCAGCAGTTCAACCCTGGCCCACTATGGCAGCGCCACCTGCAGGCCACAGGGAAAAGCACACCGATACTCTTCCTGCAGACAAAAATGGTTGATAATGTCCTAACAATTTAGGTGTTTGAGCATAAATAACTACCACTCAAACACTACCCCTAAATTGAGGAGCCCACTACACTACACTGGATGTATCTCCAAATTTGTCACTTTCTGACTTCTAAGGGGCCCTATCACATCTTGGACGAAACCATTGTCAATGCTGGAGGCCATCTGTGATGTGCCGAACCTGAGCGCTCGGTAGACAACATATACAGTTCGGCGCTTCAGGTCTTTGTTACAGATTTCCCTCTCTGTCCTTCTAATGCCTAGTACACACGACCGTTTTTTTCTGTCGGATAAAAAACCGACGGTTTTCCCGACAGAATTCCTCTCAAGCCTGCCTTGCATACACATGGTCACACAAGTCCGGCGAACTTTTGACTGCCAAGAACGCGGTGACGTAAAAGACTACGACGAGCCAACAAAATGAAGTTCTATGCTTCCGAGCATGCGTCAAATTGTTTCCAAGCATGCACGGTTTTTTTCCCGTCGGAAAAGCATACAGACGAATGGTTTACCCTCCAGGATTTTTTCCTGACGAGAAAAAAGAGATCCTGCTCTCTTTTTTTGGCCAGCAGTTTTCCCGTTGAAAAAACTGCGATGGAGCATACACACGGCCGGGATTCCCGGCCAAAAGCTCTCATAGCAGTTTTCCCATCGGAAAAAACGGTCGTGTGTACTAGGCATCAGAATTGAGTCCCCTACCACCAGAATCTGTCTTCCCTTCGCTCCCCCCCCCCCCCACTCTCACTGGAGTAGTTCTTCCACCGATAGCTAGGAGAGTCCCCCTGCTCCAGCAGTGCTGGTCCCTGACTGGGTTCACCAATGTCACTCAATGGAGCGTACTTATTGGGAGACTCCAGCCCTGGAGCGGCCTCCCTGGCACTTCCCCCTCTACCCTTCCTGACTGTCACCCATCTACTCTTTTCTAGTGCCTGCACCTCTTTGTCTCCACCCACCTCTGTGCTGGCCCCTGCCGGGTACGTTCCCGGCTCTCCTTTAGTATGGAGGGTCTTCTCAGTGCTGACAGTTGCTTCCCCAGATTCAGAACCTGGGCTTCCAGGGAAACAGTGTGCTTAGATTTTGCACAGCAGTAATTGCCCTCGATCAGATGATCAAGGAACGCATACATGCCGCAAGATGTACACCGAGTCGCATCTCCACACCCGCCGGGCATCGTACCTACTAAATTAATGAGGATTGGGCATTCTACCCAGTCCAAATTACCTAACAACTAGCTTCCTGACACTAATACTCAACAAGACAATAATACACAGGTACTCAACTAGACAATAATACACAGGTACTCAACTAGACAATAATACACAGGTACTCAACAAGACAATAATACACAGGTATTAGCAGACCCACGTGCACACACAATACACAAGTACTAACGATCCACACACACTACTCAGACAACACTCAGGTACTTACAATACACAGGTACTACCTGACACTAATACTCAATACAGCCCACGGGCACTCATACATACACTGACCCACCTGACATACATACACTGACCCACCTGACATACATACACTGACCCACCTTACCAGGAGACAGACTTCATGTGTCCTGCAGCAGTTCAGCTCAGCCGTGGTGTGCAGTGTGCGGCGCGCCCAATGCCCATCATCACAGCAGGCAGCCAGTCGCCAGAGGGGAGGAGAGCCGCCCGCCCGAGCGCCAAGCAGGGATGTGGCGCGGCGGCCGCATTGTAATTCCCGCCTTCTGGAGCCTGCAGCGCCTATGATGGACATCACACATCCCGGGGTCCCGGCATTGGACCAGTGGGACGTCCATCATAGGTGCTGCAGGTTCCAGAAGGCGGAACCTGCTATGTCACTCGGCCGCACACGGCGGCGTTCGGCATCAGATCGGTCCCTGCTCGGCGGCTCGGGGCTAACAATAGAATGCTGCACTCCTGAGACCCGGGGCTTTTTGGGGACCCATTCGGGGCTCCAGCCCCCCTAGCCCCCCCTCTTGACGCCCCTTCTCACAGCACTCATGTACTTACAATACACAGGTACACACTCACACTACACAGGTACTATGACCCCTGTTATAACCTCCTGTTTTCCACTGTGGTTTTTAACTCACTACTTAGTCCAGTTCCACTTGGTCTAAGTTCCAGAAAGCTCAAAGATGAGCAGGCTCAAAATGAGTTCTACATAAAGTTTTATATAGGCCTCAAGCACCTGTGACCAATTAACCACTCCCCTTAATTAGTAGGCTAAAAAAAAGGCTGTTTAAAAAGTGACAGAAAAAAAGGTGCTAAAAAGCCCCAAAAAGAACGTAAAAATACAACACAGCAATCACCAGCAGTCAAAAGCAAAACTTGTTCACAATCTCCACTCAAGGTCCCCACTGTTTAGCTTCCAACCAGCAATTATGTACCTGGAGGGTCTGTTGTTGCTGGAGGGAAACTGTTGTTACTGGTGGAGTATATTGTTGCTGAGGAGCTTGTATTTTTGCTCTGAGTGACCTATTGTTTCTGGGGATGTCTATTGTTGCTGGGGGATCTATTGATGTGGGTGGGGGCTTTATTGTTGCTGGGGGAGTATTATGTTCTTGGAGGGTCTATTGTTGCTGGGGGGAAACTGTTGTTACTGATGGAGTCTATAATTGCTGAGGCACTTCTATTGTTGCTCTGGGGGTGATCTATTGTTGCTGGAGGGTTTATTGTTGCTTCAGGAACCTATTGTTGCTGGGGGAGAGGAGGTCTCTTGTTGCTGGTTGCAGGGAATACATTTTACAGGCTTACTTGCAATCATTAACAAATTCCATACAAATTACTTGGCACCAGAGTATGACACTTGGTTCTCTGTTCTCTAAAAGTGGGGAGGGCATTAAATGAATATGAGCTTGAGAGTTGTAGAAAGTTGCGCAAACTTGTCTAAATTCTCCTTTTGATGTCACTTTTGATGTTTCAGACGATGGAAGAGCAGGAGGTACTAAGGTTGTACACAGGTGATATGGCCCACAAGCAATAGTTATAGTCTTGGAAAATGAGAGTTTTCTTCTTTAGGGTACAGGGAGCACATAGTATGGGGAGGGGGGCTAAGAGGAGAATGGACAGCTGCCCTTAAAACGGCTTGAAAGTGGCTTTATATTGTGCAAGTGTTAAGTATTTTATTGTTGCAGTGTATTATATTATATTATATTATATTATTATGTTACAGTACTCTATAGTATGTTATTAGGTTATGGTACATTATATTTTGTTATATTCTGTGGTAGTTTATTGTGAAGTCTTGTATTGCAGGTGTCTTTCTCAGCGATGGCAGCGAGGGGGGAACGCCTCCAATTCCTGCACTGTACTCTCTCTTCTTGGGGCTCCTTGTGCCTTCATGGGGTCACTGGCTCCCGGGCACATAGCAGAGTAAGTAAGTGGGGCCTTTAACTGAAATGGGCACATCGATGGAGAAGTAGGCAGCAAGGATGGTTCATGGGCAAGCAGGATTCACGTTAGCAGTTAGGTGTGTGTGTGTGTGGGGGGGGGGGGGGTGGAGTGACAGTTTTGGCTAGATTTGTAAATAAGGATTGTGTTAGGGGGTCAATGGATGAAAGGGGTTGCCTTTATGGGATGAATGTGATTGGTGTAGAATGGGATTTGTAGGAAGTAAAGTTGGTTGTGAGGTACTGGAGGAAAGTAGAGGGGTCTCTAAGGCAGGGATGGGGTTTGTAGAAGGTAGGGTTGGTTTGGGAAGTACTGGAGGAATATACAGCTATCTCTAAGGCAGGGATAGGGTTTGTAGAAGGTAGGGTTGGTTGGGAAGTACCGGAGGAAAGTAGAGGGGTCTCTAAGGCAGGGGTGGGGTTTGTAGGTGGTAGGGTTGGTTTGGAACTACTGGAGGAAACTTGAGGGGTCTCTAAGGCAGGGATGTGGTTTGTAGGAGGTAGGGTTGGTTGGGAGGTACTGGAGTAAAGGAAAGGTGTCTCTAAGGCAGGGATGGAGTTTGTAGGAGGTAGAGTTGGTTGGGAGATGCTGGAGGAAAGTAGAGGGGATCTCTAAGGCAGGGGTGGGGTTTGTAGGAGGTAGGGTTGATTGGGAGGCACTGGAGAAATGTAGAGGGGACGCTAAGGCAGAGGTGGGGATTGTAAGTGGTAGGGTTTGTTTGAGAGGTACTGGTGGGAAGTAAAGGGGTCTTTAAGGCAGGGGCGGGGTTTGTAGGAGGTGTGGTTGGTTGAGAACTACTGGAGGAAACTTTAGGGGTCGCTAAGGCAGAGGTGGGGATTGTAGGAGGTAGGGTTTGTTTGAGAGGTACTGGTGGAAAGCAAAGGGGTCTCTAAGGCAGGGGTGGGGTATGTAGAAGGTAGTATTAATTTGGAAGTACCAGAGGAAATTAGAAGGGTCTCTAAGTTATGGGTGGGGTTTGTGTGATGTAAGGTTAATGTGGGGCAATAAAGAAAATAGGAGGGGTCATCATTACAGCAGGGGAAGGGTTTATAAGGGAGGTGTCATCTTCATGTTGTAAAATGTTGTCTTCCTGTGAATTGTTGTGCCATCTGTCTCTCTATACATTCAAAAACTCATTCTACGGTGTGCAACGCTCTACTGTCCTTTGAGAACATTGTATAGGGAGCATCTCTACTGACCCACTGCCGAGCCAATCACTATGCTACTCATCAATCACATGACCTCATCATGGCACCAATTTCTAATAATATGGGAGGAGGAAATAGACGTGACTTATTAGTAGCATGCGTATTACTATTCCTCATTGCTACATAATCTGGAGAAAATATGAAATACATATAAAGGAAAGGTCAGGCCACTCAGAAGCAGGGATGAGCCGAACACCCCCCTGTTCGGTTCGCACCAGAACCTGCGAACAGACAAAATGTTCGTGTGAACTTTAGAACCCTATTAAATACAATGGACTCGAACGTTCGAAATCTAAAGTGTTAATTATAAAGGCTAATATGCAAGTTATTGTCCTAAAAAGTGTTTGGGGACCCGGGTCCTGCCCCAGGGGACATGTATCAATGCAAAAAGAAGTTTTAAAAACGGCCGTTTTTTCGGGAGCAGTGATTTTAATAATGCTTAAAATGAAAAAATAAAAGTGAAATATTCCTTTAAATTTCGTACCTGGGGGGTGTGTATGATATGCATGTGAAGTGGCGCATGTTTCCCGTGCTTAGAACTGTCCCTGCAAAAAATGTCATTTTTGAAAGAAAAAAATGCATTTAAAACTGACTCGCGGCTATTAATGAATTGTCGGCTCCCGGCAATACATACAAAAGTCATTGATAAAAAAAAAAAAAAAGCGTGGGGGTTCCCCAGAATTCAATTACCAGGCCCTTCAGGTCTGGAATGGATATTAAGGGGAACCCCGCCGCAAATTTTAAAAAAAATTGACGTGGGGTTCCCCCAAATATCCATTCCAGGCCCTTCAGATCTGGCATGGATTTTAAGGGGAACTCCACCCCAAATTTAAAAAAAAAACGGCGTGGAGTCCCCCTAAAAATCCATACCAGACCCCTTATCCGAGCACGCAACCTGGCCGGCCGCAGGGGAAGAGGGGGGACGAGAGAGCGGCCCCCCTCCCTCCTGAACCGTACCAAGCCACATGCCCTCAACATGGGGAGGATGTCCCCATGTTGATGGGGACAAGGGCCTCATCCCCACAACCCTTGCCCGGTGGTTGTGGGGGTCTGGGGGCGGGGGGCTTATCGTAATCTGGAAGACCCCTTTAACAAAGGGGACCCCCAGATCCCGGCCCCCCCCTATGTGAATTGGTAAGGGGTACATTGTACCCCTACCATTTCACGAAGAATGCGTAAAAAAATGTTTAAAAAAAAACACACGAACACCTTGAAAAAGTCCTTTATTTAAAAAAAAACAAAAAAAAAACACAGCGGTGAAATCCAGTGTCCCGCGGCGATCCCGATGTCCAGCGCTGTCCTTCATTGGTTGTGCCTGAGCGGACCTGATGGGGAACTCCCTCTCAGTATTTTAAATGTATAGACCCGTACCCTTCTAAAGTTCCCCAGATGCGGAACATGAGAAGGGGCAGGTCTATACATGTATTACCAAAGTGAGAGCAGTTCCCCATCAGGTCCGCCCCCTCGGTATGTCGGACCCGCCTACGTCATTGACTTGAGCGGGGAACTTCCTTCACTATGTAAATTTAAATTACACAGTGAAGGAAGTTCACCGCTCAAGCCAATGACGTAGGCGGGTCCGACATACCGAGGAGGCGGACCTGATGGGGAACTTCTCTCACTGTGGTAATACATGTATAGACCCGCCCCTTCTCATGTTCCGCATCTGGTCCGCTGAGCGGACCTGATGGGGAACTTTAGAAGGGGCGGGTCTATACATTTAAAATACTGAGAGGGAGTTCCCCATCAGGTCCGCTCAGGCACAACCAATGAAGGACAGCGCTGGACATCGGGATCGCCGCGGGACACTGGATTTCACCGCTGTGTTTTTTTTTTGTTTTTTTTTAAATAAAGGACTTTTTCAAGGTGTTCGTGTGTTTTTTTTAAACATTTTTTTACGCATTCTTCGTGAAATGGTAGGGGTACAATGTACCCCTTACCAATTCACATGGGGGGGCCGGGATCTGGGGGTCCCCTTTGTTAAAGGGGTCTTCCAGATTCCGATAAGCCCCCCGCCCGCAGACCCCCACAACCACCGGGCAAGGGTTGTGGGGATGAGGCCCTTGTCCCCATCAACATGGGGACATCCTCCCCATGTTGAGGGCATGTGGCTTGGTACGGTTCAGGAGGGAGGGGGGGCCGCTCTCTCGTCCCCCCCTTTTCCCCTGCGGCCGGCCAGGTTGCGTGCTCGGATAAGGGGTCTGGTATGGATTTTTAGGGGGACTCCACGCCATTTTTTTAAAAAATTTGGGGTGGAGTTCCCCTTAAAATCCATGCCAGATCTGAAGGGCCTGGAATGGATATTTGGGGGAACCCCACGTCAATTTTTTTTTGAATTTGCGGCGGGGTTCCCCTTAATATCCATTCCAGACCTGAAGGGCCTGGTAATTGAATTCTGGGGAACCCCCACGCTTTTTTTTTTTTTTTTTATCAATGACTTTTGTATGTATTGCCGGGAGCCGACAATTCATTAATAGCCGCGAGTCCGTTTTAAAAGACTTTTTTTCTTTCAAAAATGACATTTTTTGCAGGGACAGTTCTAAGCACGGGAAACATGCACCACTTCACATGCATATCATACACACCCCCCAGGTACGAAATTTAAAGGAATATTTCACTTTTATTTTTTCATTTTAAGCACTATTAAAATCACTGCTCCCGAAAAAACGGCCGTTTTTAAAACTTCTTTTTGCATTGATACATGTCCCCTGGGGCAGGACCCGGGTCCCCAAACACTTTTTAGGACAATAACTTGCATATAAGCCTTTATAATTAGCACTTTAGATTTATCCCATAGATTTTCCGAATTTGCCGCGAACACCCCAATTTGTTCGCTGTTCGGCGAACGGGCGAACAGGCAATGTTCGAGTCGAACATGAGTTCGACTCGAACTCGAAGCTCATCCCTACTCAGAAGTTATGCTCATGTACAGGAGGAGTGGAAACTGCACCTCCTCCTCTTTCTCCTCAAGTATTGTAGAAATCCCGGGTCTGTGTGAATGATGAGAAGATCACAAATCATTTTCCCACTTTTCATTCCTCCTGCTGGGTGAGGTTGCCAGAAGTAATCTAGATACTGTATAGCTCAATATTGGCTCAACACTGGCCAAAGCTAGCCCATTTGAAATATTCATTTTGAGGGATGCCTGGAAAAGTGCGAAACAAACACCAACCTGGAGGAACCTTGAAGAGAAAAACAACTATTCCTGGCTTGTGCATGATTGGCCAGAATAACGCAAAAAGGAGCGCTTCTCCCCAGAGACCTCGTCTGTGTGTTCACACAGCATTTAAGGCAATATTTGGCTATTCCTGTTGACATCTGTAAGAAAATGCTAGTTTTCTGGCTGTCTCTGCATTCAGTATGAATCACTGGCCCAGAACAAGCATGCAGCTAGTTAAATCACAATGCATTATCTGTATACTTGTTCCAGGTTAGGGGCTTGAAATATGGAAGCCATTGGACCATCATTTTTAAAAGGATGTCAACAATAGAAGTCCTATGATTTTCTCAGTACAAATTTCCTTTAAAATGACCAAGCTGGCAACCTTGTTACCCAATCTTGAACCCTTTATCTTCCCTCTCCCTTCCAAAACCCCCAGATGTGTCCTACTCAACTTATTATCATTTTCCATGTCCAGGTTTCCCACTCCTTTGATATTACCAAATTTCTATTCTTCCTCTATCAGATCCTCCATGAACCTCTACCATCTCTTTATGTGTCAAAACCACCCTTACTACTCATGTTCATCACTTATGCCGCATACACACGATCGGAATTTCCATCGGAAAAACCTTGGATGGTTTTTCCGACGGAATCCCGCTCAAGCTTGGCTTGCCTACACACGGTCACACAAAAGTTCTCTGAACTTTCAACCGCCAAGAACGCGGTGACGTACAACACTGCGACAAGCCGAGAAAATAAAGTTTAATGCTTCCAAGCATGCGTCGGAATTGCTACAGACAATCGGATTGGCTTTTTTTCCGTTGGAAAATTTGAGAACCAGCTCTCAAATTATTGTTGGCGGAAATTCCGACAGGAAAAGTCAGATGGAGCCTACACATTGTCGGAATTTCCGACCAAGAGCTCACATCGGACTTTTCTTGTCGGAAAATCCGACCGTGTGTACGGGGCATAAGACTTCTGTTATCTCTGTGTTCCTTCCATTCCTCCTCCTCCTCCTCTTCATCCCTGAACCTATGTCATATTTTTCTATGTCAGATCCACTCTTCTTCTTTATGGTCCTCACTGAGACTTCCATCATCTGCTATGTTCCTTCCCATCATTCCTGAACTCCCTCTTTCGGCTCCTTCACATACAGTCTTCTCTTTATTCCTAAACTTCCCCATTCTGCTCCAGAGTCCTATTCAATAACCTCCTCTTCCTTCCTGAACTTCCACCGTCTGCATTTGGGTCACATCCAGTCTTCTCCTCTCCATTTCTGAACTGCCACCTTCTTCTCCCCAGTCACAATCAGTCTTCTACTCATTCTTAAGATTCCATCTTCTTCTCTTCGGTCACATTCATTCCTCTCCTCTTCATTTCTGAATTGTCACCTTCTTCTTCTGGATAACATCCAGTCATTTTCTTATCATTCCTAAACATCCACCTTTTTCTCTTGGGTTGAATCCAATCTTCTCGTCCTCGTTGCTGCACCTCCACGTTCTTCTCATTCAGTCTTCTCCTATTAATTCTTAAGTTTCCACCTTCTTCTCCTCAGTCACATTCAGTCTTCTCCTTTTCTGAGCTTCCACCATCTCCTCAGTCATATAAATTTTTCTCATTCCTGAGCTTCCACCATCTTCTCCATTCCTGAGCTTCCACCATCTCCTCAGTCATATACATTTTTCTCATCTTCATGCCTAAAACTGCACCCTTTTCTCCTGGGTTGCATCCAATTTTCTCTTCTTCATTTCTGAACTTCCACCTTCTGAATTTGGGTCACATCCAGTATTCTGCTCTTCGTTGTGGAACTTCCTCCTTCTTCTTCTCAATCACATGCAGTCTTATCCTATTCATTCCCGAGCTTCCACCTTCTGCATTTGGGTCACATCCAGTCTTCTCTTCTTCATTGCTGAACCTCTACCGTCTTCTCCAACAGTCACATTCAGTCTTCTCTTCATCATTGCTGAACCTCTACCTTCTTCTCCAACAGCCAAATTCAGTCTTCTATTCATTCTTAAGCTTCCAACTTCTTATCCTCAGTTACATTCCGTCATCATCTTTTCATTCCTAAACCTCCACCTTTTTCTCCTGGGTCGCATCCAATTTCTCATCTTCATTTCTGAGCTTCCATTTTCTTCTGTTCAACCACATTCAGTCTTCTCTCATTCATTTCTGAACTTCCACCTTCTTCTGGGTCACATCCAGTCATCTTCTTTTCATTCCTAAACCTCCACCTTTTTCTCCTGTGTCACATTCAGTCTTCTCCTCTTCATTCCTGAACTTCACCTTCTTCTTCTGGGTCACATCCAGCCATCTTCTTTTCATTCCTAAACGTCCACCTTTTTCTTCTGGGTCACATTCAACCCAAGGGCGGCCCGTCCATTGTGGGCACACGGACGCCGCCTCCCCT
The DNA here is from genome assembly GCA_029206835.1 of Rana muscosa. Lineage (NCBI taxonomy): Eukaryota > Metazoa > Chordata > Amphibia > Anura > Ranidae > Rana > Rana muscosa. The sequence continues at coordinate 34,185,696 of JARGYO010000094.1, forward strand.
ATTCATCGCCACCGCCGCCCTCCCTATCCATGTGCCCGGCCCCTTTCAGGACGCCGGGCACATGAATTCTTATGGCGGGGGGGTGTGTTTTTTGAAGCACCTGATTAGAGCCAGAGGCACTAATAGGCTTCAAAATGGGGTGAGCTCGGGCCGCAGAGCATTGCGTCTGGAGCCCACCCAGTTGTTATTTATTATTTGCTGTTGCAACACTAATCCTTCTCCCAGCCAATCAGGAAGCAGGTCTGATATCCGTCAACCGATTGGCTAAAAGGACAGGTGATCCTATTGGACACCTAGGAGGAGGGAAGGAGACGCACAGTGGAAGCGAGGAGGAGAAGACACAGGAGCCGCTGCCCGATGCCTGCCGCAGCCTGATGTCAGCCGATGCCCAGATTCCCACCCCTGCCCGATGTGCCCTCCAATGTCCGATCCCTACCAATGCCGGATGTGCCCGCCGATGCTCGAGGTGCCGCGGGGGGGGTGGTTGTTTTGCCGCCCCCTCCTATAAAAAAAAAAAAACACCAGCCACCACTGATTCAACCTTCTCTTCTTCATTCTTGAATTTCCACCATCTCCATAGCACATTCATTTTTCTCCTCTTCATTCCTGAACTTCCACCTTCTTCCTCTTGGTCACATCCAGTCATCTTCTTTTCATTCCTAGACCTTCACTTTTTTCTTCTGGGTCACATCCAATCTTCTCATACTCATTCCTGAACTTCCATCTTCTTCTCTTCAGTCACAATCGGTCTTCTCCTTTTCATTCCTGTACTTCTACCTTTGTATTCTGGGTCCCAATCCATTTTTTTCTCCTTTATTATTAAACCTCTACCTTCTGCTTCTGGGTCATATCCAGTCTTCTTTTTCATTCCTGCGCTTCCACCTTATTCTCCTCAATCACGTTCAGTCTTCTTTCCTTCATTCCTAAACTCCCACCTTCTTCTACTGGGTAACATCTATTTTACGACTCATCATTCCTGAACTTCCACCTTCTTCTACTGGGTCATATCTATTTTACGACTCATCATTCCTGAACTTCCACCTTCTTCTACTGGGTCACATCTATTTTACGACTCATCATTCCTGAACTTCCCCCTTCTTCTACTGGGTCACATCTATTTTACGACTCATCATTCCTGAACTTCCACCTTCGTATTCTGGGTCACATTGTGTATTTTCCTCTTTATTCTTAAATTTCCACCTTCTGCTCCTGGGTCATGTCAAGTGTTCTTTTTTTCATTCCTGTGCTTATTCTCCTCAACCGTGTTTAGTCTTCTTCCCTTCATTCCTAAACTTCCACCTTCTTCTCCTGAGTCACATCTATTTCCTAAACTTCCAATTTTTCTCCTGAGTCATATCCATTCTATCCTTTATCTTTCTAAAAAATATATCTACTACTATATCCTATCCATTCTTTCTCATCATCATTACTGAACTTCAGATTTCTTCCCCACTTGCTCCTTGGTCATATCCAATCTTCTCCATATTATTTCTTAAATTCAGCCTTCTGCCCTTGTTATATATTCCTCTTCTTTTCCGTATCCCAATGTCCCGATCTTCCACCTTTTTATTCTTCACATCTAATCTTTCATGTCCTCTTCATCTGGTATCTCTGCTCGGCTTTTCCTAGAACCATCTGACCCAACCTGTCTTATTCTGATCCTACAGTTTATTTTATGCCCATTTCACTTTTCCCACCAATTACATCTCCTTTTAACTCTTCTAATCTCCAAACCTTGTCCTGTATGACTTATTTTTTGTATCAGTCTTTTAATTTCTCTACCATTAGACAATTTCCGTATGAATGCACGCAATTTTATGGCAATTTCTTTTTTTTGTTTATTTTACATAATCATTTTTTTTCCAGTTTTTCACACATAATCTGTTATAAATTGAATTTGTTCACTTTTATTTTGTTCTTATCTTCTTCCTCTCTGTTCTTGTTTTTTAATTAACAATTAATTGCCCCGACTCTATGCCCTTCTTTCCCTTCCTCGGCAGTTTTGTCCTGAACGGTCTCTCAAGTTACGGTATAGACGTAAGACACGTTATCAATCACCCTGGCTCTACATTCCCGGCTTCCATTGTCATCAGCAACGTTACCAATGGGAGCCGAACCATCCTGCACATGAACAGGTGTGTTTCAATGTGAGGTGCAAAAGTGTGTGCTCGTGTGACGTACAGGAGTGGGAAACTGTGAGATACAGGTGTGAGGTATGGGTCAGGTGTGTGCAAGTGTGAGGTACAGGTCATCTGTGTACAGGTGAGGTATGTACAAGAGTAAGGTATGGGTGAGGTGCGTACATGTATGAGGTAGAGGTCATGTGTGTACAGGTGTGAAGTACAGGTTAAGTGAACACAGCTGTGAGGTATGGGTGAGGTATGTACATGCGTGAGGTACAGGTTAGGTGCGTACATGTGTGATGTATGGGTGAGGTGTGGGAGGTACAGTTGTGGTGTGTACCTGTGTGAGGTATGGATGAGGTGTGTACAGGTTTGAGGTACTGGTAAGGTGGGTGCTAGTGTCAGGTATATATAATACAAACTAAAACTTGCGCTAATGGAATGATAAATAATAAAATAATACAAAAATAGAAGACCACAGCTGCTGTTACAAAGGTGCTAAAACCTTGAAAGATAGATGTACAGAATTTAACAGTGCTAGTGGAGTATAAATTTAAACATATGTGAACACAAATTTAGGCTAAAAGTGCAATAATAAAGTGCTAAATAGTGATACAATAAAAATAAATATATATAAAAATATATATAAATAAAGTGCCAAGTGCTTCCAACGGCAATTCAAGCTTCCAGGTCGAAAGAAAGCTCAGAGAACACACTCCCCTCTTATGACCCCACTCACCAGAGCTTATGGACCCTCAGCTTTGCAGTCCAGGGGTCAGAAATGCTTTATGAAGTTATGGTACAAAGATCCAAAATCAGAGAGGCTTCCACAAATGATTTTTCATACGGACTGAGGGAGATGGTGCATACTGGAAATACGTTGACGCGTGTTGCCCCTCCTCCAGGGCGTCATCAAGGATGTACTTGATGACACCCTGGAGGAGGGGCAAAACGCGTCCACGTATTTCCGGTTTCACGTACCAGTGGCGCAACTTCCGGTATCCGTGGAACGCATGCTGCAGATGCGAACCCGGAACACACTGATGCCTGTTTTTTCAAGCCGTCTCGTGAGTGGCGTTTTTGTAAATGCGCAATAATTCAGTGCCAGCAGTACTTCACTATGTACTTTCTTCTCTCTTTTTAAATATGCACGCGTCAACGTATTTCCAGTATGCACCATCTCCCTCAGTCCGTATGAAAAATCGTTCGTGGAAGCCTCTCTGATTTTGGATCTTTGTACCATAACTTCATAAAGCATTTCTGACCCCTGGACTGCAAAGCTGAGGGTCCATAAGCTCTGGTGGGTGGGGTCATAAGAGGGGAGTGTGTTCTTTGAGATTTCTTTCGACCTGGAAGCTTGAATTGCCGTTGGAAGAACTTGGCACTTTATTTATATATATTTTTATATATATTTTTATTGTATCACTATTTAGCACTTTATTATTGCACTTTGAGCCTAAATTTGTGTTCACATGTGTTTAAATTTATACTCCACTAGCGCTGTTAAATTTTGTACATCTAGTGTCAGGTATAGGTGTGTGGTTCTTTGTGAGATACAGCTAAGGTGTGCAAAGTTTTGAGGTATAGGTGTGATGTACAGGAAAGGTGTATATACACGGGTAAGATGTGTACAAGTGATGTTGCCTATAGATATGAGGTTAAATGAGGTAAAAGTGAAGGCGTACTTCTGTTTGGTATAGGCGAGGTATGTATAGGTGTAAGGTACAGTTAAGGTGTATACTGATGTGAGGTACAGGTTTGAGCCATTGTGAGATGTAGATGAGGTACAGTATGTACAGCTGTGAGGTATGTACAGGTGTAAGGTTTTGAAGGTTTGCAGTACAGTTAAGTTGTGTACAGGTGTAAAGTTTAGGTGAGGTGTGTACAGGGCAAAGTCCAGGTGTGGTATCTACAGGTGAGAGATAGATGTGACAGAACAAAGATTGATAGTGGCGCAGCCAAAAGAGTTTCAAATTTTCATTTTTTTTTTTTTCTTTTTATTATTTTTATTGAGTTTCAAGTTGAGATACAAAACAAAGCCTATTGGGCATACCCAGGCTCGGGAAGAGTTTCAAATTTAAAGCATGAGTCCAACAAGTTAAGCCTCGTACACACGACCGGTTTTCTCGGCAAGAACCAGCAAGAAAATTGCTGGCAGAGATTTCTTGCCGAGTATACCGGCCGTGTGTACGAGGCTTTCAGGTTTCTCGTCAGGAAAACTGGCCAGAATCTCGACGACAAAAATAGACAACCTGCTCTCTATTTTCTCGTCGGGATTCTCGTCGGCCTGATTCCCGACGAGAAACCCGAGAGTGTGTATACTTACCTGTCGCCGTGGAAACCCACGCATGTGCAGTAGCTTCCTAGGCCTAGGTAGGTGTAGCAAGATGGCGGCGACTGCATCGAATGTGACGAGCGCACGCTCGTCGTAGTCGATGATGTCACTGCGTTCATTCCATTCAAAAGAACGGCGGTTCTTTTGAATCGAGCGTGTGTACACTCGGCCGGGACAAGATTCTTGTCAAGAATCTCGTCAGGGAAAAACGACGGGTTTTTTCCTGATGAGATTCTCGGTCGTGTGTACTAGGCTTTAGTCTTTGGAGCTCGTAGCTCTGGATAGGAAAAACACAGACCACTGTGTCAGGGCAAACCTTGTATGGGAAGTTGAAGCGGCCTCCAATGCATGCAAAACAAAAAAGAAAACAGGCGCCTCTGAACATAGACTGTATGATTTTTTTGTAGAACAATTAACATTAAAAACTCACATTGAGGTAATGGATGATAGGCACATCTGAACCGGTACTAGACGCTCATCGGGCATTGGGCTGAATGCTGTGTCCATGGATCGCTTTGCGCCTCTTGTGTAGACCTGTCCTGGCCAGCAGGATGCTGTAGACGGTGGAGTGAAGCCAAACTGAGGGTTGGCGGGCAGCTGTAGCTGAAAACGAGGGCTGGAACGCAGCCTAGGCTGGATGGTATGATGCTGAGATGCAGCACCGGCCACGATGGCGTCACTGGCGTGCTCGCGACACGTTTCGGAGCATGCACACTGCAAGGCTTGACAAAGGAGCGTGCACTGTGTATAGCCTTGCAGTGCGCATGCTCTGAAACATGTCGAACGCTGCATCTCAGCTCTTGTTTTCAGCTACAGCTGCCCTCCAACCCTCAGTTTGGCTTCACTGCACCATCTACAGCAGTGGTTCTCAACCTGGGGGTCGAATGGCGATTTGCCAGGGGTCACCAAATCCTGGGCTGTTCCTGAAGCCTGTACCGCTCTCCCAGTCTTTTCGCGACCGAGCCAGAAACACAGTGAGTAACACTACCTGTGATTAGAGTTGCCATTAAAAGTCCCCACTGCAGTTCTCAGATCAGCAGATGACCTTGATCAACAGCAGATGACCTTGATCAACAGCACCTAAGTTGGCTGATCAGAACCCCCCCCAGCATTGCCACTCATCCCATTCCCTCCACCAAGCAGTAAGAGAAGGAATACAAATAGAGAATACATGGAAAGAAGAGAAAAAGAGGGGGAGGAAGAAAAAAGGGAGAGAAAGAATAGAAAGAACAAGAAAGAAGGCTAGAGAGAGGGATGGGGGGAAAAAAACAAGAAATTAGGATAGAGAAATAAAAGGGAAAGAAAGGAGAACAAAGAGAGAATGGTACATCCTAAAAGGTACCATAAGGGGTTTTAATATTGTATGAGTGAAAGGGACTCAGGGACCGCTAAATATCCATGGGTTAGGGGCGCAAATTACTTGTCTTGCCTTGGGTCCTGACAACCCACGCTACAAAAATAATTTTACTGTTAGGGGTCCCCACAATTTTGGAAAATGTATCAAGGGGTCACGGCACTAGGACGGTTGAGAACCACTGATCTACAGCATCCTGCTGGCTAGGACAAGTCCACACGAGAGGAGCAAAACGATCCATGGACACAGCATTCAGCCCAATGCCAATGAGCGTCTAGTACTGGTTCAGATGTGCCTATCATCCATTAACTCTATGTGAGTTCATTGTTCTACAATAAATTATAAAGTCTACGTTCAGAGGTACCTGTTTTCTTTTTTGAGATATAGATGTGGGCCATTGTGAAACCAAGGTCAGATGTGTACAGGTGTGTGGGAGGTTTGAGGGGTGTATAGTTCTGAAGTACAGGTGAGGTGAATACAGGTGAAGTGTTCAGGTGAGGTGTGTACAGGTGTGCAGGAGGTTTAAGGGGTGTATATTTCTGAAATACAGGTGAGGTGAATACAGGTGAAGTGCTCAGGTGAGGTGTGTACAGGTGTGTGGGAAGTTTAAGGGGTGTATAGTTCTGAAGTACAGGTGAGATGAATACAGGTGAAGTGTTCAGGTGAGGTGTGTACAGGTGTGCGGGAGGTTTAAGGGGTGTATATTTCTGAAGTACAGGTGAAGTGTTCAGGTGAGGTGTGTACAGGTGTGTGGGAGGTTTGAGGGGTATATAGTTCTGAAGTACAGGTGAGATGAATACTGGTGAAGTGTTCAGGTGAGGTGTCTACAGGTCTGCAGGAGGTTTAAGGGGTGTATATTTCTGAAGTACAGGTGAGGTGAATACAGATTAACTATTCATGTGAGGCATGTACAGGTATACGGGAGGTTTGAGGGGTGTAAAGTTCTGAAGTACAGGTGAGATGAATACAGGTGAAGTGTTCAGGTGAGGTGTGTACAGGGGTGAGGTAAAGAAGAAGTGTGTACAGGTGTGGGGTATGAGTGACATGTGTACAGGTGTGGGTTTGGGTGAAATGTCTACAGGTGTTAAATATGGTTAATGTGTGCACAGGTGTGAAGCACAGGTGAGGTGTTTACAGGAGTGAGGTGTGTACAGGTGTGAGGTATGGGTCAGCTGTATTCTGGTGTGAGGTAAAAGTGCAGGCCTTTATAAGATATAGATGCATTATGTACAGGTGTGAGTTATGTGTGTGGTGTGTATAGGTATTAGGTCCAGGTGAGGTGTTTACAAGTTTGTAGTACAGATGAGCTGTGTACAGGTGTAAGGTAAAGGTGTGGAGCAATTTAAGAGGTGTGTACAGATGTGTTTATGTACAGGTGTGAGGTGTGAGTGAGGTATGTAAAGGTAAGTGGTGCACGTAAGGTGTGTAAAGGTGTAGGACATGTAAAGTTGTAGCGTATAGGTGAGGTGTAAAGTAATGATGCTGTGTGTACAGGTGCAGTGTATACAGGTATGTGTTAAAGATGTACAGGTGTGAGTGAGGTGTGTAAAGCTAGGAGGTACATGTGAGGTGTGTGTGGGCCATGTAACGTTATAACATATGGGTGAGGTGTAAAGTACAGATGATGTGTGTACAGGTGCAGTGTATACAGGTATGTGTTAAAGGTGTGAGGTGTGAGTGAGGTGTGTAAAGGTAGGAGGTACATGTGAGGTGTGTACAGGTGTGGGCCATGTAACGTTATAACATATGGGTGAGGTGTAAAGTACAGATTATGTGTGTACAGGTTTGGGGTACAGGTGCAGTGTATACATGTATGTGTTAAAGGTGAATTGTGTACAGGTGTGAGGTTACAGGTGAGGCGTCGTGTGATCTCCATTGCTCAGTGCAGTAGATTTGGGTGACATCCGTTGGTATCTAATGGGGCAGTACTGTGACTCCTCTCCCTCGGGGATACCAGACTCAAGACCAGGGAGACATGGCTTACACCAGATAAATCTCAGGACAGTAAAGCTTGCCCCACTTCTTCTTTTTCGACCAATCACCTATCTTCTGTAGGTTCAGCATATATCCATCTTCCCATCTAACCCATCTTCCCCCCGCTGCCCCCATAGCTTCATCATTTCAGATTTCCGCAAGAGGAACATTGATGCCTCCAATGTGAGCTGGCAGAAATGGGGCGACACCCCGTGTGCCTGCTGCTTGGTTAATGTCACCACCGGTTCTCGCACCGTCACGCTGTATGACACGTAAGGAACAAGGATCTTATTTCTGTATTCCATCCAATAATATATAAAATATCTATCTATTTGTCTCCTGTGTGTGGTCCTAGGGTGGTCAATTTAATTTGGAATGAGTGGTGGTGAGTATGGTGAGAATAATGGAAAGTAGTGATGATGATACCTTCAAAATTTCAGATCTCGTGTGACTGTGGTGCACAGTAGCATGTTTTATGTTTGTGTCTCCTCTGTGAGACCCCAGGGTGATAGATTTGATGTGGAGTGAGTATTGCTGAGTATGGTAAAAAAAAATATGGAAGGTAGGTGGTGACGGTAGTGGTACTTTCAGAACTTCATATCTCATATTATTTTGGTGCTCCGTAACATGTTTTATGTTTGTGTCTCCTCTGTGTGACCCTAGGGTGATAGATTTGATGTGGAGTGAGTATTGCTGAGAATGGTGAAGATAATGGAAGGTGGGTGGTGATGGTGGTGGCCTAATTACTTCTTCTTGGTGTTCTATGATTGTAAAAATGTTTTGTTAAATTGTAAAGGACCGCGTATCACTCTCCTTCTTACTAAAGACAGATCATGAGTGACACAGCGAGAAGTTGTCCTCAGAAATTCCATCTGTCATTAGACAGTTGTGGGCTGATGGATATGCTTTCTGCTTTATAATCATCACATGGCTTTGACCACTTTGAGACTTTTGCTGCTTTGTGAATGGTTGTGTGTTTTTGTCTCTCTTAAACCCCCCAAAATGTAAACATTAATTAAAATTTGTCAGCTCATGGTTTCTTATATGACCGAAGACTCAAACGGTGAGCTTTCCATTTCATAATTCTTGACTCTGTTACTGGATACCTGGGAGTTTTGGGTCCCCACAAGCTTTATGTGTTCCAACTCCTCTTATTAAAGTTCCCATAATATAAACTTTCATAATGCATAAAGCAGGTGTGCAGAGCTGGGAAGTCAGCCCAGGAATGTTGGGAACCCCTCATAATGGGTACAACAGGTGTACAGACCCGGGAACTCAGCACTGAGATGGTGGGAACCCTTCATAACAGGCACAGCAGGTGTACAGACCCGGGAACTCAGCACTGAGATGGTGGGAACCCTTCATAACAGGCACAGCAGGTTTACAAACCCGGAAACTCAGCACCGGGATGGTGATAACCCTTCATAATGGGCACAGCAGGTGTACAGACCCGGGAACTCAGCACTGGGATGGTGGGAACCCCTCATAATGGGCACAGCAGGTGTACAGACCCAGGAACTCAGCACTGGGATGGTGGGAACCCTTCATAATGGGCACAGCAGTTGTGCAGAGACTGTCTGATGATTTAGCTCTCCAGCATCTATCAAACGCTTAAAATACTGCTTGAAGTCACCCTATAACCATTGCAAAATGAAATTGTTAAAATAAAAATTGAAAAAGCGGCTAATCTTCTAATTTTAAGTACTGCCGAATGAATCACAGAGAGGAGCCACAAAATGAATTTGCTGCTGGAAATTAATATTATTATTATACAGGATTTGAGAGAGAATGAGTATATTACAAATAGGTTCTTTCATCCATCATTTATTACTGCTTCATGGATTCCTCCTCCTCAAGAGTAAAACATGACTCTAGATAAGATACTTTGGTATATATAATGGCACAGAAAAATGTAATCGTTTATAACAAACATAAGGAGAAAATAGAATTGTGTGTGTGTGTAGGACATCAGCGTTGTTACATAAGTAACCTTGTCCAACATCTTCTGGGTTTCAAGGACAGGAGATGGTGAAGCTCTATCCCCAGAAACCAGTTCCAGGGACTTTTCTGTTGTGGAGTAACAACCCAGTGAGCCTACAGCAGAAGAGCGCACATCCAGGCATAGCGCTGCTGACCTCTGCCTGCAACAATCGGTGACCCTGGAGGATTTGTGCAAGGCCACCGACTTTTCAGTTTACTTCCCAGCAGAACAGTTGGCATCAGGGCAGAACATCACTGAGCTCTGCCCAGCACCAGCAGCAGCTTTAGCCTTCCTGAGAGAAGCAGCAACCGGCCTTTCTCCCACACCACTGACAGGGACATTGGACTTCCTAACAGCAGCATCTATGGAGTTATAACAAACTTCTCCAGCTGAAGTGCTGACAACAGTGCAGAGTACTACCAACTTCTGCAGAGTACTGGCAACAACTACAGAGTTCCAGGGAGCCAGGGCAATCGGCCCCTCTCCCCAGCGACAAGCTGACGTAGTGAAGCTTCTACTCTCAGCTGAATCGCTGGCAACAGGGCAGAGTGCCACTGGCCTCTGCCTAGCACCTCCAGTGTCTCCACAGCTTCAGGGAGCTGAGGGCGATTGGCCCCTCTCCCCAGCAGCAGACTGAGGCCTGGAATGTTAAAAACCACCCAGCTGAAGCGTTGGCAGCCGGACAGAGAGTCAATGACCTCTGCCCCACACCTACTGATAACTATTATTTCCAGCCAAAAATGGAGATAATGCGGACTGCCCGACTAACACATGTCCAGACCAGGTAGAGGTCTTGGACCTTGTTAGTCGACTTTTGATTGGGGGGGGGGGAGAAATGTGATAGACTCAGATGATGTTCTGTTTTGTAATGCAAAAGGACATTATTAACCAGTTGCCGCCCGCCCACCGTCAAATGACGGCAGGGCGGTGCGGCTCTCTTTCTGAAACACCGTCATAGGACGGCGTCCCAGAATGGCTGCTCTCGCGCGTCAGCGGGGGCACGCAGCGCAGCGATCGCAGCCACACCGTGTTGCTAGGACACGGCACGACCCCGATCTCTGTAAAGAGCCGCGTCCGCAGCTCTTTATGTGATTGGCAGTGTCCAGTTACAGCCGGTCACATGTAAACACGGAGATGCCGGTAATTGGCGCTCCTTGCCTCACACTGACAGTGTGTGGCGAGGAGAGCCGATCAGCGGCATCTCCTCGCAGGGGGCAACAAAACATGTAATCAGGGCACTGATCATCAGTGCCCTGATTACATTATAGCGCCAACAGTATCACCAATCAGTGCCAGCAATCAGTGCCTACTACTGCCCACAAGTTCCACCAATCAGTGCCCATTAGTGATGCTAGTCAGTGCTGCCTATCAGTGTTGTCCATCAATGCCCATCACTGCTGTCCATCAATGCCCATCACTGCTGTCCATCAATGCCCATCACTGCTGTCAGTGCCGCCCATCAGTGCCGCCCATCAGTGCCACCTAACAGTGCCCATCAGTGCCGCCTATGGCCACCTATCAGTGCCCATAAGTGCGGCATATTAGTGCCTCCTCATCAGTGCCAACTAATCAGTGCCCATAAGTGCCACCTCATCAATGAGCAATGATTAGCACTTTGTGTGAAACGCATCTGCTGAACAGTGTGGATCCCTTGTGTGTCATGTTTTTTAAACCTTTGATTCTTCAATAAACCAACAAATTTTTCTTCATCTCTGGATGTGCCGCTTTTTCTCTTTGTTGCATGGATTTCCCAGGTTGCAGACCTTGGCAGGCACCCAGTTTGGTAGCCAAACGAGACCTGTCTAGTTCTTGGTTGCAATAGGCGGCTATAAAATCTGATATCTAAGTTCAGACTGGAGGAAGCGGTAATACTGATGGAAGCACTCAAGCGGAGTGGGGGAAGATTCTGTCACACTAAGGATCGGTTATATTATTTTAACACCCTTCACCACCTTCCATACCCTGTGTAAATGGGATCATTGAGTAAGGCCTGGGTTGCATAACCCCGGTGGACCTGGCCTTGTAGACCCTGAGTCTAGGAGTACAATGAGATTAGTTATATTTAGACCTTCACTACCTTCATTACTCACTGTGAATAGGAACAATGAGTAAGGCCTGGACCAGATAACCCTGGAGGCTCTCGTCTTGTAGACCCTGAGTGTAGGAGGACCTAAGGATCGGTTTATCCCTCCGCTACCTTCTGTGGCCTGTGTAAATGGGAACATTGAGTCAGGCCTGGGTCGGGTAACCCAGATGGCTCTGGTCTTCTGGACCATGAGTGTTGGGGGACACGGAGATCAGTTATATTTAACCCTCCACCACTTTCAATGTTCAATGTGAATGGAAACATTTATTGGTCTCTATAGGTTGTGGTTCAGCTACTGATGTGTATTAAAAGAACATGGTACTGTTTTTATGATTCCCCTATTTATACCCAGCTCCTTCTCTCGCAAACCTGCAGTAATCTTCCAGATGTTACGGTAGAAGACTTCCAGAAAGTGGACCTGTCCCAATACAAGTGGATTCACTGGGAGGTGAGAGAAACCAATGGAGGCTATTTAGTGGCATATATAGAGGTTCCAGCCACTATGGTTATCAGGGAGGTGAACATTATAGGAAACAAAGCAGTACACAGGGGTTATGGGTGGAGATGTACTGGTCATAGCTCTGGTGACGTGGCTGGAGCACACATGGGATTATGGGCATGTATTTGCTCTTATAATATTTATACTGTTTCTATAATGAAATCTAATCTCTCAGGGCAGGAATGCTGATGAGCAGGTCAAGATGATCCAAAGCGTAGAAGATCACAACAAGAAGTGTCCCCCTGACCAGAGGATCAAAATCTCAGTGGAGATCGAGAAGGAAAGGGAAGAACTATTCCAACTTTTCCAACATGGTGATCTGGTGAGGAGAACTCTATAATGACACATGGTGATCTGGTGAGGAGATCTCTATAATGACACATGGTGATTTGGTGAGGAGATCTCTATAATGATACATGGTGATCTGGTGAGGAGATCTCTATAATGACTGTAGCAAAATACTGAAACTGAGAAATGGTTTGGAGCACTTCAACGGTGACAGCAAAGATTCATTCCAGGAAATGTAGAGACAGAATGTCTACTGATGTCTGAATAAGCAAATTGGGTTAATTGGGGGTCTGAGGTAGCGTTCCATTCATCTATTGTTCAGTGTGTTAATGAAGTCACCTATTATCGGCTACGGGATGTAATTACACTCCTAGTAATGTGTCTGGCACGGTTCCATTGTTATGGGTAAATATGTGGAGCTCTGTTCATGGGGAGACAAACGTCTCACGCATACCAAATGTGTTAGAAGTAGTCCCAGGTAATTAAATCACTGTCATCTGTTAATTGTTGAAGGGAATGCCCCTGTAAAATGAGTTAAGAAAACCCTTGCATGGGAAATGATATAAAAAGCCAGCCTGGGCAAAATAAAGCGTTGATTTACTCCCAGAACTGTGTGTCGTCCAGTTACTGGGGGGGTAACAGGTTGCCTTGGATAAGTCAGTACTTCCTCAGCTTCAAGGATTTCCCAGCGGACGTTGGAGCTCCGCAACACTGGTTGGCAGCGGTGGGATTAAAGCCTTGCAGCAAGAGGAAGCAGCGTTCATGCAAATTCGGCTACACGAATGGAAGTGTGATCGGAGACCAACTATGCTGGATTAAAACGAGCGACGTTAAAGGATTTGCTGGAAGCAAGAGGGAAGATCGCCAGCAATAAAACCAAAGCAGAGCTGATTGCAGAACTGACCGAGGGAGATCGGGCACACAGTATGGGTACAGAAGCCATGGAGACCGAGTTTAACCAAGAAGTGAAACGCAGGCTAGCGTTTTATGGAGAAAACCCCTCCACCGAGCTGGTACAGGCAACGTTAGCCCAAGTGGATGCCTTTATCACGGCGAGAGAAGAAAGGGAGACCCAACTCCGGCTGGCGGAACAGCATGCCTCTGAGAGACTGCTAACGACTACACCGGCACCAGAGACAAAACTAAAAGTACCCCATGATGCCTTTAAAAAGTTTATGGAAGCAGAGGAAGAGATCGATAGCTTCCTGCAAGATTTTGAACGGCAATGCAAGCTGTACCAGGTACCCCAGACAGACTGGGTACGGATCTTAGCTGGTAAGCTGTCAGGCCGTGCAGCAGAAGCCTACAGAGCCGTGCCAGAGGAGGAAATCGCAAGCTATAGCCGGGTAAAGGAAGTTATTTTGGCAAGGTATGCCATCACCCCAGAAGCATACAGGAGACGCTTCCGGGACACAAAGAAACAGGAGAAGGACTCCAACACCGAATGGGCTTGCCGAATGCAGAGGGCAGCCCTAGCTTGGCTACAAGCCAGTCAGGCAACCACAGCAGATGCGATCACCCAGCTGATTTTACTGGAGCAATTCTTTAATGGACTAAACCCAGAGGTACAGGAGTGGGTAAGGGATCGCAAACCTACCACTCTCTCGGAAGCAGCCAGGCAAGCTGATGAATATCAAGATGCCCGCCGGCCATCACAGACTAGCTTCCGACCAAGCACCAGACCACTGAACCATAACCCAGGGCCCCCAGCTACACAACGACCCGGGCTAATCCCTAACTCCCCTGCAAATCGATACCTCGGGCGCAAGGGAGTGCAGTGCTATTCATGCAAGCAATTTGGGCACTATCAGAGAGACTGCACTCAGAACCAGGACCAAGCTGCATGGATTCGACCAGGGCCACCCCCTCCAGCACGGGCTGCCGCTCATTGCTATCACACGGAAGCGGCCCCGGTCAACCGAGGAGCAGGAGAATTGGAGGAACACTGGAGTATCCTACACGAGGCTGACCCAGTACAGGCGGCTACTGACAACAGGCAACACCATCGCCAGGCAGTACAGCTGAACGGGAAGACTGCTCAAGGTCTACGAGATTCCGGTGCCACCCTCACACTGGTCAAACGTCACCTGGTTCCAGAGGCCGACCACACCGGGAGTTCCGTAATTGTGCGGGTTGCAGGGGGAGCAGTACACAGGCTACCCACGGCAAGAGTACACCTGAACTGGGGTGCCGGCTCCGGATTAATTAAGGTGGGGTTGATCCAGGAACTTCCCGCTGATGTCCTGCTGGGGAACGATCTTGGCCAGTTGACTTCTGCTTTTGCATCAGCCCCGGTTACCAACGAGATCTACCCCATTACCACCCGGTCCCAGGCCCACACCACGGAAAACAGAGCATCCTCTGAGGCTCGGATGCTTCAATGTTTGGATTGGGCGCAGTATTGAGCCAGGTAGGAGCAGATGGCGGAGAACACCCCGTAGTTTACTTGAGCAGGAAGCTTCTCCCCAGGGAAGTGAGCTACGCCGCCATAGAAAAATAATGCCTGGCTGTGGTGTGGGCCCTAAAGAAGCTTCAGCCCTACTTGTACGGACAACAGTTCACCCTACTCACAGACCACAACCCGTTGGTATGGCTAAATCGAGTGGCAGGGGACAATGCCCGGTTGTTGCGCTGGAGTCTGGCGTAACAACCGTATGACTTTACTATCCACTACTGACCCGGGAAACAGAACGGCAATGCTGACGGATTATCGCGGCAACTGAACTGGAAAAGTGATCCGTGAGTATTCTCCGGACATCCCCAAGCCGATCCGTTAAGGATCAGACTGTGTGTGCCGGCTTGTGGGTAAGGGGGAGCAGTGTAGCAAAATACTGAAACTGAGAAATGGTTTGGAGCACTTCAACGGTGACAGCAAAGATTCATTCCAGGAAATGTAGAGACAGAATGTCTACTGATGTCTGAATAAGCAAATTGGGTTAATTGGGGGTCTGAGGTAGCGTTCCATTCATCTATTGTTCAGTGTGTTAATGAAGTCACCTATTATCGGCTACGGGATGTAATTACACTCCTAGTAATGTGTCTGGCACGGTTCCATTGTTATGGGTAAATATGTGGAGCTCTGTTCATGGGGAGACAAACGTCTCACGCATACCAAATGTGTTAGAAGTAGTCCCAGGTAATTAAATCACTGTCATCTGTTAATTGTTGAAGGGAATGCCCCTGTAAAATGAGTTAAGAAAACCCTTGCATGGGAAATGATTTAAAAAGCCAGCCTGGGCAAAATAAAGCGTTGATTTACTCCCAGAACTGTGTGTCGTCCAGTTACTGGGGGGGTAACAGGTTGCCTTGGATAAGTCAGTACTTCCTCAGCTTCAAGGATTTCCCAGCGGACGTTGGAGCTCCGCAACAATGACACATGGTGATCTGGTGAGGAGATCTCTATAATGAAAAATGGTGATCTGGTGATGAGATCTCTATAATGACACATGGTGATCTGGTGAGGAGATCTCTATAATGGCACATGGTAATCTGGTGAGGAGATCTGTACAATGACGCATGGTGATCTGGGGATGAGATCTCTATAATGACACATGGTGATCTGATGAGGAGATCTCTATAATGACACATGGTGATCTGGTGAGGAGATCTCTATAATGACACATGGTGATCTGGTGAGGAGATCTCTATAATGACACATGGTGATCTGGTGAGGAGATCTCTATAATGATACATGGTGATATGGTGAGGAGATCACTATACTGATACATGATATGGGATATGGAAATCCTTATGATTACCATCCTTACCTTACCCTTCTACACAGGTAAGGGGGAGGAGTCTGTATCATCCAGGACACACCTTACCATTGTATACAGGTAAGGGGGAGAAGTCTGTATCAGTCTGTATCATCCAGGACATACCTTACCATTGTATACAGGTGAGAGGGATGGGCCTATATTTTCCAGGATTAACCTTACCATTGTATACAGGTTAAAGGGGAGGAGTCTGTATCATGCAGGACATACCTTACCATTGTATAAAGGTAAGGGGGATGAGTCTGTATCATCTAGGGCAGTGGTCTCCAAACTGCGGCCCGAGGGCCGGATGCGGCCCTTTGTTTGCCTTTATCCGGCCTTTGGGGCAGTATCCCTCCCACTGATACGAAACACTATTCTGACATCTGACACTGGAGCACCATTTCTCCCACTGACACCACTAATGGGGCACTATTCCTCCCTATGATACCAACGATGGGGCACTATTTCTCCCCCTAATACCATATGTTTAGTCCCACTGATGCTAGGAAAATTTCCACCCCCGCTGGCCAAAGTCCGGCCCTCCAAGAGTCTGAAGGACAATAAAACAGCCCTTTGTTTCTAATGTTTGGAGACCCCTGATCTAGGGTGTACCTTACCATTCTACACATGTAAAGAAAAAGAGTCTGCATCATCTAGGACATACATTATTAATGTATACAGGAAGGGGGAAGAGTCTGAATCATCCAGGACATGCATTTGTCATTGTATTCAGGTAAGGGGGAGGAGACTGCATTATCCAGAACATATATTACCATTGTATATGGGTAAAGGGGAGGAGTCTAGATTATCCAGGACACACCTTACCATTCTACACAGGTAAGGAGGAGGAGTGTGCATCATCCAGGACATACCTTACCATTGTATACAGGTAAGGGGAAGAAGTCCAAGTCATCCAAGATATACCTTACCATTCTACACAGGTAAGAGGAGGAGTTTGTATCACCACTGACATATGTTACCATTATGTATAATTAAAGGGGTGTGGTCTGAATGTCACAGGTAAGATGGCGGAGTCTGTATCGCCTTTGACATATCTTACCATTTGTTGATACAGGTAAGGGATAGTAGTCTTTATTATATAGGTAAGTGGGAGGAGTCTGTATCATACAGATAAGGGGGAGGAGTCTGTATTATATAGAAGATATGTCTGTTTTCCCACCTGTAATTAATCATCAGTGTTTGGTGACAGGTTCTCTTGTTTGCTCTCTGTGTCTTGGCAGGTATTTGTCAGTAAAGATGTGGCCAAGTATCTGGGCTTTCATTCTGCAACTGAGGCGGTTTTGGGTCTATACCCACGGGTGCAGCAGGGGTGAGTGTTTCTTCATTATCCTCAGCTGATAGACTGGGGGTTTATTCAGGAGAGACATCTCAGTTTGTTCCTCTTTTTTTCTAATCTTTATTTCCTATTGGCTCACCCACCCACTCATTGGATCCCAGCTTTCTTCATTCTGATTTGCCATTATACACGTTCACTCCTCATTCCTGTTATGCCTCTCTCCCCGCAGGGCGTACTTGGTATGTGCCTGGGCTGACCAAGGAGCGACTGCTTTGGGCCCAGACGGTCAGGTGATCCATTCCCCGGCCTTCCCGCCTGATGCCATTGTGGACACATTAGGGGCTGGCGACACGTTCAATGCCTCCGTCATGTTTGCTTTGTCTAAAGGTATGTACACCAACCAGCTTGTTAGTGCTGGTTCTCATTCATGGCGCAGTGGGCATCCAACAAAAATGCCCTACTGCTTCTATGCAGATGGCAATGCCACTGGGTAATTTCTGGTGATGCTCAACACTGAAATGAACCCACCACATGACCAACATCTACCCCTCGTTATCTGGTCACTCATGACCAGTGTTAGTCTTTTCACTACGTGGTCGGAGATGACCAGAGATGCCCTTCATTATCCAGTCACTCATGACCAACATCTACGGTACCTCTCCAGTATCCGGTCACACATGACTAGTTTCTGCCCCTTCACTATCCGTTCATGCTTGACCAGTGTCTTCCCATTCACAGTGCTGTACTGGGAATATAGGTTTATGGTCAAACTGAGAACCTGCCCCTCTCCCTGTCATCCTAGAGGAGGGACAAATGAGATTCAAGTCCCATGGACGTAACAGCGAACATTAATGGTGAGGACAAACTCCACAGATGGTAGTAAAAGAGCTGAAAAAAGTTGCAAAGCTTTGTTTTCCCTCTTCTATAATGCTGCGTACACACGACCGTTTTTAATGTCATTGAAAAAAACGGCATTTCTTTCTCGTACATCACGGGACACAGAGCGACATAGTCATTACTAATGGGTTATATAGTTACCGTCAGGTGCTGGCACTGGCAACTTCCAAAACCGGAAGTACCCTCCCCTATATAAGCCCCTCCCATCCGGGAGCACCTCAGTTTTTTTGCCAGTGTCTAAGGTGTTGGCCAAGAAGAAACATGTGTTTTTCACTGAGTTTGCGTACAGGTTCTTTTGGGCCTCAGTAAGCTATTCCGGATCCGACCAAAAAAGCTTCATAGCTAAACGGTCGGTACCCGGGCCTTGCAAAGAGAAGAGCAAGGTTCTGCCTGTAATGCTTCTCTTAGGAGAGCTGGACCCTGGGATCCAGAGCTCTGGTCATACCCACGACCAAGATGTTTTCTGTGCAGGGTGCTATACAGGTCCAGGGGAGTAGAATCCTTGGGAACCCGGTCCCTGAAGGTTTGATTACAATGCCTGCCGTGATAGGTGAAGTTTGGGCTTTTGTGGACCAAACAAAGTCCTGCGGCGAGGAACAGGTAAGTGGGGGCCCCCAGGAACTTGGTTCTATTGGGGGACCCCCAAGCCTAATTTGTCTTTCTGTCTGTTACCTAATGGTATTCCCGCAAGATTCTGTGCATGCCTGTAACTACTAAAAAAATGTAATAATTTTTAATGGTGGTCAAGAAAAAAAAAAATAAAAATGTTTTTTTATATATATTTAGTATATTAGACTGCGGTACCTGTGTTTGTCCACTAGAGGCCGCTGTGGAATGTTTTCTTGTCATGTGGACTAGTTTCTTCTCAGAGAGCAAAGTCCAGGCAGTTGGTGAGTTCTCCTATAGGAAACTGCTTCCTCTGCCATGTTGCAGTGCTCGTCCATCCCCCGGCCTGCGGCAAAGAGGGGCCCTGGCTCCTGTCCCTGGTTTCCATGTTTGAAATTAGCGCCGAGGGCGCACGTAGCCGCGCGCGTGCACGCGCCTCTATATATAGAGGTGAGCCGGGAAAGGGGGCGGAGCCTGGGGGATGACGCTCTGTGCGCGCCGCAGCGCTTCTGCGCATGTGCGGGCGTCCCAGCAGGTTTTTAAAAAGCCACAATATTGTAGTAAGCTGGCTATGAAGTACAGAGACAGAGCTGGCAACATTTAAAGGCATACAGCAAGCGGTTGATACAGGCATCCCCTAGAAAGGCACATTAGTAGACACCAACTGTTTATTATAGCAGCATTTATGCTAGACTATTATCAGTAACTGGTGTATTTCGGCTGGAATACCTCAGCTTTGTGGCTTAGGAATATGCCGTCTAAAAACTCCGGGACTAGAAATTCCAGGAGGAATAGGGGGTCTCCATCGGGCTCTGAGGATCTTGGGCATGCTTTGGCTGCACCAGTCTCCCCTGAAGAATCAGAGGTTAGTGACCGTAGGGCACCCCCAGGAGTACCTGGTACTGTGGCTGTCCTCAGTTCACCTGCTCCTGTGTATGTAACAGAGGAGGTTTTTTCGCTCGATCTCCGTCTCCTCCCTCAGAGTGCCTGTTAACAGAGCAACAGTCCCATACAGAGGTCGACCTACCTGAGGGGGATCAGGATGAGGTTGATTCGGTTGTAGAGGAATCAACAGTGGAAGAGCCGTTCTCAGCATCACATGCTGAGAGGTTATGGGTTCAGTCCCTGACTAATATGGTCCGATCAGCATTTAAAATGCCACTTGCGGAGCCATCCTCCACTTCTGTCTCCTCGTTGGGGTCGCTAAAAGCTCCCCAGACTGTTTTTTCCTTTCCGATCCATCCTTTACTGGAGGGGCTCATTTACCAGGATTGGGAGCATCCTGACAAAATATTTATTCCCCCCAAGAGATTTCCGGTGGTCTATCCCATGGAGGATAAGTTCATCAGAAAATGGAAGGTCCCTACAGTGGACGCAGCCATCTCTTGTGTGAATAAATCACTGACATGTCCGGTGGAAAATGTCCAAATGTTCAAGGACCCAATAGATAAAAAATTGGAGTCATTATTGAAATCTGCTTTTTCTACAGCAGGATTGGTGACACAACCAGCAGTGGCAGCTATAGGGGTCTGCCAAGCAGTGAAGGATCAGTTGAAACAGGTCTTAAGAGACTTGCCGGATCAGCAGGCTCTTGCCCTAGCTGATCTACCTAGAGCCTTATGCTTTGCGGTGGACGCTATAAAGGATTCAATCCATCAGGCCTCCCGCCTTACGCTGTCTGTAGTACATATGCGCAGGCTTCTATGGCTCAAAAACTGGTCTGCTGAAGCTCCCTGTAAAAAATTGCTGGTCAGCTTCCCATTTCATGGGGAGCGCTTATTCGGGGAAGACCTGGACAAGTATATCCAGAGAATTTCCAGCGGTAAAAGTACACTTTTGCCGGTTAAAAATAGAGTTCGAGGTCCCTCCTTTAAGAGGCCGGCTTCTCCAGTCCCTAGGACATCGGCTGTGAAACAGTTCCGACGGCCTCCCCGGTCAAATCCCGGAGGTAAAAATCAGGGACAGTTGCAGGGTAACAAGAAGCCCTGGAGCAGGAGAGGTACAAAACCTCCCCCAAAGTCAAATGCATGAAGGGTTGCCCCCACCCAATCGGGTGGGGGGAAGACTTCAGTTGTTCACAGAAACCTGGCGGGACACGATCCGAGACAGATGGGTGCTCTCCGCAGTAAATCTGGGATACAAATTGGAGTTAAAAAACTCCCCTCCTTCCCGCTTTATAAGGTCAAACATGCCAAGGGATCCCCAGAAGAGAGGATCCCTCCTGTTGGCACTGGAACAATTATTGCTTCAAGCAGTAATTATAGAGGTTCCCCTGGAAGAATGGGGGTTCGGGTTTTACTCAAACCTCTTTACAGTTCCGAAGCCAAACGGGGACGTGAGGCCCATATTAAATCTAAAAGGGCTAAACAAATTCCTACATATCAGGACTTTCCGGATGGAGTCGATCCGATCGGTAGCCACTGCCCTACAAGGGGAGGAATGGTTAGCCTCGATCGACATCAAAGATGCTTATTTGCACATCCCCATCTTTCCAGCCCACCAAAAATTTCTACGCTTTGCGGTAGAAGGGCGCCATTTTCAGTTCAGAGCCTTACCCTTCGGTCTGGCCACAGCACCAAGAGTGTTCACAAAAATTCTGGCCCCATTATTGGCCAATCTAAGAACACGAGGTGTAACGATAATGGCATATCTAGACGACTTGTTGCTGATAGACCACTCAGTGGAAAAACTAGAAGTGGTTGTTCACGAGACAATCAAGTATCTGGAATATCACGGTTGGATTATCAACCGAGACAAGTCAGCCCTAAAACCAGTCAAAAGTCTGGAATACTTGGGGCTAAGGCTGGATTCAGACCAGAGAAAGATTTTCTTGCCTCAAGAAAAGGGGTCGTCTTTGAGAGATTTGATCCACTTAGTGGGTTCAAAAAGACAGCCATCCATACGCCTGTGCATGAGGCTGCTGGGAAAAATGGTGGCATCATTCGAAGCAGTACCCTACGGTCAATTCCATTCAAGGAAGTTGCAAAGGGCCATACTGTCAGCCTGGAACAAGAAAGTTCAGGCTCTGGACTTACCAATGTCCTTGTCCCCTTCCGTTCGCAGGAGCCTCCGCTGGTGGTTGGTTCCCCAGAATCTGGAAAGAGGGAAATCCTTCAGTCCGATTTCCTGGAAGGTGGTCACTACAGATGCCAGCCTTATAGGCTGGGGAGCAGTACTGGAGCAATGGTCTCTCCAGGGCAGATGGTCGGATGCGGAAAAGGCCCTGCCCATCAATCTCTTAGAGATACGAGCAGCCCGGTATGCCCTAGTAGCATGGACATCCAAACTCCAAGGGTCCCCTGTCAGAGTTCAGTCAGACAATGCCACAGCAGTGGCATATATCAATCGTCAGGGGGGCACCAGGAGTCGTGCAGCCCAAAGGGAAGTAAATTACATCCTGAGATGGGCAGAAAGATATGTCCCAGCCATATCTGCGGTATTCATTCCAGGGGTGGAGAATTGGAAGGCGGACTTTCTAAGTCGCCAACAATTATGCCCAGGGGAATGGTCCCTTCATCCCGAGGTTTTCCGGACAATATGTCAGCGGTGGGGAACACCGGATGTAGATCTGCTAGCATCCAGATTCAACACAAAAGTGGACAGGTTTGTCTCTTGGGCAAGGGATCCCCTAGCGTGCGGCTCGGATGCCCTAGTGTTCCCTTGGGATCAGTTCAAGCTGATATATGCATTCCCACCGCCACAATTGTTACCTCGATTACTCCGCAGAATCAGGGTAGAAAAGAAACCAGTGATTCTGGTGGCTCCAGCGTGGCCCCGAAGAGCATGGTACGCGGAGATTGTAAAAATGTCTGTGGGGAGTCCTTGGACCCTCCCACATCGTCCGGACCTGCTTTCGCAGGGACCGATATACCACCCTTCCTTACCAGCCCTAGGTTTGACGGCCTGGCTATTGAAGCCCACATTCTAAAAAAGAGAGGGCTCTCTAATGCTGTGGTATCTACCATGATCAATGCCAGGAAGCCGGTATCCAGGCAGATCTACTATAGAATCTGGAAGGCGTACATCGCCTGGTGTGAAGCCAAGAAATGGCATCCACGTAAATACGTAATAGGTAGGATTCTGGACTTCCTACAATGGGCTGTAGATAGGAAGCTTGCCTTGAGTACTATCAAGGGTCAGATTTCGGCCTTGTCAATATTTTTTCAAAGGCCCTTGGCCTCGCATTCACTAGTCAAAGCCTTTATACAAGGAGTGATGCGTATTAGTCCTCCGGTTAATATTCCCATATGTCCATGGGATCTAAACTTGGTTCTGTCGGTTCTACAGAAACAACCATTTGAACCATTACAGCATATTTCCTTAGTGCTTCTCACCAGGAAATTGATTTTTCTAGTAGCCATTTGTTTGGCTAAAAGAGTATCGGAATTAGCAGCTATGTCCTGTAAGGAGCCATATCTGGTTATCCATAAGGACAGAGTAGTGTTACGTCCTCATCCAGCCTTTCTTCCTAAGGTGGTATCGAGTTTTCATTTGAACCAAGATGTGGTTCTTCCTTCTTTTTTCCCCAAGCCTACTTCGGTAGAGGAAAAGTTATTGCATTCTTTGGATGTAGTAAGAGCAGTTAAAGCTTATCTAAAAGCCACTGCTCAGATTCGCAGAACGGATACTTTGTTTATTCTGCCGGAAGGCCCCAGAAAGGGTCAGGCAGCGTCAAAATCTACTTTAGCCAAGTGGATTCGACAGGTCATAATACAAGCCTATAGCTTGAGAAGTAGACCGCCTCCGTTCAAAGTTAGGGCGCACTCCACGAGAGCAGTTGGAACTTCATGGGCAGTGCATCACCAGGCCTCCCTGGCTCAAATCTGTAAGGCCGCAACATGGTCTTCGGTACACACGTTTACTAGGTTCTACCAGGTGGACGTTAGAAGTCAGGAGGATGTCGCCTTTGGGCGCAGTGTGTTGCAGGCCGCAAAAGATCCTCATGTCTGATAGAGCTCAGCTTATATATGGTGTATCCCCCCCCTCATTTGGCATTGCTTTAGGACATCCCATTAGTAATGACTATGTCGCTCTGTGTCCCGTGATGTACGAGAAAGAAAATAGGATTTTTATAACAGCTTACCTGTAAAATCCTTTTCTTGGAGTACATCACGGGACACAGAGCTCCCGCCCCTCTTTGGGGACACTTATTGCTTTGCTACAAAACTGAGGTGCTCCCGGATGGGAGGGGCTTATATAGGGGAGGGTACTTCCGGTTTTGGAAGTTGCCAGTGCCAGCACCTGACGGTAACTATATAACCCATTAGTAATGACTATGTCGCTCTGTGTCCCGTGATGTACTCCAAGAAAAGGATTTTACAGGTAAGCTGTTATAAAAATCCTATTTTTTCTCGACGTGATTTTTCGTGTTTCCTCTCAAGCCTGCCTTGCCTACACACTATCGTGGAAAAAAATGTTTGAGTAAAGCGCGGTGACGTCCAACACGTACGACGGCACTATAAAGGGGAAGTTCCATTCGGATGGTGCCACCCTTCATGTTAGTAAAGTTTGTTGAGCGACGATTCGCGCTTTTCAGCCTCGTGCTTTTCAGTCCGTTACAGCGTGACGAATGTGCTATCTCCATTACGAACGCTAGTTTTACCAGAACGAGCGGTCCCGTCTCATACTTGATTCTGAGCATGCGCATTTTTTTTCACGTCGTTCATGACGAGAAAAACAACGATGTAAAAAAAGACGTGAAAAATTATCGCATGTTCCAATTTTTCTCGTCGTGATTCTCTGCGTTTTTCTTGTCTGGAAAAATGCTGGAAAGCCCACACACGATCATTTTTAATGACCATTTTAAAAAAATTCATTTTTCTCGTCATTAAAAACGGTCGTGTGTACGCGGCATAAGAGATCTTCTTAGCTGGTGAGAAGATTGTGTTTGGTGGAGGTGTCACTCTGACCTTTCTCTCCTCAGGTCAGTCTATGCAGGAGGCACTCACATTCGGCTGTCGTATAGCTGGTAAGAAGTGCGGTATACAAGGCTATGACGGCATTGTCTCATAATCAGGACTCCATCCAGAACAGGGAGCCAGTGACACAGACAGCAGAGAACGTCAGCCAATTGGTGGAGGAGAAGAGCCTGAAATACCCAAACATTGTCTGTGTGCCGCCTAGTTGGCTCCCACATAGGCCTCAAGGAGGTTACTCTCAGATCATGCAGTGCTGATGGCTTCTATTTAGTTTTCAGAAAGTCTCAGCACTGTGATGAAAGTCTACTGAGGTCTGCTAACAACTTGATATCAGCTCTCCCATTATGATACATGTTTACCTTCCCCAACCTGGAACTGAGTGGTCTTCAAAGAGCTTCAAGATGGAGCTGGGGGACTGCCAAGTTGACACCCATGTATACAAGTCTTATATACCCATAGACATGACTTCATAATCAAACATTAGCTGAAGATCTAATGGAAGGTCCACAAGGAGAACAGTTCAGTTAGAATGCACACATTTTTGAAGACCCCAGTTTTCTGTCTGGAGGGCCATCAGATGTCTCCAGAGAAGGCCAGCAAAAAAATCCTCTGATCTTCCTTTTGGAGGACTGGTCAGAAAATGACCAATAATGGGTTTACCAGTCCACTGTCCTCAAATCTCTTCAATTTTTCCAATAAGAGGACAGTTTTCCATCACCGGCTGCTGGTTTGAGCCAAAAACATTTCAGATTTTCTTTCCACCTCCTAGGTTATGTGTCAGTCTTCACCCTGATACTTCCATTAGATCTTCACTAACCCTGTTACACCAAGTAGACGCTTATGTGTACAAGTCCTGTAGACAGGACTTCAAAATGAAACATTGGATGAAGATCTGGTGAAAGGATCACAAGGGCGACCTTGCCTTAGAATGCAGGAATCTATGAAGACAAATTGTTCTGTCTGGAGTTCCAACGGATGTCTTTAGAGAAGGTCAGTGAAGGGTTCCTCTGAGCTGCTTCTTGGAGAGCTGGTCACAAAATGGCCAATTATGGGTTTAATAGTCCACCCTGTCCTCAAATCTATTCAATCTTTCGATTAAAGAGCAGTCTTTTCCATCATCCACTGTTGGCTTGAACCAAAAACCTCCTTCAGAATTTCTTTCCACCTCTCCTATCTTGTATGTCAGTCTTCAATCCGATCCTTCTATAAGATCTTCACCACCCCCATTACACCAAGTTTAAGCCTAATGCCGCGTACACGCGGCCGGACTTTCAAAAGGGAAAACCTCCGTCTGAAATTCCGACAGAAAAATAGAGAACCTGCTCTCTATCCAAGTCCATCGGAAATTCCGACAGAAAAAGTCAGATGGGGCATACACACGGTCGGAAAATATCCAACCAAAAGTTCCTATCAGACTTTTTCTGTCGGAAATTCCAACCGTGTGTAGTGTATAAGTGTATAGACAGGACTTCATAAGTCAACATTAGATGAAGATCTTGTGGAAGGATCACAAGGACGGCGCTTTAGTTAGAATGCACAAATTTTATGAAGACAAATTGTTCAGCTTACAGGTCCATCAGATGTCTTCAGAGAAGGCCAGTGATCTTGCTTTTGACGCACTGGTCTGAAAATAGCTAATTATGAGTTTAGTGGACCACTGTCCTCAAGTCTCTTCTTTCTGCCCAATTAGGGGACAGAGTTTTTCATCATAAATTGCCAACTTGAGCCAAAAATCTCCTGCAGAATTTCTTCTTGCCTCTCCTAGGCTGTGTCAGTCTTCTCTCCAATACTTCCATTAGATCTTCACCACCCCTGTTACACCATTGAACATTCCCTGACCATTCCCTTTTTTAAATATGTGTCAGGCTCTGCTGGGACCACACTGATCATTGTATGATAATGTAAGATGTAATAAATTTTCTTTGCACAGCCATCCTGTTATCTTTTCCCTGGCAATGTCATGGCAATGCTACACCAAGGCAGAAGAGACAGCGGAGCTCTAATGGCTCTCCTATGTCTGTGTCAGTAGGTGAACTGGGCTTTGACCTTGGACAGTAGGCCTCCCTGCCAGGAGACTGACTGCTCTAAGTTGTCATTTATACAATCAGAGTATTTTTTATATCACTGGTAATCCATAAAAGCAGCTGATGGATCGGTTGGTTTGGTATAAACTTTTCAGCCCTTGGGGAAGCTTCATTGAGTAGTGCAGGTATGTGCTGCTTATAGGGAAGATTTATTATCGAGATGGCACCAAAGTGCGATGGCATGTATTTTTTTTTTTATAAATACAAGATATTCTGTGATAAGAAGAGATGGAGAGGGAGGCTGGTGATCTCACTATGTTCACCTCATCCAATCAGAGAATACCTGGTATTCATAAAAAAAATTAAAGGCAAGGCATTCTGTGGATGGCTGCAGTACTGAGCGCAGGTTCTAAATGCCCTCCAATAGCGTTGTTATCTTATGGCTATACAGTAAATCCAGCTTGCTCTGTGAGCTTATAAAGAGTAACATAAGTCCCCAGTGCCAAAAACATGTTGGACTGACAGATCTGAGCATTGCAGGGGAGTTTAAAAAGCTCACAGGACATTCACTCCCATTGTCAGACTGATTCTGGGGGAGTATAAATATCAAGCATTTAGAGTATCTTATATGCTCTTTTTTGTTTTGTTTTTTTCTTTGTTTTTTTAAAGGAATTTAGTTTTCATTAATGCACAATTTTTTTCTTTACCTTCAATCCAATCTGTGAGTCTGCCCATTCAGCACAGGTTCTCACCCAATTATGCCTTCCCCCATCTCCATCAGAGACCTTTGTAGGTATAGAAGAGCATGTTACCTCCTCCTAGGACCCTGAACAGCCAGTCACAAGGACTGAGCCCTGTCACCTGCCCAGGATGGGGTAGAAGGTATCCCTATGTCATTTCTGACACCACATGGGGTAGAATATCTGACTTCTTCCACGTATAAGAATATTACATCTGATAATCAGAAAATGTAGATGAAGACAAAGCCATCAGATTAGGATGTAGAGTCATGGCCGCCCAAGGCGCTGGAAGAACACACCAATGGACCTATTTACTAAGGAAAGAACAAGCATGAGGGCCATGGAGCCCAATCCAGATTTTTTCATTTATCACTTTACAGCAATGTGTACAATCATTGATGATTGGTTACCAGGGAACACGCTAGCTGCACTTTCACTATTTCAAATTTACAGTCCTTAAGAACACAAGGATAGGAGCAACCACAGCAAAAAATTAAAGTGATTGCCTGGATCTATCGTTTTAATAAATTATAATTATATAACAAAAATGTATTCCCTATTTGTAATCAATCCTCATCCACATGGTATCCCATGGGACGCAATTCCGATTGCCCTATAAGCATATAACAAAAAGGAAGAGAATATAGTTCTCTCAAGAGGGTCATCTCAGAACACTATGGGTGATACAAAAAAGCTTTATTATTATAGAAAAATCACAACAGTTAGTTAGAAAAAAGGGCAGATTGACTGTATAGCACAGACTAATTAAAAATAGGACAACGTTGTCGTATGTTAAAAACAAGGGAAATCGCAGCTGCGCATACCACATACACACCCAATGCCGCCATCCCCCCCCCCCCCGCAAAAAAAAACCTGAAAGTCCCCCAACCTGTGCCCATTATTGCCACCTCACCATCATTGCAGCCTTACCGTGCCTTCATTGTAGCCTCACCATCACTGCTTCCTTACTGTGCCCTCATTGCAGCTTCCCTCACCATCATTGCTGCCTTACTGTGCCCTCATTGCAGCCCCCCTCGCCATCATTGCAGCCCCCCTCACCATCATTGCAGCCCCCCTCACCATCAAAACAGCCCCCCTCACCATCATAACAGCCCCCCTCACCATCATTACAGCCTGCCCCCTCACCATCATTACAGCCTGCCCCCTCACCATCATTACAGCCCGTGCCCTCACCATAGTTGCAGCCCCCCTCACCATCATTGCAGCCCGCTCCCTCACCATCATTGAAGCCTTACTGTGCCAAACCATGTAGCCTCACCAGTCAGTGTGTGCATTACGCACATCGGGCATCTCCTGCTGTGTCACGGAGCTCACTGTGAAAAGTTTGGGCGCGCTGTGATAAAAGTCCCGCCCTCCTCCTAGACCAGCTTGTGTGATAGACAGAACAGTGCCTCTATCACACGAGCTGGTCTAGGAGGAGGGCGGGACTTTTATCACAGCGCGCCCAAACTTTTCACAGTGAGCTCCGTGACACAGCAGTCTCCAGGGTCCCGCTGTGTGTTACAACCGGCGCCGCCCCTGCACCCACTGCCGACTCGGTGGCTTTGTCGGGAATCCGGCCCTGTACACACCCCAATTACCACATTCAAGCACTGATGTTAACTCAGCATATCATTAGGAACAAGAATCCATCTGGAGAAATAATAATAATAATAGTCACGTTCACATTCAATGATGCTGACTTCTTAAAGCTCCTAATTACTATATATGCTCAAACTAGTGGCTTATCTAGACGTCGAATATATTGGGTGGATGAGTGAGTGAATTGCTGTTCAAAAACCCTCTGGGTGTCAACCTAATGACCGGACAGAATTGCACTGTGTGAAACAAACAATTGGCTTGGCTTGGTGTTGGTATGTTCAGAATTGACAGTCATTAGCAATACAGGTGTGTCTCATAGAGGTGTCTGTAGGGGAGGTAATACAAAGATGGACTGGACACGTCCATGTACAGAAAAGGTGGGTTAATGATACTCTCACCACGGTAGCAGTCGTTTTCTCTGTTACTTTCTACCCCGCATATCTTCGGCTAAGAGCCACGCTCTTTCCCTTGTTTTTAACATACGACAATGTTGTCCTATTTTTAATTAGTTTGTGCTATACGGTCAATCTGCCATTTTTTCTAATTAACTGTTGTGATTTTTCTATAATAATAAAGCTTTTTTGTATCACCCATAGTGTTCTAAATTGACCCTTTTGTTAGGAGCAACCACAGGGATTTAGCTGGCAGGGCAGTCAGCAGTTGCTCAGTAGGTAGGCTATTATCTTCATATAATGGTAGCGTAAAGTGTGACCCCCTGAAATTTCTTCCATCGGTGCCGATGGTCAGCTCTTACCTGATGCCTATGGACCTGCCCCCAGGTGCCTAGAAATATACCCACTTGGGAAGCTGTTTATTAGGGACAAGGGAAATTGACAGTTTGAAGAAACCTAGGCAGTGAAATTAGACTTAGGGGGTTTGTCTAAACTGACCCCTTATGTGTCTATATTCTTACCAAAATTGCCACCACCAGTGATGATGTGTAATAGTAGATGGAGTGATATGGCTATAGAGCAGAACCTGAAATGTTTAAGGCAGGGTGCCCCTTTCACAATGGTGAGATTTCCTCTCCTGGTAATTCCTGTTTATTCTAAAGAGAGAAATAAAGAGGATTAAAAGTAGGAGCGTGACACCATAATTTGGATTTGTAATGACTGGGGAAGTTGGATGGCGTTTTATGGAGGTGATCACATCACTAGGGTTCCTAAAGCCTGGTACACACTACTAGCTTCGGTCAGAGCCACTGTACTAACAATCCAATGTTACTACAGCGATCCCTCTGCTCAGCTATTGTGTTCTGACAGGTGTACACCCCCCTCCCCCCAGCCCGAACACTCTGGTCAGTGCTGATCAGACTGCTCATCAGACCTTTTTCCGTCATGACCCTTTGACAGAATCCTGCAGAATGGCCAGCTGCCATACACACACGGGCCAAATGTCGGATGGTTTCTATTGAACTGGCTGATGCCGCCCGACATTCGGCTCATGTGTACTAGGCTCAAAAGTGATAATTGAAGCTCCAGTGTGATTGCCCTCTAAGCAATGTAAACCTGAATATTTACAAAAGTGATATTTCAGCTTTGAGCCGAGTTGACCTTTAACTATGAAGCATTACAATTGGTCAATCCTTTCCAACATTCCATTTTATTTTCGTACAATCCATCACCAATACATCATTCTGAGGTCAGCTGAAGACTCCCAGGAATGTTCTTTTGGCACCACATCAGAATCATTTAAGCTGGGCAAGGTTCATTTGTAGTTCTTGGCCCGGGGCCACCTGCCAGGGTGTTGGCCAATTTACCAGTATTTAAAATTGATAAGGCGCTTCTATTCCCCATGTTTTTGTGTAGCCATCATTTATAAGGATATTTTAGGACAAATGGATGGATCTTTTCCACCGCAGGAAATGTCTAAGCTGTGCCTTTCTCCGACCTTTAACTTTCCAGCAGTTTCCTTCAACAAAGTCTCTGATTGGTCAATCACAGTAGGCACTAGCTTTTGCCCCCCCACGTGGGGAGGTTTTTTATAGTGGCTTTCTTGGTGGTCACAATGCAGGTGACATCAGATATTGCAGTGGCATTATAGGGCAAGAACATTTACATCTCATCCTCAGGTACAGTCTCATCCTGTATGAATTGCTTCTGTCCATTGTCTTCCGTTGGCTCCTCCAATTCTTCACTCTCATTGGTTTGCTCTACTGATGCAGCTTCATGATCGATCACAGCTGGCTTCTCCTGGGTGGCCTCTGCTTCTTCTTCGGATGGGGCAGGCTCATGGGTCTGCTCTTTCATATTGTTCTTAGATTCTGCTTCCTGATCAACAGCTTCTGAGGTGTTGGTGGTGTTCGTCTGTATTTCAGCTTCATTCTCTGGGGTTGCAGGATGGGCCCCTGGAGGGATGGGAATGGCCACATTAAGAGGTGGTGAGTCCTCAGCTTTAGAAACTGGCGGTGTGACAAGTTCCTGGGTGCTGAGTAGACCATCCTGGTTGAGGTCTTGTTTCACCAAAATGTCATCTACCAGAGAAATGACCTGCAGGAAACATACAAAGTCTACAATGATAAAGGTCTTCAGATATTTAATGTAACATTGATATATGATTGATGAAATCTATTACTCATCAGAGACCAACATGACTAAGAACGTAAGATGAAGACTTTTCTATGTTAAATATGAAGGATGTATATGTGGCTATTCCTGCATCTGATTATGAGGATCATCGAAACGGCTGCCTCAACTTTTTGGCTGCCAATATTAATAAATAATTAAAAAAAGACATAAACAAACATAAAAGGCAAATTAAAAATTAAGGTAGAAAATATTTCCGAGTGCTTTCAAAATTTGTGTCAAATTTTGGTGGGCCAAACATTTTTGGAAACATTTTAAGCAAAGGTGAGCAAAAAGTGTTTATTGTTGATGTGTATCTATAAAAAAACATTTTGCTGGATTTAAGGTGAAATCTATAAATCAATAAGAGGAGGGATTGCCACAACAATAAGAGGAGCAATTTCCCAAACAATAGGTGGAGACAGTGTCCCAACAATCAGGGGAGGAAGTGCCCCAATATTAAACAGAAGAATTACCCCAAAAAAGGAGAGTAATTGTCCCAACAATGCGGGGAAGAATTGCCCTAACAAAAGGAGAGGAATTGCCCCAACAATAGGGTAGGAATTGCCCTAACGATAACAGGTGGAATTGTCCCACCAATAAAAGGAGGATTTTCCCCAGCAATAAGCATAGGAGTTGCCCCAACAGTTAGAGGAGGCATTGTCCCAACAATAAGAGGAGGTATTGCCTAAAAAATAAACAGAGGAATTGTCCCAACAGAAAGGGGAGGAGCTGCACTACAAATAAAGGGAGAAATTATGTCAACAATAGGAGGAGGGATTGCCCCAACAAAAAAGGGGAGGAGTTGCCCCAACAATAATAAGAATTGCTCCAACAATAAGCAAGAGGAGTTACCCCAGCAGTTGTAAAAGGGACTTCCTTAACAAGGGGATGAAGTACCCCAACAAAAAGGGGAGGACTTGTCCCAACAAGGCAATGCCCAAAAAATAAGGCAAGAAATTGTCTCAGAAATATGGGGAAGAATTGTCCCAACAATATGGAGGGGGGATTGCTCCAACAATAAGAAGAGGAATTACCCCAAAAATAGGAGGAAGAATTCCGCCAACAATAAGGAGATGAAGTGCCCCAATATTACACCGAAAAAGGGGAGTAATTGTCCCAAAATATGGGGAAGAACTGACCTAACAAAGGGAGACAAAGTTCCCCAACAATAGGGTAAGGTATTGTCCCAGCAATTTCCCCACCGTTTGCCTGATGGGATATTGCCCAAAAAGTGAACCAAGGAATTTCCCTAACAATAAAGGGAAGAATTGACCCAATGAAAAGGGAATGAATTGCCACAACAAATAGGGGGAGAAGTTGCCCCAAAAATAATAGGAAGAATTGCCCCAACAATAAGCAGAGGAATTACTGTCAGGAAAGGCATTTACATAATCTGCCCGGCAACAGCAGCATCAAAAGAATGCCTGCTTTTGGAGGAACTGTTCGGCGCATGCGCGTGAGCGCAACGGATGCGCGTGCGCCCGCGGGAGCGCGTACGCACGCACGGTGACGGCGCTTGGCGCCAGAATCGGGTATTTAAACTCCCCTGTCATGCTGCCCAGTGCTGTCTGGTCTACAGCGTTTCCTGAGACCCCTGCTGATTGATACCCCGCTGCTGAAACTTCCTACCTGATCCGGCTTCCCTCTGTGTATCCTGTTTGCTGCCTGCCCTTCTGATCCCGGCTTGCCTTGACGACTCTTTTGCTTATCCCTCTAACCTGATTTCTGCCTGCCCAACGAACTGACCCGGCCTGGACTCTGACTCCCGTTTTGGTTCCCGCTTTTGTACCTGAACCAGCCTGCCAGTGTTTGACCCGGTCTGCCCTCACCTGCTCTGCTGCTCTTCCACGAGTGTTCCACTACTGCACCCTGCCAGGATGAACTGGCCCTGGTGGGCATCCCCGCAACGCTTGACGCTCTGATTCTGCAGGCTACCCAAATCGACAGACGGCTAAGGGAACGAAGGGCAGAACGCACCACAGGCCCTTCTCGCCCTGTCTGGATGCTTCCCCGGGTGTTTAACCCAAACCTTCCTCACTCCGCTCCTCCGGCGTTCGCTCACACGCCCACCGACATTCCAGAGCCCATGCAGCTTGGTGTGCTTCGACCCTCGCTTACTCCTGAGGAGCGTCAACGCCGGCGGAACAACAACCTCCTGCCTTTACTGTGGCGAACCGGGACACTACGTGAGGTCCTGTCCCGCCAAGTCCCGTAAGTCTTCCTCTGTTTATTCTACCTGCTCACCTGTTTCATTTGATAACGCAACTCATCTGGCTGTTTCAATTTCCCTACAGCTTCCAGGAGGGAATATCCAAGCTACCGCCCTAATTGACTCCGGAGCGTGTAGCGGCTTTATGGATGCATCTTTCGCCAGCAAGTTTCGAATCCCCCTACAACCCAGAGCTAAGGGTCTATCCATCCATCTGGCCGACGGATCAGCCATCAAATCCGGGCCTGTTACCCAGGAGACGGCCCCTCTGGACACAGTCATCTCCAATAGCCACCGGGAATGGCTTTGCCTGGACATTATTGAGTCCCCCTTGTTTCCCATTATACTGGGTATGCCATGGCTGAAGGCTCACAACCCCAAGATTGACTGGACTACTGGAAAGATCAGCTTCCGCTCTCCTTATTGCCGCCAGCATTGCCTATTGAAAAACACTGATACGCCTTCTTCGCTACTGTGTCTCGATGCTGATACCGAGACCCGCCAATCCGTCCCCAAAGCATACCACACCTTTCTGGATGTATTCAGCAAGAAAGGTGCAGAGACATTACCCCCACACAGGCCCTACGACTGCCCGATTGAACTCCTCCCTGGGGCAGAGGTACCATTCGGGAGGATCTTCCCTCTGACCGAATTGGAGCTGGGGACTCTCAAAACTTACATTGATGATAATCTGAAAAAAGGGTTCATCCGCCCTTCCACCTTACCGGCAGGAGCGGGGATATTCTTTGTCGAGAAGAAGGACCACTCACTACGCCCTTGCGTAGACTACCGTGAGCTTAACAAGATTACGATCAAGAATCGTTACCCCCTTCCTCTGGTGCCTGAACTCTTCCAGAGACTCGGAACCGCTTCTATATTCACCAAATTAGACCTACGTGGGGCCTACAACCTAGTCCGGATTCGAAGCAGGGATGAATGGAAGACCGCCTTCCGTACCCGATTCGGGCATTTTGAATACCGTGTGATGCCCTTCGGTCTATGCAACGCCCCAGCTACATTTCAACATTTTGTGAATGAGGCCTTCAGAGACTATCTTGACCTGTTCGTTATCGTCTATCTAGACGACATCCTAATTTTCTCTCCCTCTCTGTCCATCCATCGGGAACATGTTGGGAAGGTACTAACCCGACTCCGTCAACACGGTCTGTATGCGAAACCTGAAAAATGTGTCTTCGAGCAGCAAAGCATCCAATTCTTGGGGCTGATTATCTCTGTGGAAGGCATCAAGATGGACCCACAAAAGGTCTCCGCCATCCTGGATTGGCCAGCCCCTACGGACAAGAAAGGGATCCAGCGGTTTGTGGGGTTCGCGAATTTCTATCGCAAATTTATCCAGGGTTTTTCCACCATCATCGCCCCCATCACCAGCCTGACAAAACAAGGCACGCGCTTCAACTGGACCCCTGAGGCCCAGGCTGCCTTCTCTACCCTCAAGGGTCAGTTCATCTCAGCCGCTGTCCTAAGACACCCAGACCCAGCCCTGCCCTATACCCTAGAAGTAGACGCCTCAGAGATTGCCGTGGGAGCAGTACTCTCCCAGAGGCAGGGTCCCAAGGCCCTGTTACACCCTGTAGCTTTCTTTTCTCGTAAGTTGTCCGAAGCAGAAAGAAACTACGATGTCGGGGACAGAGAATTACTCGCAATTAAGGCAGCACTGGAGGAATGGCGCTTCTTGCTGGAGGGGGCAGCACACCCCATTTTGGTCTACACAGACCACAAGAACCTGGAGTACTTGAAAGCCGCCAAGAGACTGAGACCACGTCAGGCTAGGTGGGCACTTTTTTTTACCAGGTTCTCATTTCACATTACTTACAGGCCCGGGTCAAAGAACACAAAACCTGATGCACTTTCCCGGATGTTCAGTGAACCTCAAACCTCGTCACTCCCGGACACCATCCTGACGCCTGGAAACTTTCTTTTATTACAAGAAGACGTACTATCTCAGATCAAACGAGCTTACACAAGTGAATTACACCTACCGGACGTTACCTTACAGCGGAGAAATGACCTGCTGTGGTTCCAGGACAGGATTTTCGTACCTCAACAAGCACGAGTCAAGGTCCTTAAGTCTTGCCACGACCATGAACTGGCTGGCCATTTCGGTATCCGCAAGACATCTGAACTTCTTCAGCGCATGTTTTGGTGGCCTCGCCTATTGAAGGACTGTAGAGACTACGTGGATTAATGCACCGTTTGCACCCGAAACAAGGGCAGCAAGGCCAAAGCATGGGGACTACTAAAACCCCTACCCATTCCAGAAAGACCCTGGAGAATGATCTCCATGGATTTTATTGTTGAGTTACCTCCATCCGAAGACTGCACTACCATTTTTGTGGGAGTAGACAGACTATCCAAAATGGCCCATTTTTTGCCTATGAGAGGCACACCTTCCGCTCCTGAAACCGCAAAACTGTTCATCAAGGAAATAGTAAGGCTGCACGGTATCCCTTCAAACATCGTATCCGATCGAGGAGTGCAGTTTACGTCCAGATTTTGGAGAGCACTTTGTGGATCCTTAAAAATTGACCTGTGCCTTTCTTTGGCTTATCACCCGCAGACCAATGGGCAGACTGAACGAACCAATCAGACGCTCGAACAATATCTACGCTGTTTCTCAGGCTTTTCTCAGGACGATTGGGTACCCTTACTACCTCTTGCCGAGTTTGCGTACAACAACTCTGTCCACTCAGCTACCAAACAGTCCCCCTTTTTCGCAAACTACGGTTTCCACCCCTTGTTCCTATCCAATGATATACCGGAATGTGCAGTTCCAGCCGCCCAAGAGACTCTGAACTTCTTTAACGATAACAACAAACTACTACAAGAAACAATGGCAAGGACCCAGAAATATAACAAAGAGATATTCGACAGGAGGAGGAGGGGGGAGCTTAACCTAGTGCCCGGAGACCAAGTCTGGCTGTCCACGGTGAACTTGAAATTAGCATGCCCTTCCAAGAAATTGGGCCCCAAATTTGTGGGCCCCTTCCCTGTTTTAAGACGGATTAACGATGTGGCTTATGAGTTGAAACTGCCGGAATCCTTCCGGATACACCCGGTGTTCCATGTGGCCCTACTCAAACCTGCAGTTCCAGATCCATTCTCCGATCGGGGTATAGGCCCCCCAGAACCAGTACTAATCAATGGGGAGGAGGAGTTCGAGGTCGAATCCATCCTAGACTGCAGGAGGAGGCGCAACCAAACCCAGTACTTGGTAAAATGGAAGGGATATGGCCCAGAAGAAAATTCCTGGGAACCAGAGACTAACATCCACGCAGAGAGACTAATTCTGGCCTTCAAAAGATCCCACCCAGTTAGGATGGCCCAGTTGGGCATCCGGAGGCTGCCCGTTGGAGGGGGGCAATGTCAGGAAAGGCATTTACATAATCTGCCCGGCAGCATCAAAAGAATGCCTGCTTTTGGCATGTTTGGCATGTTCGGCGCATGCGCGTGCGCGATAGCGCAACGGGTGCGCGCACGCGAGCGCGCACGCACGGTGATGGCGCTTGGCGCCAGAATCGGGTATTTAAACTCCCCTGTCATGCTGCCCAGTGCTGTCTGGTCTACAGCGTTTCCTGAGACCCCTGCTGATTGATACCCCGCTGCTGAAACTTCCTACCTGATCCGGCTTCCCTCTGTGTATCCTGTTTGCTGCCTGCCCTTCTGATCCCGGCTTGCCTTGACGACTCTTTTGCTTATCCCTCTAACCTGATTTCTGCCTGCCCAACGAACTGACCCGGCCTGGACTCTGACTCCCGTTTTGGATCCCGCTTTTGTACCTGAACCAGCCTGCCAGTGTTTGACCCGGTCTGCCCTCACCTGCTCTGCTGCTCTTCCATGAGTGTTCCACTACTGCACCCTGCCGTGGACTACAGCTTCTGCTCAAGGCCCCTACTCAGCTTACCAGTCAGGCACTTGTGCCCTCTGCCCTCGCGAGCTCCTGTTCCCTCTACCAGGGCCTCGTGAATCAGAGGCTACGAGAAGCCGCTCCCTGCACATTGGGCTCGTCTACCAGGTACGTGACAATTACAGTTAGAGAAAGGATTTCATCAACAATATGGGGTGCCCCATTAAAAAAAGAATAGAACTTGCCCCAACAATAAATTAAGGCATTGCCCAAAAATAAGGCAAGAAATTGTCCCCGCAATATGGGGAAGAATTGTCCCAAAAATATGGGGAGGATTTGCCGCAACAATAAAAGGAGATATTGCCCTAACAATAAGGGGAGGGAAAAAACATGAGGAATTGCTCCCCCCAAAAAGCAGAGGAATTGCCCAAGCAATAAGAAGTGGAATTATCCCAACAATAGGGGGAGGAATTGCCCCCAAAAAAGCAGAGGAATTGTCCCAACAATAAGGGGGATAATTACCCCAACACTAAATGGAGGAATTATTTCAAATATAATGGGAGGAATTGCCTAAACAATAGGATGAGCAATTGCCCCAACAATAAGATGAGGATTTGTTCAAAAAAAAAGTGGAGAAATTGCCCCAAAAAAGAGGAATTGCTCCAAGCAGTTAATTAAACAGGCAAAGCTGTTGGAAACATTTGACAAAAAACGAAGGACAAAGCCGCACTTTCAGCTGCCAACTGCTTTGATTAAACTTCATGGTGAGACTTTATGGAAGTGTGGCTTTGTTCTTCGTTTTTGCCATATGTGCTAAGCGGCTAAAACCAGCACTCAGTGCACAGGGGACCAGAGGAATGTGCTCGGGACTTGGAGTGGCACAGTCTTTTCTTTTGTGTATTGTTGGAAATATTTGCCATAAACCAAAAAAAAAAAACACTACCTCCAAATGAAAAGTGTAAGCCACTCTGAAGACCTAGCACTGCTTTCCTCCAGCTAATCTTTCCCTTGCTATGACGATCAAAGATCAGTAATGTTCCTCATTCTATCCTTATTATCACACTAATCTTTGTTAATAGAAACACTATCAGAACATTGGTACCTCCCCTGCCCATCTTCTAGTGTCCTCCAGGCTTCCAGAAGAAGATCAGCACAGGAAACACAAGTCCATCCTGGTGGTCTCTAGCTAATTAGATCAGATGCCATTTTCAAAGCCTATGCAGCATCTTCATTCTCATGCATGAAGCTTTAAGACTCTATTATATATTCTATAATATACTCTATTAGCAATAGAAACACTATCAGTACATTGGAACCTCCCCTGCTCATCTTCTCCTAGTTTCCTCCAGGCTTCCAGATAAAGACCAGCACAGAAAACACAAGTCCATCCTGGTGGTCTCTAGCTAAATAGATCAGATGCCATTTTCAAAGCCTATGCACTTATGCAGCATCTTCATTCTCATCCATGAAGCTTTAAGACAGTAACAAATAAATTGATAATCACTACAAGCCCAACCCCAAGTCACATCACCATGTACAACATTATATATGACTCTTTTGGGTGTCCGCTCCTCCATTGAGCTCATCACTTTACCACTTTTCAGTGGATCCCCACCAACAAATGTGAAACTTACCAGATCTTCTGAAGGTTCCTTCTGAAGACTTTTAGCCAGGATTCTGCGCAGAAGACGCATGAGCTCCAGACCATCCAGAAGTCCACTCTTATCAAAGTCATGAAGGACAAAGAGGTGTAAGATGACTGATGGAGATAAAAGACAAAAGGGACATTACATGCAAGACTGATTACTTTTTGGAAGGTCTGTATGTATATAAACCCCCTACTCTCTATGTAATATGTGGAAGAAAAGAAACGCAGAAGAACAGTACTGCGACAAGTTCATCTAGCACCCACGGCAAGGATACGGAACTGTACCTCCTCCTCCACTGTTAATGCATGCCGTAGAACGGGTTTACTGTCCTGTGTCCATTTTCTGCCCCCTTGTTTGTCTGTTCCCAGGGCATCTGTCCCTCCTGCCCACCCCTTGTCCTGGCCCTGCCGAAGAGCATTGCATGTGTAGCGGGGTGATCAATTTAAGGGAAGTCTCTGAGTGGTAATTAGGCTCAGACACCTTGATTGTTAGTGGCTATGGACCATTTTGTCCTGAGGGGATAATGCTGGTGATGAGTTCCCTGTGGCCTGCGGGTGGCGCTGCCATTCTGGGCCGGGGTTGAACCACGAGCATAGTGCTGTGCCTTTTGTGTCCCCTCTCGGCGGCCGTACAGTGGGGTGGGGAACCTGCTGTGCATCCCGGGAGAGGA
Organism: Rana muscosa; assembly: GCA_029206835.1. Taxonomy (NCBI): domain Eukaryota; kingdom Metazoa; phylum Chordata; class Amphibia; order Anura; family Ranidae; genus Rana; species Rana muscosa. Next base: position 34,226,138 of record JARGYO010000094.1, read on the forward strand.
TATAAAAGGGGCAGACATCTCCTGATCGGGGTCCACCCCCAGGCACCTTCAGCCTGGGAGTGCGTGCGGTTGATCTCCGGGTGCCCTAGGCCGGGAAGCCGAGTTCCTGTTCCATCTCAGGCACCTTCAGCCTGGGGTGAGGTACTACCCTGCTGTCCTGATCGCCTGGGTATGAAGACCCAGGGAGTCACGGGGCCCAGCACCTTCGGCTGGGGCCCGCTAAGGATTGAGGAGTCCAGGGTGCCGCCTTGCGAGGGGACTCACACCCTAAGAGAAGGGAGGATCATTCCGAAGGGGGCGATGCGGAAGTCACAGTGAAGGAAGGGTCTGTTGACTCTCTGGGGGGACATCTTCTCCTTGAAAGGGGCCATGTTCTAAGAAGGAAGAGACTAAGGTTCACCAGGTCAGTGGCAGTGACCTTATCCACCTGGTCAGTGGCCTAGTTCACCAGGTCAGTGGCAGTGATTTTATCCACCAGGTCTGTGGCAGAGACCAACCTCACGGTCTGTGGCAGAGACCAACCTCACGGTCTGTGGCAGAGACCGTGCGCCTTAAACTGTTTTGAGAAAACCTAACAGTCAAGAGTTTGAGCTACGTTTGTGCCTGGACCTCCTCCACACCTTAAGCTGTCCTGTTTCCTTGCTCCAACCTTTCCTCTATCCAAGAGAATGTTTATTGCAAAGTGAGAATAAATATTGAGTTGGACTTTCGGTTGGTGTGGACAATTACGTTACTGGGGAAGTCAAGGACTTGCCTCTACCCACGGTAGAGGTGAGAATCATTCTCAGGAGGACTTTGACTCTGGCTGCAGACAAGACCCAAAAATAACACCGCTCAACCTCTTTACACAGGAGGGTACGGGCTTGTGGTGCGGTGTGCCTTTCTTCCTCCTGCGAGGAGCCAAGTTAATGCAGGTAGGAGTGAGGTGTGTGCGCTACACACATGATATATATATAATATAATACTCCCAACATTCCAGAATAGCAGTGCTTGGGATGTGACCTGAGAATTGTAATTAAATCTCTTGGGACACTTCAACCAAAATACAGTGATGGTAAGTTGGATACTGGGAATTTCTTCCATCGTGTAAATCCCACGGGGACAAGGATTGAGACCCACACACCAGTCTGCAATTTATAAGTACTGCAGCATCCAGATTATTGTATATTTCACTGACCACCATCACAAGGACATCATACAGACCAGTGTGAAGGACACCATCCTTACCTGGATATGGAAATAGTTTAATACCTGACCAGTGAGAACTTCTAGTCCTTCTAGTAGGGAATGGTGTGGAAAAGGAAAAGAACTCCAGCCTGTTACACTGGCCATACACCAGTAGAATTTCATTCAAAATAGTTCACTTTTGGAAAGTTTGATTTTCTAATGGTTAGTAGGGGCAATACGACATTCATTTTGGACTATGGGGAAAAGACAATTTAAAGGAGCAGAATGTTAAATATTTTTAAATACTAATGCTGGTCATAGTTGAGTCTTTTTTCTTTGTTTATTCAGTGGCAGATCGACTTCTCTTTAACCACAGTTGCCATACATTGATCAAAATTTGGCCAGTTCAGCAGAGACTTTTGACCCATGTGTGGCCAGTAAATGTTTTTCGCTCAGAAAAAAATTGTATATATTGTAATGAAACTTGTTCAATGCATCTAGGATTCCATTCACATAGCAGGCCTGGACAAAATTGTATGGCCTTTGGAAGGAAATTAGATGAGCCAGTGATGGAATCAAAGAATGTTCCGATGAACAATATTTTCTACAGACATTTGAATGAAAATCTAACCATGTATGGCCAGTTTAGGGATTTCAAGAAATTAAAATTAAAATATAAAAACTATGCAGTGAGGGAACAGCGCATGTTCTTGCTTTGGGAAGGACTGGGATGAGGGGCATTTACTATGAAGATATGTTGGGCTATTGGCCATGAGTGGAGACATTTCATCATTTAGACATTCATCGGAGCGGGACCCATAGTCAGTAATTGATAGGCTTATATTGCTGCCAGTTCGGTATTCAAACCTGTGAGTCTGACAGATGAATGTCTTTCAGCACCAACCAACTTCCTAAGTGATGAAATGAAAGGTTGTAGGCAGATGCAGTCTGTACTCCATGGTGTACGTGGCGCTCGACCGAATCGGCAATCTGTGACGAAACGTACGTCGGGAGGCTGACGTGCTGACGTCATCGCAGTGTACCTTGAGAGCGGACGGGTGTCTGCAAGCCGGGCGGCTACTTTTATGAACGATCTTATGCTTGCATTTTGTAAGTGCAATTTTTATCTTTAAATAAATTTACTAGTCTGATTTACACTATGGAGAGTATCTCTTAACTTTTTTGGGCACACGATTGATGTCATATCCCGAGTGTCTGGAGATCTAAATCTAGTTGGTCTGCCTTCCATCTTACCTGTGTGAGCGGTCACTGGATGCGGATCCGGAGAGCGACCTACAATACAGGCTTTTTTAAGCTTGCTTTTCGGTAAGCGCGCAATTCATGTGGTGGGAGGTGCACGGTTGCTGTTGGTGTTATCATTGTCAAGTCCACTTTTTACATCCATTCATCGGTGGTGTTTTCTTTAAGATTTCCTTTCAATTTTGGGACTGTTGGATCACTCCTTTAGATCCTCTGAGGGCTGTTCATTTGCTTTTTTTGCATTTGTTTATTCACAGGTTGTGTGGTTCATTCATAATTTTCATCACAATCACTGGTTTAATTTTATTTTAGCACAGTTTCTCTTTATTAACTGTTATCTTAGAAGGGGAAGGAAGTTGTGAGAATTTGGTTCCTCTATGACTTAACTGCGGTCACCAAAAAACAGCTGTCCAATTGTACTCTGGTATCCCAGGTGACTCCAGCGGCCACCTTGGGTCAGGCAGAGTCTATTTAAGACTCCAGCTCCCAGGTTTGGGACACTTTGTGAGTGGCTAGTGTAGGGACAGGTTCCCCATCTGGCAGGGACAGTACTTAGAGGCGGGGAAAGGTTCCTGAGGAATAGGAACAGTGAAAGGATTACATTCACCTCACTCCAATAAGCCTCCCATTGGTTGTAGACAGGCCAGGCTGCATTCTGCATTTCGTTGCAGATGCTGTCGGCAACTTCAAATCTTCGAATCGCTGTCACAGTTTGTAAGTGGCTCCGGACAGGTGCTGAATAAGTTGTGTTGAACCTTTTTACAATATAATGATATTGCCTTATTTGGACTCTGTGAATTCACTGCCCGCTACACCATGCTGCACCCTGCACTCAAGGTAATGCTGGAAGATGTAAGAGTTTATCACAATAAACTATGTCCTTTGGGAATACGGACCTCTCACCATGCCCACCAACCACTGGGGAACACTTTTCATGGTACAATTTCTTTAGCCCACAGAAATCTATTCTTACCATTAAAGGGCCATTTTGTTGTGTGTCACAATCCCTTCTGCCTAAGAGAGCTCTGAATTTCAAGAAAGTAGACCAAATTGTGAGGATTCGTAGATGTGAGATAAGATAAACATTTCCATGACCCAAGGAAGGAAGTGGGAAGGAACCTGACCTGGAATACCCCATAATGTTGGTCATGTAGAGAAGTCCCTGATCCCTGACAGCTGACACCCCAGAAATCCTTTTCTCTTTCTCATGTCTTTTTGGTTGTGTTTCACCAGAAACGCTCACCAGTTTCTCTCTTCATGTCGGAAGTGCTTTCTTCCATCGGGTCCTCATCTTGCAGATATCCCTGTAGAAGACTGAACAGTAGAACACAAGAATTAGAAAGTGCCCACCATCTCTTCTGTATGCCTCATGTGGGTGAGAGTATTTGTGGATGATTTGCTGGATGCTGGATGCTGAAAGCACCTCAGATGTTCTTGGAGCTGTTTTCGGTGCATCCAGTGTACAGCAGATTGACCACAAGCACTGACAGCCATGTCCCAGGGGACATCTCCAAAGAAGGCAATAATTAATAGTAGGGTTGTCCCGATACCACTTTTTTAAGACCGAGTACAAGTACCGATACTTTTTTTCAAGTACTCGCCGATACCGAATACCGATACTTTTTTTATGTGTCAGTATTTTTATTTTATTTTTACAATTTTTATTTTTTATTTTTTACAATTTTTTTTACAATTTTTTGTCATGTTTTTTTACAATGCTTTGTTGGAGTGGGTGGGGGGATGATCTCAGTGTATTTATTTTTTATTTTTTACAATTTATTTTTTTATTATTTATTGCAATTTATTTTTTTATTTCTAGCCCTGTTGGGGGGCTTTGGTGAGATATCAGGGGTCTTAACAGACCTCTGACATCTCCCCTTTGAGACAGAGAAAGGGACTAGGGAAACAGATTCCCCAGTCCCTTTCTCAGCTGCACTGAAAATGAATGGAGAGGAGACAACGGCTCCTCTCCATTCATAAACTGAAGCATCGTAAACACAGGTTACGATGTTTCAGTTATATGAATGGACAGAGTCAGTCACTGACTCTGTACATTCGGAAAAGGTAGGAGCCGGGTTTAGCGGCTCCTACCTCCGCTCTCCATCCTGACAGAGGGAAGCGGAGGAGGATATGGAGGGTGGCACAGAGCTGAGGACAGCAGCAGCGCGGAGGGGGAGAGCAAAATAACAGAGGACAGCAGCAGCATGGAGGGGGGACACGGAGCAGGGGGGGGGAGAGAGCAGAAAGACGAAGGACATCAGCAGCATGGAGGGGGGGGACACGGAGTGTGAAGGGGGAGAGCAGCACGGATGGGGGAACTGGAGGAGGATACAGGGACAGTCAGCGGTGATCGGTGCGGCTTTGGAGGGAGTTACAAGCACCGATCACCGCTGTATAGATTTCACTAAAACAGCTGAAAAGAAGGGGGGGGGGGTCGGGAGAAGCTGTCGGGCTGTATTGAAATCTATACAGCGGTGATCAGTGCTTGTAACTCCCCCCGCCGCACCGATCATCACTGACTGCCCAAGTATCGGCTGAAGCATCGGAGCATTTTCCCCGAGTACAAGTACTCGGGGAAATGCCTGGTATCGGTACCGATACCGATACTAGTATCGGTATCGGGACATCCCTAATTAATAGTTTGATGTTACAACAATCCCTTAAACTGGATGCCTTCTAATGTTTGAGATGTTCCCATAGGATGACCATGTGAGGAAGGGCAAAGAAAGACAGGTGCCTTCTAATGTCTAAAACTTCCCATAGGACAGTGATGGAGAACATTGGCACCCCAGATGTTTTGGAACTACAATTCCCATGATGCCCATGCTCTTTGAAGTGTAGTTGAGCATCATGGGAAAATGTAGTTCCTGAAAACATCTGGGGTGCCAAGGTTCGCCCCCACTGTCATATGATGACCATCTGAGGAAGGGCAAAGAAAGACGGGTGCCTTCTAATGTCTAAAACTTCCCATAGGACAGTGATGGAGAACCTCGGCACCCCAGATGTTTTGGAACTACATTTCCCATGATGCTCATGCTCTCTGAAGTGTAGTTGAGCATCATGGGAAATGTAGTTCCTGAAAACATCTGGGGTGCCAAGGTTCGCCACCACTGTCATATGATGACCATCTGAGGAAGGGCAAAGAAAGACAGGTGCCTTCTAATGTTTTCGATTTTTCATAGGATGACCATCTAGGCAAGGTCAAAGAAAGGCAGGTGCCTTCTAATGTCTAAAACGTCCCATAGGATGACCTTTTTTAAGATGGACTTAAAAAGGCAGATGCCTCACCCAGTATAATGGGTGGGAAAAACATGCTCATCCAGGATTGTGCCAGGTTATCTTCAGCCCAACCAACGGTAAAAGTTCTTGGGTGGTCTCTACCAGGCCAAAAACCTCAGAAGAATTGTAGTTGTGTATTATGCTATACAAAGACAATGGCATCCCCAATCTTCCCCCACACTTTCCTCTAGTCTTCCATATAAAGACCCAACATCATTCCCTTCCAGAGGTCTTACCTGAGCTGTTCGTCCCCTAGTGTGAATGGGTAGAGGACATTTTCTTGCGCCTCCAACCTGGAAAATAACAGAAAAGTTACTAAGTGCTAATGAGACAGCTGGAGGACAAAAAGAGGTGGACTGGTCTCATGTGATGAGAAAGGTGGAAAGACCTTCTACGCACCAAACATTAGTTCTGTACAGGGGGTCCCCGAGTTACGAACACAATAGGGACTGTAGGTTTGTTCATAAGTCGAAGTTGTTCGTAAGTCGCAAAACTGCATTTGTAAATGTAACTTCCGGTCGGAACACTGCATTCGTAAGTGTTCGTAAGTGTAACTGCCGCCTGTGCATGGATGTGGGATGTTCCAGGCGCTTGTTATGTTATCTGGGGCGTAGTACGGCAGTGTGGGATGTGTCGGAGCTGCTCGAAAGGTATCGTAGAGCACAAATGGCCGGCATTTGAGGCCGTTCGTAAGTAGGAGTCGTTCGTAACTCGGGTGTTCGTAACTCTGGGCCCACCTGTATTTAGGTATGTATGTCACAACCTATAGAACTCGTGCTCTCCTGATTGGCCCATCCCCAACTGGGACCCTCCACATATCCCAAGCACTCTACCCTATGCTAACACTTATCCCTCTTTTAGTTCTTATCTATAAACTCCCACAGCTCTTGTGGAACTCATTATGTCCTGGTTAAACCCTTCACGTACCCCAGTTGGAACCCTCCATATATCCCAAGCACTTTACCTCATGCTAACCCTTCTCCCCATTTAGTTATTTTCTACAAACTCACACAGCTCTCGTGGAACTCATGTTCTCCTAGTAGGACACTTTACGTACCCCAGTTGGAACCCTCCACGTACCCCAAGCACTTTACCTCATGCTAACCCTTCTCCCCATTTAGTTCTTTTCTACAAACTCACACAGCTCTCATGGAACTCATGTTCTCCTGGTGGGACACTTTACGTACCCCAGTTGGAACCCTTCACGTACCCCAAGCACTTTACCTCATGCTAACCCTTCTCCCCATTTAGTTTTTTTCTACAAACTCACACAGCTCTCGTGGAACTCATGTTCTCCTGGTGGGACACTTTACGTACCCCAGTTGGAACCCTTCACGTACCCCAAGCACTTTACCTCATGCTAACCCTTCTCCCCATTTAGTTTTTTTCTACAAACTCACACAGCTCTTGTGGAACTCATTATGTCCTGATTGGACTCTTTACGTACTACACTACCCTAACCCTTCTACCCCCTTCAGTTGCAGAGCTTATGCTTTCCTGATGGGACCCGCTTCATACCCTAACTGCTTTACTTTACCCTGATCCTTCTTCCCCCTTCATTTCTTAATTTATTTTCTATTCCATTCTATCCTCCTGACTTTCCTCCAACCATAGTACCTCTTATATATAAACAAAAAAGTCAGTGCTACTACCCATACATCACATAAAAAGCAGAGCTCCCAGATGCTCGATCCACAGTCACTGGCTGAGTAGAAGTGAATGAAAAAAAGATGATCCGCCCTCCGGTCGTTGCTCTTAAAAAATAGATGTATTTATTGACAAGCCACAGTAGACAAACGCAAATAGGAAAGGTTGACGCGTTTCAGCCTACAAGGCCTTAGTCATAACCACCATAAGTACCTCTTATGCCGCGTACACACGATCGGAATTTTCGTCTTGGATGGTTTTTCCGACGGAATTCCGCTCAAGCTTGGCTTGCATACACACGGTCACACAAAAGTTCTCTGAACTCTCGACCGTCAAGAACGCGGTGACGTACAACACTACGACGAGCCGAGAAAATGAAGTTCAATGCTTCCGAGCATGCGTCAAATTGTTTCCGAGCATGCGTAGGAAACTTTGCGCGTCGGAATTGCTACAGACGATCGGAATTTCCGATAGGAACTTTTTCCGTCTGAAAAATAGAGAACCTGCTCTCAATCTTTTGTTGGCGGAAATTCCGACAGTAAAAGTCCGATGGAGCATACACACGGTCGGAATTTCCGACGAAAAGCTCACATCGAACTTTTCTTGTCGAAAATTCCGACCATGTGTACGCGGCATTAGGAGTCAACACTTGCAGATCTTCTCACTTCTTCCTCTATGGTTGCCAACCAGTGGTAATTTTTATTTCCAAAAAATGATAGGGACATCTATTCCTTCGTATCCAATATTTCCATGAGGTCTACCAGCCCATGTGAATTTCCCATGACTTCCCATAACCACTCCTCTCCTATCTCCTCCACTCTTGGCCTTTTTTTCTACCTATTTTACAAATGTAATCTCGTGGCCTTTACTGCTCCTCAGGGCCGCTGATAGGGGGGGGACCACCAGTCCTCCTGTAGGGGGCCCAGGTACACACGGGGGCCCAGACAGCAGAGGTAATTAGTGTAGTCGGCTGGAGGGGCAATTACAGAAGGATGCCCTGTGCGTCTCTCTGCAGCAGCTGAAAGACAGGTTCTCTCCTTCCTGTTGGCTTTCAGCTGCTGCAGGGAGAGACACAGACACAGGGAATTGTTCTTGTAATTGCTTCCCCCTCCCTGTTCTGCCTGCTTCTGATCCCCCTGTGTGTCACTGTGCTGCCCCCTCCCATGGCAATGCTTGCTTACTTGTTTTGTACTAAAATAACAAATTGTAAAAAAAAAAAAAAAAAAATTTATTGTTAAATAAAATCCCATTTAAAAAAATGTAAACTTTTCTTTTAAACTATAAAAAAAAAATGTTTAAAGATTTTACAAAAATATTTAAAAAAGGGCTAATTCACAGTTTCTCTGTTATGTTTGTGTGTGTCTGCTAATGATTTTTTGGTGAAAATATTGTTTTGCTATATATCGGGGGGCTCTGCCAGGTAGGCTGTAGGGGGCCCCCATGATTTCTAACAGCAGCCCTGCTGCTCCTCATTACTTGCTGTAACTTGCTGTAACCATTTTGGCATCGTTGTATCTCTCTTTTTAGAACAACTGGAAAAACCCAATAAAAACTGTTCTAAAATAAGCATCTGGGTCTGTCCTGAGACCAGAAGCATCTTCCAGATCTGTGCAGCAATCCAATTGTTGCCTCTGTGCAGGCAGGGCCGTTTGAAGGAATTTGGGGGCCCCAAGCAGACTGAGAATTTGGGGCCCCCAAGCGGGGGAGGGGGTGCTGATTTTTTTTTGAGAAGCGGGGGGGGTGCTACACAATTTTTTTTTTGACTTTTTTTTGACTTTTTTTTTTTAATTCAGAAGGGGGGGTGCTAACACGGGACATCGACGCCGATCGCGGGAGGGGGGGCCGCCAATCGTGGGAGGGGGGGCGCCAATCGCGGGAGGGGGGCCGCCAATCGCGGGAGGGGGGGCCGCCAAATCGCGGGAGGGGGGGACGCCAATCGCGGGTGGGGGGGGCCGCCAATCGCGGGAGGGGAGGCAGCTCTGCTGGGGCCCCAGGCCAGCTGGGGGCCCCAAGCAGTTGCTTGGTTTGCCTGTCCTGTTCCGACGGCCCTGTGTGCAGGACCTTCTTGTAATAAAGACCAGTCACTGATGTTCTCTCTCCTTGAGCAGGGTGACTGGTCATGACTCCGCCCACTCCTGCAGTTTTATGCCTGTAGCCTGGGTCCCTCCCACAGCTATGCTCTCTGCACGGGCTATTCTTCAGCTCATTAATTATATCACTGCTACTTTTACAAGGTAATATCTGGGTTTGCAAGGGCATTTGGGGCACACAAAATGTATTTATATCCGGAGGAATATATTTGAATTAAAAATTTTAGACTGGTGTCACTATTGGATGAATTCTCCCCTATTCCTGTGCTGATGACAAATGTAACAATATATACACTATATTACCAAAAGTATTGGGACACCTGCCTTTACACGCACATGAACTTTAATGGCATCCCAGTCTTAATCTGTAGGGTTCAATATTGACTTTGTGACTGTGTCCACCCTTTGTGGCTATAACAGCTCTTCTGGAAAGGCCGTCCACAAGGTTTAGGCCGGATTCACACTTGTGCGGTGCGAATTCCAGCTCTGTTATCTCTGTTATCTCTGCAAAGAGATAACAGAGCTGTTCAGCGGATCATATGCGTTGTAGATGCGAATTTGCTGACCGGGGAGGGGGAGGGGGAGGGGGGGGGAAGTGTAGTAAACAGGGAAAAAAGTCCTGTTCAGAGCGGTAGACATCTGCCAATCAGATGCTTGCCCATAGAAGATAATAGGCCTGAATTTGCACCGGAGCCGCACCGCAATGCCTAGAGAACGCACACGTTTTTTCGGCACTGCGCAGTGCAAATGTATTGCACATATGTGAACTAGCCTCATAAAAATGTATGTATTTTCTAATGACATGCGAATTGGATGCGTTTTCAACCGCATCCAATTCGCATAGGTGTGAACCCGGCCTAAGGAGTGTATCCATGGGAATGTTTGACCATTCTTCCAGAAGCACATTTGTGAGGTCAGGCACTGATGTGGACGAGAAGGCCTGGACTGTAGGCTCCACTCTAATTTATTGCAAAGGTGTTCTATCAGGTTGAGGTCAGGACTCTGTGCAGGTCAGTCAAGTTCCTCCATCCCAAACTCGCTTATCCCTGTCTTTATGGACCTTGCTTTGTGCACTGGTCCAAATTATTTGGTGGCGGGGGGATTATGGTGTGGGGTTGTTTTTCAGGGGTTGGGCTTGGCCCCTTAGTTCCAGTGAAGGGAACTCTTAAGGCGTCAGCATACCAAGACATTTTGGACAATTTCATGCTCCCAGCTTGGTGGGAACAGTTTGGGGATGGCCCCTTCCTGTTCCAACATGACTGCCCCACCAGTGCACAAAGCAAGGTCCATAAAGACATGGATGAGTGAGTTTGGAGTGGAGGAACTTGACTGGCCTGCACAGAGTCCTGACCTCAACCCGACAGAACACCTTTTGGGATGAATTAGAGTGGAGACTGCGAGCCAGGCTTTCTCATCCAACATCAGTGCCTGACCTCACAAAGGCACTTCTGGAAGAATGGTCAAACATTCCCATAGACACATTCCTAAACCTTGTGGACAGCCTTCCCAGAAGAGTTGAAGCTGTTATCTGTGACACCAGGACAAATAGAAGGAGAGTATCCTCAGCAGGAACCTAAACAGAAACACAAACGTGACAGAGGATCTAACTCTTCCCCACCCAAAGCCACCAAAATGTTTTTTTGGCCTTTAGATGCACTAAGCTGCTTAGTGCATCTAAAGCCAAAAATATATTAGTCTAAGCAGTATATGTCATGGCAGAAAAAAGGGCATTTGAAGTACCTCCCAGCAATACATGGACATTTCCCCAGGTGTTGTGCCTTTAAAATTCCATATGTACAGAAAAATACCCATTGATCTGGCAGGAAACTAGTGAGCTCCTACCTTCCTATAGTGACTCCTGCCTAGGTAGCGGAGATGAGGAGAACGGGATGTGTTTTGTAGTCCCATCCTGGGGTGACAACACTGCTCCTCCATAGACAAAGTCTGGCGAGTGAACGTTGTCACCTAAGGACAGGAAGTGTTACTAAAAGGATCTTACCTGCCTGCCCATTAAAATCAATGTAAGAAAAGAAATGGCTGCACATCCAGGAATTCCGATTGCCTTTTATTGTTCAAAGTGATAACACCAAAGGCACCAACACGAGGTCACGTAGACGCGTTTCACACAAACATCTTGTGCTTAATCATTAACGATTAAGCACAAGATGTTTCTGTGAAACGCGTCTACGTGACCTCGTGTTGGTGCCTTTGGTGTTATCACTTTGAACAATAAAGAGCCATCGGAATTCCTGGATGTGCAGCCATTTCTTTTCTCACAAGTTTCCCACAGAGGCGGGCCGGGGCTGGCACCTCTACGAGACATTCCACCTCAGGTTATCATACACCTGGAGCAGCGGCTCTTTTTCTTTGTACATTGAAATCAATGGTCAGCGCCGCCGAACCGAAGGCAAAGCGCTGCTGCAGTGGCGCTTTGCCGACGGTCTTAACCCTTTTTCGGCCACTAGTGGCGGTTAAAAGCGCCCCGCTAGCGGCCGAATAGCGCCGCAAAAACAACTGTAAAGCGCCGCTAAAAATGGCGGCGCTTTACCGCCGACGCCCCCACTGCCTCAGTGTGAAAGCAGTCCAAAGGAGAAAGCTGGAGCCTCTGACATAAGGGATGCTCTGGGAATCCTGATTTAAGGAGGGAACACTGAGAACTCTGATGTACAGAAATGACTCTGATGTAAGGGGCAACACTGCGGCCTCTGATGTAAAGGGGAACTCTGATGTAGGGGGGAACACTGCGGCCTCTGATGTAAAGGGGAACTCTGATGTAGGGGGGAACACTGCGGCCTCTGATGTAAAGGGGAACTCTGATGTAAGGGGGAACACTGCGGCCTCTGATGTAAAGGGGAACTCTGATGTAAGGGGGAACACTGCGGCCTCTGATGTAAAGGGGAACTCTGATGTAAGGGGGAACACTGCGGCCTCTGATGTAAAGGGGAACTCTGATGTAAGGGGGAACACTGCGGCCTCTGATGTAAAGGGGAACTCTGATGTAAGGGGGAACACTGCGGCCTCTGATGTAAAGGGGAACTCTGATGTAAGGGGGAACACTGCGGCCTCTGATGTAAAGGGTAGCTCTGATGTAAGGGGTGCTCTGAGAATCCTGATTTACCTTAGTGTACTCACGCAGAGGCAGGAGAGAGAAAGGGGGGGGGGGACACAGTCGCACACAGGGATGGATGGTGAGCTCAATCACCCCTTGGTGGTCAGCACCTCTCATCCAGATGTATCTGTGGCTGCTGGGCTTCAAATTTCCTGCAACCTCACGTCTGTGTGCGTGTGTGTGTGGGGGGGGGGGAATGATAGTGCTGGCTTTGCTTAGTGTGAAAGAGAGTGTAACAGACACTCTTGGCTTAGACAACTGCAGCCAGCAACCCTGCTGGGAGGCCATAGTCCAGTCTGAATAATGTGTCCGGGTTTCAGGCAGTCTGAATCCTGAACGCATGATTCAAAACCCGAACTGTCCGGGCGAATCCCGGACAGGTGGCAACCCTAACTCTGGGAGACGGTATGTGAGTTTAGGCAGCTGACCAGCCAAGTTTTAGACTTCCATGACTTCCAAGCTGACGAGTGAGAATCAAGGGAATAAAAGCTTAAAAGGGTGAAGATATCATTCCTCCAGAGATAAGTTGGACCTTTATACTCAGATAGCTAGCATCAGCCCCATCAGGGGTCATCAGTACTGGAGACTCACCTGTCCCCAGAGCGAGGTGCTGCCAGGCTGCCACTGAAGAGCAGAGGAGCCAGCAGGATCAGGAGGAGAGCCATCATGGTGGAAATCCTGCAAGACAGACACATGAAATTATGCAGCAGATTTCCGCTCAGTGAAATGAGTCCTTATTGTACATTATAACCCAACGTGGACACAATAAAAAAAACGCTGACCCCTAAAGGAGTTGCTGAATTTTAATGAGTTTTCCTGCTTTCCCTGGTGACCTGCCCTGTAGCATCGCCCAGACACTTATTGAACCTTTGAAGGTGACTGACAGTCTTGAAGGCCGCCATACTTCTTTTGCAAAGTGTATTGACTCAATAGTTTAGGGAGAAAACGTAGCAAGGACCATAGTTAAATAATGTAGTTAGTCAGGTTGGAAAAAGACACAAGTCCATCTAGACCAGCAAATAGATTACTCCAATTAGTAACTTCTTTTAGTATCACCTGTCACAGACTCTATAGGCCCATATGGGCAGCTACCTTAAAGTATTTTCAGCATCTACCACAGACCAGGTTAGGATTTTTCAGACCTCCTGCAATGTCCAGTTGTGGAGCTTTAGGCCGGGTTCACACTAGTGCGACACGACATCCGTCCTACTTTGGATCCGACTTTGCCCTGCGACATGAAGCCGACATATGTCCGACTTTCAATGAACGGGGATCCGACTTGGATCCCCGCCAATATCAGGCACTGTGTTTGGTATGAATCTTGAGGGGGAACTCCAGGCCAAATTTTAAATTAAAAAAACGGCGCGGGTTCCCCTCCAGAGGCATACCAGGCCCTTGGGTCTGGATTTGAACAGGCACCCCTACACCGAAAAAACGGCGTGGGGGCTCCCCCCAAAATCCAAACCAGACCCTTATCCGAGCACACAACCTGGCAGGCCGCAGGGGAAGAGGGGGGGACGAGAGAGCGGCCCCCCTCCCTCCTGAACTGTACCAGGCCGCATGCCCTCAACATGGGGGGTTTGGTGCTCTGGGGCAGGGGGGCGACCTGCGGCCCCCCCACCCCAGAGCACCCTGCCCCCATGTTGATGAGGACAGGGCCTCTTCCCGACAACCCTGGCCGTTGGTTGTCGGGGTCTGCGGGCGGGGGGCTTATCGGAATCCGGGAGCCCCCTTCAATAAGGGGGCCCCCGGCCCCCCCACCCTATGTGAATGAGTATGGGGTACATCGTACCCCTACCCATTCACCTGGTGGAAAAAAATTGCAATAAAAAAACACTACACAGGTTTTTAAAGTAATTTATTACACAGCTCCGGGGGTCTTCTTCCGACTCCGGCGCTCTTCTTCCGACTTCCGGGGGTCTTTTCCGACTTCGGGGGTCTCCGGTGTCATCTCCGCGCTCTCCGGTTCTTTCTTCCGCCGGGCCTCCGCTAACTTCTTTTTAGCTCTCTTGCTAACAGAGGCCCGGTCTTCTGTGTCGTCTCGTCCGGCTCTCCGTTGTCCTTCTGCCGGCCCCTCCACTAACTTCTTCGTAGCTCTTTCGCTAGTGGAGGGGCCGGTCTTCCCGTCGTCGGCGTCTTCTTCCCTCTTCTCCTCCTCGATGTTGACGTGTCGCTTCCTCCCGCTGTACTACTGGCGCTCCGCTCCGCATTAATATAGGCTTCTCATGACGTCACAGTCACATGTTCCGGGGCACATGGCCCCAAAGCATGTGACTGTGACGTCATGGGAACATGTGACTATGACGTCATGAGAAGCCTATATTAATGCGGAGCGGAGAGCCAGTATTACAGCGGGAGGAAGCGACGCGTCAACATCGAGAAGGAGAAGAGGGAAGAAGACGCCGACGGCGACAGCGACGGGAAGACCGCGCCCCTCCACTAGCGAAAGAGCTACCAAGAAGTTAGTGGAGGGGCCGGCAGAAGGACAACGGAGAGCCGGACGAGACAACGGGAAGACCGGGCCTCTGTTAGCAAAAGAGCTAAAAAGAAGTTAGCGGAGGCCCGTCGGAAGAAAGAACCGGAGAGCCCGGAGATGACACCGGAGACCCCCGAAGTCGGAAAAGACCCCCGGAAGTCGGAAGAAGAGCGCCGGAGTCGGAAGAAGACCCCCGGAGCTGTGTAATAAATTACTTTAAAAACCTGTGTAGTGTTTTTTTATTGCAATTTTTTTCCACCAGGTGAATGGGTAGGGGTACGATATACCCCATACTCATTCACATAGGGTGGGGGGGCCGGGATCCGGGGGCCCCCTTATTGAAGGGGGCTCCCGGATTCCGATAAGCCCCCCGCCCGCAGACCCCGACAACCAACGGCCAGGGTTGTCGGGAAGAGGCCCTGTCCTCATCAACATGGGGGCAGGATGCTCTGGGGTGGGGGGCTGCAGGTCGCCCCCCTGCCCCAGAGCACCAAACCCCCCATGTTGAGGGCATGCGGCCTGGTACGGTTCAGGAGGGAGGGGGGGCCGCTCTCTCGTCCCCCCCTCTTCCCCTGTGGCCTGCCAGGTTGTGTGCTCGGATAAGGGTCTGGTTTGGATTTTGGGGGGACCCCCACGCCGTTTTTTCGGCGTAGGGGTGCCCGTTCAAGTCCAGACCAGACCCAAGGGCCTGGTATGCCCCTGGAGGGGGAACCCATGCCGGTTTTTTATTTAAAATTTGGCCTGGAGTTCCCCCTCAAGAGCAGTACAGCACAAGTCGCATGCCAAAGTCGGACCATGCAAGACTGCGGTCCGACTTTGATCCGACTTCAATCATAGTCAATGGGCTGAAGTCGGATCAAAGTCGGACCAAAGTAGTACAGGGAGCATTTTCAAAGTCGGACCGACATGTGTCGGACCAGTTAAGACGGCTCCCATAGGGAAACATTGATTTTCATGCGACATGAGCTCCCAATGTCGGAGCGTTTGTCGCCCCAGTGTGAACCAGGCCTAAAGCCCAGACAGGCAACTCTCTAAGCCAAACTTTTTCGTACCTTCAGTTTCCTCCCCCAGGCAAAAGGGCATGGAAGGGAAATACTGCAGCTTTTTGGGCTACACCTCCTCAGGCAGTAGCCTAGAAGTCATAGACCTCCCATGATGGTATCCTTTCCAGGCACACTCTTTTTTGTCCTTTATTTGATAAGTTTATCAGTTTTAAAAATACTTCCCCCCACTCCTTTCTCTGACACTTTTTAAACAGCTTTTTTTCTTTCTGCTAATTAAGGGGAGTGGTTAATTGTTCACAGGTGAGTATATAAGTGTCTGTACAAACTCCCTTAGGAGCTGGCTCCCTGCTGATGGTGGCTTGCATGTGGATTTTGTGAACATCAGTGGAATTTTGAACTACAGTGGAGAGTTAAAAACCAGGAGTTTAAAACAGGAGTTTAAGACAGGAGTCTTCTAAACTGTGAGTAACATTATAAACTTCCTACAAGTAATTATATTGTAACTGGGAAATGAGTGCTAGCAGGGTTGAAGGTTTTGCTTAGTGCACAGTGTGCCACATGTATGCAAAATTGGTGCAACAGCTCCAGGATGGATACCGCTGTGACAGATGTGAGCAGGTTGCCCTTCTGGAAGCTCGCATTAGAGATCTGGAAGAGCAAGTTGCAACACTGGGCGGAAAGGACAACCTTGAAAGGGGTCAGTAGGGCTGATGTGGAGGGTGGAGTGGCAAGTCAGGATTATCAGATAGGAAGATGGGTTAATGTAGTTAGAGGGAGTGGAAGGGGCTTGCAGAAAAGGAAGGCCAGTCCTGTATTTGTGCATCAAAACAAATTTTCCACGTTGGGTGAAGATGTGGAGGTGGCAAACACAGAGGTGGCAGCCCTAGATGTCACTGCTACCCCTAACAACCGGGAGAGCAACCCATCTAGTAGAGGTGGTGAGGGGAGTGCAGGTAGGCCAAGACAGTTGGTGGTTATAGGGGATTCTATAATCAGAAGGACTGATAGAATAATTTTTCGCCAGGATCGCCTCAACCGAATGGTTTGCTGTCTCCCTGGTGCCAGGGTTTGGCATGTGGTGGACCGGGTGGATAAATTACTGGGAGGGGCTGGGCATGACCCAGCTGTCTTGGTCCACGTTGGAACCAATGACAGTATACATGGAAGGTGGAGGCTCCTTAAGAATCAATTTAAAGAACTAGGCTGCAAGATGAAGGCAAGGACCTCCAAGGTGATATTCTCTGAAATATTGCCTGTGCCATGCGCAACACAGGAAAGGCAGGGGGAGATTAGAGAGCTGAATGCATGGCTAAATACCTGGTGTAGGGAGGAGGGATTTGGGTTTCTAGAGCACTGGGCTGACTTTTCATTGGGGTGCAACCTATATGCTAAAGACGGTTTGCACTTGAATGGAAGGGGGTCTGCTGTGCTGGGGGAGAGGTTTATGGGAAGGCTGGAGGAGTATTTAAACTAGGTTTGAGGGGGGAGGGTGAACTAGAATTACATCGGGCACACAGGTCAGTTAGTGGTCAGACATTAATGGAGAGTGGAATGGGGATAGATGGGGGGAGGGTTATGGCAGGTGACAAGAAAGTTCCCATGTTGCAAACAGCCATTGGAAACTATAGTGCCATTTGTACTACTAAAAATTATATGAAAAACACCAGAGAAAAATGTAATACATTAAAGTGTTTGTTCACCAATGCCAGAAGTCTGCCAAGCAAAATAGGTGAGTTGGAAGCTCTGGTGCATGAGGAGAGCTATGACGTAATCGGTATTGCTGAAACGTGGCTTCAATCCTCACATGACTGGATTATTAATATTCCTGGCTATGCACTCTTTCGGAGAGACAGGGCAAAAAGGAAAGGTGGCGGGGTCTGTCTCTATGTGAGAAGTGATCTCAAAGCGAGTGTGAAAGAGGACCTGGTTGATGGAGAGTGTGATGAGGCTGAAGCATTATGGGTGGAACTGCATACAGATGTGCGTAGTTCAAAGCTAATCATTGGAGTTTGTTATAGACCACCCAATGTTAATGAGGAGGTGGAGACTCAGCTCCTTGCACAGATGGAAAGGGCTGCAAGGGCTGGGACGGTGATAATAATGGGGGATTTTAACTACCCAGAAATTGACTGGAGTAATGGCACTGCTGGGACAGTTAAAGGGCAAAAATTTATAAGCCTATTGCAGGACAATTTTATGGTCCAGTTTATTGAGGCCCCAACTAGGAATGATGCTCTGTTGGACCTGGTAATCTCAAACCATGCAGAGCATATTACTAATGTTCAGATAAAGGAACACCTGGGTAGCAGTGACCATAACATGATTTAATTTGATGTTAGCTGTAAGCAAGAAATACATGCAGGAAGGATAAAAACACTTAATTTCAATAAAGCAAATTTTTCAAGGATGAGTGCTGCTCTCCAGGACTTAGACTGGGAGAGAATATTGGCATCAATGGGCACAGAACAGAAATGGGAATTCTTCAAAAAGACTGTTTGTGAACTCACTGCAAAGTATATTCCCATGGGCAATAAGTTTAAAAGGCTAAAAATAAAACCTATGTGGCTCACAGTTAAAGTTAAAAAAGCTATAAACAATAAGAAAAGCGCTTTTAAAAAATATAAAAATGAAGGAACACTAGTGTCGTTTAAATGTTACAAAGAATATAACAGGATATGTAAAAAGGAAATCAAGGATGCAAAAATTCACAACGAACGACAGATTGCAAAAGATAGTAGGACAAACCCCAAAAAATTCTTCAAATATATTCATAGTAAAAAGGTCAAGTCTGAGCATGTAGGCCCTTTACAAAATAATCTAGAGTGGGTGACTGGGGACAAAGAGAAGGCTAATTTATTAAATACTTTCTTCAGCTCTGTGTATACAATGGAGCATGGGGGAGTTCATGTTCATAATGGGGGTGGTAGTGACACAGCCTCAAATCCACAATGGCTCAAAAGTGATATGGTCCAGAAATATTTAGATGGAATAAAGGTGGATAAAGCACCTGGACCAGATGGCATACACCCACGGATCCTAAAAGAATTGAGCTCTGTAATTTCAAAGCCATTGTATCTAATTTTTAGGGACTCATTAATGACAGGAATAGTACCACTGGATTGGCGCAGGGCCAATGTGGTGCCTATATTTAAAAAGGGAACAAAGTCTTTACCAAGTAACTATAGACCTGTTAGTTTAACTTCCATAGTTGGGAAGATACTGGAGAGATTAATAAAAGACCACATAGATGAGTTCTTGCTGGAAAAAAACTATTTAAGCAACAGACAGCATGGATTCATGAAAGACAGAAGTTGTCAGACAAACCTGATTTCTTTTTATGAAGAGGTAAGTAAGACCTTGGACAGAGGCGTGGCTGTGGACGTGGTATACTTGGACAGAGGGGTGGCGGTGGACCTGGTATACTTGGCTTTTGCAAAAGCGTTTGATACAGTTCCCCACACATGGCTCATGTGTAAGGTAAAGTCTACAGGATTGGAAATATCAGTTTGTAAATGGATAGAAAACTGGCTAAAAGACAGAATTCAGAGAGTAGTGGTTAATGATTCTTACTCTGAATGGTCTAAGGTTATCAGTGGTGTACCCCAAGGTTCAGTGCTGGGACCCTTACTTTTTAATATCTTTATAAATGATATTGGGTCTGAGATCAAAAGTAACATTTCTGTCTTTGCAGATGACACCAAGCTATGCAGTGGAATAACGTCCTTACAGGATGTCTCCAATTTACAAGCCGACCTCAATGCTCTGTCTAATTGGGCGACTATGTGGCAGATGAGGTTTAATGTTGATAAATGTAAAGTTATGCACTTGGGGGCTAAGAATATGAATGCATCATACATACTAGGGGGAATACAACTGGGGGGATCCTTAGTGGAGAAGGATCTGGGGGTTTTGGTAGATCATAAGCTCAATAATGGCATGCAATGCCAAGCTGTGGTTTCCAAAGCGAGCAAAGTCCTTTCTTGTATTAAGAGAGGTATGGACTCCAGAGAGAGAGACATAATTTTGCCCCTGTACAAATCATTAGTAAGGCCTCATCTGGAATATGCAGTTCAGTTTTGGGCCCCAGTTCTCAAAAAGCATATCGGGGAACTGGAGAAAGTGCAGAGAAGGGCAACCAAACTGATAAGAGGCATGGAGGAGCTCAGCTATGAAGAAAGATTAGAGGAACTGAATTTATTCACTCTTGAGAAGAGGAGAATAAGGGGGGATATGATTAACATGTACAAATATATAAGGGGTCCATATAGTGAACTTGGTGATGAGTTATTCACTTTACGGTCAACACAGAGAACAAGGGGGCACTCTTTATGTCTAGAAGAAAAAAGATTTCATCTCCAAATGCGGAAAGGTTTCTTCACAGTAAGAGCTGTGAAAATGTGGAACAGACTCCCTGCAGAGGTGGTTCTGGCCAGCTCAGTAGATTGCTTTAAGAAAGGCCTGGATACTTTCCTAAATGTACATAATATAACTGAGTACTAACAGTTCTAGGTAAAGTTGATCCAGGGTAAATCCGATTGCCTCTCGGGGGATCAGGAAGGAATTTTTTCCCCTGCTGTAGCAAATTGGATCATGCTCTGCTGGGGTTTTTTGCCTTCCTCTGGATCAACTGTGGGTATAGAATTGGGTATATGGGATTGCACGATATTTTTTTATTTTAGTTATTTTTTTATGGTTGAACTGGATGGACTTTGTCTTTTTTCAACCTAACTAACTATGTAACTATGTAACTATGTATTTTCAGCATCTACCACAAACCAGGTTAGGATTTTTCAGACCTCCTGCAATGGCCAGTTGTGAAGCTTTAAGCCCAGACAGGCAACTCTCTAAGCCAAACTTTTTCGTACCTTCAGTTTCCTCCCCCAGGCAAAAGGTCATGGAAGGGAAATACTGCAGCTTTTTGGGCTACACCTCCTCAGGCAGTAGCCTAGAAGTCATAGACCTCCCATGATGGTATCCTTTCCAGGCACACTCTCTCCAGGCAAAAGTTTGGGAGGCCAAGACCTCTGGACTCACATTCTCTCCAGGCAAGGCCTGGGAGGTAAGGACCTCTGGACTCACTTACTATCCAGAACAACCCTCGGAGGCAAGGACCTCTGGACTCACATCCAATCAGGCAAAGACCTCTGTATTCACATTATCTTCATGCAAAGCCTGGTAGGCAAAGACCTCGGGACTCACATCCTCTCCAGGAAAACCATTTGGGTAAGAGCCTCTGGACTCAAATCCAATCAGGCAAAGCATGGGAGACCAAGACCTCTAGGCTCACATTCATTCCTGGTATAGCCTTGGAGGTGAGGACCTCTGGACTCGCATGCTTTCCAGGCACAGCCTGAGAGGCAAGGATCTCTGGGCTCACATCATCTTCTCAAAAATCCTCTGAGACAAGGACCTCTGGAATCACATCCAATCAGGAAAAGCCTAGGAGGCAAGGACCTCTGGACTCACATCCTTCTCAGGCAAAGCCCGGGGGTAAGGACCTCTGGACTCACATCCTCTCCAGGAAAACCCTGCGGGTTAGAGCCTCTGGACTCGCATCCAATCGGGCAAAGCATGGGAGACCAAGACCTCTAGGCTCACATTCATTCCTGGCATAGCCTTGGAGGTGAGGACCTCTGGACTCACATTCTTTCCAGGCACAGCCTGAGAGGCAAGGATCTCTGGGCTCACATCATCTCCACAAAAATCCCCTGAGACAAGGACCTCTGGACTCACATCCTTCTCAGGCAAAGCCTGGGGGGTAAGGACCTCTGGACTCACATCCTCTCCAGGCAAAACCCAGGAGGTAATGACCTCTGGACTCAAAGCCTGGGAGGCAATGACCTCTGGACTCACATACACTCCAGACAATGCCTTGGAGGCCAAGACCTCTGGACTCGCATCCTCTCCAGGCAAAGCCTGGGAGGCCAAGACCTCTGGACTCACATTTCTTCCAGGCATAGCCTTGGAGGCCAGGACCTATGGACTCATATTTTTTTCAGACACAGCTTGGGAGGCAAGGACCTCTGGACTCACATCCAATCAGGAAAAGCCTAGGAGGCAAGGACCTCTGGACCCACAACCTCTTCAGGTAAAGCCCAGGAGGCAAGGACCTCTAGACTCACATTCTCTCCAGGCAATGCCTAGGAGGCAAGGACCTCTAGACTCACGTTCTCTCTAGACAAAGCCTGGGAGGCAAGGACCTCTGAAATCATATTCTCTCCAGGCATAGCTTGGGAGGCAAAGACCTCTGCACTCACATCCTCTTCAGGCAAAGCTCACGGGGCAAGGACCTCTGGACTCACATCCTCTTCAGGCATAGTCTGTGAGGCAAGAACCTCTGGACTCGAAGCTGTTCCAGGCAAAGCATAGGAGGAAAGGACTGGAACACTCGCATAGACATCCTCTCCAGGCAAAGCCTGAGAGGGAAGGACCCTTCTAAAAGCTCACTCCAAATATTTATTCTCTTTCCCAGCCCGCATCACTGGCAACAACCCCTCAGTGATTGGTCAGGGCGTGATAAATATTTATAACCCAATCGATTGTATCTTCACACATGATCTGCAGGAGGACAATCCCCAGTAACATGCAGAACCAAACAATGTCCTTGAGCTTAGGAGAAACCTAATGAACCTAGATAATATGAACAAAGCTCAGGCTAGCTACATCCTAGCCATAAACACTACATTTAGACTAGGAACAGTCCAGCATATGGCTGAGTCTCCTCATAACAAACCCAGATAGAAGAGTTGCAGAGACCGTGCAGTCCTGGAATGGGGAAATTTGTGAAGGGATTTACTGTTACTATAAGTCCATTGAGCAGGGCCGTCTTAATAGCATCCTGGACCCCTGGGCAGAGTAATGCACTGGGGCCCCTGCCAGCCTGCCCTGCCCTTCTAGTTGATAGAATTAAACATATATTTATTAGTACTTTCAATAAAATCGATTTTAAACAATAAGAAAACATGCCATAAATCAAAGACTAATTAACACAAAGGGGAGGCAGAAGGGCACAGCACAGGGAGGGTCAGAAGTAGTGGCAGCTTAAGCTCTAATCATGTGCTTAAAAAAAAAAAAAAAGACATTGAAATCCATGCGTCCGGCACCCTGCATGTAGATTAGGAGGCCGGGCTCATGGATCGGGGGGGGGCGGCGCCCCTGGTCAGAAGGGCACAATACAGTACTGGGATCAGGTGGACACAGTACAGGTTCTAGGATGCTTCCTGGGGCACGGTCATCTCAGGACAGCTTAGTAAAAAGCGTAATTGTCCCAGCAGATCCGGGACAGTTGGAAAGTATGATGTAATGCAAGATTATCATGGGGCCCCCATGCACCTGGGGCCCTTGGGCAGCGCCCAGGG
Source organism: Rana muscosa (assembly GCA_029206835.1). NCBI lineage: Eukaryota > Metazoa > Chordata > Amphibia > Anura > Ranidae > Rana > Rana muscosa. The sequence continues at coordinate 34,249,528 of JARGYO010000094.1, forward strand.
GTGCCCATGCATTAAGACAGCCCTGCCATTGAGGCTCCATTCACACTGGCTTAAAATACTTTGCTTCTACAGGAGTTTTGTGTTCTGCCTCTAGAAGCTACTCAATGTTATCCTATGTGTCCAGACACATTAGGACGTTAAGAGGCATATTTTAAGTTTAACGTTTAGAGGCAGAAAAAAATCTCCTTCTGGTTCGCGTTTCTGATTGGAGCTTGGAGGCAGAAAAAACTTAAAACTCTTCTGAACTCATCTAGACTTTGTACAAGAAATGCTCTATAGGACCGTTTTTTACTCCCAGGAGAACAGACGGTTTTATAAGCCCAGTGTGCATGGAGCCTGAAAGAAAGGTCGTTCTTATCTCACCGCCAGCATGGAGGTTCAGGATAATCTTTGTTAGGACTGGTTCCAGTTTTTATCAAACCTTCTTCAAATCATTAACACTTATTGTTCAATTTCACCTTCCTCTGGTAAATGTTTGACTTTCTCAGAGTAAACAGATTTCTTCCCTAATGAAGGTGCTGTCCAGGATCTGTGGAAAGGAGTGCCAAGGAGTCGGACTCATAACTTCCTAATCATGCAGAGTCCCATAACCGGAACCCAACCACAGACCTCCATGAAACACATTTAAACTGTCCTGAGAACTGTCACTGATGAAGAATTGGACTACTACCAAATGAAGGCCGTGCAGGACAGAACTATCATTACTTATCTTAGATCTAGATTTATCACCATACCTCTCAACTGTCCCTGACTTTGAAGAACTTCCCATCTTTGGGAACTCAGTCCCTCTATCCTACCCTGGGAACCCAATCCCTCTGTCCTTTTTGGGTAACCAAACCCTCTATCCCTCTTTGTGAACCCAGTCCTTATGTGTCTTTTTGAGAACCTAATCTCTCTGTCCCACCCTGGGAACCCAATCACTCTTTCCCTTTTTGAGAGCTCTATCTCTCTGTCTTGTTTCAGTCCCTGTTTGTCCCACCTTGGGAACCCAATCCTGTTTGTGAACCCGTTCTTACTGTCCCAACCCAATCTCTCTGTCACTCATTGTGAAACCAATCCCTCTACCCTGTTTATGGGCCCAATCCCTCTGTCCCTTTTTTGTGAGCCCAATCACAATATTCCCAATGCACACATTCCTGAAGATGGCTGTTCTGTATTGGTGGGTGCTGCAGTGACCCCATGCTGGGAACCGTAAACACTCAATGCAAGACATGTCGCCGGCACACCAAGGATACCTCAAACGGGTCCAAAGCTTTATTATGTGGATACATGGTACATACAAAGGCAACGTTTCGGAGCAACACAGGGCCCCTTCATCAGGCGAGTGACCTAGAATATGTGACCACGTAATAAAGATTTGGACCCGTTTGAGGAATTCTTGGTGTGCTGGTGACATTTCTTCGCATTTTTGTGAACCAAATCCCTCGTTACAAACCCTTGCTTTCCATCGTTCCAGGGTAAATTTTTATTGTCATTTTCAACAGTATTGTACAGTTTTATGTTACATTACATATTGTCATACAGTATAACTCAATTACATTTTCGAACAGACTCAGAATCATGTAGATAAACCATGTACATGATGTCAAGCAAACATGTCCAATTTTGCACAATAAACAACGAAAACCATGTGCAAGAATTCTAAGCAAATCCTATGTCTCTTCTGTCGTCTATCTAGTTTACAAGAATACATCCTAGTGTACCAGCAGTCTTCCATAATTATTTCAAGTGATAACATATCTTTTTCTCATCTATCACACCACTACGTCTCCCGATACATTCTTAATCCAGCTCGCCCACACCTTCTCAAACTTCTTAGGACAACCTCTAGCCGTATAGGTGAACTTGTACATTGGTAGGGCATTATTCACCAATTTCACCCAGTTTTGTAGAGATGGAGGTGACGGATTCCGCCATCTAAGGGCCAATGCCTTCTTAGCATAACAAAAAAGTATTCTCAACAGGGTTTTTTGTGAGGTGGATAATTCCTCTTCCTCCAGGTCTCCTAAGAGACATCTGGCCAGAGAGTATATATTTGGAAGTTCCAGGGTATCCTCCAAAAACTTCAGTATTGCCCTCCAGAAGCTCTCCACCCAGGGACACTGCCACAACATATGGAAAAAGTCGCCCTCTACTGCTTTACAGCGAGGGCATTCCGATGATTCCCGACTACCCATTTTATGTAGTCGCTTGGGAGTATAATATATTCTATGAAGGTAGTTGAACTGTAACAGTTTGCCACGGGCCGAGATCATCGAGGGCACCAGCGTATCTAGGGCCCCAGAACAGGACTCCTCTGTAAGGGACGGAATGTCAGCCCGCCACTGTGCTGCCACCCTCTCTATTCTGGGGGAGGAAGATGTCAGCAGCGTAAAATAGTATTTAGAAATCAACTTCGAATGATCCTCCTCATCAGCTATTCATTTTTCCATACTGGAAGGGGAGAGCGCCACCTCCCCCCCACCGTATTGGGCTGTCGCTGCGTGGCGCAGCTGAAGGTATCTGAAAAAGAATGTGTTGGGAATCCCGTATTCGGTCCTCAGGTCTATGAAAGTTCTAAAGACCCCATCCCTGAACAGCTGATCTTTAAAGCGGAGGTTCACCGTAAAAATTTTTTTAAAAGCCAGCGGCTACAAATACTGCAGCTGCTGACTTTTAAAAAAAGGACACTTACCTGTCCAGGTCGCCCACGATGTCGGCAGCCAAAGCCGAGCTACCGCTCGGCTCTCGGCTTCCCCCGCCGCCATCCTCGGTGAGGGAATCGGGAAGTGAAGTGCTGCGGCTTCACTGCCTGGTTCCCTACAGCGCATGCGCGATTCGCGCTGCGCTGTCCTCACTGGTTCCCGTTGTGTTCTGGGAGCCGAGTGTTTCCCAGAACACAACGGGGGGGTGACGCAAAGGGGCAGGACTCCCGTGGGAGTCTGCTCCCGGAAGTGGTGGAAATAACTGTTTTATACAAGTATCTTCACCCCCTCCCCCCTGAAAGGTGCCAAATGTGACACCGGAGGGTGAACCTCCACTTTAACCCCATAAGCTGCCCAGCATGACCCATCCGGTACCTTGACTATCTCACTAAGTTGGGGGTTATGCCACAGAGGAGCATTAGGGGAGGCCGCAAGGTTAGTGCCGCCCACCCTGGCATTACAAATATGGAATATTTTGTACGACAGTTTCAATATGCCCGCCCCCTGCTCCGGGTATGGGCCATTTCTAGAAAGAACATTAATCAGCCCTTCATATGAGTGGACCTGGGCCGCCTGGGTTGCCACTGATGCAATGTTCAAGTTTGGGAAACCCCACTAGTGCACATGTGTCAATTGGGCCGCCAGGTAGTAACACTGCAGATTCGGTAGAGCCAATCCTCCCGCCCTTACTGGTAAATAAAGTGTTTCCAAAGATACCCTAGTGGGTTTAGGACCCCAACAAAAAGGAGGAAAGCATTTTATTAATGCTCGCGAACCACTTCTTAGGGATATAAATCGGGGCATGCCAGAACAGGTACAGAAACCTGGGCAAGTAAATCATTTTAAACATGTTAATTCAACCAAGGAGGCCTAGAGGTAGTTTTCATCCATGCTTGTAGACTTTCCCGCAATTACATAATTACATAAGTACATATTGGCAGATGAATCTCAACCCCCAGATAGCGAAATTTAGAGACCACCTTCAGTGGGACCTCCGGGGGCAACCTCGGGACATATTCAGAAGCAAAAAGGAAAGATAATGGATTTATTCCAGTTCACTTTGAATCCCGAGTAGTTTCCAAATTCTATGATTCTGTCCAGGGCAGTGGTCAATGAGCCCTCCGGCTCGGCCAGATACAGGAGCATGTCATCAGCGTAGAGGGATGTTTTTTCCTCCAGCTCATTGACATTACAACCCCTGACATCCCTATCTGCTCTCAGTAGAGCCGCCAGCGGCTCTATAGCCAGGGCAAACAGCAGGGGCAACAATGGGCACCCCTGTCACGTTCCCCTAGCTATGTGAAACGGGTCCGTAATGGTATTATTACCCTAAGCCTAGCCCGTGGTTCAGCATATAGAATTTGGACCCATGTTATGAATCTAGGACCGAACCCCAGCCGACCAAGGACCACTATACGATATGGCCATTCAATAGAATCAAATGCTTTATGCGTATCCAGGGACACCACCACCGAGTGTCTGGTGTGGGGCCCTCAGATTGCACAATAGTGAAGAGGCGACGCAGGTTAATGGCTGTCGACCTCTCAGGTATAAAACCTGTCTGATCCTGGTGGATAACAGAGGCCTTGCTTTCCATCCTTATTTAGAACCCAGTCACTCTGTCCCTCTTTGGAAACCCAACTCCTCTGTTCTTATTTGGGGGGCTCCCAGATGCTGCCCCCCTTGTGAATGAGTAAAGGTTAAATAGTAAAAAAAGTCACACAATGTACATCTATCATCACTCATGTCATCCAGCGATGTAGATTCACATCAGTCATGTTGCCTGCCTACCCTCTGAAAGAAAAAAAATTGCCACACATCAACATGATGTTAATCTGACAACTGCTTGCCTGCTTTTGGCAGCTCCGGTGGATGTAATAAAGTAAAGTAAGTAAAGTAAAGGGCTGGGATCATAGGCGTGTGCCCAGGCACACCCTAATCACCCTGTGAAGCACATATTCCCCTACTGCCTAGGTTCCCCCCTCCTTTCCCTTGCAGCGCTGCCGGCTTCCCTACTCTCCTCTCCCTCTGGCTGTTGCTGCAGGGATGTTTTAGGATGAGTGGGGGAAGGCGCCGGTAAATATGTAACTTACCGGCCCCTTCCCTTTCATCGTGAGTGATCGGTAGTATGTGTTGGAGCTTTGGGTTGCACACCCTAATGCAATAGGCTGCGCACACCTATGGCCGGGATATAGCCATATTTGGTCAATTATATCACCCAGTAGACCCCGCTCCTTTACATGAGCTGTCATCCACCTTACCTATCAGAAGTGGGTGAGCAGCCGTTGGATTAATGTTGTTTCGGCATGCAGCGTTTTTTTGTTCTCTCTGCAGGTTGGTGGGCGTCAAGCATTGGTGATTAACCAGTAGAGGCCCGCACTATAGCCGAATGACGGCTACAGCCGGACCTAGAATGCCGGGAGGACGTCTATTGATGTCCTCCCCTTTCCTTGTTCCCCGCGCGCGCATCTGGGAACTTCTGTGCCCACCGCGTCACGCGGGTGCCGATGCGCGTGCCTGGTGGCCGCGATGTCCGCAAGGTACCCGCGATCGGCATTTACAGAGATCCACGTCCCTGTCAGGGAGAGGAGACCGATGGTGTGTCCCTTGACCATCGGTCACCTCCCCCAGTCAGTCCCCTCCTCCCACAGTTAGAATCACTCCCTTAGGAACACTTAACCCCTTCAGCGCCCCTAGTGGTTAACCCCTTCACTGCCAGTGTCATTTTTCAGTAACCAATGCATTTTCATAACACTGATCGCTGTAAAAATTACAATGGTCCTAAAATGGTGTCAAAAGTGTCCGATGTGTCCGCCACTATGTCGCAGTCGCAATAAAAATTGCTGATCGCCACCATTACTAGTAAAAAAAAATTATTAATAAAAATGCTATAAAACTATGCCCTATTTTGTAGACGCTATAACTTTTGCGCAAACCAATCAATAAACGCTTATTGCGATTTTTTTTTTTTACCAAAAATATGTAGAAGAATACGTATCGGCCTAAACTGAGAAAAAAATATATATATTTTTTTTAAATTGGGATATTTATTATAGCAAAAAGTAAAACATATTGTGTTTTTTTCAAAGTCGTCGCTCTTTTTTTGTTTATAGCGCAAAAAATAAAATCCGCAGAGATGATCAAATACCATCAAAAGAAAGCTCTATTTGTGGGAAAAAAAGGACGTCAATTTTGTTTGGGAGCCACGTCACACGACCGCGCAATTGTCATTCAAAGCGTGACAGTGCTGAAAGCTGAAAATTGGCCTGGGCAGGAAGGGGGTTTAAGTGCCCAGTAAGCAAGTGGTTAAGGAGAATTTAAATTGCTGGATGGCATGATTGACAATAAATGTACATCGTGGGACATTCTTGGGGGTTTTGTTTTTGTTAAACGACTCGCCAAAAACTTGAAGGACCTGGTATGAATTTTTGGGAGAAACCCCACACAATTTTTTTTTCTTTATTCTGACTCTTTGTTTACATGGCTGGGAATTCTGGACCATGTAAGTGAATGGGACCGGTGGCAATGGTTGTTATGGGCTTTCCGTTGCCTGCATCCTTAGCAACCATTACCAGCGGGATGCTACTATTTATAAGTAATGCAGCTATTATACGTGATGTTTGGCTCCAGCCAAACAAGTAAGTATTCACACGTTCATCCGAATGCCCGAACATGTGAAGGTTTGGTCTGAACTTGGTCAGTGATGTCATATTGGGGATGTAGTGTTCTATGTATAGAGAGTAAAAGAATTGTATTATGATCATGTCCATTGGTAATCATGTTGGGGTGGGAATGGTGGGTCATGTTGGTCATTAATTTGGAGTGGGGTTGATCAGTCATGTTGGGGTGGGGGTTGTCGCTCATGTTGCGGTGGGGATGGTCGGTCATGTTGGAGTGGGGGTGTTGGGTCATGTTGGGATGGGGGTGGTCAGTGATGGTGGAGGTGTAGAGTTCTATGTATAGAGCGTAAAAGAATTGTATTATGATGGTGTCTGGTGGTCAGGCATGTTGGGATGAGGGTTGTCGGTGATGTTGGAGATGTATAGTACTATGTATAGAGTGTAAAACAATTATATTATGATGGTGTCTAGTGAAAGGTCATGTTAGGATGAGGGTGGTCGGTGATGTTGGAGGTGCAGTGGTCTATGTATAGAGTGTAATAGAATTGTATTATGATGGTGTCTTGTGGTCAGTGATGTTAGGGTTAGGGTGGGGGTGGTGGGTGATGTTGGAGCGGGAATGTTGGGTTATGTTGTGGTGGGGGTGGTGAGTCATGTTGGGATGGGGGTGGTCGTGATATTGGAGGTATAGTGTTCTTTGTATAGAGTGTAAAAGAATTGTATTATGATGGTGTCCGGTGGTTGGTGATGTTGGGGTGGGGGTGGTGGGTAATTTTGGGATGGGCCTGGTCAGTGATGTTGGAAGTATAGTGTTCTATGTATAGAGTGTAATAGAATTGTAATAGAAATATGATGGTGTCCGGGGTCAGTGATGTTGGGGTGTATAGTTCTACGTGTAGGGTATATTCAGTATGACGTCCTGGTGTCCGGGGGTCAGTGATGTTGGAGTGTAGCGTTCTATGTGTGTGGCATATTCGGTATCAGGTCCTGGGGTCAGGCTGTCTGTGAGGTTAGGATGTAGAGTTCCATGTGTAGGGTATATGGGTTCGGTACAGTATGATGTCCTTGGGTCAGGTGGTCAGTGATGATGTTGGGGTGTAGAGTTCATGTGTAGAGTATACGTGGTATGACATCCTGGGGCAAGGTAGTCGGTGATGTTGGGGTGTAGAGTTCATGTGTAGGGTATACGTGGTATGACATCCTGGGGTCAGGTGGTCGGTGATGTTGGGGTGTAGAGTTCTATGTGTAGGATATATGGGGTATGACGTCCTGGGGTCAGGCGGTCGGTGATGTTGGGATATAGAGTTCTATGCGTAGGGTATATTGGGTATGATGTCCTGGGGTCAGGTGGTTGGTGATGTTGGGGGGGAGAGGTCTATGTGTGGGGAATATTGGGTATGACATCCCGGGTTCAGGTGATCGGTGATGTTGGAGTGTAGAGTTCATGTGTAGAGTATACGTGGTATGACATCCTGGGTTCAGGTGTTCAGTGATGTTTGGGGTATATTCGGTATGAGGTCCTGGAGTCAGGTGGACGGTGATGTTGGGGTGTAGAGCGCTATGTGTAGGGTATATTGGGTATGACATCCCGGGGGCAGGTGGTTGGTGATGTTGGGGTGAAGAGCTCTATGTGTAGGGAAGGTGTGTTCGGTATGATGTCCTGGCGTCAGGTGGTTGGTGATGTTGGGGTGAAGAGCTCTATGTGTAGGGAAGGTGTGTTCGGTATGATGTCCTGGCGTCAGGTGGTTGGTGATGTTGGGGTGAAGAGCTCTATGTGTAGGGAAGGTGTGTTCGGTATGATGTCCCGTGGTCAGGTGGTTGGTGATGTTGGGGTGAAGAGCTCTATGTGTAGGGTATGTATGTTCGGTATGATGTGCCGGGGTCAGGTGGTTGGTGATGTTGGGGTGAAGAGCTCTTTGTATAGGGTATGTATGTTCGGTATGATGTCACGGGGTCGGGTGGTTGGTGATGTTGGGGTGAAGAGCTCTATGTGTAGGGTATATGGGTTTGGTATGATGTCCCGGGGTCAGGTGATCGGTGATGTTGGAATGAAGAGCTCTATGTGTAGAGTATATGTGTTCGGTATGATGTCCCGGGGTCAGGTGGTTGGTGATGTTGGGGTGAAGAGCTCTATGTGTAGGGTATGTGGGTTCGTATGATGTCCCGGGGTCGGGTGGTTGGTGATGTTGGGGTGAAGAGCTCTATGTGTAGAGTATGTGTGTTCGGTATGATGTCCCGGGGTCGGGTGGTCGGTGATGTTGGGGGTGAAGAGCTCTATGTGTAGGGTATGTGTGTTCGGTATGATGTCCCGGGGTCAGGTGGTTGGTGATGTTGGGGGTGAAGAGCTCTATGTGTAGGGTATGTGTGTTCGGTATGATGTCCCGGGGTCAGGTGGTCGGTGATGTTGGGGTGAAGAGCTCTATGTGTAGGGTATGTGTGTTCGGTATGATGTCCCGGGGTCAGGTGGTTGGTGATGTTGGGGTGAAGAGCTCTATGTGTAGGGTATGTGGGTTCGGTATTATGTCCCGGGGTCAGGTGGTTGGTGATGTTGGGGTGAAGAGCTCTTTGTATAGGGTATGTATGTTCGGTATGATGTCACGGGGTCGGGTGGTTGGTGATGTTGGGGTGAAGAGCTCTATGTGTAGGGTATGTGTGTTCGGTATGATGTCCCGGGGTCAGGTGGTTGGTGATGTTGGGGGTGAAGAGCTCTATGTGTAGGGTATGTGTGTTCGGTATGATGTCCCGGGGTCAGGTGGTCGGTGATGTTGGGGTGAAGAGCTCTATGTGTAGGGTATGTGGGTTCGGTATTATGTCCCGGGGTCAGGTGGTTGGTGATGTTGGGGTGAAAGGCTCTATGTGTAGGGTAAGTGTGTTCGGTATGATGTCCCGGGGTCGGGTGGTCGGTGATGTTGGGGTGAAAAGCTCTATGTGTAGGGTATATGGGTTCGGTATGATGTCCAGGGGTCAGGTGATCGGTGATGTTGGGGTGAAGAGCTCTATGTGTAGGGTATGTATGTTCGGTATGATGTCCCGGGGTCGGGTGGTCAGTGATGTTGGGGTGAAGAGCTCTATGTGTAGAGTATGTGTGTTCGGTGTGATGTCCTGGGGTCGGGTGTTTGGTGATGTTGGGGTGAAGAGCTCTATGTGTGGGGTATATGGGTTCGGTATGATGTCCCGGGGTCAGGTGGTTGGTGATGTTGGGGTGAAGACCTCTATGTGTAGAGTATGTGTGTTCGGTATGATGTCCCGGGGTCAGGTGGTCGGTGATGTTGGCGTGAAGAGCTCTATGTGTAGGGTATATGGGTTCGGTATGATGTCCCGGGGTCAGATGGTCGGTGATGTTGGGGTGAAGAGCTCTATGTGTAGAGTATGTGTGTTCGGTATGATTTCCCGGGGTCAGGTGGTCGGTGATGTTGGCGTGAAGAGCTCTATGTGTAGGGTATATGGGTTCGGTATGATGTCCCGGGGTCGGGTGGTTGGTGATTTTGGGGTGAAGAGCTCTATGTGTAGGGTATATGGGTTTGGTATGATGTCCCGGGGTCAGATGGTCGGTGATGTTGGGGTGAAGAGCTCTATGTGTAGAGTATGTATGTTCGGTATGATGTCCCGGGGTCGGGTGGTTGGTGATGTTGGGGTGAAGAGCTCTATGTGTAGGGTATGTGTGTTCGGTATGATGTCCCGGGGGCAGATGGTTGGTGATGTTGGGGTGAAGAGCTCTATGTGTAGAGTATGTGTGTTCGGTATGATGTCCCGGGGGCCAGTGGTTGGTGATGTTGGGGGTGAAGAGCTCTATGTGTAGGGTATATGGGTTCGGTATGATGTCCCGGGGGCAGGTGGTTGGTGATGTTGGGGGTGAAGAGCTCTATGTGTAGGGTATGTGTGTTCGGTATGATGTCCCGGAGTCGGGTGGTCGGTGATGTTGGGGGTAAAGAGCTCTATGTGTAGGGTATGTGGGTTCGGTATGATGTCCCGGGGGCAGGTGGTCGGTGATGTTGGGGTGAAGAGCTCTCTGTGTAGGGTATGTGTGTTCGGCATGATGTCCCGGGGTCGGGTGGTTGGTGATGTTGGGGTGAAGAGCTCTATGTGTAGGGTATGTGTGTTCGGTATGATGTCCCGGGGGCAGATGGTCGGTGATGTTGGGGTGAAAAGCTCTATGTGTAGGGTATGTGTGTTCGGTATGATGTCCCGGGGTCCCGGGGTCGGGTGGTTGGTGATGTTGGGGTGAAGAGCTCTATGTGTATAGTATGTGTGTTCGGTATGATGTCCCGGGGGCAGATGGTCGGTGATGTTGGGGTGAAGAGCTCTATGTGTAGGGTATGTGTGTTTGGTATGATGTCCCGGAATGCCGGGGTCGGGTGGTCGGTGATGTTGGGGTGAAGAGCTCTATGTGTAGGGTATGTGTGTTCGGTATGATGTCCCGGGGTCCCGGGGTCGGGTGGTTGGTGATGTTGGGGTGAAGAGCTCTATGTGTAGGGTATGTGTGTTCGGTATGATGTCCCGGGGTCGGGTGGTTGGTGATGTTGGGGGTGAAGAGCTCTATGTGTAGGGTATGTGGGTTCGGTATGATGTCCCGGGGTCGGGTGGTCGGTGATGTTGGGGTGAAGAGCTCTATGTGTAGGGTATATGGGTTCGGTATGATGTCCCGGGATCAGGTGGTTGGTGATGTTGGGGTGAAGAGCTCTATGTGTAGGGTATGTATGTTCGGTATGATGTCCCGGGGTCCCGGGGTCGGGTGGTTGGTGATGTTGGGGTGAAGAGCTCTATGTGTAGGGTATGTGTGTTCGGTATGATGTCCCGGGGTCGGGTGGTTGGTGATGTTGGGGGTGAAGAGCTCTATGTGTAGGGTATGTGGGTTCGGTATGATGTCCCGGGGTCGGGTGGTCGGTGATGTTGGGGTGAAGAGCTCTATGTGTAGGGTATATGGGTTCGGTATGATGTCCCGGGATCAGGTGGTTGGTGATGTTGGGGTGAAGAGCTCTATGTGTAGGGTATGTGTGTTCGGTATGATGTCCCGGGGGCAGATGGTCGGTGATGTTGGGGTGAAAAGCTCTATGTGTAGGGTATGTGTGTTCGGTATGATGTCCCGGGGTCGGGTGGTTGGTGATGTTGGGGTGAAGAGCTCTATGTGTATAGTATGTGTGTTCGGTATGATGTCCCGGGGGCAGATGGTCGGTGATGTTGGGGTGAAGAGCTCTATGTGTAGGGTATGTGTGTTCGGTATGATGTCCCGGAATGCCGGGGTCGGGTGGTCAGTGATGTTGGGGTGAAGAGCTCTATGTGTAGGGTATGTGTGTTCGGTATGATGTCCCGGGGTCCCGGGGTTGGGTGGTTGGTGATGTTGGGGTGAAGAGCTCTATGTGTAGGGTATGTGTGTTCGGTATGATGTCCCGGGGTCGGGTGGTTGGTGATGTTGGGGTGAAGAGCTCTATGTGTAGGGTATGTGTGTTCGGTATGATGTCCCGGGGTCGGGTGGTTGGTGATGTTGGGGGTGAAGAGCTCTATGTGTAGGGTATGTGGGTTCGGTATGATGTCCCGGGGTCGGGTGGTCGGTGATGTTGGGGTGAAGAGCTCTATGTGTAGGGTATGTGTGTTCGGTATGATGTCCCGGGGTCGGGTGGTTGGTGATGTTGGGGGTGAAGAGCTCTATGTGTAGGGTATGTGGGTTCGGTATGATGTCCCGGGGTCGGGTGGTCGGTGATGTTGGGGTGAAGAGCTCTATGTGTAGGGTATATGGGTTCGGTATGATGTCCCGGGATCAGGTGGTTGGTGATGTTGGGGTGAAGAGCTCTATGTGTAGGGTATGTATGTTCGGTATGATGTCCCGGGGTCCCGGGGTCGGGTGGTTGGTGATGTTGGGGTGAAGAGCTCTATGTGTAGGGTATATGGGTTCGGTATGATGTCCCGGGGGCCGGGTGGTGGCAATCTCATTGCAGTGATGAGGACATTGCACTCAGGATTATCCTGCAAGGAGGAATGGAAGAATTCTGCAGTCGTGGCGCTCACCTTCTGTGTCTGCAGCTCCCGTCATCTGCTGTGTGCTGTGTCACATTCTCCTTCTGCAGTACACAGCACTGCCCTCCCCACCACATCATCGTTCTCCTCTGTAACCCCTTCACTGCCAGAGACTGCACCTCCTCACCACCGCCACCACCATCATCATCATCACCGTCCTCTGTAACCCCTTCACTGCCAGAGACTGCACCTCCTCACACCACCACCATCATTATCATCATCATCACCACCGTCCTCTGTAACCCCTTCACTGCTAGAGACTGCACCTCCTCACACCACCACCACCATCATCATCATCATCATCATCATCCTCTGTAACCCCTACACTGCCAGACTCTCCTCACCATCATCATCTTCTGTAACCCCTTCACTGCCAGACTACTCACCATCATCATCTTCTGTAACCCCTACACTGCCAGACTCTCCTCACCATCATCATTCTCTGTAACCCCTACACTGCCAGACTCTCCTCACCATCATCATTCTCTGTAACCCCTACACTGCCAGACTCTCCTCACCATCATCATCCTCTGTAACCCCTACACTGCCAGACACTGGGTCCACACCATACTCCACTATAACCCTTCATTGCCAGGCATTGCACCCTCCTTCTCCTCATCATCATTCATCATCCTCTGTAACCCCTTCACTGCCAGACTCTCCTCACCATCATCATCTTCTGTAACCCCTACACTGCCAGACTCTCCTCACCATCATCATCCTCTGTAACCCCTTCACTGCCAGACACTGATCCTCATCATCATCATCATCCTCCTCTGTAACCCCTTCACTGCCAGACTACTCACCATCATCATCTTCTGTAACCCCTACACTGCCAGACTCTCCTCGCCATCATCATTCTCTGTAACCCCTACACTGCCAGACACTGGACCCTCACCATACTCCACTATAACCCTTCATTGCCAGGCATTGCACCCTCCTTCTCCTCATCATCATTCATCATCCTCTGTAACCCCTTCACTGCCAGACTCTCCTCACCATCATCATCTTCTGTAACCCCTACACTGCCAGACTCTCCTCACCATCATCATCCTCTGTAACCCCTTCACTGCCAGACACTGATCCTCATCATCATCATCATCCTCCTCTGTAACCCCTTCACTGCCAGACTACTCACCATCATCATCTTCTGTAACCCCTACACTGCCAGACTCTCCTCGCCATCATCATTCTCTGTAACCCCTACACTGCCAGACACTGGACCCTCACCATACTCCACTATAACCCTTCATTGCCAGGCATTGCACCCTCCTTCTCCTCCTCATCATCATCCTCCTCTGTAACCCCTTCACTGCCAGACTCTCCTCACCATCATCATCCTCTGTAACCCCTTCACTGCCAGACACCTCCTCACTCCCATCATCATTATCCTCTGTAACCCCTTCACTGCCAGACACTGCACCCTCCTCCTCTGCACACCACGATGAGATGATACAACAGATGCAGTGATCAGTAGTAGACAATGGTTCACATTGTAACATTTGATTGGACATCTCTGGAGATGGAAGGAGATTGTAGGTTGGTGTCTTTGTACAAACATAGAGAACCTTCCCCTCCCTGGAGGGGGAGAAGCCAATTAAAGGTCCAATACAATGAATAATTGCATACCTCCTAACATTTTGAGATGGGAATGAGGGACGCCTACTAGCAAATATATGTAGGCATAGGACACGCCCCCTGCCACGCCCTTTTAAAGGAGAATTAACCAAAAAAAGTTAATTAAATCCACAAGGACTTTTTTTTTTTAACCACTACTTTACCTTTATATTGGCTTTTGGAATTTACAAATGCAGCAATTTAGAATTTGGATGAAAGGTTTAGCGCTGGGGAACACTTTTTGAAAGATAAAAAGTGCATTTTACTTTCAAAATATTTTATTTACATAAGATAAATAATACAGAACATTACATCATGTTATATAAAAATAAATAAAAAAGATTATTTTTAGGAATAAAAAAACATTAGTCAATAAATGGATAAAATAATAAAAACATCCTAGAAAAAAGGATAGATTCATGTAAGCAATGAAAAGTTTGTCAGGGGGAGATCTCTTCATCCTTATAATATAATGGAAGGGAGAAGGGAAACCCTCTCTCCTTGGTAACCTGGAGCCCCTTATCGGGAACTAACTGCTCCAGGCATAGAGACCTCCTTCTGACTCTTGGGCCCCGAGAAGATTATCAGGGCCAACAGATCGGGATGGACTAAACAAGGCCGAACAAAACATTTGATAGTATCCCATTAAATCTTAATAAAAGAGACATAACATGTAACGGGAAACTAGAATTCCCAGAAAAAGAGTTTCCATAAATCCTTTTTAGAAGGAAGAAAAGAAGAGGAAAATAAAGACAGCGGGTAAAAAAGAGGACGGAGGGAAAGGGATGGGTATGTGTCCAACTTAATGTTGAATAGAAGGTAAAACAGCATCTTCACCAATCGAAATCCCCATATATGTGGCCCAAGGTTCCCATATTTTTTCGAATTTGGGAATGGTATTAGATAAGATGCTAGCTAATTTTTCCTGAGTTAGTATCCAAGATATTTTGGTTTTGGCATCTGACAGGAAAGGTTTTGTTTTTTTCCATGATTTGGCAATTGTGATTTTGGCGCCTGTAAAGATAAAGTGAATCAATTTTTGTGAAACCTTTGGTATGTGAGGAATATGAGCGTTCAAATGGGCTACTGGTAGGGACCTAGGGACCTGAAAACCTGTTACCTTAAAAATTTATAAAAATATTTTTCTCCAGAAGGGGCGAACTCTGGGGCACTCCCACCAAATATGAGGCATAGAGCCGTAAAGTTGGCAACCTCTGAAACACGTTGGATCTGATGCTGGATATATAGATGCCAGTCTGGAAGGAGTTAGATACAAAACTGGGCGTCTTTTTCCCAAGCCTCCATATAGGAAGATTTTGATGTAGGGTGAGTGAGGCATGAATATACCATAGATATGCCTCCCCTTTGTGAACCGGCCTGGCTGCACCATAACTCGTACTTCGTAAATTGGGGAGGAAAGAGTTTTTCCTTCCAGATTTGGTTTAAAAATGTGAAAATTTGATTAAACCGCGGTTTTTCAGAATCTGGAAGTTTCAGATGTTTGAGGCAGTAACTAAGGGATATAGGCCCTCCAGGATTAAAAAATTGTCCTTTACGATACAATCCTTTATCAATCCACCAGTTAAATGCCTCTACATTTAGACCAGGGGGGAAGTCAGGATTATTGAATAAATGAGAAAGAGGTCTTTCAGATGATATAAGGTTTGGGAGGTTTCTTAGGGAATCCCATAGTGCAAACAATTGAGATAGAGTCGGGGACATTATGGGGGGTCTTTTTTGGGGGGGGCACCATAAAAGGTATTCTAAGGATAGTGTTGGTGTAGCCTCTTTTTCAATATTGATCCAGTCTGGTTTTTCTGTTGCAGAATAAATCAAAGAAGTCTGGGCTAGTCTAGCTGCTAAGTAGTATTTATGTAGGTCAGGTAGACCTAAACCTCCCTGTTTTCTGTGACAAAGTAATGTGTTTTGGGGGATGCGGTAACCTGAAGCACCCCAGATAAATTTGATGATTTTACTTTGGAGCTTTTTCAAGTGATTCTTAGTAATGGGAATAGGAAGAGATCTAAAGAAATAAAGGATTCTAGGGAGCAGAGTCATTTTTATAGAATTAATTCTACCTAACCAAGATAATTCATTTTTGGACCAAGATGCTAGATCATTCTCTAATTTTTTGAATAAAGGTGGATAATTATGTAAAAAAAGGGTCTCAATGCGGGCTGTTAAGGTAATGCCCAGATATTTGATTGAGGTGTCTGTCCATTCAAATCCAAAGGATTGTTTAAGCAACAAGACACTAGACAAGGGAAGCGAAACATTTAGAGCTTGTGATTTTGAGTAATTTACCCTAAGGCCTGAGACCTCAGAGAAGGCCTTCAGAACCTGGCAGACGATAGGAAGGGATATCAGCGGAGACGTCACGAACAATAAGATGTCATCTGCAAATAGGCCACATTTGTGAATTTGATTACCACAGGATACTCCTTTAATATTGGGATTTTGTCTGATGGCTATGGCTAATGTTTCAATGGCAATTGCAAATATGAGAGGGGAAAGTGGGCATCCCTGTCTAGTGCCTTGTGCTATATTGATTAGGTTGGAATAATGACCCTGTAAACGGATAAGAGCCTGAGGGTGAGAATAAAGGGAATGTAAGAGGCCCTTAAAGCGAACTCCAAAGCCCCATCGATCTATTAGGGAAAACAGGTATGGCCATGACACTGAGTCAAAGGCCTTTTGCAGATCCAGTGAGAGTAGTAAGCCTTGTTGTTTTTCTCCTCCCTCCCAGTTGGATTGCAGAATAGATACAATATCTATTGCTCGTCTGATTTGGTCTGGGCCCTGTCTTCCTGGGATGAAGCCCACCTGGTCTTTGTGTATATAATTTTTAATAAAAGATGCTAATCGATTGGCCATGATCTTTGTCATAATTTTAATATTGTTGTTTATTAGGGAAATAGGTCGATAATTACTGATGTCTTCAGGATTTTTGTCTGGTTTGGGTATAACTGTAATAAATGCCGTATTAAGATGTGTGTCTAATGGTAGGCCATTTGTTTTGTCATTAAAAAATTTGGTTAGATAGGGGGCTTAGGTGTTGGCGAAATTCTTATAATAGGGTATAGATAAACCATCAGGGCCAGGGGCTGATCCGTTTTTGAGGTGTTTAATAACCCCCATAACCTCCTCTATTGTGAAGGGAGCCTCAAGTAAACATTTGTGTGAGTTTCTTGTTAAAAAAAAAAAAAACATTTGTGTGAGGGGGTTATGGAAGGAATGGGAAGATCATCTAAATACCTAGATAGAACATCTTTGTCTGGCTTCGAGTGAGTGTCATACAATTTAGAATAAAACTCTTGAAATGCTTCTAGGATTTTGACGGGGTTTGCAGTAAGCGGTTGACCTGCTATACGGATTTTAGGTATAGAATGAATTCTAACTCTAGGAGAGAGTTTTGTAGCAAGTAATGGCCCTATTTTGTTTGCATTTGTGTAAAATTTGTTGCAACTCCATCTAATCACTTTTTCCGCTTGTGTTGTAAGGGCTAAATTTAATTCAAGTTTGGCCTTGTCTATGAGTGATATGGGGAACTTAGAGGGATCTTGTTTGTGACGATTTCTAAGGGTTATGTACTCTTCTTCCAAACGTTCTATTTGAGCTTTGCGGTTGCGTTTAGTTTGGGTAGAGATTTGAATGATTTTTCCCCGGATGACGGCTTTATGAGCCGCCCAAAGCGTCTCAGAGGAGATATCCTCCGTGTCGTTGAGGGAAAAATATTCATGTAAGGTTTTTTTTATTATCTCATTTGTGGTTGGATTTGTAAGGATTGATTCGTTAAGTTTCCAAAACCCTTTTGAGCTTCTAAGAGAACTGGAGTTTAGGGAAATAATTACCAATGAATGATCTGATAGGGCCGTATCCTTGATGTGGGCATTTAGTATGAGCGGAATGAGGTGTGAAGGGGTAAGGATGTGGTCTATTCTTGCGTATGTGTTGTGGGGGTGTGAATAATGTGTGAAGTCCCGTTTGGAAGGGTTTAATTCCCTCCAAACGTCTGCTAAATTGTGATTCGAAAGAATTTTAGCGATTTTGCGGCTTTCATTGGTCGGGCGGGTCAATTGGTCTTTGGAGGGTTTGGACTTATCCAGAGCCTGGTCAAAAGCAACATTCGAGTCTCCCCCCAAAATGACCATTCCTACTAACATAGGGCTCAGTGTGTCCATCATATTTTTGAAGAATGGGGCTTGGCCTCTGTTAGGAGCATAATATGAGACTAGGGTGTATAGGTGATCATCAATTGAACCTTGTAATAACAGAATTCTTCCATCTGGATCAACATAGTCGAAAGACTTCTCGAATTTGCAGGATTTGGAAAATAGAATGGCTACTCCCTTAGTTTTATTTTCCGCACTAGCAAGGTGGAATTGCGGAAAATGAGGGTGAATATAATTAGGAATGTATCGTATAGGGAAGTGCATTTCCTGGAGCAAAAGAATATCTATTTTAAGGGATTTATAGTAATCTAAAATTTTTCTCCTTTTGACAGGAGAATTCAAGCCTTGAACATTGTGAGAGGCTATTTTAAGGTGTGTTTGTTGGTTGCTAGCCATCAGATTCAAGGGGGGCATATCCGCTATTACTGACCTCAATCACCCTTAAAGGACCTTGGTACTGAGGCTTGATCAGGTGTACTTCCAAGTGGAGATTGAGGTGTTTAACGGTCATTGATCCGAGAGCTGGCAAACTCTAAAAGAGACAATTGGGTTAGACACACAAGGGAAAAGAAAAAAAAAACAACATAACATAGAAAAAAGTAAGAAAAGAGATGGAATATAGAAAAGAAGTCTCCTAACATGTAAAGTTAGGACCCGAGAGAGGAGACTCCTCTCGAATCCTTTTAACCAGATCAAAAAAAGAGTCTGGACTAAGACAGCCAGACAACCTATCCCCTGAAGACCCGAAGATTTCCAGACGATAGGTGGGTACACACGTAGACCACCCCCATACAGGGCACCCATAGAAAAAATCTAATAAAAAAGGAAATTATTTTTGCACGGTAAAACGAAAGAAGGCTTATGTAAAGCTCTATAACCTAGAAAGTACTTTACAGTAGTAGAATTATCATAACATTTTAGTAAGTAATATGATACTAGATAAAAAAAAAAAAAGGGAACATAGAGCTTTATAGAAAAAACAGAAAAACTGTGAGAATTGAACCAGAGAGCAGGTTGAATTTAGGATGGATTTATCCTAACACCTGAGGTACAGAAAAATCTGTGCTCGGATTTTAGATCCGAGGGAAAAAAAGGTAGTAACAAAAGAGGTGAAAAAGAGCAATGTAAAGTAGGGCTATTGTCTTTAATCTTCTTTTTCTTTCCTTTGTTCCAAAGGGGAGATTGTGGGCTTGTTGGAGTAGGTCTTTTAGTAGAACCAGGACCAGTTGTAGAGGTGTCCATGTCAGCTTCAGTAGAAATAAGTTTGAGTTGGAGAAGGATCCGCTCTCCTTCCTGTAGGCTTGAGAAGGAGTAAGGTCTACCATTTTCAGAGAATTTCACCGCAAATTTCACCGCCCATCTGTATTTAATGTCTTTCTGAGACAAGATCAGTAGCAGGGGTTTAAGTGCTCTTCTGCGTTGGATTGTAGAAGGAGATAAATCAGCAAAAAGCTGAATTGGGTGTCCTTGACATAGTATTTGAGGGGATATTCTAGTTTGTTTCATGACCTCTTCTTTTACTGAGAAGAAATGGGGTTTAGCAATGATATCTCTTGGCTTTCCATCCTTTCTAGGAGGACCCAAAGCTCTGTGAGCCCTATCCAGCTCAAGGCGCTGCTGGGGGATATTAGGTAGAAGAGATTTAATCAGGTCTTGTACTGCTAGTGTGACATCCATCACAGATTCAGGTAAGCCTCTGATTCTGAGATTATACCTGCGTGACCTGTTCTCGAGGTCATCGATTCTTGAATTAGCATATTCCAGTTGTTCTTGTACCGAGGATACAATTTTAGCAGTTTGGTTAGTGGAAGCCACTGTTTCTTCCAATTTGTATTCAATAGAGTCTATTCTTGTTCCTAGATTGTGGAAGTCAGCTTTTAAATCACTAGTTATTTTGGCTGCAGTTTGAGCTAAACCCCTGTCCAGGAGTCAGAAAATTTTTGGAACGGGTCTGCCATCTGAAATGCCTGGTCTCTTGGAATAATTTCTGAGGTAATAGGGCTGGGATGAGAGGCAATAATGTGCCCTGTGGAAGAATGGATACTGTCGGGCTTTGTGAAAAAAATAAGAGGTTCACCAGTGGCTGAGGAGGTATTAGGTGTCTGTAGTAGTCCTGCTTTAAGTTCTGAAGAAATAGGCAGACCCTCTGAGGAGATATTTTGTCTGAGGTCTGTGAGGAGAATGGTACCTGACACAGTAGGCTGTGCTCTGGCGGCCATCTTGGATTTTCGGCCGCGATTACCGGGACGAATTGCAGCTTTTGGGTCCTTTCTAATGTAATAAAAAATAGCCAGGAATGTGCCTGGACCCCTCAGGAGTCTGCCCAGAAATTTTCGTGAAAATACGTTCACCGTGCGGGCTGTAATGGGCACCGTTGTATGAGGCTGGAGTGGGGCTCACAGCTCAAGCAGCCATACACGGAGCCAGCCTAAAAAGTGCATTTTATATACAACTATATAACCAAAATGAGGGACAAATGAGGAGAAAAGAGGGACATTGCTCCAAATCAGGGACAATCCCTCCAAATCAGGGACAGCCCCTCCAAATACGGGACAGTTGGGAGGGATGATAAATGTCCTGTGTGTGCTAAGCTCAGAATCCATCCTCCCGGAGGGATGGTTGGATTGTGTTACCAGAGTCCGTATGCTCGGTCACAAGCTGGCTGTTCTATTGAATTGCATTGTGTGTGTGCTGGTTGTGCGCAGATTAGTAAACGGAAGCTATCGTATCTGTCAGACACTGATTTGTGCGTGTAGGACTGTCTAGCAGACCAATCAGATGGTGGCTATCTACCCTAAATCATGTGTCTGGTGTGTGCGGGCAGTGGGAAAAGCAGGGCCGATCCTAGGGTCACAGACGCCTGGGTGCAGAAATATTGTGGGCGCCCCCACGTGGGCGTGGTCATCTTATTTACTCCTCCCCTTTGCAAATGTTTCTATGGCACAGACTCAAACACAGATATGCTCCCCTAAGGAGTCTTTGTTGGATCATGGGAGGATCCCAGGTTCTCTTAACAATAAAGAGAACAAGATGGTCAGAGACTGCATACATAGTACAAGAGATGGTCAGAGACTGCAGACATAGGACAAGAGATGGTCAGAGACTGCAGACATAGGACAAGAGATGGTCAGAGACTGCAGACATAGGACAAGAGATGGTCAGAGACTGCAGACATAGGACAAGAGATGGTCAGAGACTGCAGACATAGGACAAGAGATGGTCAGAGACTGCAGACATAGGACAAGAGATGGTCAGAGACTGCAGACATAGGACAAGAGATGGTCAGAGACTGCAGACATAGGACAAGAGATGGTCAGAGACTGCAGACATGATAAAAGAGATGTTTAGAGACTGCAGACATGATAAAAGAAATGGTCAGAGCCTGCAGACATGATAAAAGAAATGGTCAGAGACTGCAAACATGGTACAAGAAATGGTCAGAGACTGCAAACATACTACAGGAGATGGTCAGAGACTGCAGACATGGTACACGAAATGGTCAGAGACTGCAGACATGGTACAAGAAATGGTCAGAGACTGCAGACATGGTACAAGAGATGGTCAGAGACTGCAGAAATACTACAGGATATGGTCAGAGACTGAAGAAATACTACAGAATATGGTCAAAGACTGCAGAAATACTACAGGATATGGTCAGACTGCAGACATGATACAAGAAATGGTCAGAGACTTCCCGATCAGTGCCCATCAATGCAGCCTCACCAGTGCCCATCAATGCAGCATGATGTGGGGGTCAGCTGTGTCAGGGTCTCTCACCTTAGCGATGTCAGCTCAGCAGGTCCTTGCGCGGCCTCCTGGGGGGCTGATGGTCCAGGGGTCAAGTTGTTTGCAAACCAGCGTCTAGCCCAACAACCTGAGCCAGTCACGTGCGTCACGACTCCCTGGTGTGCCCTGCCTCTCTCCAAGACTCTGGGAGTTTCCTCTGCGCTGCTCTCAGTTCTCCATCCCCTCCCATTCTGCACAACTCCCCCTAGTCTGTTCAATCCCTCTTACCCCCAGTCTGCACCTCCCCATCTGCCCAATCCCCCGTACCCCTAGTCTGCACAAGCCCACCTCCCCTCCAGTCTGCACAATTACCCCCCTCCCCTGGTCTGTGCAGACTGGGGGGGATTGTGCAGACTAGGGGAGGGGGTGATTGTGTAGACTGGGGGAGGGGGTAATTGTGCAGACTGGGGGGAGGGGGGATTGTGCAATTACCCCCTTCCCCCAGTCTGCACAATCCCCCCTTCCCCCAGTCTGCACAACCCCCCCTCCCCCTAATCTGCACAATTACCCCCCAGTCTGCACAATCCCCCCCTCCCCCTAGTCTGCACAACCCCCCCTTCCCCCAGTCTTCACAATCCCCCCTCCCCCTAGTCTGCACAATCCCCCCTCTCCCCAGTCTGCACAACCCCCCTCCCCCTAGTCTGCACAATTACCCCCCCCCCCCTTCCCCCAGTCTGCACAATCCTTCCCCTTCCCCCAGTCTGCACAATTACCCCCCCCCTTCCCACAGTCTGCACAATTACCCCCCTTCCCCCAGTCTGCACAATTACCCCCCTTCCCACAGTCTGCACAATTACCCCCCTTCCCACAGTCTGCACAATTACCCCCCTTCCCACAGTCTGCACAATTACCCCGCCACTGAATGCTGACATCAATAAAAATGACCATATTTACCCTTGGCATTTCAGCAAGGTCATGCTGATATGTTTAAGGTGGTTCTACATGTCTTTTGAAATATATTGCTGGCATAGAGTGCACAGCTAATTTATACTGAAATAAGCTCATGAGACATGAACCTCACCAGTTACCTACACTGCGTGTCATCAAGATGATTATAAGTTACCAGCATTATAGTAATGAAAACTGGTACAAAGAGGAAAATGTAGGTTGCTATTGCTGGCACCTGCCTTTGGAAATTCTGGTTTCTGATGCTTCTCATGCTCACCAAACCAAAATAGGTAGGCAATACAGATTTTGGATAAAATAGGATTCTTCCTTAAGTGCAGGCTATCAATAAAAATCCATTTCATAAATTGTAAAACGGTAACGTGAACCGGTTTGTCTTAACAATCATACTCTCCCTCAGCTGTAATATAAATTAAGAAGCATACTTCACATTCATGCTTCCTTGTTAGATCTTCTAGCCCACCTGCTTGTCGGTCCGGAGGATAGGAGGAGGCGGCCGCCATGTTTTTTCAGTGTCCGGCGCACTGTGATTGGGCGTATGGAGGTCATGTGCAGAGGCGGGAGTTCAGGATCACGGACAGGCCAGCCCCACGCCGCACATGACCCCCATGGCCCAATCACAGGGCGCCGGACATTCAAAAATGGCGGCCGAAGCTTCGGGCGGCCAGGGACCACGGAATTTAATTTAGGAGAACTTGTCTCCTCCGCCGCGCGGCGCGGCGCTGCCCCGAGGCCTGGCCTTGTTGTAAATCGGGCCCTGGGGGAGGGGATTGGGCAGGAAATAGCGGCGGCGGAGAGAGCGGCCTCTCTACCAACAAGGAGGAGGAGGAGAGAGGGGAGCACTCTTGTGCTTGAGCGCCCCCACCTCTGTGGCGCCTGGGTGAACTGCACCCCTCGCACCCCGTCTGGGATCGGCCCTGGAGAAAAGTGACTGTGCCAAGATTTTAGCTCGCAGGATAGCTCAGGAGATCCCAGAAGTGTGCTGGAATCATCTACCTCATTACCCTTAGAGGGCGCCACATTGTATGTAAGATTTGTATCTGCCTGTGTCCTTCCAATCATCACCCTCTAGTGGTGGCAGGTGGTATTGCAGTCTATGATAACTGCCTTGTTTTTACCTTCCCGAATTAAGGTCTCTCCTTGTTCCTCCTCCAGGACCTCCACCACCTTTGTTACAAAGTCACCATGGGGGGGGGGGTATCCTTGACAGTGACCCCCTCACTGCCAGACATTGCAGAGGGAGCCACATTAAGGGATTATTATTCCTGCTGCAAGCACTGTCTGCCATTATCACCTGTAATGCATTCATGAGCACAGGTGGGAAATCTTCCAGTAAGGTGATGACCGGGATGAAGCCGATTCTGGTGGCATGGTTGGTGTACCCTGGGATAAACCTTCACCACTTATGTCTCTCATATATACAGGTTTGTACCAACATGCCAACATTTAGGTCTTGTTCACACCAATGCATTGCGATAACACACATGTTAGCAAACTCCTTACTCACGTTGGTGCAAAGCATAGCCGTTCATTGTGCATTGCCAAAAATGCTACATGCGCCTGTAGCGGGGTCTCCTTTAAAGACTCTCAGGACTACCTTACCCAGAACCCCATTCGGCACCCAGGGTGCAATGTTTCCACCCCAGAGACTCATGGGTGGGGTTATATAAGGAGGAGACGAGGCTGAGCTCGGCCTCTTTGGGACACGAGACTTCAGTGGAGAGATCTTCCTGTGCGGATCCGCTGTGGTACAAGGCCTGAAGCCTGTGGCCTTGCGCTGCTACCCAAAAGAGCCTTCCACCCTCATTGTGAGCCTGGGCGGCACCTGACTCGGTGATCCTCAACCGCTGCTGAGCCGGAGACCCGACCGCTGCAGACGCTGTGTGTGGAGACACAGCAGGTGGAAGTTCCCGGACTGGGATCTCGTCCGGAGGGGTGAGCGAGCACCTGCTCAATCCATATACTGTACACTATTGTTAGGCCTACAGACTGCCGTGGCCCACCAGTTCATATTTAAGTCCCCACTGGAGATCCATAGCAGAACTGAGTCAAACGGATCTCTAGTGGAGTGTTCCGTGTTGGTACTTTTACCCTTTTGGATTACAAATGTGTTCCTGAAATGTGCACCACCGTTTAAAGAATTGCATGCAAAGAATTCGTGTTCTAGAGACAGAATTATAGGGTCAGGCCTGGCCAGCCAGATAGTTTATTTAGTTGCTTTGCCATAGGGCGCATAGTGAAGTACTGTTACACGTGGCGCGTGTGCGCCACATCTTACTAGTTGTAGTGTGTCAATTGCTGCAGGGCTCTGCAGATATATTTATGTGATTTTTTACAACTGTTGATTTTTATTGCCAGTAGAAAGTAAACTCGTTATTCTTCTATCATTGCATTGGTGTTTGAAATTAACCTTAGAACATAAGATATATATATTACCCTAGACTAACTGTGTCAGATTGGGTCAAGTAAATTGCCAGGGGTTGGCGGAGCTGTCTTCAGGGCCCAAACTAAATCTGCGGCCCTCTTAGCTGAAGGTATCGCTACACGTGGGGGCTCGTCCGGGATCCTGATACAGCAGGTGAACGCCAGAAGTGCCGGCATGGACCCCATGGACCCGCAAGCAGTAGAAGCGTGGTGCAAAGCCTCTAGGGCAGAGCCAAACCAGTCGATAGTCATCAGCCTCCCTGGGGAGGAATGGTCGACTGAAACGGTAGTGAAGTCAGTGTCCCCAGATCACACACCGTGGGTGACGGAGATAAAGTCAGACCCAGACATCTCATATCAGTATGCACTAGTGGAGTACTGGGACGGGATGCCAGAGGCTTGCAAGCGCAAGTGTGTATGGACGCCAGACAACAGAACCTATAGGTTGGCGCACGCAGTAACTGTAAAGAAGAAACCATCACCAACGGGATCACCGCAGGCTGCGGCCTGTACCCCACCTGAAAGAGGAGACAGGGCGACGCCTCCGGTGGCGCCTGCACCTGTCACTGCTATATCACCAGAACTGATAAATGCAATAGGGGATCTGCTAACCAAGTGTCAGAAGACAAGTACGGTGCATGTAGAGACTAGCTACCGGAGACTAAAGACATTCTCAGGGAAGCTCCCTGTCCCTGCAGGGGAGGAAGACTTCAATACTTGGGTGGAACAGGCATTACAAGCAGTAGAGGCATGGGAGGTGCCTGAAGCGCAGAAGAGGCAACGAGTGATAGAAAGCCTTGAAGGCCCAGCAGCAGAAGCAGTGAAAAGTTTTCGGTTTGGGAATGCAGACTGCACGGCTCAAGACTGTCTAGCCATGCTACAGGAGGAGTTCGGTCAGTTAGAAAAGGTGACAGAGATGGTCTACCAATTCGAACATACTTTCCAACAGCCGAACGAGAAGCTTTCAGAGTATGTCAGAAGACTGAACAAGTTGCTGTGTAAGATTGTCTTCAAGAAGGGAATGATGCCCCAAGATACAGATGCGGCAAGAATGAAGCAAGTTTTAAAGGGAGCGTTGCGCTCGGATCCAGTCTGGTTGCACCTGAAAACCTTGGGAGGAGGAACGTCACTGACCTACTCTGATTTGATAAAAATCATCAGAGATGAAGAGGCACTGCAGAAGGATCAGCAAATGATAAAGACAAGTCATACTCCTACACCAGTGATGGTCAACTCGCTGATGACCCCAGAAAGGGACACTTTAAAATCACAAATGTCTCAGGTGTTAGAGATGCTGACCTCTCTGATGGCGAAAGACACACAGGGTCCCGAGTAAGAGGTAGCAAGGAAGGAACTGTTCCCAGTTGCTTCGGCACCCGTATCTCTGCAAGACTGGGGAGACATAATCTGTTTTAACTGTGGGGGAGTTGGCCACATTGCAGCTACATGTTCCAGAGCCCGCCGTGTTGCCCGAACCTGCTATGGAAGAAGAGCCTGTGGCGCCAGAGCCAGAAACCCCAAGAGAGCAAAGGGCTCGAAGAGTCATAAGGCCTCCCAAAAAGTTGACCTACCCACAAATGGGGAAGAGCTCAGAAGATTCTGTGGTCACTGCCAGGAGGAGTGCAGAAAATCCAGATACATGCACCATACCTCCCAACACGCACGGAATCTGCGGGAACCTCCCACACCGACACTGATTTCCCGCACACCCGCGAGAGGATTGAATTTTCCGCAATCGAAGGAGGGACGGGCAGGTAGTGGTAAGTCCAGACTTCTCCCCTGACGTAACTTTCGTCCTGCACCTGCGGCCGCCCCACCCTCTCACCAACTGCAGTGTCAGCGATGTCTGACTACCTGCCCCCCCCCCCCTCATCAAATTTCAGTGAAGTCCGACCCGCGGCACCAACCCCCCCCCTCAACAACTTTCACTCACTGTCCTTGAAAATAAAACCTCCGTCCCGCAGCGCCAATCCCCCCCCCCGCTCAACAACTGTCACGCACTGTCCTTGAAAATAAAACCTCCGTCCCGCGGCGCCCCCCCTCCCCCGCTCAACAACTTTAAGTCAGAGCGGAAAAAAGTGTTCTAGAATGTCCCGCAGTGGACATTTCAAAAGTTGGGAGGTATGATGCACTGTTCAATTGGTGGAGGGCAACCCCCCCACTCACTCTCTGGCACAATTAGGCAGGCCACTCATGATAGTGTGACCTGTGGGCAAGGGAATTCAACCCCTCGGTTTTGGTGGGAATTGCCTATGCCAACATCATACACAACGTTGTCTAGGGTTGTACGCAGTGTATGTTAGAATTATCTTTGGGGACCAAAGAGTTTAAGTGTGGGGAGTGTGTAGCGGGGTCTCCTTTAAAGACTCTCAGGACTACCTTACCCAGAACCCCATTCGGCACCCAGGGTGCAATGTTTCCACCCCAGAGACTCATGGGTGGGGTTATATAAGGAGGAGGCGAGGCTGAGCTCGGCCTCTTTGGGACACGAGACTTCAGTGGAGAGCTCTTCCTGTACGGATCCGCTGTGGTGCAAGGCCTGAAGCCTGGGGCCTTGCGCTGCTACCCAAAAGAGCCTTCAACCATCATTGTGAGCCTGGGCGGCACCTGACTCGGTGATCCTCAACCACTGCTGAGCCGGAGACCCGACCGCTGCAGACGCTGTGTGTGGAGACACAGCAGGTGGAAGTTCCCGGACTGGGATCGCGTCCGGAGGGGTTAGCGAGCACCTGCTTAATCCATATACTGTACACTATTGTTAGGCCTACAGACTGCTGTGGCCCACCAGTTCATATTTAAGTCCCCACTGGAGATCCATAGCAGAACTGAGTCAAACGGATCTCTAGTGGAGTGTTCCGTGTTGGTACTTTTACCCTTTTGGATTACAAATGTGTTCCTGAAATGTGCACCACCGTTTAAAGAATTGCATGCGAAGAATTTGTGTTCTAGAGACAGAATTATAGGGTCAGGCCTGGCCAGCCAGATAGTTTATTTAGTTGCTGCGCCATAGGGCGCATAGTGAAGTACTGTTACACGTGGCGCGTGTGCGCCATATCTTACTAGTTATAGTGTGGCTATTGCTGCAGGGCTCTGCAGATATATTCCTGTGATTAGTTATAACTGTTGATTTTTATTGCCAGTAGAAAGAAAACTTGTTATTCTTCTATCATTGCATTGGTGTTTGAATTTAACCTTAGAACATAAGATATATATATATTACCCTAGACTAACTGTGCCAGTAGGGGGTCAAGTAAATTGCCGGGGGTTGGCGGAGCTGTCTTCAGGGCCCAAACTAAATCTGCGGCCCTCTTAGCTGAAGGTATCGCTACACGCCCTTTTGGTGCATTTTGGTTCATTCGATTTAAAGTGGTTGGAAACCCTGACATATACTCAGTGCAGGGACTGTATCTCTTGATACACAGAGATGAAACCAATCGTCCTACATACGTTGTACCTGTTTATATGCAGTCGTCTCTCCTCTACAAATTAGGGTGACCAGACATCCCCGATTTCAGGGGACAGTCCCCAGATTGAGGACACTGTCCCTGGACCAAGTCTGTCCCCGGTTTTGTCCCCGGATTGGATTTGAACAGGGGCTGGGGCAATTTCAAAGACAGTCAGTGCAGAATTAAAAAAAAAAATCGCTCCGCTCACATGTTCTTCTGTCTTGGCTCAAGTCCCGGCCAGCCGCCTGCCTATCTCCTTGACTTCCCTAGTGGAGTGATCTTCCTCCGCTCCCCACCCAGTAGTAGCCGTGCCTGGAGAGTAAGACTTGACAGGCTGTGAGGCGGCGGTAACAGGCAGAGAGTCGCAGATTGCCGCCATTACTAGTAAAAAAAAAAAAATATGTCCCCGGATTTTATTTTAAAAATCTGGTCACCTTACTCTACATCAATTCAAAGTACTGAATTTATAAAACCTGTCTAAGCTGTCAGAAAAAAAGGGAGCAGAGAGCTGAAGTTACACTCTTTAGAGCTCAGTGAGGCAAGCTCCGAGAGCTGATTGGAGGGAAGGGACACACCCAGTGCCAGGACAAGGTCCACTAGAGCCCAGGGCGAACATGCCACATTTTGCTCCTGCCCCCCTCAAATATGCACTAAGCACTAATCTGCATGCTCACCCCCTAAGCATAAATTCCCGTCCTCCCAGCACAAATATTTGCCCCCCTCCCCCCGGGTTCAAATCCTCTCTCTCCCTATTTGCCCCCAGAACAAATCCCCCCCCCAAAGGTGCACTAAGCACTAATTTGCATGCTCACCCCCTAAGCATAAATTCCCCATCCTCTCAGTAAAAATCTGCCCCCCTGTTTAAATTCCCCCTCCCAGCACAAATATTTGCCAACACCCCCCCAGCTCAAATCCTTTCTCTCCCCATATGCCCCCAGCACAAATCCCCCCCCCCCAAGATGCACTAAGCACTAATTTGCATGCTCACCCCCTAAGCATAAATTCCCGTCCTCCCAGCACAAATCTTTGCCCCCCCCAGCTCAAATCCTCTCTCTCCCCATATGCCCCATATGCCCCCAGCACAAATATCCCTCCCCCACCAAGATGCACTAAGCACTAATCTGCATGCTCACCCCCTAATCATAAATTCCCCAGTGCCATGGCTGCGTTTGATGGGCACAGTGGCTGCGTTTGATGGGCACAGTGGCTGCGTTTGATGGGCACAGTGGCTGCGTTTGATGGGCACAGTGGCTGCGTTTGATGAGCACAGTGGCTGCGTTTGATGGACACAGTGGCTGCGTTTGATGGGCACAGTGGCGGCGATTGATGGGCACAGTGGCGGCGATTGATGGGCACAGTGGCTGCGTTTGATGGACACAGTGGCTGCGTTTGATGGGCACAGTGGCGGCGATTGATGGGCACAGTGGCTGCGTTTGATGGGCACAGTGGCTGCATTTGATGGACACAGTGGTGGCTATTGAACTACAATTGTTATCTCAAGAGAGACTGGGGATTTTGTGCGGCTCAATCTCGACCCTGTCCTGGTGACCATTAAAGCCAAACTTAAGGCGTGGAGTAACCTCCCCCTTTCTCTCATTGGGCGTATTAACCTGATTAAAATGAAAGTCCTTCCTAAACTCACGTATATTTTTCGGAATTCCCCTCACTGGCTGACTAAAGTCTTCTTTAATTCCCTCAGGCAACTCTTCCTCTCCTTTATATGGGGGGGCAGGCCACCTAGATTCAAATATTCCACCTTGACCAGGCCTGTGGACAGTGGAGGCTTGGCTCTCCCTGATTGTTACAAGTATTATTTGGCCACTCAGCTTGTGACCGCCCACTGGTGGCTGAGACCGGACCTGACCAATTCCGTGACGGTGCTGGAGGCAGCCATAGTGGGGTCCCTGGAGGCACTGGAGGGGCTGCTATTCAGGGGGCCTAAAACGCCTCACAATCTCACCCCTTCCATGCGTACCACTATGCGGGCATGGAGGGCGGGTGAGGCACTAAGGGCACCCCAGCCGAACTCTTGGTCTCCTCACACCCCCCTGTGGCTGAATCCCAACCTATCGCAATTCCACACTATCCCCGATCCGCAGGCCTGGGCCAAGTATAAAATACTGACCCTCAAACATATCATCACCAACGGAGATCTCACCCCCTTTTCACACTTTATGTGCTAAATTCAACGTACCTGACCGAGCCAACTTTAGATATCTCCAAATTGCACATGCCTTCAGGTGCCAATTTTTGGGCAGGCCAGTTGAACTGGCATACTCAGAGTTGGAATCTACCATCCGGGTGAAGGACCTGGAGAAACCCGCGTCTCAGATCTATGGATCCCTGCTGGTTGCTGCTATCCCCGAGCTGTCTTCCCTCCGCAGGAAATGGGTGGAGGACATACCGGGGCTGGACGCGGACGACTGGAGGGAGGTTTGGGACTTTCCCTTCTCCCCCCTGATCTCAGCGAGGGACAAATTAGTCCAATATAAAATTGTGCACAGAGCTCACTACACACCTCACAGGCTGCACCAGATGTCACCGGAGCATTCTCCGGAGTGCTGGCGCTGCTCCTACCGGCCAGGGGGTTTCTTCCATATTTTCTGGGCTTGCCCAGCAATTGTACAGTACTGGAGTGAAGTGCTACGGGTGATCACTAGGGCCACTGGGACTTGCGTCCCATATGAGCCCATATACTGTTTGCTAGGACTGGTTGACCAACTGCCGATACTCAGAGCCAGAAAAACACTCATATCCCTACTATTGTACTATGCGCGCAAAGCCATTACAATGAACTGGAAAAAATCGTCTCCCCCCTCTGTTAAATTCTGGAAAAACTTAGTTAATGCCAGTTTGCCCCTGTATAGAGCCACGTACTTGTCCAGAGGTTGTCCGCACAAATTTGAATATGTGTGGAGTTGTTGGCTAGATGACAGAAGCACGGCAAGTGATACAGAGACCACTGCCTAGACTCCTACTGTATCGTTGGAATATCGATCTATTAACCCAAATACTGTTTCCAGGTTACCTTCCTCTATCAATATCACTTTGAGCATGACGTATCTTGAATGAACCCTCTCCCCAAGCTTGGGGTTATAGTATAGGTTAAGTTAAGTGTATATGTTATTTGTCGCCCTGTGGCGGTCTGATGCCGAAACAGGGTAATGGCCCCTACGTGGGCAGATGTTGTGCCTACGTGTGGGCAAAATGTGTGTATGTTCTATAAAACTTCAATAAAAAGATTTTACAAAAAAAAAAGTATATACCCGCTACATAAGTAATGTGCAATCTATGTCCATAATAGAAGTCATCATAAGTATAGTACAGAAGTCATTAAATGATTCTTATGTGCGACAATTTTACATTCAGGCGCTGAGCCTGCAACAAATCGAATTGAAGAATCCCACCGTATAATTCATGAGGACAGTCCTTAGGGGGGAGCGGAGGCTCTCTAGTTTATATAGTTGTTGTTTTTATTCTTTTTATATATATTTTTTCATAATTCAGGCACATCTTATGTACATGAATCTGCCGCAGCGACCGACATTCATCATACAGATGCAAAATTCCCAGGAATGTTCGATGTTCTCAGTCCACCTATTTACAGATCGATAAAGTGAGCATTTCTCTATCATAGTAAAATCTGCAGAACCAAGAGATCCTCTCTGGGCAGTCAGGAGTTAACTACACTGCCCTCAACCAAGATGGCTGCCCAGAGCCCTGGCTGGGAGGGGCTTGATACTTCCTGTGGGCGGGACTCTGGAAGTGCTGCACTGCTGCATGAAACTTGCTGGGAAGAGTTACACTGGGTCACTTTGACTGAATGTGATCGGCGACAAACCCGTGTGTGATTGCTGATAGATTGGTAATAGGTCGGTGACAGATTAGTGAGTAATTGATAATAGATTGGTGATAGGTAAGTGACAGATCGGTTTATGATTGGTGATCAATTGGTGACAGATCGGTGTGATTGGTGACAGATCGGTGTGATTGGTGAAAGATCGGTGTGATTGGTGACA
Source organism: Rana muscosa (assembly GCA_029206835.1). NCBI lineage: Eukaryota > Metazoa > Chordata > Amphibia > Anura > Ranidae > Rana > Rana muscosa. The sequence goes on from JARGYO010000094.1 coordinate 34,282,214, forward strand.
GATCGGTGTGATTGGTGACAGATCAGTGTGATTGGGGTGTGATTGGTGACAGATCAGTGTGATTGGGGTGTGATTGGTGACAGATCGGTGTGATTGGTGACAGATCGGTGTGATTGGTGAAAGATCGGTGTGATTGGTGACAGATCGGTGTGATTGGTGACAGATCAGTGTGATTGGGGTGTGATTGGTGACAGATCAGTGTGATTGGGGTGTGATTGGTGACAGATCAGTGTGATTGGGGTGTGATTGGTGACAGATCAGTGTGGTTGGGGTGTGATTGGTGACAGATCAGTGTGATTGGGGTGTGATTGGTGACAGATCGGTGTGATTGGTGACAGATCAATGTGATTGGGGTGTGATTGGTGACAGATCAGTGTGATTGGGGTGTGATTGGTGACAGATCGGTGTGATTGGTGACAGATCAGTGTGGTTGGGGTGTGATTGGTGACAGATCAGTGTGATTGGGGTGTGATTGGTGACAGATCAGTGTGGTTGGGGTGTGATTGGTGACAGATCAGTGTGGTTGGTGACAGATCAGTGTGATTGGTGACAGATCAGTGTGGTTGGTGACAGATCAGTGTGATTGGTGACAGATCAGTGTGGTTGGGGTGTGATTGGTGACAGATCAGTGTGATTGGGGTGTGATTGGTGACAGATCAGTGTGGTTGGTGACAGATCAGTGTGATTGGTGACAGATCAGTGTGATTGGTGACAGATCAGTGTGGTTGGTGACAGATCAGTGTGATTGGTGACAGATCAGTGTGGTTGGGGTGTGATTGGTGACAGATCAGTGTGATTGGGGTGTGATTGGTGACAGATCAGTGTGATTGGTGACAGATCAGTGTGGTTGGTGACAGATCAGTGTGGTTGGGATGTGATTGGTGACAGATCAGTGTGATTGGGGTGTGATTGGTGACAGATCAGTGTGATTGGTGACAGATCAGTGTGATTGGTGACAGATCAGTGTGATTGGTGACAGATCAGTGTGGTTGGTGACAGATCAGTGTGATTGGTGACAGATCAGTGTGGTTGGGGTGTGATTGGTGACAGATCGGTGTGATTGGTGACAGATCAGTGTGGTTGGTGACAGATCAGTGTGATTGGTGACAGATCAGTGTGGTTGGGATGTGATTGGTGACAGATCAGTGTGATTGGGGTGTGATTGGTGACAGATCGGTGTGATTGGGGTGTGATTGGTGACAGATCGGTGTGATCAGTTACAGATCAGTGTGTATTTGATAATAGATTGGTGATAGATCAGTGACAGATCGGTGTATGATTGGTGATCAATTGGTGACAGATCGGTGTGATTGGTGTGTGATTGATGACAGATCAGTGTGATTGATAATAGAGTGGTGATAAATCAGTGACAGGTCGGTGTGTGATTGATGATTGATTGGTGGTTGCTCTGTGTGTGACTGGTAATAAATTGATGACAGATCGGTGATAGATCGTGACAGATCAGTGTGTCATTGATAATACATTGGTGATAGATCAGTGACAGATCGTTGTATGATTGGTGACAGATCGGTGTATGATTGGTGACAGATCGGTGTGTCATTGATGATACATTGGTGATAGATCAGTGACAGATCGTTGTATGATTGGTGACAGATCGGTGTATGATTGGTGACAGATCGGTGTGATTGGGGTGTGATTGGTGACAGATCAGTGTGATTGGGGTGTGATTGGTGACAGATCAGTGTGATTGGTGACAGATCGGTGTGATTGGTGACAGATCAGTGTGATTGGGGTGTGATTGGTGACAGATCAGTGTGATTGGGGTGTGATTGGTGACAGATCGGTGTGATTGGTGACAGATCAGTGTGATTGGGGTGTGATTGGTGACAGATCAGTGTGATTGGGGTGTGATTGGTGACAGATCGGTGTGATTGGTGACAGATCAGTGTGATTGGGGTGTGATTGGTGACAGATCAGTGTGATTGGGGTGTGATTGGTGACAGATCGGTGTGATTGGTGACAGATCAGTGTGATTGGGGTGTGATTGGTGACAGATCAGTGTGATTGGGGTGTGATTGGTGACAGATCGGTGTGATTGGTGACAGATCAGTGTGATTGGGGTGTGATTGGTGACAGATCAGTGTGATTGGGGTGTGATTGGTGACAGATCGGTGTGATTGGGGTGTGATTGGTGACAGATCAGTGTGATTGGGGTGTGATTGGTGACAGATCGGTGTGATTGGTGACAGATCAGTGTGATTGATAATAGAGTGGTGATAAATCAGTGACAGGTCAGTGTGTGATTGATGATTGATTGGTGGTTGCTCTGTGTGTGACTGGTAATAAATTGATGACAGATTGGTGCTAGATCGTGACAGATCGGTGTGTCATTGATAATACATTGGTGATAGATCAGTGACAGATCGTTGTATGATTGGTGACAGATCGGTGTGGGTGGTGTAGTCGGTAACATGTCGGTGGAATGGCGGCACCAATCGTCTCTTCCCAGCCCCTCCCTGTCCGCACTACTCCTGGGGGTCGGTGTCTCCTGGGGCTGCTACTACCTGCACTACATCTGTAAGGTCAGTGTCACCGTCTGTCATGTCCATCCTCAGGACTCCGACAGTCATTGATGGGGGATGTCAGATCCAGGACAGATCTGAGACACACACACTGTGAGGTTGGATCTGGCCAGGATCGAGGTTTAGATGTGGATGGAGTGGGGAGGGATTAGATCCTCTGTCAGCAGTTTACTCCTCTCCATGTCCCTCTGTCTGTCCTGGTGTCACCGAGACAGGAAGTGATGAGAAACTCAAAATGTCACCAGAACAGGAAGTAGTGAGAAATTCAAAACGTTGTCACCAGAACAGGAAATAGTGAGAAATTCAAAATGTAGTCACCAGAACAGGAAGTAGCAAGAAATTCAAAACGTTGTCACCAGAACAGGAAGTAGCGAGAAATTCAAAATGTCGTCACCAGAAGAGGAAGTAGTAAGAAATTCAAAACGTAGTCACCAGAACAGGAAGTAGTGAGAAATTCAAAACATATTCACCAGAACAGGAAGTAGCGAGAAATTCAAAATGTAGTCACCAGAACAGGAAGTAGCAAGAAATTCAAAACGTTGTCACCAGAACAGGAAGTAGCGAGAAATTCAAAATGTCGTCACCAGAAGAGGAAGTAGTAAGAAATTGAAAGTGTTGTCACCAGATCATGAAGTGATGAGATATCCTCTGATGGGGACACCTGATCTAGTATTACAATGGAATATGGAAAGTAATAATAACCTGACAGGGGTACATTCCCACCCCACCCCATCCATTACACAGAGGATAGACTATACACTGTACATTTATATATACAGAGACATCTCTCCTGTCTGTGATTGGTTGCAGAGACCACGATTGGTGGCGGCCGGACATCTTCGCCAGTTCCTAGAGTCTTACTGCCCCGTGGTGAAGAGCGACTACCGACCGACGTTCTGGTGTGTAGGTGGGAGACTCCAGACCATCGTCCGAGTATTACTGCTATCCCGACCCCGACCTACCTACAGGAAGTAAGTGATGGGGACTCTTTATAAAGAGGGACTTTTCCCAGGTCTGTAACCTGCTGTGCCCATTATGAGGGGTTCCCACCATCCCTGTGCTGAGTTCCCAGGTCTGTACACCTACTGTGCCCATTATGAGGGGTTCCCACCATCCCTGTGCTGAGTTCCCGGGTCTGTACACCTGATGTGCCCATTATGAGGGGTTCCCACCATCCCTGTGCTGAGTTCCCAGGTCTGTACACCTACTGTGCCCATTATGAGGGGTTCCCACCATCCCTGTGCTGAGTTCCCGGGTCTGTACACCTGATGTGCCCATTATGAGGGGTTCCCACCATCCCTGTGCTGAGTTCTCGGGTCTGTACACCTGCTGTGCCCATTATGAGGGGTTCTCACCATCCCTGTGCTGAGTTCCCGGGTCTGTACACCTGCTGTGCCCATTATGAGGGGTTCCCACCATCCCTGTGCTGAGTTCCCGGGTCTGTACACCTGCTGTGCCCATTATGAGGGGTTCCCACCATCCCTGTGCTGAGTTCCCGGGTCTGTACACCTGCTGTGCCCATTATGAGGGGTTCCCACCATCCCTGTGCTGAGTTCCCAGGTCTGTACACCTACTGTGCCCATTATGAGGGGTTCCCACCATCCCTGTGCTGAGTTCCCGGTCTGTACACCTCTTGTGCCCATTATGAGGGGTTCCCACCATCCCTGTGCTGAGTTCCCAGGTCTGTACACCTCTTGTGCCCATTATGAGGGGTTCCCACCATCCCTGTGCTGAGTTCCTGGGTCTGTACACCCGCTGTGCTCATTATGAGGGGTTCTCACCATCCCTGTGCTGAATTCCTGGGTCTGTACACCTGCTGTGCCCATTATGAGGGGTTCTCACCATCCCTGTGCTGAGTTCCCGGGTCTGTACACCCGCTGTGCCCATTATGAGGGGTTCTCACCATCCCTGTGCTGAGTTCCCGGGTCTGTACACCTGCTGTGCCCATTATGAGGGGTTCCCACCATTCCTGTGCTGAGTTCCCGGGTCTGTACACCTGCTGTGCCCATTATGAGGGGTTCCCACCATCCCTGTGCTGAGTTCCCGGGTCTGTACACCTGCTGTGCCCATTATGAGGGGTTCCCACCATCCCTGTGCTGAGTTCCCGGGTCTGTAACCTGCTGTGCCCATTATGAGAGGTTCCCACCATCCCTGTGCTGAATTCCTGGGTCTGTACACCTGATGTGCCCATTATGAGGGGTTCCCACCATCCCTGTGCTGAGTTCCTGGGTCTGTACACCTGCTGTGCCCATTATGAGGGGTTCCCACCATCCCTGTGCTGAGTTCCCAGGTCTGTAACCTGCTGTGCCCATTATGAGAGGTTCCCACCATCCCTGTGCTGAATTCCTGGGTCTGTACACCTCTTGTGCCCATTATGAGGGGTTCCCACCATCCCTGTGCTGAGTTCCCAGGTCTGTACACCTGATGTGCCCATTATGAGGGGTTCCCACCATCCCTGTGCTGAGTTCCCGGGTCTGTACACCTGCTGTGCCCATTATGAGGGGTTCCCACCATCCCTGTGCTGAGTTCCCAGGTCTGTAACCTGCTGTGCCCATTATGAGAGGTTCCCACCATCCCTGTGCTGAGTTCCTGGGTCTGTACACCTGCTGTGCCCATTATGAGGGGTTCCCACCATCCCTGTGCTGAGTTCCCGGGTCTGTAACCTGCTGTGCCCATTATGAGGGGTTCCCACCATCCCTGTGCTGAGTTCCTGGGTCTGGACACCTGATGTGCCCATTATGAGGGGTTCCCACCATCCCTGTGCTGAGTTCCCAGGTCTGTAACCTGCTGTGCCCATTATGAGAGGTTCCCACCATCCCTGTGCTGAGTTCCTGGGTCTGTACACCTGCTGTGCCCATTATGAGGGGTTCCCACCATCCCTGTGCTGAGTTCCCGGGTCTGTAACCTGCTGTGCTCATTATGAGGGGTTCCCACCATCCCTGTGCTGAGTTCCCGGGTCTGTACACCTGATGTGCCCATTATGAGGGGTTCCCACCATCCCTGTGCTGAATTCCTGGGTCTGGACACCTGATGTGCCCATTATGAGGGGTTCCCACCATCCCTGTGCTGAGTTCCCAGGTCTGTACACCTACTGTGCCCATTATGAGGGGTTCCCACCATCCCTGTGCTGAGTTCCCGGGTCTGTACACCTGATGTGCCCATTATGAGGGGTTCCCACCATCCCTGTGCTGAGTTCCCGGTCTGTACACCTCTTGTGCCCATTATGAGGGGTTCCCACCATCCCTGTGCTGAGTTCCCGACTCTGTACACCTGCTGTGCTCATTATGAAGGGTTCCCACCATCCCTGTGCTGAGTTCCCGGTCTGTACACCTCTTGTGCCCATTATGAGGGGTTCCCACCATCCCTGTGCTGAGTTCCCGGTCTGTACACCTCTTGTGCCCATTATGAGGGGTTCCCACCATCCCTGTGCTGAGTTCCTGGGTCTGTACACCTCTTGTGCCCATTATGAGGGGTTCCCACCATCCCTGTGCTGAGTTCCCAGGTCTGTACACCTGCTGTGCTCATTATGAAGGGTTCCCACCATCCCTGTGCTGAGTTCCTGGGTCTGTACACCTCTTGTGCCCATTATGAGGGGTTCCCACCATCCCTGTGCTGAGTTCCTGGGTCTGTACACCTGCTGTGCCCATTATGAGGGGTTCTCACCATCCCTGTGCTGAGTTCCCGGTCTGTACACCTCTTGTGCCCATTATGAGGGGTTCTCACCATCCCTGTGCTGAGTTCCCAGGTCTGTACACCCGCTGTGCCCATTATGAGGGGTTCTCACCATCCCTGTGCTGAGTTCCCGGGTCTGTACACCTGCTGTGCCCATTATGAGGGGTTCTCACCATCCCTGTGCTGAGTTCCCGGGTCTGTACACCCGCTGTGCCCATTATGAGAGGTTCCCACCATTCCTGTGCTGAGTTCCCGGGTCTGTACACCTGCTGTGCCCATTATGAGGGGTTCCCACCATCCCTGTGCTGAGTTCCCGGGTCTGTACACCTGCTGTGCCCATTATGAGGGGTTCCCACCATCCCTGTGCTGAGTTCCCGGGTCTGTAACCTGCTGTGCCCATTATGAGAGGTTCCCACCATCCCTGTGCTGAATTCCTGGGTCTGTACACCTGATGTGCCCATTATGAGGGGTTCCCACCATCCCTGTGCTGAGTTCCTGGGTCTGTACACCTGCTGTGCCCATTATGAGGGGTTCCCACCATCCCTGTGCTGAGTTCCCAGGTCTGTAACCTGCTGTGCCCATTATGAGAGGTTCCCACCATCCCTGTGCTGAATTCCTGGGTCTGTACACCTCTTGTGCCCATTATGAGGGGTTCCCACCATCCCTGTGCTGAGTTCCCAGGTCTGTACACCTGATGTGCCCATTATGAGGGGTTCCCACCATCCCTGTGCTGAGTTCCTGGGTCTGTACACCTGCTGTGCCCATTATGAGGGGTTCCCACCATCCCTGTGCTGAGTTCCCAGGTCTGTAACCTGCTGTGCCCATTATGAGGGGTTCCCACCATCCCTGTGCTGAGTTCCCGGGTCTGTACACCTGCTGTGCTCATTATGAAGGGTTCCCACCATCCCTGTGCTGAGTTCCCGGTCTGTACACCTCTTGTGCCCATTATGAGGGGTTCCCACCATCCCTGTGCTGAGTTCCCGGTCTGTACACCTCTTGTGCCCATTATGAGGGGTTCCCACCATCCCTGTGCTGAGTTCCCGGTCTGTACACCTGCTGTGCCCATTATGAGGGGTTCCCACCATCCCTGTGCTGAGTTCCCGGGTCTGTACACCTGCTGTGCCCATTATGAGGGGTTCCCACCATCCCTGTGCTGAGTTCCCGGGTCTGTACACCTGCTGTGCCCATTATGAGAGGTTCCCACCATCCCTGTGCTGAATTCCTGGGTCTGGACACCTGATGTGCCCATTATGAGGGGTTCCCACCATCCCTGTGCTGAGTTCCCAGGTCTGTACACCTACTGTGCCCATTATGAGAGGTTCCCACCATCCCTGTGCTGAATTCCTGGGTCTGTACACCTGATGTGCCCATTATGAGGGGTTCCCACCATCCCTGTGCTGAGTTCCCAGGTCTGTACACCTACTGTGCCCATTATGAGGGGTTCCCACCTTCCCTGTGCTGAGTTCCTGGGTCTGTACACCTGCTGTGCTCATTATGAGGGGTTCCCACCATCCCTGTGCTGAGTTCCTGGGTCTGTACACCTGCTGTGCCATTATGAGAGGTTCCCACCATCCCTGTGCTGAGTTCCCGGTCTGTACACCTCTTGTGCCCATTATGAGGGGTTCCCACCATCCCTGTGCTGAGTTCCTGGGTCTGTACACCTGCTGTGCCATTATGAGGGGTTCCCACCATCCCTGTGCTGAGTTCCTGGGTCTGTACACCTGCTGTGCCCATTATGAGAGGTTCCCACCATCCCTGTGCTGAGTTCCTGGGTCTGTACACCTGCTGTGCCCATTATGAGGGGTTCCCACCATCCCTGTGCTGAGTTCCAGGTCTGTACACCTGCTGTGCCCATTATGAGGGGTTCCCACCATCCCTGTGCTGAGTTCCTGGGTCTGTACACCTGCTGTGCCTATTATGAGGGGTTCCCACCATCCCTGTGCTGAGTTCCCGGGTCTGTACACCTGCTGTGCCCATTATGAGGGGTTCCCACCATCCCTGTGCTGAGTTCCCGGGTCTGTACACCTGATGTGCCCATTATGAGGGGTTCCCACCATCCCTGTGCTGAGTTCCCGGGTCTGTACACCTGCTGTGCCCATTATGAGGGGTTCCCACCATCCCTGTGCTGAGTTCCTGGGTCTGTACACCTGCTGTGCCCATTATGAGGGGTTCCCACCATCCCTGTGCAGAGTTCCCGGGTCTGTACACCTGCTGTGCCCATTATGAGGGGTTCCCACCATCCCTGTGCTGAGTTCCTGGGTCTGTACACCTGCTGTGCCCATTATGAGGGGTTCCCACCATCCCTGTGCTGAGTTCCCGGGTCTGTACACCTGCTGTGCCCATTATGAGGGGTTCCCACCATCCCTGTGCTGAGTTCCTGGGTCTGTACACCTGCTGTGCCCATTATGAGGGGTTCCCACCATCCCTGTGCAGAGTTCCCGGGTCTGTACACCTGCTGTGCCCATTATGAGGGGTTCCCACCATCCCTGTGCTGAGTTCCTGGGTCTGTACACCTGCTGTGCCCATTATGAGGGGTTCCCACCATTCCTGTGCTGAGTTCCTGGGTCTGTACACCTGCTGTGCCCATTATGAGGGGTTCTCACCATCCCTGTGCTGAGTTCCCGGGTCTGTACACCTGATGTGCACATTATGAGGGGTTCCCACCATCCCTGTGCTGAGTTCTCGGGTCTGTACACCTGCTGTGCCCATTATGAGGGGTTCTCACCATCCCTGTGCTGAGTTCCCGGGTCTGTACACCTGCTGTGCCCATTATGAGGGGTTCCCACCATCCCTGTGCTGAGTTCCCGGGTCTGTACACCTGCTGTGCCCATTATGAGGGGTTCCCACCATCCCTGTGCTGAGTTCTCGGGTCTGTACACCTGCTGTGCCCATTATGAGGGGTTCTCACCATCCCTGTGCTGAGTTCCCGGGTCTGTACACCTGCTGTGCCCATTATGAGGGGTTCCCACCATCCCTGTGCTGAGTTCCCGGTCTGTACACCTCTTGTGCCCATTATGAGGGGTTCCCACCATCCCTGTGCTGAGTTCCCAGGTCTGTACACCTGATGTGCCCATTATGAGGGGTTCCCACCATCCCTGTGCTGAGTTCCCGGTCTGTACACCTCTTGTGCCCATTATGAGGGGTTCCCACCATCCCTGTGCTGAGTTCCCGGTCTGTACACCTCTTGTGCCCATTATGAGGGGTTCCCACCATCCCTGTGCTGAGTTCCCAGGTCTGTACACCTGATGTGCCCATTATGAGGGGTTCCCACCATCCCTGTGCTGAGTTCCCGGGTCTGTACACCTGCTGTGCCCATTATGAGGGGTTCTCACCATCCCTGTGCTGAGTTCCCGGGTCTGTACACCTGCTGTGCCCATTATGAGGGGTTCCCACCATCCCTGTGCTGAGTTCCCGGTCTGTACACCTCTTGTGCCCATTATGAGGGGTTCCCACCATCCCTGTGCTGAGTTCCCGGTCTGTACACCTCTTGTGCCCATTATGAGGGGTTCTCACCATCCCTGTGCTGAGTTCCCGGGTCTGTAACCTGCTGTGCCCATTATGAGAGGTTCCCACCATCCCTGTGCTGAGTTCCCAGGTCTGTACACCTCTTGTGCCCATTATGAGGGGTTCCCACCATCCCTGTGCTGAGTTCCCGGGTCTGTACACCTGCTGTGCCCATTATGAGGGGTTCCCACCATCCCTGTGCTGAATTCCTGGGTCTGGACACCTGATGTGCCCATTATGAGGGGTTCCCACCATCCCTGTGCTGAGTTCCTGGGTCTGTACACCTGCTGTGCCCATTATGAGGGGTTCCCACCATCCCTGTGCTGAGTTCCCGGGTCTGTAACCTGCTGTGCCCATTATGAGAGGTTCCCACCATCCCTGTGCTGAATTCCTGGGTCTGGACACCTGATGTGCCCATTATGAGGGGTTCCCACCATCCCTGTGCTGAGTTCCCGGGTCTGTACACCTGATGTGCCCATTATGAGGGGTTCCCACCATCCCTGTGCTGAGTTCCCGGGTCTGTACACCTGATGTGCCCATTATGAGGGGTTCCCACCATCCCTGTGCTGAGTTCCCGGTCTGTACACCTCTTGTGCCCATTATGAGGGGTTCCCACCATCCCTGTGCTGAGTTCCCGGGTCTGTACACCTGATGTGCCCATTATGAGGGGTTCCCACCATCCCTGTGCTGAGTTCCCGGTCTGTACACCTCTTGTGCCCATTATGAGGGGTTCCCACCATCCCTGTGCTGAGTTCCCGGGTCTGTACACCTACTGTGCCCATTATGAGGGGTTCCCACCATCCCTGTGCTGAGTTCCCGGGTCTGTACACCTGATGTGCTCATTATGAGGGGTTCCCACCATCCCTGTGCTGAGTTCCCGGGTCTGTACACCCGCTGTGCCCATTATAAGGGGTTCCCACCATCCCTGTGCTGAGTTCCTGGGTCTGTACACCTGCTGTGCCCATTATGAGGGGTTCCCACCATCCCTGTGCTGAGTTCCTGGGTCTGTACACCTGCTGTGCCATTATGAGGGGTTCCCACCATCCCTGTGCTGAGTTCCAGGTCTGTACACCTGCTGTGCCCATTATGAGGGGTTCCCACCATTCCTGTGCTGAGTTCCTGGGTCTGTACACCTGCTGTGCCCATTATGAGGGGTTCTCACCATCCCTGTGCTGAGTTCCCGGGTCTGTACACCTGATGTGCCCATTATGAGGGGTTCCCACCATCCCTGTGCTGAGTTCTCGGGTCTGTACACCTGCTGTGCCCATTATGAGGGGTTCTCACCATCCCTGTGCTGAGTTCCCGGGTCTGTACACCTGCTGTGCCCATTATGAGGGGTTCCCACCATCCCTGTGCTGAGTTCCCGGGTCTGTACACCTGCTGTGCCCATTATGAGGGGTTCCCACCATCCCTGTGCTGAGTTCCCGGGTCTGTACACCTGCTGTGCCCATTATGAGGGGTTCCCACCATCCCTGTGCTGAGTTCCCAGGTCTGTACACCTACTGTGCCCATTATGAGGGGTTCCCACCATCCCTGTGCTGAGTTCCCGGGTCTGTACACCTGCTGTGCCCATTATGAGGGGTTCCCACCATCCCTGTGCTGAGTTCCCGGTCTGTACACCTCTTGTGCCCATTATGAGGGGTTCCCACCATCCCTGTGCTGAGTTCCTGGGTCTGTACACCTGCTGTGCCCATTATGAGGGGTTCCCACCATCCCTGTGCTGAGTTCCCGGGTCTGTACACCTGCTGTGCCCATTATGAGGGGTTCCCACCATCCCTGTGCTGAGTTCCAGGTCTGTACACCTGCTGTGCCCATTATGAGGGGTTCCCACCATCCCTGTGCTGAGTTCCTGGGTCTGTACACCTGCTGTGCCCATTATGAGGGGTTCCCACCATCCCTGTGCTGAGTTCCCGGTCTGTACACCTCTTGTGCCCATTATGAGGGGTTCCCACCATCCCTGTGCTGAGTTCCCGGTCTGTACACCTCTTGTGCCCATTATGAGAGGTTCCCACCATCCCTGTGCTGAGTTCCCGGGTCTGTACACCTGCTGTGCCCATTATGAGGGGTTCCCACCATCCCTGTGCTGAGTTCCAGGTCTGTACACCTGCTGTGCCCATTATGAGGGGTTCCCACCATCCCTGTGCTGAGTTCCCGGGTCTGTACACCTGCTGTGCCCATTATGAGGGGTTCCCACCATCCCTGTGCTGAGTTCCCAGGTCTGTACACCTCTTGTGCCCATTATGAGGGGTTCCCACCATCCCTGTGCTGAGTTCCCAGGTCTGTACACCTCTTGTGCCCATTATGAGGGGTTCCCACCATCCCTGTGCTGAGTTCCTGGGTCTGTACACCTGCTGTGCCCATTATGAGGGGTTCTCACCATCCCTGTGCTGAGTTCCTGGGTCTGTACACCTGCTGTGCCCATTATGAGGGGTTCCCACCATCCCTGTGCTGAGTTCCTGGGTCTGTACACCTGCTGTGCTCATTATGAGGGGTTCCCACCATCCCTGTGCTGAGTTCCCGGGTCTGTACACCTGCTGTGTCCATTATGAGGGGTTCCCACCATCCCTGTGCTGAGTTCCTGGGTCTGTACACCTGCTGTGCCCATTATGAGGGGTTCCCACCATCCCTGTGCTGAGTTCCCGGGTCTGTACACCTGCTGTGCCCATTATGAGGGGTTCCCACCATCCCTGTGCTGAGTTCCCGGCTCTGTACACCTGCTGTGCCCATTATGAGGGGTTCCCACCATCCCTGTGCTGAGTTCCTGGGTCTGTACACCTGCTGTGCCCATTATGAGAGGTTCCCACCATCCCTGTGCTGAGTTCCCGGGTCTGTACACCTCTTGTGCCCATTATGAGGGGTTCCCACCATCCCTGTGCTGAGTTCCTGGGTCTGTACACCTGCTGTGCCCATTATGAGGGGTTCCCACCATCCCTGTGCTGAGTTCCTGGGTCTGTACACCTGCTGTGCCCATTATGAGGGGTTCCCACCATCCCTGTGCTGAGTTCCCGGGTCTGTACACCTGCTGTGCTCATTATGAGGGGTTCCCACCATCCCTGTGCTGAGTTCCCGGGTCTGTACACCTGCTGTGCCCATTATGAGGGGTTCCCACCATCCCTGTGCTGAGTTCCAGGTTTGTACACCTGCTGTGCCCATTATGAGGGGTTCCCACCATCCCTGTGCTGAGTTCCCGGCTCTGTACACCCGCTGTGCCCATTATGAGGGGTTCCCACCATCCCTGTGCTGAGTTCCCGGGTCTGTAACCTGCTGTGCCCATTATGAGGGGTTCCCACCATCCCTGTGCTGAATTCCTGGGTCTGTACACCTGATGTGCCCATTATGAGGGGTTCCCACCATCCCTGTGCTGAATTCCTGGCTCTGTACACCTGCTGTGCCCATTATGAGGGGTTCCCACCATCCCTGTGCTGAGTTCCCGGGTCTGTAACCTGCTGTGCCCATTATGAGAGGTTCCCACCATCCCTGTGCTGAGTTCCCAGGTCTGTAACCTGCTGTGCCCATTATGAGAGGTTCCCACCATCCCTGTGCTGAGTTCCTGGGTCTGTACACCTGCTGTGCCCATTATGAGGGGTTCCCACCATCCCTGTGCTGAGTTCCCGGGTCTGTAACCTGCTGTGCCCATTATGAGAGGTTCCCACCATCCCTGTGCTGAATTCCTGGGTCTGGACACCTGATGTGCCCATTATGAGGGGTTCCCACCATCCCTGTGCTGAGTTCCCAGGTCTGTACACCTACTGTGCCCATTATGAGGGGTTCCCACCATCCCTGTGCTGAGTTCCCGGGTCTGTACACCTGATGTGCCCATTATGAGGGGTTCCCACCATCCCTGTGCTGAGTTCCCGGCTCTGTACACCTGCTGTGCCCATTATGAGGGGTTCCCACCATCCCTGTGCTGAGTTCCCAGGTCTGTACACCTACTGTGCCCATTATGAGGGGTTCCCACCATCCCTGTGCTGAGTTCCCGGGTCTATACACCTGATGTGCCCATTATGAGGGGTTCCCACCATCCCTGTGCTGAGTTCCCAGGTCTGTACACCTGATGTGCCCATTATGAGGGGTTCCCACCATCCCTGTGCTGAGTTCCTGGGTCTGGACACCTGATGTGCCCATTATGAGGGGTTCCCACCATCCCTGTGCTGAGTTCCCAGCTCTGTACACCTGATGTGCCCATTATGAGGGGTTCCCACCATCCCTGTGCTGAGTTCCCAGGTCTGTACACCTACTGTGCCCATTATGAGGGGTTCCCACCATCCCTGTGCTGAGTTCCCGGGTCTATACACCTGATGTGCCCATTATGAGGGGTTCCCACCATCCCTGTGCTGAGTTCCCAGGTCTGTACACCTGATGTGCCCATTATGAGGGGTTCCCACCATCCCTGTGCTGAGTTCCCGGGTCTGTACACCTGATGTGCCCATTATGAGGGGTTCCCACCATGCCTGTGCTGAGTTCCTGGGTCTGTGCACCTCTTGTGCCCATTATGAGGGGTTCCCACCATCCCTGTGCTGAGTTCCCGGGTCTGTACACCTGATGTGCCCATTATGAGGGGTTCCCACCATCCCTGTGCTGAGTTCCCGGGTCTGTACACCTGATGTGCCCATTATGAGGGGTTCCCACCATCCCTGTGCTGAGTTCCCGGTCTGTACACCTCTTGTGCCCATTATGTGGGGTTCCCACCATCCCTGTGCTGAGTTCCCGGGTCTGTACACCTGCTGTGCCCATTATGAGGGGTTCCCACCATCCCTGTGCTGAGTTCCCGGCTCTGTACACCTGCTGTGCCCATTATGAGGGGTTCCCACCATCCCTGTGCTGAGTTCCCAGGTCTGTACACCTACTGTGCCCATTATGAGGGGTTCCCACCATCCCTGTGCTGAGTTCCCGGGTCTATACACCTGCTGTGCCCATTATGAGGGGTTCCCACCATCCCTGTGCTGAGTTCCCAGGTCTGTACACCTACTGTGCCCATTATGAGGGGTTCCCCACCATCCCTGTGCTGAGTTCCCGGCTCTGTACACCTGCTGTGCTCATTATGAGGGGTTCCCACCATCCCTGTGCTGAGTTCCCGGTCTGTACACCTCTTGTGCCCATTATGAGGGGTTCCCACCATCCCTGTGCTGAGTTCCCGGGTCTGTACACCTACTGTGCCCATTATGAGGGGTTCCCACCATCCCTGTGCTGAGTTCCCGGGTCTGTACACCTGATGTGCCCATTATGAGGGGTTCCCACCATCCCTGTACTGAGTTCCCGGTCTGTACACCTCTTGTGCCCATTATGAGGGGTTCCCACCATCCCTGTACTGAGTTCCCGGGTCTGTACACCTGCTGTGCCCATTATGAGGGGTTCCCACCATCCCTGTGCTGAGTTCCCGGTCTGTACACCTCTTGTGCCCATTATGAGGGGTTCCCACCATCCCTGTACTGAGTTCCCGGTCTGTACACCTCTTGTGCCCATTATGAGGGGTTCCCACCATCCCTGTGCTGAGTTCCCAGGTCTGTACACCTGCTGTGCTCATTATGAGGGGTTCCCACCATCCCTGTGCTGAGTTCCCGGGTCTGTACACCCGCTGTGCCCATTATAAGGGGTTCCCACCATCCCTGTGCTGAGTTCCTGGGTCTGTACACCTGCTGTGCCCATTATGAGAGGTTCCCACCATCCCTGTGCTGAGTTCCCGGGTCTGTACACCTGATGTGCCCATTATGAGGGGTTCCCACCATCCCTGTGCTGAGTTCCTGGGTCTGTACACCTGCTGTGCCCATTATGAGAGGTTCCCACCATCCCTGTGCTGAGTTCCTGGGTCTGTACACCTGCTGTGCCCATTATGAGGGGTTCCCACCATCCCTGTGCTGAGTTCCTGGGTCTGTACACCTGCTGTGCCCATTATGAGGGGTTCCCACCATTCCTGTGCTGAGTTCCTGGGTCTGTACACCTGCTGTGCCCATTATGAGGGGTTCTCACCATCCCTGTGCTGAGTTCCCAGGTCTGTACACCTGCTGTGCCCATTATGAGGGGTTCCCACCATCCCTGTGCTGAGTTCCCGGGTCTGTACACCTGCTGTGCCCATTATGAGGGGTTCCCACCATCCCTGTGCTGAGTTCCCGGGTCTGTACACCTGCTGTGCCCATTATGAGAGGTTCCCACCATCCCTGTGCTGAGTTCCCGGGTCTGTACACCCGCTGTGCCCATTATAAGGGGTTCCCACCATCCCTGTGCTGAGTTCCTGGGTCTGTACACCCGCTGTGCCCATTATGAGGGGTTCCCACCATTCCTGTGCTGAGTTCCTGGGTCTGTACACCCGCTGTGCCCATTATGAGGGGTTCCCACCATCCCTGTGCTGAGTTCCCGGGTCTGTACACCTGCTGTGCCCATTATGAGGGGTTCCCACCATCCCTGTGCTGAGTTCCCGGGTCTGTACACCTGCTGTGCCCATTATAAGGGGTTCCCACCATCCCTGTGCTGAGTTCCTGGGTCTGTACACCCGCTGTGTCCATTATGAGAGGTTCCCACCATTCCTGTGCTGAGTTCCTGGGTCTGTACACCCGCTGTGCCCATTATGAGGGGTTCCCACCATCCCTGTGCTGAGTTCCCGGGTCTGTACACCTGCTGTGCCCATTATGAGGGGTTCCCACCATCCCTGTGCTGAGTTCCCGGGTCTGTACACCTGCTGTGCCCATTATGAGGGGTTCCCACCATCCCTGTGCTGAGTTCCTGGGTCTGTACACCTGCTGTGCCCATTATGAGGGGTTCCCACCATCCCTGTGCTGAGTTCCCGGGTCTGTACACCTGCTGTGCCCATTATGAGGGGTTCCCACCATCCCTGTGCTGAGTTCCAGGTCTGTACACCTGCTGTGCCCATTATGAGGGGTTCCCACCATCCCTGTGCTGAGTTCCTGGGTCTGTACACCTGCTGTGCCCATTATGAGGGGTTCTCACCATCCCTGTGCTGAGTTCCTGGGTCTGTACACCTGCTGTGCCCATTATGAGGGGTTCCCACCATCCCTGTGCTGAGTTCCCGGTCTGTACACCTGCTGTGCCCATTATGAGGGGTTCCCACCATCCCTGTGCTGAGTTCCCGGTCTGTACACCTCTTGTGCCCATTATGAGGGGTTCCCACCATCCCTGTGCTGAGTTCCCGGTCTGTACACCTCTTGTGCCCATTATGAGAGGTTCCCACCATCCCTGTGCTGAGTTCCCGGGTCTGTACACCTGCTGTGCCCATTATGAGGGGTTCCCACCATCCCTGTGCTGAGTTCCCGGGTCTGTACACCTGCTGTGCTCATTATGAGGGGTTCCCACCATCCCTGTGCTGAGTTCCCGGGTCTGTACACCTGCTGTGCCCATTATGAGGGGTTCCCACCATCCCTGTGCTGAGTTCCGGTCTGTACACCTCTTGTGCCCATTATGAGGGGTTCCCACCATCCCTGTGCTGAGTTCCCGGCTCTGTACACCTGCTGTGCTCATTATGAAGGGTTCCCACCATCCCTGTGCTGAGTTCCCGGTCTGTACACCTGCTGTGCCCATTATGAGGGGTTCCCACCATCCCTGTGCTGAGTTCCCGGTCTGTACACCTCTTGTGCCCATTATGAGGGGTTCCCACCATCCCTGTGCTGAGTTCCCGGTCTGTACACCTCTTGTGCCCATTATGAGGGGTTCCCACCATCCCTGTGCTGAGTTCCCGGGTCTGTACACCCGCTGTGTCCATTATGAGAGGTTCCCACCATTCCTGTGCTGAGTTCCCGGGTCTGTACACCTGCTGTGCCCATTATGAGGGGTTCCCACCATCCCTGTGCTGAGTTCCTGGGTCTGTACACCTGCTGTGCCCATTATGAGGGGTTCTCACCATCCCTGTGCTGAGTTCCCGGTCTGTACACCTGCTGTGTCCATTATGAGGGGTTCCCACCATCCCTGTGCTGAGTTCCCGGCTCTGTACACCTGCTGTGCCCATTATGAGGGGTTCTCACCATCCCTGTGCTGAGTTCCCAGGTCTGTACACCCGCTGTGCCCATTATGAGGGGTTCTCACCATCCCTGTGCTGAGTTCCCGGGTCTGTACACCTGCTGTGCCCATTATGAGGGGTTCTCACCATCCCTGTGCTGAGTTCCCGGGTCTGTACACCTGCTGTGCCCATTATGAGGGGTTCCCACCATCCCTGTGCTGAGTTCCCGGGTCTGTACACCCGCTGTGTCCATTATGAGAGGTTCCCACCATTCCTGTGCTGAGTTCCCGGGTCTGTAACCTGCTGTGCCCATTATGAGGGGTTCCCACCATCCCTGTGCTGAGTTCCTGGGTCTGTACACCTGCTGTGCCCATTATGAGGGGTTCCCACCATCCCTGTGCTGAGTTCCCGGGTCTGTAACCTGCTGTGCTCATTATGAGAGGTCCCACCATCCCTGTGCTGAGTTCCCGGGTCTGTAACCTGCTGTGCCCATTATGAGAGGTTCCCACCATCCCTGTGCTGAGTTCCCGGGTCTGTACACCTGCTGTGCCCATTATGAGGGGTTCCCACCATCCCTGTGCTGAGTTCCTGGGTCTGTACACCTGCTGTGCCCATTATGAGGGGTTCCCACCATCCCTGTGCTGAATTCCTGGGTCTGTACACCTGATGTGCCCATTATGAGGGGTTCCCACCATCCCTGTGCTGAATTCCTGGGTCTGTACACCTGCTGTGCCCATTATGAGGGGTTCCCACCATCCCTGTGCTGAGTTCCCAGGTCTGTAACCTGCTGTGCCCATTATGAGAGGTTCCCACCATCCCTGTGCTGAATTCCTGGGTCTGTACACCTCTTGTGCCCATTATGAGGGGTTCCCACCATCCCTGTGCTGAGTTCCCAGGTCTGTACACCTGATGTGCCCATTATGAGGGGTTCCCACCATCCCTGTGCTGAGTTCCCGGGTCTGTACACCTGCTGTGCCCATTATGAGGGGTTCCCACCATCCCTGTGCTGAGTTCCCAGGTCTGTAACCTGCTGTGCCCATTATGAGAGGTTCCCACCATCCCTGTGCTGAGTTCCCGGGTCTGTACACCTGCTGTGCCCATTATGAGGGGTTCCCACCATCCCTGTGCTGAATTCCTGGGTCTGGACACCTGATGTGCCCATTATGAGGGGTTCCCACCATCCCTGTGCTGAGTTCCCGGGTCTGTACACCTACTGTGCCTATTATGAGGGGTTCCCACCATCCCTGTGCTGAGTTCCCGGGTCTGTACACCTGCTGTGCTCATTATGAAGGGTTCCCACCATCCCTGTGCTGAGTTCCCGGTCTGTACACCTCTTGTGCCCATTATGAGGGGTTCCCACCATCCCTGTGCTGAGTTCCCGGGTCTGTACACCTGCTGTGCCCATTATGAGAGGTTCCCACCATCCCTGTGCTGAGTTCCTGGGTCTGTACACCTCTTGTGCCCATTATGAGGGGTTCCCACCATCCCTGTGCTGAGTTCCCGGTCTGTACACCTCTTGTGCCCATTATGAGGGGTTCCCACCATCCCTGTGCTGAGTTCCCGGTCTGTACACCTCTTGTGCCCATTATGAGGGGTTCCCACCATCCCTGTGCTGAGTTCCCGGTCTGTACACCTCTTGTGCCCATTATGAGGGGTTCCCACCATCCCTGTGCTGAGTTCCCGGGTCTGTACACCTGCTGTGCCCATTATGAGGGGTTCCCACCATCCCTGTGCTGAGTTCCTGGGTCTGTACACCTCTTGTGCCCATTATGAGGGGTTCCCACCATCCCTGTGCTGAGTTCCTGGGTCTGTACACCTCTTGTGCCCATTATGAGGGGTTCCCACCATCCCTGTGCTGAGTTCCCGGGTCTGTACACCTGCTGTGCCCATTATGAGAGGTTCCCACCATCCCTGTGCTGAGTTCCCGGGTCTGTACACCTGCTGTGCCCATTATGAGAGGTTCCCACCATCCCTGTGCTGAGTTCCCAGGTCTGTACACCTGCTGTGCCCATTATGAGGGGTTCCCACCATCCCTGTGCTGAGTTCCCGGGTCTGTACACCTGCTGTGCCCATTATGAGGGGTTCCCACCATCCCTGTGCTGAGTTCCCGGCTCTGTACACCTGCTGTGCCCATTATGAGAGGTTCCCACCATCCCTGTGCTGAGTTCCCGGGTCTGTACACCTGCTGTGCCCATTATGAGGGGTTCCCACCATCCCTGTGCTGAGTTCCCAGGTCTGTACACCTGCTGTGCCCATTATGAGGGGTTCCCACCATCCCTGTGCTGAGTTCCCGGGTCTGTACACCTGCTGTGCCCATTATGGGGGTTTCCCACCATCCCTGTGCTGAGTTCCCGGTCTGTACACCTCTTGTGCCCATTATGAGAGGTTCCCACCATCCCTGTGCTGAGTTCCCGGTCTGTACACCTCTTGTGCCCATTATGAGGGGTTTCCCACCATCCCTGTGCTGAGTTCCCGGGTCTGTACACCTGCTGTGCCCATTATGAGGGGTTCCCACCATCCCTGTGCTGAGTTCCCGGGTCTGTACACCTGCTGTGCCCATTATGAGAGGTTCCCACCATCCCTGTGCTGAGTTCCCAGGTCTGTACACCTGCTGTGCCCATTATGAGGGGTTCCCACCATCCCTGTGCTGAGTTCCTGGGTCTGGACACCTGATGTGCCCATTATGAGGGGTTCCCACCATCCCTGTGCTGAGTTCCCGGTCTGTACACCTCTTGTGCCCATTATGAGGGGTTCCCACCATCCCTGTGCTGAGTTCCCGGGTCTGTACACCTACTGTGCCCATTATGAGGGGTTCCCACCATCCCTGTGCTGAGTTCCCGAGTCTGTACACCTGATGTGCCCATTATGAGGGGTTCCCACCATCCCTGTACTGAGTTCCCGGTCTGTACACCTCTTGTGCCCATTATGAGGGGTTCCCACCATCCCTGTGCTGAGTTCCTGGGTCTGTACACCTGCTGTGCTCATTATGAGGGGTTCCCACCATCCCTGTGCTGAGTTCCCGGGTCTGTACACCTGCTGTGCCCATTATGAGGGGTTCCCACCATCCCTGTGCTGAGTTCCCGGGTCTGTACACCTGCTGTGCCATTATGAGGGGTTCCCACCATCCCTGTGCTGAGTTCCTGGGTCTGTACACCTGCTGTGCCCATTATGAGAGGTTCCCACCATCCCTGTGCTGAGTTCCCGGGTCTGTACACCTGCTGTGCCTATTATGAGGGGTTCCCACCATCCCTGTGCTGAGTTCCCGGGTCTGTACACCTGCTGTGCCCATTATGAGGGGTTCCCACCATCCCTGTGCTGAGTTCCCGGGTCTGTACACCTGCTGTGCCCATTATGAGGGGTTCCCACCATCCCTGTGCTGAGTTCCCGGGTCTGTACACCTGCTGTGCCCATTATGAGGGGTTCCCACCATCCCTGTGCTGAGTTCCTGGGTCTGTACACCTGCTGTGCCCATTATGAGAGGTTCCCACCATCCCTGTGCTGAGTTCCCGGGTCTGTACACCTGCTGTGCCCATTATGAGGGGTTCCCACCATCCCTGTGCTGAGTTCCTGATCTGTACACCTGCTGTGCTCATTATGAGGGGTTCCCACCATCCCTGTGCTGAGTTCCCGGTCTGTACACCTCTTGTGCCCATTATGAGGGGTTCCCACCATCCCTGTGCTGAGTTCCCGGTCTGTACACCTCTTGTGCCCATTATGAGGGGTTCCCACCATCCCTGTGCTGAGTTCCTGGGTCTGTACACCTGCTGTGCTCATTATGAGGGGTTCCCACCATCCCTGTACTGAGTTCCCGGTCTGTACACCTCTTGTGCCCATTATGAGGGGTTCCCACCATCCCTGTGCTGAGTTCCCGGGTCTGTACACCCGCTGTGCCCATTATAAGGGGTTCCCACCATCCCTGTGCTGAGTTCCCGGGTCTGTACACCTGCTGTGCCCATTATGAGGGGTTCCCACCATCCCTGTGCTGAGTTCCTGGGTCTGTACACCTGCTGTGCCCATTATGAGAGGTTCCCACCATCCCTGTGCTGAGTTCCCGGGTCTGTACACCTGCTGTGCCCATTATGAGGGGTTCCCACCATCCCTGTGCTGAGTTCCAGGTCTGTACACCTGCTGTGCCCATTATGAGGGGTTCCCACCATCCCTGTGCTGAGTTCCTGGGTCTGTACACCTGCTGTGCCCATTATGAGGGGTTCCCACCATTCCTGTGCTGAGTTCCTGGGTCTGTACACCTGCTGTGCCCATTATGAGGGGTTCTCACCATCCCTGTGCTGAGTTCCCGGGTCTGTACACCTGATGTGCCCATTATGAGGGGTTCCCACCATCCCTGTGCTGAGTTCTCGGGTCTGTACACCTGCTGTGCCCATTATGAGGGGTTCTCACCATCCCTGTGCTGAGTTCCCGGGTCTGTACACCTGCTGTGCCTATTATGAGGGGTTCCCACCATCCCTGTGCTGAGTTCCCGGGTCTGTACACCTGCTGTGCCCATTATGAGGGGTTCCCACCATCCCTGTGCTGAGTTCCCGGGTCTGTACACCTGCTGTGCCCATTATGAGGGGTTCCCACCATCCCTGTGCTGAGTTCCCAGGTCTGTACACCTACTGTGCCCATTATGAGGGGTTCCCACCATCCCTGTGCTGAGTTCCCGGGTCTGTACACCTGATGTGCCCATTATGAGGGGTTCCCACCATCCCTGTGCTGAGTTCTCGGGTCTGTACACCTGCTGTGCCCATTATGAGGGGTTCTCACCATCCCTGTGCTGAGTTCCCGGGTCTGTACACCTGCGTGCCCATTATGAGGGGTTCCCACCATCCCTGTGCTGAGTTCCCGGTCTGTACACCTCTTGTGCCCATTATGAGGGGTTCCCACCATCCCTGTGCTGAGTTCCCGGTCTGTACACCTCTTGTGCCCATTATGAGGGGTTCCCACCATCCCTGTGCTGAGTTCCCGGTCTGTACACCTGATGTGCCCATTATGAGGGGTTCTCAACCATCCCTGTGCTGAGTTCCCGGGTCTGTACACCTGCTGTGCCCATTATGAGGGGTTCCCACCATCCCTGTGCTGAGTTCCCGGTCTGTACACCTCTTGTGCCCATTATGAGGAGTTCCCACCATCCCTGTGCTGAGTTCCTGGGTCTGTACACCTGCTGTGCCCATTATGAGGGGTTCCCACCATCCCTGTGCTGAGTTCCCGGGTCTGTACACCTGCTGTGCCCATTATGAGGGGTTCCCACCATCCCTGTGCTGAGTTCCAGGTCTGTACACCTGCTGTGCCCATTATGAGGGGTTCCCACCATCCCTGTGCTGAGTTCCTGGGTCTGTACACCTGCTGTGCCCATTATGAGGGGTTCCCACCATCCCTGTGCTGAGTTCCCGGTCTGTACACCTGCTGTGCCCATTATGAGGGGTTCCCACCATCCCTGTGCTGAGTTCCCGGTCTGTACACCTCTTGTGCCCATTATGAGGGGTTCCCACCATCCCTGTGCTGAGTTCCCGGTCTGTACACCTCTTGTGCCCATTATGAGAGGTTCCCACCATCCCTGTGCTGAGTTCCCGGGTCTGTACACCTGCTGTGCCCATTATGAGGGGTTCCCACCATCCCCTGTGCTGAGTTCCAGGTCTGTACACCTGCTGTGCCCATTATGAGGGGTTCCCACCATCCCTGTGCTGAGTTCCCGGGTCTGTACACCTGCTGTGCCCATTATGAGGGGTTCCCACCATCCCTGTGCTGAGTTCCCGGGTCTGTACACCTGCTGTGCCCATTATGAGGGGTTCCCACCATCCCTGTGCTGAGTTCCCAGGTCTGTACACCTCTTGTGCCCATTATGAGGGGTTCCCACCATCCCTGTGCTGAGTTCCTGGTCTGTACACCTCTTGTGCCCATTATGAGGGGTTCCCACCATCCCTGTGCTGAGTTCCTGGGTCTGTACACCTGCTGTGTCCATTATGAGAGGTTCCCACCATCCCTGTGCTGAGTTCCCGGGTCTGTACACCTGCTGTGCCCATTATGAGGGGTTCCCACCATCCCTGTGCTGAGTTCCCGGGTCTGTACACCCGCTGTGTCCATTATGAGAGGTTCCCACCATCCCTGTGCTGAGTTCCTGGGTCTGTACACCTGCTGTGCCCATTATGAGGGGTTCCCACCATCCCTGTGCTGAGTTCCCGGGTCTGTACACCTGCTGTGCCCATTATGAGGGGTTCTCACCATCCCTGTGCTGAGTTCCCGGCTCTGTACACCTACTGTGCCCATTATGAGGGGTTCCCACCATCTCTGTGCTGAGTTCCCGGGTCTGTACACCTGCTGTGCCCATTATGAGGGGTTCCCACCATCCCTGTGCTGAGTTCCTGGGTCTGTACACCTGCTGTGCCCATTATGAGAGGTTCCCACCATCCCTGTGCTGAGTTCCCGGCTCTGTACACCTGCTGTGCCCATTATGAGGGGTTCCCACCATCTCTGTGCTGAGTTCCCGGTCTGTACACCTGCTGTGCCCATTATGAGGGGTTCCCACCATCCCTGTGCTGAGTTCCAGGGTCTGTACACCTGCTGTGCCCATTATGAGGGTTCCCACCATCCCTGTGCTGAGTTCCTGGGTCTGTACACCTGCTGTGCCCATTATGAGAGGTTCCCACCATCCCTGTGCTGAGTTCCCGGCTCTGTACACCTGCTGTGCCCATTATGAGGGGTTCCCACCATCTCTGTGCTGAGTTCCCGGTCTGTACACCTGCTGTGCCCATTATGAGGGGTTCCCCACCATCTCTGTGCTGAGTTCCCGGTCTGTACACCTCTTGTGCCCATTATGAGGGGTTCCCACCATCCCTGTGCTGAGTTCCCGGGTCTGTACACCTGCTGTGCCCATTATGAGGGGTTCCCACCATCCCTGTGCTGAGTTCCCGGGTCTGTACACCTGATGTGCCCATTATGAGGGGTTCCCACCATCCCTGTGCTGAGTTCCCGGGTCTGTACACCTGATGTGCCCATTATGAGGGGTTCCCACCATCCCTGTGCTGAGTTCCCGGTCTGTACACCTCTTGTGCCCATTATGAGGGGTTCCCACCATCCCTGTGCTGAGTTCCCAGGTCTGTACACCTACTGTGCCCATTATGAGGGGTTCCCACCATCCCTGTGCTGAGTTCCCAGGTCTGTACACCTGCTGTGCCCATTATGAGGGGTTCCCCACCATCCCTGTGCTGAGTTCCCGGCTCTGTACACCTGCTGTGCCCATTATGAGGGTTCCCACCTTCCCTGTGCTGAGTTCCCGGGTCTGTACACCTGCTGTGCTCATTATGAGGGGTTCCCACCATCCCTGTGCTGAGTTCCCGGTCTGTACACCTCTTGTGCCCATTATGAGGGGTTCCCACCATCCCTGTGCTGAGTTCCCGGGTCTGTACACCTACTGTGCCCATTATGAGGGGTTCCCACCATCCCTGTGCTGAGTTCCCGGGTCTGTACACCTGATGTGCCCATTATGAGGGGTTCCCACCATCCCTGTACTGAGTTCCCGGTCTGTACACCTCTTGTGCCCATTATGAGGGGTTCCCACCTCCCTGTACTGAGTTCCCGGGTCTGTACACCTGCTGTGCCCATTATGAGGGGTTCCCACCATCCCTGTGCTGAGTTCCCGGTCTGTACACCTCTTGTGCCCATTATGAGGGGTTCCCACCATCCCTGTACTGAGTTCCCGGTCTGTACACCTGCTGTGCTCATTATGAGGGGTTCCCACCATCCCTGTGCTGAGTTCCCGGTCTGTACACCCGCTGTGCCCATTATAAGGGGTTCCCACCATCCCTGTGCTGAGTTCCTGGGTCTGTACACCTGCTGTGCCCATTATGAGAGGTTCCCACCATCCCTGTGCTGAGTTCCCGGGTCTGTACACCTGCTGTGCCCATTATGAGGGGTTCCCACCATCCCTGTGCTGAGTTCCCGGGTCTGTACACCTGCTGTGCCCATTATGAGGGGTTCCCACCATCCCTGTGCTGAGTTCCCGGGTCTGTACACCCGCTGTGCCCATTATAAGGGGTTCCCACCATCCCTGTGCTGAATTCCTGGGTCTGTACACCTGCTGTGCTCATTATGAGGGGTTCCCACCATCCCTGTGCTGAGTTCCCGGGTCTGTACACCTGCTGTGCCATTATGAGGGGTTCCCACCATCCCTGTGCTGAGTTCCTGGGTCTGTACACCTGCTGTGCCCATTATGAGAGGTTCCCACCATCCCTGTGCTGAGTTCCCGGGTCTGTACACCTGCTGTGCCCATTATGAGGGGTTCCCACCATCCCTGTGCTGAGTTCCTGGGTCTGTACACCTGCTGTGCCCATTATGAGAGGTTCCCACCATCCCTGTGCTGAGTTCCCGGGTCTGTACACCTGCTGTGCCCATTATGAGGGGTTCCCACCATCCCTGTGCTGAGTTCCTGGGTCTGTACACCTGCTGTGCCCATTATGAGGGGTTCCCACCATTCCTGTGCTGAGTTCCTGGGTCTGTACACCTGCTGTGCCATTATGAGGGGTTCTCACCATCCCTGTGCTGAGTTCCCAGGTCTGTACACCTACTGTGCCCATTATGAGGGGTTCCCACCATCCCTGTGCTGAGTTCCCGGGTCTGTACACCTGCTGTGCCCATTATGAGGGGTTCCCACCATCCCTGTGCTGAGTTCCCGGGTCTGTACACCTGCTGTGCCCATTATGAGGGGTTCCCACCATCCCTGTGCTGAGTTCCTGGGTCTGTACACCTGCTGTGCCCATTATGAGGGGTTCCCACCATCCCTGTGCTGAGTTCCCGGGTCTGTACACCTGCTGTGCCCATTATGAGGGGTTCCCACCATCCCTGTGCTGAGTTCCAGGTCTGTACACCTGCTGTGCCCATTATGAGGGGTTCCCACCATCCCTGTGCTGAGTTCCTGGGTCTGTACACCTGCTGTGCCCATTATGAGGGGTTCTCACCATCCCTGTGCTGAGTTCCTGGGTCTGTACACCTGCTGTGCCCATTATGAGGGGTTCCACCATCCCTGTGCTGAGTTCCCGGTCTGTACACCTGCTGTGCCCATTATGAGGGGTTCCCACCATCCCTGTGCTGAGTTCCCGGTCTGTACACCTCTTGTGCCCATTATGAGGGGTTTCCCACCATCCCTGTGCTGAGTTCTCGGCTCTGTACACCTCTTGTGCCCATTATGAGAGGTTCCCACCATCCCTGTGCTGAGTTCCTGGTCTGTACACCTCTTGTGCCCATTATGAGGGGTTCCCACCATCCCTGTGCTGAGTTCCTGGGTCTGTACACCTGCTGTGCCCATTATGAGGGGTTCCCACCATCCCTGTGCTGAGTTCCAGGTCTGTACACCTGCTGTGCCCATTATGAGGGGTTCCCACCATCCCTGTGCTGAGTTCCTGGGTCTGTACACCTGCTGTGCCCATTATGAGGGGTTCCCACCATCCCTGTGCTGAGTTCCCGGGTCTGTACACCTGCTGTGCCCATTATGAGGGGTTCCCACCATCCCTGTGCTGAGTTCCCGGGTCTGTACACCTGCTGTGCCCATTATGAGGGGTTCCCACCATCCCTGTGCTGAGTTCCCGGGTCTGTACACCTGCTGTGCCCATTATGAGGGGTTCCCACCATCCCTGTGCTGAGTTCCAGGTCTGTACACCTGCTGTGCCCATTATGAGGGGTTCCCACCATCCCTGTGCTGAGTTCCTGGGTCTGTACACCTGCTGTGCCCATTATGAGGGGTTCCCACCATCCCTGTGCTGAGTTCCTGGGTCTGTACACCTGCTGTGCCCATTATGAGGGGTTCCCACCATCCCTGTGCTGAGTTCCAGGTCTGTACACCTGCTGTGTCCATTATGAGAGGTTCCCACCATTCCTGTGCTGAGTTCCTGGGTCTGTACACCTGCTGTGCCCATTATGAGGGGTTCTCACCATCCCTGTGCTGAGTTCCCAGGTCTGTACACCTGCTGTGCCCATTATGAGGGGTTCCCACCATCCCTGTGCTGAGTTCCCGGGTCTGTACACCTGATGTGCCCATTATGAGGGGTTCCCACCATCCCTGTGCTGAGTTCCCGGGTCTGTACACCTGCTGTGCCCATTATGAGGGGTTCCCACCATCCCTGTGCTGAGTTCCCGGTCTGTACACCTCTTGTGCCCATTATGAGGGGTTCCCACCATCTCTGTGCTGAGTTCCCGGTCTGTACACCTCTTGTGCCCATTATGAGAGGTTCCCACCATCCCTGTGCTGAGTTCCTGGTCTGTACACCTCTTGTGCCCATTATGAGGGGTTCCCACCATCCCTGTGCTGAGTTCCTGGGTCTGTACACCTGCTGTGCCCATTATGAGAGGTTCCCCACCATCCCTGTGCTGAGTTCCCGGGTCTGTACACCTGCTGTGCCCATTATGAGGGGTTCCCACCATCCCTGTGCTGAGTTCCTGGGTCTGTACACCTGCTGTGCCCATTATGAGAGGTTCCCACCATCCCTGTGCTGAGTTCCCGGGTCTGTACACCTGCTGTGCCCATTATGAGGGGTTCCCACCATCCCTGTGCTGAGTTCCCGGGTCTGTACACCTGCTGTGCTCATTAAGAGGGGTTCCCACCATCCCTGTGCTGAGTTCCCGGCTCTGTACACCTCTTGTGCCCATTATGAGAGGTTCCCACCATCTCTGTGCTGAGTTCCCGGTCTGTACACCTCTTGTGCCCATTATGAGAGGTTCCCACCATCCCTGTGCTGAGTTCCTGGTCTGTACACCTCTTGTGCCCATTATGAGGGGTTCCCACCATCCCTGTGCTGAGTTCCTGGGTCTGTACACCTGCTGTGCCCATTATGAGGGGTTCCCACCATCCCTGTGCTGAGTTCCTGGGTCTGTACACCTGCTGTGCCCATTATGAGGGGTTCCCACCATCCCTGTGCTGAGTTCCTGGGTCTGTACACCTGCTGTGCTCATTATGAGGGGTTCCCACCATCCCTGTGCTGAGTTCCTGGGTCTGTACACCTGCTGTGCTCATTATGAGGGGTTCCCACCATCCCTGTGCTGAGTTCCCAGGTCTGTACACCTGATGTGCCCATTATGAGGGTTCCCACCATCCCTGTGCTGAGTTCCTGGGTCTGTACACCTGCTGTGCTCATTATGAGGGGTTCCCACCATCCCTGTGCTGAGTTCCCGGCTCTGTACACCTGCTGTGCCCATTATGAGGGGTTCCCACCATCCCTGTGCTGAGTTCCAGGTTTGTACACCTGCTGTGCCCATTATGAGGGGTTCCCACCATCCCTGTGCTGAGTTCCTGGGTCTGTACACCTGCTGTGCTCATTATGAGGGGTTCCCACCATCCCTGTGCTGAGTTCCCAGGTCTGTACACCTGATGTGCCCATT
This sequence comes from Rana muscosa, assembly GCA_029206835.1. Lineage (NCBI taxonomy): Eukaryota > Metazoa > Chordata > Amphibia > Anura > Ranidae > Rana > Rana muscosa. The sequence continues at coordinate 34,311,242 of JARGYO010000094.1, forward strand.
ATGAGGGGTTCCCACCATCCCTGTGCTGAGTTCCCGGGTCTGTACACCTGCTGTGCCCATTATGAGGGGTTCCCACCATCCCTGTGCTGAGTTCCTGGGTCTGTACACCTGCTGTGCCCATTATGAGGGGTTCCCACCATCCCTGTGCTGAGTTCCAGGTCTGTACACCTGCTGTGCCCATTATGAGGGGTTCCCACCATCCCTGTGCTGAGTTCCCGGCTCTGTACACCTGATGTGCCCATTATGAGGGGTTCCCACCATCCCTGTGCTGAGTTCCCGGGTCTGTACACCTGCTGTGCCCATTATGAGGGGTTCCCACCATCCCTGTGCTGAGTTCCTGGGTCTGTACACCTGCTGTGCCCATTATGAGGGGTTCCCACCATTCCTGTGCTGAGTTCCTGGGTCTGTACACCTGCTGTGCCCATTATGAGGGGTTCTCACCATCCCTGTGCTGAGTTCCCGGGTCTGTACACCTGATGTGCCCATTATGAGGGGTTCCCACCATCCCTGTGCTGAGTTCCCGGGTCTGTACACCTGCTGTGCCCATTATGAGGGGTTCCCACCATCCCTGTGCTGAGTTCCCGGGTCTGTACACCTGCTGTGCCCATTATGAGGGGTTCCCACCATCCCTGTGCTGAGTTCCCAGGTCTGTACACCTACTGTGCCCATTATGAGGGGTTCCCACCATCCCTGTGCTGAGTTCCCGGGTCTGTACACCTGATGTGCCCATTATGAGGGGTTCCCACCATCCCTGTGCTGAGTTCTCGGGTCTGTACACCTGCTGTGCCCATTATGAGGGGTTCTCACCATCCCTGTGCTGAGTTCCCGGGTCTGTACACCTGCTGTGCCCATTATGAGGGGTTCCCACCATCCCTGTGCTGAGTTCCCGGTCTGTACACCTCTTGTGCCCATTATGAGGGGTTCCCACCATCCCTGTGCTGAGTTCCCGGTCTGTACACCTCTTGTGCCCATTATGAGGGGTTCCCACCATCCCTGTGCTGAGTTCCCGGTCTGTACACCTGATGTGCCCATTATGAGGGGTTCTCACCATCCCTGTGCTGAGTTCCCGGGTCTGTACACCTGCTGTGCCCATTATGAGGGGTTCCCACCATCCCTGTGCTGAGTTCCCGGTCTGTACACCTCTTGTGCCCATTATGAGGGGTTCCCACCATCCCTGTGCTGAGTTCCTGGGTCTGTACACCTGCTGTGCCCATTATGAGGGGTTCCCACCATCCCTGTGCTGAGTTCCCGGGTCTGTACACCTGCTGTGCCCATTATGAGGGGTTCCCACCATCCCTGTGCTGAGTTCCAGGTCTGTACACCTGCTGTGCCCATTATGAGGGGTTCCCACCATCCCTGTGCTGAGTTCCTGGGTCTGTACACCTGCTGTGCCCATTATGAGGGGTTCCCACCATCCCTGTGCTGAGTTCCTGGGTCTGTACACCTGCTGTGCCCATTATGAGGGGTTCCCACCATCCCTGTGCTGAGTTCCCGGTCTGTACACCTGCTGTGCCCATTATGAGGGGTTCCCACCATCCCTGTGCTGAGTTCCCGGTCTGTACACCTCTTGTGCCCATTATGAGGGGTTCCCACCATCCCTGTGCTGAGTTCCCGGTCTGTACACCTCTTGTGCCCATTATGAGAGGTTCCCACCATCCCTGTGCTGAGTTCCCGGGTCTGTACACCTGCTGTGCCCATTATGAGGGGTTCCCACCATCCCTGTGCTGAGTTCCAGGTCTGTACACCTGCTGTGCCCATTATGAGGGGTTCCCACCATCCCTGTGCTGAGTTCCCGGGTCTGTACACCTGCTGTGCCCATTATGAGGGGTTCCCACCATCCCTGTGCTGAGTTCCTGGGTCTGTACACCTGCTGTGCCCATTATGAGGGGTTCCCACCATCCCTGTGCTGAGTTCCCAGGTCTGTACACCTCTTGTGCCCATTATGAGGGGTTCCCACCATCCCTGTGCTGAGTTCCTGGTCTGTACACCTCTTGTGCCCATTATGAGGGGTTCCCACCATCCCTGTGCTGAGTTCCTGGGTCTGTACACCTGCTGTGCCCATTATGAGGGGTTCTCACCATCCCTGTGCTGAGTTCCTGGGTCTGTACACCTGCTGTGCCCATTATGAGGGGTTCCCACCATCCCTGTGCTGAGTTCCTGGGTCTGTACACCTGCTGTGCCCATTATGAGGGGTTCTCACCATCCCTGTGCTGAGTTCCTGGGTCTGTACACCTGCTGTGCTCATTATGAGAGGTTCCCACCATCCCTGTGCTGAGTTCCCGGGTCTGTACACCTGCTGTGCCCATTATGAGGGGTTCCCACCATCCCTGTGCTGAGTTCCCGGGTCTGTACACCTGATGTGCCCATTATGAGGGGTTCCCACCATCCCTGTGCTGAGTTCCCGGGTCTGTACACCTGCTGTGCCCATTATGAGGGGTTCCCACCATCCCTGTGCTGAGTTCCCGGGTCTGTACACCCGCTGTGTCCATTATGAGAGGTTCCCACCATCCCTGTGCTGAGTTCCTGGGTCTGTACACCTGCTGTGCCCATTATGAGGGGTTCCCACCATCCCTGTGCTGAGTTCCTGGGTCTGTACACCTGCTGTGCCCATTATGAGAGGTTCCCACCATCCCTGTGCTGAGTTCCCGGGTCTGTACACCCGCTGTGTCCATTATGAGGGGTTCCCACCATCCCTGTGCTGAGTTCCTGGGTCTGTACACCTGCTGTGCCCATTATGAGGGGTTCCCACCATCCCTGTGCTGAGTTCCCGGGTCTGTACACCTGCTGTGCCCATTATGAGGGGTTCTCACCATCCCTGTGCTGAGTTCCCGGCTCTGTACACCTGCTGTGCCCATTATGAGGGGTTCCCACCATCCCTGTGCTGAGTTCCCGGGTCTGTACACCTGCTGTGCCCATTATGAGGGGTTCCCACCATCCCTGTGCTGAGTTCCCGGCTCTGTACACCTGCTGTGCCCATTATGAGGGGTTCCCACCATCCCTGTGCTGAGTTCCTGGGTCTGTACACCTGCTGTGCCCATTATGAGAGGTTCCCACCATCCCTGTGCTGAGTTCCCGGGTCTGTACACCTGCTGTGCCCATTATGAGGGGTTCCCACCATCCCTGTGCTGAGTTCCTGGGTCTGTACACCTGCTGTGCCCATTATGAGGGGTTCCCACCATCCCTGTGCTGAGTTCCCGGCTCTGTACACCTGCTGTGCCCATTATGAGGGGTTCCCACCATCCCTGTGCTGAGTTCCCGGTCTGTACACCTGCTGTGCCCATTATGAGGGGTTCCCACCATCCCTGTGCTGAGTTCCCGGTCTGTACACCTGCTGTGCCCATTATGAGGGGTTCCCACCATCTCTGTGCTGAGTTCCCGGTCTGTACACCTCTTGTGCCCATTATGAGGGGTTCCACCATCCCTGTGCTGAGTTCCTGGGTCTGTACACCTGCTGTGCCCATTATGAGGGGTTCCCACCATCCCTGTGCTGAGTTCCAGGTTTGTACACCTGCTGTGCCCATTATGAGGGGTTCCCACCATCCCTGTGCTGAGTTCCCGGGTCTGTACACCTGCTGTGCCCATTATGAGGGGTTCCCACCATCCCTGTGCTGAGTTCCCAGGTCTGTACACCTGATGTGCCCATTATGAGGGGTTCCCACCATCCCTGTGCTGAGTTCCCAGGTCTGTACACCTGCTGTGCTCATTATGAGGGGTTCCCACCATCCCTGTGCTGAGTTCCCGGCTCTGTACACCTGCTGTGCCCATTATGAGGGGTTCCCACCATCCCTGTGCTGAGTTCCCAGGTCTGTACACCTCTTGTGCCCATTATGAGGGGTTCCCACCATCCCTGTGCTGAGTTCCTGGTCTGTACACCTCTTGTGCCCATTATGAGGGGTTCCCACCATCCCTGTGCTGAGTTCCTGGGTCTGTACACCTGCTGTGCCCATTATGAGGGGTTCTCACCATCCCTGTGCTGAGTTCCTGGGTCTGTACACCTGCTGTGCCCATTATGAGGGGTTCCCACCATCCCTGTGCTGAGTTCCTGGGTCTGTACACCTGCTGTGCCCATTATGAGGGGTTCTCACCATCCCTGTGCTGAGTTCCTGGGTCTGTACACCTGCTGTGCTCATTATGAGAGGTTCCCACCATCCCTGTGCTGAGTTCCCGGGTCTGTACACCTGCTGTGCCCATTATGAGGGGTTCCCACCATCCCTGTGCTGAGTTCCCGGGTCTGTACACCTGATGTGCCCATTATGAGGGGTTCCCACCATCCCTGTGCTGAGTTCCCGGGTCTGTACACCTGCTGTGCCCATTATGAGGGGTTCCCACCATCCCTGTGCTGAGTTCCCGGGTCTGTACACCCGCTGTGTCCATTATGAGAGGTTCCCACCATCCCTGTGCTGAGTTCCTGGGTCTGTACACCTGCTGTGCCCATTATGAGGGGTTCCCACCATCCCTGTGCTGAGTTCCTGGGTCTGTACACCTGCTGTGCCCATTATGAGAGGTTCCCACCATCCCTGTGCTGAGTTCCCGGGTCTGTACACCTGCTGTGCCCATTATGAGGGGTTCCCACCATCCCTGTGCTGAGTTCCCGGGTCTGTACACCCGCTGTGTCCATTATGAGGGGTTCCCACCATCCCTGTGCTGAGTTCTGGGTCTGTACACCTGCTGTGCCCATTATGAGGGGTTCCCACCATCCCTGTGCTGAGTTCCCGGGTCTGTACACCTGCTGTGCCCATTATGAGGGGTTCTCACCATCCCTGTGCTGAGTTCCCGGCTCTGTACACCTGCTGTGCCCATTATGAGGGTTCCCACCATCCCTGTGCTGAGTTCCCGGGTCTGTACACCTGCTGTGCCCATTATGAGGGGTTCCCACCATCCCTGTGCTGAGTTCCCGGCTCTGTACACCTGCTGTGCCCATTATGAGGGGTTCCCACCATCCCTGTGCTGAGTTCCTGGGTCTGTACACCTGCTGTGCCCATTATGAGAGGTTCCCACCATCCCTGTGCTGAGTTCCCGGGTCTGTACACCTGCTGTGCCCATTATGAGGGGTTCCCACCATCCCTGTGCTGAGTTCCTGGGTCTGTACACCTGCTGTGCCCATTATGAGGGGTTCCCACCATCCCTGTGCTGAGTTCCCGGCTCTGTACACCTGCTGTGCCCATTATGAGGGGTTCCCACCATCCCTGTGCTGAGTTCCCGGTCTGTACACCTGCTGTGCCCATTATGAGGGGTTCCCACCATCTCTGTGCTGAGTTCCCGGTCTGTACACCTCTTGTGCCCATTATGAGGGGTTCCCACCATCCCTGTGCTGAGTTCCTGGGTCTGTACACCTGCTGTGCCCATTATGAGGGGTTCCCACCATCCCTGTGCTGAGTTCCAGGTTTGTACACCTGCTGTGCCCATTATGAGGGGTTCCCACCATCCCTGTGCTGAGTTCCCGGGTCTGTACACCCGCTGTGCTCATTATGAGGGGTTCCCACCATCCCTGTGCTGAGTTCCCAGGTCTGTACACCTGATGTGCCCATTATGAGGGGTTCCCACCATCCCTGTGCTGAGTTCCTGGGTCTGTACACCTGCTGTGCTCATTATGAGGGGTTCCCACCATCCCTGTGCTGAGTTCCCGGCTCTGTACACCTGCTGTGCCCATTATGAGGGGTTCCCACCATCCCTGTGCTGAGTTCCAGGTTTGTACACCTGCTGTGCCCATTATGAGGGGTTCCCACCATCCCTGTGCTGAGTTCCCGGGTCTGTACACCTGATGTGCCCATTATGAGGGGTTCCCACCATCCCTGTGCTGAGTTCCCGGTCTGTACACCTCTTGTGCCCATTATGAGGGGTTCCCACCATCCCTGTGCTGAGTTCCCGGGTCTGTACACCTGCTGTGCTCATTATGAGGGGTTACCCACCATCCCTGTGCTGAGTTCCCGGCTCTGTACACCTGCTGTGCCCATTATGAGGGGTTCCCACCATCCCTGTGCTGAGTTCCCGGCTCTGTACACCTGCTGTGCCCATTATGAGGGGTTCCCACCATCCCTGTACTGAGTTCCCGGTCTGTACACCTCTTGTGCCCATTATGAGGGGTTCCCACCATCCCTGTGCTGAGTTCCCCGGGTCTGTACACCTGCTGTGCCCATTATGAGGGGTTCCCACCATCCCTGTGCTGAGTTCCCAGGTCTGTACACCTGCTGTGCCCATTATGAGGGGTTCCCACCATCCCTGTGCTGAGTTCCCGGGTCTGTACACCTGCTGTGCTCATTATGAGGGGTTCCCACCATCCCTGTGCTGAGTTCCCGGCTCTGTACACCTGCTGTGCCCATTATGAGGGGTTCCCACCATCCCTGTGCTGAGTTCCCAGGTCTGTACACCTACTGTGCCCATTATGAGGGGTTCCCACCATCCCTGTGCTGAGTTCCCGGGTCTATACACCTGCTGTGCCCATTATGAGGGGTTCCCACCATCCCTGTGCTGAGTTCCCAGGTCTGTACACCTACTGTGCCCATTATGAGGGGTTCCCACCATCCCTGTGCTGAGTTCCCGGTCTGTACACCTCTTGTGCCGGGTTCCCACCATCCCTGTGCTGAGTTCCCGGGTCTGTACACCTACTGTGCCCATTATGAGGGGTTCCCCACCATCCCTGTGCTGAGTTCCCCGGGTCTGTACACCTGATGTGCCCATTATGAGGGGTTCCCACCATCCCCTGTGCTGAGTTCCCGGGTCTGTACACCTGCTGTGCCCATTATGAGGGGTTCCCACCATCCCTGTGCTGAGTTCCCGGGTCTGTACACCTGCTGTGCCCATTATGAGGGGTTCCCACCATCCCTGTGCTGAGTTCCTGGGTCTGTACACCTGCTGTGCTCATTATGAGGGGTTCCCACCATCCCTGTGCTGAGTTCCCGGTCTGTACACCTCTTGTGCCCATTATGAGGGGTTCCCACCATCCCTGTGCTGAGTTCCCGGGTCTGTACACCTACTGTGCCCATTATGAGAGGTTCCCACCATCCCTGTGCTGAGTTCCCGGGTCTGTACACCTGCTGTGCCCCATTATGAGGGGTTCCCACCATCCCTGTGCTGAGTTCCTGGGTCTGTACACCTGCTGTGCCCATTATGAGGGGTTCCCACCATCCCTGTGCTGAGTTCCCGGGTCTGTACACCTGCTGTGCCCATTATGAGGGGTTCCCACCATCCCTGTGCTGAGTTCCAGGTCTGTACACCTGCTGTGCCCATTATGAGGGGTTCCCACCATCCCTGTGCTGAGTTCCCGGGTCTGTACACCTGCTGTGCCCATTATGAGGGGTTCTCACCATCCCTGTGCTGAGTTCCTGGGTCTGTACACCTGCTGTGCCCATTATGAGGGGTTCCCACCATCCCTGTGCTGAGTTCCCGGTCTGTACACCTGCTGTGCCCATTATGAGGGGTTCCCACCATCCCTGTGCTGAGTTCCCGGTCTGTACACCTCTTGTGCCCATTATGAGGGGTTCCCACCATCCCTGTGCTGAGTTCCCGGTCTGTACACCTCTTGTGCCCATTATGAGAGGTTCCCACCATCCCTGTGCTGAGTTCCTGGTCTGTACACCTCTTGTGCCCATTATGAGGGGTTCCCACCATCCCTGTGCTGAGTTCCCGGGTCTGTACACCTGATGTGCCCATTATGAGGGGTTCCCACCTTCCCTGTGCTGAGTTCCAGGGTCTGTACACCTGCTGTGCCCATTATGAGGGGTTCCCACCATCCCTGTGCTGAGTTCCCGGTCTGTACACCTCTTGTGCCCATTATGAGGGGTTCCCACCATCCCTGTGCTGAGTTCCCGGTCTGTACACCTCTTGTGCCCATTATGAGGGGTTCCCACCATCCCTGTGCTGAGTTCCCGGGTCTGTACACCTGCTGTGCCCATTATGAGGGGTTCCCACCATCCCTGTGCTGAGTTCCCGGGTCTGTACACCTGCTGTGCCCATTATGAGGGGTTCCCACCATCCCTGTGCTGAGTTCCCGGGTCTGTACACCTGCTGTGCCCATTATGAGGGGTTCCCACCATCCCTGTGCTGAGTTCCCGGTCTGTACACCTCTTGTGCCCATTATGAGGGGTTCCCACCATCCCTGTGCTGAGTTCCTGGGTCTGTACACCTGCTGTGCCCATTATGAGGGGTTCTCACCATCCCTGTGCTGAGTTCCCGGTCTGTACACCTCTTGTGCCCATTATGAGGGGTTCTCACCATCCCTGTGCTGAGTTCCCAGGTCTGTACACCCGCTGTGCCCATTATGAGGGGTTCTCACCATCCCTGTGCTGAGTTCCCGGGTCTGTACACCTGCTGTGCCCATTATGAGGGGTTCTCACCATCCCTGTGCTGAGTTCCCGGGTCTGTACACCTGCTGTGCCCATTATGAGGGGTTCCCACCATCCCTGTGCTGAGTTCCCGGGTCTGTACACCCGCTGTGTCCATTATGAGAGGTTCCCACCATTCCTGTGCTGAGTTCCCGGGTCTGTACACCTGCTGTGCCCATTATGAGGGGTTCCCACCATCCCTGTGCTGAGTTCCCGGGTCTGTACACCTGCTGTGCCCATTATGAGGGGTTCCCACCATCCCTGTGCTGAGTTCCCGGGTCTGTAACCTGCTGTGCCCATTATGAGAGGTTCCCACCATCCCTGTGCTGAATTCCTGGGTCTGTACACCTGATGTGCCCATTATGAGGGGTTCCCACCATCCCTGTGCTGAGTTCCTGGGTCTGTACACCTGCTGTGCCCATTATGAGGGGTTCCCACCATCCCTGTGCTGAGTTCCCAGGTCTGTAACCTGCTGTGCCCATTATGAGAGGTTCCCACCATCCCTGTGCTGAATTCCTGGGTCTGTACACCTCTTGTGCCCATTATGAGGGGTTCCCACCATCCCTGTGCTGAGTTCCCAGGTCTGTACACCTGATGTGCCCATTATGAGGGGTTCCCACCATCCCTGTGCTGAGTTCCCGGGTCTGTACACCTGCTGTGCCCATTATGAGGGGTTCCCACCATCCCTGTGCTGAGTTCCCAGGTCTGTAACCTGCTGTGCCCATTATGAGAGGTTCCCACCATCCCTGTGCTGAGTTCCCGGGTCTGTACACCTGCTGTGCTCATTATGAGGGGTTCCCACCATCCCTGTGCTGAGTTCCCGGGTCTGTAACCTGCTGTGCCCATTATGAGGGGTTCCCACCATCCCTGTGCTGAATTCCTGGGTCTGGACACCTGATGTGCCCATTATGAGGGGTTCCCACCATCCCTGTGCTGAGTTCCCAGGTCTGTACACCTACTGTGCCCATTATGAGGGGTTCCCACCATCCCTGTGCTGAGTTCCCGGGTCTGTACACCTGCTGTGCTCATTATGAAGGGTTCCCACCATCCCTGTGCTGAGTTCCCGGTCTGTACACCTCTTGTGCCCATTTATGAGGGGTTCCCACCATCCCTGTGCTGAGTTCCCGGGTCTGTACACCTCTTGTGCCCATTATGAGGGGTTCCCACCATCCCTGTGCTGAGTTCCCGGTCTGTACACCTCTTGTGCCCATTATGAGGGGTTCCCACCATCCCTGTGCTGAGTTCCCGGTCTGTACACCTCTTGTGCCCATTATGAGGGGTTCCCACCATCCCTGTGCTGAGTTCCCGGTCTGTACACCTCTTGTGCCCATTATGAGGGGTTCCCACCATCCCTGTGCTGAGTTCCCCGGGTCTGTACACCTGCTGTGCCCATTATGAGGGGTTCCCACCATCCCTGTGCTGAGTTCCCGGGTCTGTACACCTGCTGTGCTCATTATGAAGGGTTCCCACCATCCCTGTGCTGAGTTCCTGGGTCTGTACACCTCTTGTGCCCATTATGAGGGGTTCCCACCATCCCTGTGCTGAGTTCCTGGGGTCTGTACACCTCTTGTGCCCATTATGAGGGGTTCCCACCATCCCTGTACTGAGTTCCCGGTCTGTACACCTACTGTGCCCATTATGAGGGGTTCCCACCATCCCTGTGCTGAGTTCCCGGTCTGTACACCTCTTGTGCCCATTATGAGAGGTTCCCACCATCCCTGTACTGAGTTCCCGGTCTGTACACCTCTTGTGCCCATTATGAGGGGTTCCCACCATCCCTGTGCTGAGTTCCTGGGTCTGTACACCTGCTGTGCTCATTATGAGGGGTTCCCACCATCCCTGTGCTGAGTTCCCCGGGTCTGTACACCCGCTGTGCCCATTATAAGGGGTTTCCCACCATCCCTGTGCTGAGTTCCCGGGTCTGTACACCTACTGTGCCCATTATGAGGGGTTCCCACCATCCCTGTGCTGAGTTCCCGGGTCTGTACACCTGATGTGCCCATTATGAGGGGTTCCCACCATCCCTGTACTGAGTTCCCGGTCCTGTACACCTCTTGTGCCCATTATGAGGGGTTCCCACCATCCCTGTGCTGAGTTCCTGGGTCTGTACACCTGCTGTGCTCATTATGAGGGGTTCCCACCATCCCTGTGCTGAGTTCCCGGGTCTGTACACCTGCTGTGCCCATTATGAGGGGTTCCCACCATCCCTGTGCTGAGTTCCTGGGTCTGTACACCTGCTGTGCCCATTATGAGAGGTTCCCACCATCCCTGTGCTGAGTTCCCGGGTCTGTACACCTGCTGTGCTCATTATGAGGGGTTCCCACCATCCCTGTGCTGAGTTCCCGGGTCTGTACACCTGCTGTGCCTATTATGAGGGGTTCCCACCATCCCTGTGCTGAGTTCCAGGTCTGTACACCTGCTGTGCCCATTATGAGGGGTTCCCACCATCCCTGTGCTGAGTTCCAGGTCTGTACACCTGCTGTGCCCATTATGAGGGGGTTCCCACCATCCCTGTGCTGAGTTCCCGGGTCTGTACACCTGCTGTGCCCATTATGAGGGGTTCCCACCATCCCTGTGCTGAGTTCCCGGGTCTGTACACCTGCTGTGCCCATTATGAGGGGTTCCCACCATCCCTGTGCTGAGTTCCCGGGTCTGTACACCTGCTGTGCCCATTATGAGGGGTTCCCACCATCCCTGTGCTGAGTTCCCGGGTCTGTACACCTGATGTGCCCATTATGAGGGGTTCCCACCATCCCTGTGCTGAGTTCCCGGTCTGTACACCTGCTGTGCCCATTATGAGGGGTTCCCACCATCCCTGTGCTGAGTTCCCGGTCTGTACACCTCTTGTGCCCATTATGAGGGGTTCCCACCATCCCTGTGCTGAGTTCCCGGTCTGTACACCTCTTGTGCCCATTATGAGGGGTTCCCACCATCCCTGTGCTGAGTTCCCGGTCTGTACACCTCTTGTGCCCATTATGAGGGGTTCCCACCATCCCTGTGCTGAGTTCCCCGGTCTGTACACCTCTTGTGCCCATTATGAGGGGTTCCCACCATCCCTGTGCTGAGTTCCCAGGTCTGTACACCTGATGTGCCCATTATGAGGGGTTCCCACCATCCCTGTGCTGAGTTCCCGGGTCTGTACACCTGCTGTGCCCATTATGAGAGGTTCCCACCATCCCTGTGCTGAGTTCCCGGTCTGTACACCTGCTGTGCCCATTATGAGGGGTTCCCACCATCCCTGTGCTGAGTTCCCGGTCTGTACACCTCTTGTGCCCATTATGAGGGGTTCCCACCATCCCTGTGCTGAGTTCCCGGTCTGTACACCTCTTGTGCCCATTATGAGGGGTTCCCACCATCCCTGTGCTGAGTTCCCGGTCTGTACACCTCTTGTGCCCATTATGAGGGGTTCCCACCATCCCTGTGCTGAGTTCCCGGGTCTGTACACCTGCTGTGCCCATTATGAGGGGTTCCCACCATCCCTGTGCTGAGTTCTCGGGTCTGTACACCTGCTGTGCCCATTATGAGGGGTTCTCACCATCCCTGTGCTGAGTTCCCGGGTCTGTAACCTGCTGTGCCCATTATGAGAGGTTCCCACCATCCCTGTGCTGAGTTCCCAGGTCTGTACACCTGATGTGCCCCATTATGAGGGGTTCCCACCATCCCTGTGCTGAGTTCTCGGGTCTGTAACCTGCTGTGCCCATTATGAGGGGTTCCCACCATCCCTGTGCTGAGTTCCCAGGTCTGTACACCTGATGTGCCCATTATGAGGGGTTCCCACCATCCCTGTGCTGAGTTCCCAGGTCTGTACACCTGATGTGCCCATTATGAGGGGTTCCCACCATCCCTGTGCTGAGTTCTCGGGTCTGTACACCTGCTGTGCCCATTATGAGGGGTTCCCACCATCCCTGTGCTGAGTTCCCGGGTCTGTAACCTGCTGTGCCCATTATGAGAGGTTCCCACCATCCCTGTGCTGAATTCCTGGGTCTGGACACCTGATGTGCCCATTATGAGGGGTTCCCACCATCCCTGTGCTGAGTTCCCGGGTCTGTACACCTGATGTGCCCATTATGAGGGGTTCCCACCTTCCCTGTGCTGAGTTCCCGGCTCTGTACACCTGCTGTGCCCATTATGAGGGGTTCCCACCATCCCTGTGCTGAGTTCCCGGTCTGTACACCTCGTGTGCCCATTATGAGGGGTTCCCACCATCCCTGTGCTGAGTTCCCGGGTCTGTACACCTGATGTGCCCATTATGAGGGGTTCCCACCATCCCTGTGCTGAGTTCCCGGTCTGTACACCTCTTGTGCCCATTATGAGGGGTTCCCACCATCCCTGTGCTGAGTTCCCGGGTCTGTACACCTGCTGTGCCCATTATGAGGGGTTCCCACCATCCCTGTGCTGAGTTCCCGGGTCTGTACACCTGCTGTGCCCATTATGAGGGGTTCCCACCATTCCTGTGCTGAGTTCCCGGGTCTGTACACCTGCTGTGCCCATTATGAGGGGTTCCCACCATCCCTGTGCTGAGTTCCTGGGTCTGTACACCTGCTGTGCCCATTATGAGGGGTTCCCACCATTCCTGTGCTGAGTTCCCGGGTCTGTACACCTGCTGTGCCCATTATGAGGGGTTCCCACCATCCCTGTGCTGAGTTCCCAGGTCTGTACACCTACTGTGCCCATTATGAGGGGTTCCCACCATCCCTGTGCTGAGTTCCCGGGTCTGTACACCTGCTGTGCCCATTATGAGGGGTTCCCACCATCCCTGTGCTGAGTTCCCGGTCTGTACACCTCTTGTGCCCATTATGAGAGGTTCCCACCATCCCTGTGCTGAGTTCCCGGGTCTGTACACCTGATGTGCCCATTATGAGGGGTTCCCACCATCCCTGTGCTGAGTTCCCGGGTCTGTACACCTGATGTGCCCATTATGAGGGGTTCCCACCATCCCTGTACTGAGTTCCCGGTCTGTACACCTCTTGTGCCCATTATGAGGGGTTCCCACCATCCCTGTGCTGAGTTCCTGGGTCTGTACACCTGCTGTGCTCATTATGAGGGGTTCCCACCATCCCTGTACTGAGTTCCCGGTCTGTACACCTGCTGTGCCCATTATAAGGGGTTCCCACCATCCCTGTGCTGAGTTCCTGGGTCTGTACACCTGCTGTGCCCATTATGAGAGGTTCCCACCATCCCTGTGCTGAGTTCTCGGGTCTGTACACCTGCTGTGCCCATTATGAGGGGTTCCCACCATCCCTGTGCTGAGTTCCTGGGTCTGTACACCCGCTGTGCCCATTATAAGGGGTTCCCACCATCCCTGTGCTGAGTTCCTGGGTCTGTACACCTGCTGTGCCCATTATGAGAGGTTCCCACCATCCCTGTGCTGAGTTCCCGGGTCTGTACACCTGCTGTGCCCATTATGAGGGGTTCCCACCATCCCTGTGCTGAGTTCCCGGGTCTGTACACCCGCTGTGCCCATTATAAGGGGTTCCCACCATCCCTGTGCTGAGTTCCTGGGTCTGTACACCTGCTGTGCCCATTATGAGAGGTTCCCACCATCCCTGTGCTGAGTTCCCGGGTCTGTACACCTGCTGTGCCCATTATGAGGGGTTCCCACCATCCCTGTGCTGAGTTCCTGGGTCTGTACACCTGCTGTGCCCATTATGAGAGGTTCCCACCATCCCTGTGCTGAGTTCCCGGGTCTGTACACCTGCTGTGCTCATTATGAGGGGTTCCCACCATCCCTGTGCTGAGTTCCTGGGTCTGTACACCTGCTGTGCCCATTATGAGGGGTTCTCACCATCCCTGTGCTGAGTTCCCGGGTCTGTACACCTGATATGCCCATTATGAGGGGTTCCCACCATCCCTGTGCTGAGTTCTCGGGTCTGTACACCTGCTGTGCCCATTATGAGGGGTTCTCACCATCCCTGTGCTGAGTTCCCGGGTCTGTACACCTGCTGTGCCCATTATGAGGGGTTCCCACCATTCCTGTGCTGAGTTCCTGGGTCTGTACACCTGCTGTGCCCATTATGAGGGGTTCTCACCATCCCTGTGCTGAGTTCCCGGGTCTGTACACCTGATGTGCCCATTATGAGGGGTTCCCACCATCCCTGTGCTGAGTTCTCGGGTCTGTACACCTGATGTGCCCATTATGAGGGGTTCCCACCATCCCTGTGCTGAGTTCCCGGGTCTGTACACCTGCTGTGCCCATTATGAGGGGTTCCCACCATCCCTGTGCTGAGTTCCCCGGTCTGTACACCTCTTGTGCCCATTATGAGGGGTTCCCACCATCCCTGTGCTGAGTTCCCGGGTCTGTACACCCGCTGTGCCCATTATAAGGGGTTCCCACCATCCCTGTGCTGAGTTCCCGGGTCTGTACACCTGCTGTGCTCATTATGAGGGGTTCCCACCATCCCTGTGCTGAGTTCCTGGGTCTGTACACCTGCTGTGCCATTATGAGGGGTTCCCACCATCCCTGTGCTGAGTTCCAGGTCTGTACACCTGCTGTGCCCATTATGAGGGGTTCTCACCATCCCTGTGCTGAGTTCCCGGGTCTGTACACCTGATGTGCCCATTATGAGGGGTTCCCACCATCCCTGTGCTGAGTTCTCGGGTCTGTACACCTGCTGTGCCCATTATGAGGGGTTCCCACCATCCCTGTGCTGAGTTCCTGGGTCTGTACACCTGCTGTGCCCATTATGAGGGGTTCCCACCATCCCTGTGCTGAGTTCCCGGTCTGTACACCTGCTGTGCCCATTATGAGGGGTTCCCACCATCCCTGTGCTGAGTTCCCGGTCTGTACACCTCTTGTGCCCATTATGAGAGGTTCCCACCATCCCTGTGCTGAGTTCCCGGGTCTGTACACCTAATGTGCCCATTATGAGGGGTTCCCACCATCCCTGTGCTGAGTTCCAGGTCTGTACACCTGCTGTGCCCATTATGAGGGGTTCCCACCATCCCTGTGCTGAGTTCCCGGGTCTGTACACCTGCTGTGCCCATTATGAGGGGTTCCCACCATCCCTGTGCTGAGTTCCTGGGTCTGTACACCTGCTGTGCCCATTATGAGGGGTTCCCACCATCCCTGTGCTGAGTTCCCAGGTCTGTACACCTCTTGTGCCCATTATGAGGGGTTCCCACCATCCCTGTGCTGAGTTCCTGGTCTGTACACCTCTTGTGCCCATTATGAGGGGTTCCCACCATCCCTGTGCTGAGTTCCTGGGTCTGTACACCTGCTGTGCCCATTATGAGGGGTTCTCACCATCCCTGTGCTGAGTTCCTGGGTCTGTACACCTGCTGTGCCCATTATGAGGGGTTCCCACCATCCCTGTGCTGAGTTCCTGGGTCTGTACACCTGCTGTGCTCATTATGAGGGGTTCCCACCATCCCTGTGCTGAGTTCCCGGGTCTGTACACCTGCTGTGCCCATTATGAGGGGTTCCCACCATCCCTGTGCTGAGTTCCTGGGTCTGTACACCTGCTGTGCCCATTATGAGAGGTTCCCACCATCCCTGTGCTGAGTTCCCGGGTCTGTACACCCGCTGTGTCCATTATGAGAGGTTCCCACCATCCCTGTGCTGAGTTCCTGGGTCTGTACACCTGCTGTGCCCATTATGAGGGGTTCCCACCATCCCTGTGCTGAGTTCCTGGGTCTGTACACCTGCTGTGCCCATTATGAGAGGTTCCCACCATCCCTGTGCTGAGTTCCTGGGTCTGTACACCTGCTGTGCTCATTATGAGGGGTTCCCACCATCCCTGTGCTGAGTTCCCGGGTCTGTACACCTGCTGTGCCCATTATGAGGGGTTCCCACCATCCCTGTGCTGAGTTCCCGGCTCTGTACACCTGCTGTGCCCATTATGAGGGGTTCCCACCATCCCTGTGCTGAGTTCCTGGGTCTGTACACCTGCTGTGCCCATTATGAGAGGTTCCCACCATCCCTGTGCTGAGTTCCCGGGTCTGTACACCTGCTGTGCCCATTATGAGGGGTTCCCACCATCCCTGTGCTGAGTTCCTGGGTCTGTACACCTGCTGTGCCCATTATGAGGGGTTCCCACCATCCCTGTGCTGAGTTCCCGGGTCTGTACACCTGCTGTGCCCATTATGAGGGGTTCCCACCATCCCTGTGCTGAGTTCCTGGGTCTGTACACCTGCTGTGCCCATTATGAGGGGTTCCCACCATCTCTGTGCTGAGTTCCCGGTCTGTACACCTGCTGTGCCCATTATGAGGGGTTCCCACCATCTCTGTGCTGAGTTCCCGGTCTGTACACCTCTTGTGCCCATTATGAGGGGTTCCCACCATCCCTGTGCTGAGTTCCTGGGTCTGTACACCTGCTGTGCCCATTATGAGGGGTTCCCACCATCCCTGTGCTGAGTTCCCGGGTCTGTACACCTGCTGTGCTCATTATGAGGGGTTCCCACCATCCCTGTGCTGAGTTCCCGGGTCTGTACACCTGCTGTGCCCATTATGAGGGGTTCCCACCATCCCTGTGCTGAGTTCCAGGTTTGTACACCTGCTGTGCCCATTATGAGGGGTTCCCACCATCCCTGTGCTGAGTTCCCGGGTCTGTACACCTGATGTGCCCATTATGAGGGGTTCCCACCATCCATGTGCTGAGTTCCCGGCTCTGTACACCTGCTGTGCCCATTATGAGGGGTTCCCACCATCCCTGTGCTGAGTTCCCGGGTCTGTACACCTGCTGTGCTCATTATGAGGGGTTCCCACCATCCCTGTACTGAGTTCCCGGCTCTGTACACCTGCTGTGCCCATTATGAGGGGTTCCCACCATCCCTGTGCTGAGTTCCAGGTTTGTACACCTGCTGTGCCCATTATGAGGGGTTCCCACCATCCCTGTGCTGAGTTCCCGGGTCTGTAACCTGCTGTGCCCATTATGAGAGGTTCCCACCATCCCTGTGCTGAATTCCTGGCTCTGTACACCTGCTGTGCCCATTATGAGGGGTTCCCACCATCCCTGTGCTGAATTCCTGGCTCTGTACACCTGCTGTGCCCATTATGAGGGGTTCCCACCATCCCTGTGCTGAGTTCCCGGGTCTGTAACCTGCTGTGCCCATTATGAGAGGTTCCCACCATCCCTGTGCTGAGTTCCTGGGTCTGTACACCTGCTGTGCCCATTATGAGGGGTTCCCACCATCCCTGTGCTGAGTTCCCGGGTCTGTAACCTGCTGTGCCCATTATGAGAGGTTCCCACCATCCCTGTGCTGAGTTCCCGGGTCTGTACACCTGCTGTGCCCATTATGAGGGGTTCCCACCATCCCTGTGCTGAGTTCCCAGGTCTGTACACCTGCTGTGCCCATTATGAGGGGTTCCCACCATCCCTGTGCTGAGTTCCCGGGTCTGTACACCTGATGTGCCCATTATGAGGGGTTCCCACCATCCCTGTGCTGAGTTCCCGGTCTGTACACCTCTTGTGCCCATTATGTGGGGTTCCCACCATCCCTGTGCTGAGTTCCCGGGTCTGTACACCTGCTGTGCCCATTATGAGGGGTTCCCACCATCCCTGTGCTGAGTTCCCAGGTCTGTACACCTACTGTGCCCATTATGAGGGGTTCCCACCATCCCTGTGCTGAGTTCCCAGGTCTGTACACCTACTGTGCCCATTATGAGGGGTTCCCACCATCCCTGTGCTGAGCTCCTGGGTCTGTACACCTGCTGTGCCCATTATGAGGGGTTCCCCACCATCCCTGTGCTGAGTTCCCGGCTCTGTACACCTGCTGTGCCCATTATGAGGGGTTCCCACCTTCCCTGTGCTGAGTTCCCGGGTCTGTACACCTGCTGTGCTCATTATGAGGGGTTCCCACCATCCCTGTGCTGAGTTCCCGGTCTGTACACCTCTTGTGCCCATTATGAGGGGTTCCCACCATCCCTGTGCTGAGTTCCCGGGTCTGTACACCTACTGTGCCCATTATGAGGGGTTCCCACCATCCCTGTGCTGAGTTCCCGGGTCTGTACACCTGATGTGCCCATTATGAGGGGTTCCCACCATCCCTGTACTGAGTTCCCGGTCTGTACACCTCTTGTGCCCATTATGAGGGGTTCCCACCATCCCTGTACTGAGTTCCCGGGTCTGTACACCTGCTGTGCCCATTATGAGGGGTTCCCACCATCCCTGTGCTGAGTTCCCGGTCTGTACACCTCTTGTGCCCATTATGAGGGGTTCCCACCATCCCTGTGCTGAGTTCCCGGGTCTGTACACCCGCTGTGCCCATTATAAGGGGTTCCCACCATCCCTGTGCTGAGTTCCTGGGTCTGTACACCTGCTGTGCCCATTATGAGAGGTTCCCACCATCCCTGTGCTGAGTTCCCGGGTCTGTACACCTGCTGTGCCCATTATGAGGGGTTCCCACCATCCCTGTGCTGAGTTCCTGGGTCTGTACACCTGCTGTGCCCATTATGAGGGGTTCCCACCATTCCTGTGCTGAGTTCCTGGGTCTGTACACCTGCTGTGCCCATTATGAGGGGTTCTCACCATCCCTGTGCTGAGTTCCCAGGTCTGTACACCTGCTGTGCCCATTATGAGGGGTTCCCACCATCCCTGTGCTGAGTTCCCGGGTCTGTACACCTGCTGTGCCCATTATGAGGGGTTCCCACCATCCCTGTGCTGAGTTCCCGGGTCTGTACACCTGCTGTGCCCATTATGAGGGGTTCCCACCATCCCTGTGCTGAGTTCCTGGGTCTGTACACCCGCTGTGTCCATTATGAGAGGTTCCCACCATTCCTGTGCTGAGTTCCTGGGTCTGTACACCTGCTGTGCCCATTATGAGGGGTTCCCACCATCCCTGTGCTGAGTTCCCGGGTCTGTACACCTGCTGTGCCCATTATGAGGGGTTCCCACCATCCCTGTGCTGAGTTCCCGGGTCTGTACACCTGCTGTGCCCATTATGAGGGGTTCCCACCATCCCTGTGCTGAGTTCCTGGGTCTGTACACCTGCTGTGCCCATTATGAGGGGTTCCCACCATCCCTGTGCTGAGTTCCCGGGTCTGTACACCTGCTGTGCCCATTATGAGGGGTTCCCACCATCCCTGTGCTGAGTTCCAGGTCTGTACACCTGCTGTGCCCATTATGAGGGGTTCCCACCATCCCTGTGCTGAGTTCCTGGGTCTGTACACCTGCTGTGCCCATTATGAGGGGTTCTCACCATCCCTGTGCTGAGTTCCTGGGTCTGTACACCTGCTGTGCCCATTATGAGGGGTTCCCACCATCCCTGTGCTGAGTTCCCGGTCTGTACACCTGCTGTGCCCATTATGAGGGGTTCCCACCATCCCTGTGCTGAGTTCCCGGTCTGTACACCTCTTGTGCCCATTATGAGGGGTTCCCACCATCCCTGTGCTGAGTTCCTGGTCTGTACACCTCTTGTGCCCATTATGAGGGGTTCCCACCATCCCTGTGCTGAGTTCCTGGGTCTGTACACCTGCTGTGCCCATTATGAGGGCTTCCCACCATCCCTGTGCTGAGTTCCCGGGTCTGTACACCTGCTGTGCCCATTATGAGGGGTTCCCACCATCCCTGTGCTGAGTTCCTGGGTCTGTACACCTGCTGTGCCCATTATGAGGGCTTCCCACCATCCCTGTGCTGAGTTCCCGGGTCTGTACACCTGCTGTGCTCATTATGAGGGGTTCTCACCATTCCTGTGCTGAGTTCCAGGTCTGTACACCTGCTGTGCCCATTATGAGGGGTTCCCACCATCCCTGTGCTGAGTTCCTGGGTCTGTACACCTGCTGTGCCCATTATGAGGGGTTCCCACCATCCCTGTGCTGAGTTCCCGGGTCTGTACACCTGCTGTGCCCATTATGAGGGGTTCCCACCATCCCTGTGCTGAGTTCCCGGGTCTGTACACCTGCTGTGCCCATTATGAGGGGTTCTCACCATCCCTGTGCTGAGTTCTCGGGTCTGTACACCTGCTGTGCCCATTATGAGGGGTTCCCACCATTCCTGTGCTGAGTTCCCGGGTCTGTACACCTGCTGTGCCCATTATGAGGGGTTCCCACCATTCCTGTGCTGAGTTCCCGGGTCTGTACACCTGCTGTGCCCATTATGAGGGGTTCTCACCATCCCTGTGCTGAGTTCCCGGGTCTGTACACCTGCTGTGCCCATTATGAGGGGTTCCCACCATTCCTGTGCTGAGTTCCTGGGTCTGTACACCTGCTGTGCCCATTATGAGGGGTTCTCACCATCCCTGTGCTGAGTTCCCAGGTCTGTACACCTGCTGTGCCCATTATGAGGGGTTCCCACCATCCCTGTGCTGAGTTCCCGGGTCTGTACACCTGATGTGCCCATTATGAGGGGTTCCCACCATCCCTGTGCTGAGTTCCCGGGTCTGTACACCTGCTGTGCCCATTATGAGAGGTTCCCACCATCCCTGTGCTGAGTTCCTGGGTCTGTACACCTGCTGTGCCCATTATGAGAGGTTCCCCACCATCCCTGTGCTGAGTTCCCGGGTCTGTACACCTGCTGTGCCCATTATGAGGGGTTCCCACCATCCCTGTGCTGAGTTCCTGGGTCTGTACACCTGCTGTGCCCATTATGAGAGGTTCCCACCATCCCTGTGCTGAGTTCCCGGGTCTGTACACCTGCTGTGCCCATTATGAGGGGTTCCCACCATCCCTGTGCTGAGTTCCCGGGTCTGTACACCTGCTGTGCTCATTATGAGGGGTTCCCACCATCCCTGTGCTGAGTTCCCGGCTCTGTACACCTCTTGTGCCCATTATGAGGGGTTCCCACCATCTCTGTGCTGAGTTCCCGGTCTGTACACCTCTTGTGCCCATTATGAGAGGTTCCCACCATCCCTGTGCTGAGTTCCTGGTCTGTACACCTCTTGTGCCCATTATGAGGGGTTCCCACCATCCCTGTGCTGAGTTCCTGGGTCTGTACACCTGCTGTGCCCATTATGAGGGGTTCCCACCATCCCTGTGCTGAGTTCCTGGGTCTGTACACCTGCTGTGCCCATTATGAGGGGTTCCCACCATCCCTGTGCTGAGTTCCTGGGTCTGTACACCTGCTGTGCTCATTATGAGGGGTTCCCACCATCCCTGTGCTGAGTTCCCGGCTCTGTACACCTGCTGTGCCCATTATGAGGGGTTCCCACCATCCCTGTGCTGAGTTCCCGGCTCTGTACACCTGCTGTGCCCATTATGAGGGGTTCCCACCATCCCTGTGCTGAGTTCCAGGTTTGTACACCTGCTGTGCCCATTATGAGGGGTTCCCACCATCCCTGTGCTGAGTTCCCGGGTCTGTACACCTGCTGTGCTCATTATGAGGGGTTCCCACCATCCCTGTGCTGAGTTCCCAGGTCTGTACACCTGATGTGCCCATTATGAGGGGTTCCCACCATCCCTGTGCTGAGTTCCCGGCTCTGTACACCTGCTGTGCCCATTATGAGGGGTTCCCACCATCCCTGTGCTGAGTTCCAGGTTTGTACACCTGCTGTGCCCATTATGAGGGGTTCCCACCATCCCTGTGCTGAGTTCCCGGGTCTGTACACCTGCTGTGCCTATTATGAGGGGTTCCCACCATCCCTGTGCTGAGTTCCCGGGTCTGTACACCTGCTGTGCCCATTATGAGGGGTTCCCACCATCCCTGTGCTGAGTTCCTGGGTCTGTACACCTGCTGTGCCCATTATGAGGGGTTCCCACCATCCCTGTGCTGAGTTCCAGGTCTGTACACCTGCTGTGCCCATTATGAGGGGTTCCCACCATCCCTGTGCTGAGTTCCTGGGTCTGTACACCTGCTGTGCCCATTATGAGGGGTTCCCACCATCCCTGTGCTGAGTTCCCGGCTCTGTACACCTGATGTGCCCATTATGAGGGGTTCCCACCATCCCTGTGCTGAGTTCCCGGGTCTGTACACCTGCTGTGCCCATTATGAGGGGTTCCCACCATCCCTGTGCTGAGTTCCTGGGTCTGTACACCTGCTGTGCCCATTATGAGAGGTTCCCACCATCCCTGTGCTGAGTTCCCGGGTCTGTACACCTGCTGTGCCCATTATGAGGGGTTCCCACCATCCCTGTGCTGAGTTCCTGGGTCTGTACACCTGCTGTGCCCATTATGAGGGGTTCCCACCATCCCTGTGCTGAGTTCCCGGCTCTGTACACCTGCTGTGCCCATTATGAGGGGTTCCCACCATCCCTGTGCTGAGTTCTCGGGTCTGTACACCTGCTGTGCCCATTATGAGAGGTTCCCACCATCCCTGTGCTGAGTTCCCGGGTCTGTACACCTGCTGTGCCCATTATGAGGGGTTCCCACCATCCCTGTGCTGAGTTCCCGGGTCTGTACACCTGCTGTGCCCATTATGAGGGGTTCCCACCATCCCTGTGCTGAGTTCCTGGGTCTGTACACCTGCTGTGCCCATTATGAGGGGTTCCCACCATCCCTGTGCTGAGTTCCCAGCTCTGTACACCTGCTGTGCTCATTATGAGGGGTTCCCACCATCCCTGTGCTGAGTTCCCAGCTCTGTACACCTGCTGTGCTCATTATGAGGGGTTCCCACCATCCCTGTGCTATGCTCATTATGAGGGGTTCCCACCATCCCTGTGCTGAGTTCCCAGGTCTGTACACCTGATGTGCCCATTATGAGGGGTTCCCACCATCCCTGTGCTGAGTTCCCGGGTCTGTACACCTGCTGTGCTCATTATGAGGGGTTCCCACCATCCCTGTGCTGAGTTCCCAGGTCTGTACACCTGATGTGCCCATTATGAGGGGTTCCCACCATCCCTGTGCTGAGTTCCCGGGTCTGTACACCTGCTGTGCTCATTATGAGGGGTTCCCACCATCCCTGTGCTGAGTTCCCAGGTCTGTACACCTGATGTGCCCATTATGAGGGGTTCCCACCATCCCTGTGCTGAGTTCCCGGCTCTGTACACCTGCTGTGCCCATTATGAGGGGTTCCCACCATCCCTGTGCTGAGTTCCAGGTTTGTACACCTGCTGTGCCCATTATGAGGGGTTCCCACCATCCCTGTGCTGAGTTCCTGGGTCTGTACACCTGCTGTGCTCATTATGAGGGGTTCCCACCATCCCTGTGCTGAGTTCCCGGGTCTGTACACCTGCTGTGCTCATTATGAGGGGTTCTCACCATCCCTGTGCTGAGTTCCCAGGTCTGTACACCTGCTGTGCCCATTATGAGGGGTTCCCACCATCCCTGTGCTGAGTTCCCAGGTCTGTACACCTGATGTGCCCATTATGAGGGGTTCTCACCATCCCTGTGCTGAGTTCCCAGGTCTGTACACCTGATGTGCCCATTATGAGGGGTTCCCACCATCCCTGTGCTGAGTTCCCGGGTCTGTACACCTGCTGTGCCCATTATGAGGGGTTCCCACCATCCCTGTGCTGAGTTCCAGGTTTGTACACCTGCTGTGCCCATTATGAGGGGTTCCCACCATCCCTGTGCTGAGTTCCCGGGTCTGTACACCTGATGTGCCCATTATGAGGGGTTCCCACCATCCCTGTGCTGAGTTCCCGGGTCTGTACACCTGCTGTGCCCATTATGAGGGGTTCCCACCATCCCTGTGCTGAGTTCCCGGGTCTGTACACCTGCTGTGCCCATTATGAGGGGTTCCCACCATCCCTGTGCTGAGTTCCTGGGTCTGTACACCTGCTGTGCCCATTATGAGGGCTTCCCACCATCCCTGTGCTGAGTTCCCGGGTCTGTACACCTGCTGTGCTCATTATGAGGGGTTCTCACCATTCCTGTGCTGAGTTCCAGGTCTGTACACCTGCTGTGCCCATTATGAGGGGTTCCCACCATCCCTGTGCTGAGTTCCTGGGTCTGTACACCTGCTGTGCCCATTATGAGGGGTTCCCACCATCCCTGTGCTGAGTTCCCGGGTCTGTACACCTGCTGTGCCCATTATGAGGGGTTCCCACCATCCCTGTGCTGAGTTCCCGGGTCTGTACACCTGCTGTGCCCATTATGAGGGGTTCTCACCATCCCTGTGCTGAGTTCTCGGGTCTGTACACCTGCTGTGCCCATTATGAGGGGTTCCCACCATTCCTGTGCTGAGTTCCCGGGTCTGTACACCTGCTGTGCCCATTATGAGGGGTTCCCACCATTCCTGTGCTGAGTTCCCGGGTCTGTACACCTGCTGTGCCCATTATGAGGGGTTCTCACCATCCCTGTGCTGAGTTCCCGGGTCTGTACACCTGCTGTGCCCATTATGAGGGGTTCCCACCATTCCTGTGCTGAGTTCCTGGGTCTGTACACCTGCTGTGCCCATTATGAGGGGTTCTCACCATCCCTGTGCTGAGTTCCCAGGTCTGTACACCTGCTGTGCCCATTATGAGGGGTTCCCACCATCCCTGTGCTGAGTTCCCGGGTCTGTACACCTGATGTGCCCATTATGAGGGGTTCCCACCATCCCTGTGCTGAGTTCCCGGGTCTGTACACCTGCTGTGCCCATTATGAGAGGTTCCCACCATCCCTGTGCTGAGTTCCTGGGTCTGTACACCTGCTGTGCCCATTATGAGAGGTTCCCCACCATCCCTGTGCTGAGTTCCCGGGTCTGTACACCTGCTGTGCCCATTATGAGGGGTTCCCACCATCCCTGTGCTGAGTTCCTGGGTCTGTACACCTGCTGTGCCCATTATGAGGGGTTCCCACCATCCCTGTGCTGAGTTCCCAGGTCTGTACACCTGATGTGCCCATTATGAGGGGTTCCCACCATCCCTGTGCTGAGTTCCCGGGTCTGTACACCTGCTGTGCTCATTATGAGGGGTTCCCACCATCCCTGTGCTGAGTTCCCGGCTCTGTACACCTCTTGTGCCCATTATGAGGGGTTCCCACCATCTCTGTGCTGAGTTCCCGGTCTGTACACCTCTTGTGCCCATTATGAGAGGTTCCCACCATCCCTGTGCTGAGTTCCTGGTCTGTACACCTCTTGTGCCCATTATGAGGGGTTCCCACCATCCCTGTGCTGAGTTCCTGGGTCTGTACACCTGCTGTGCCCATTATGAGGGGTTCCCACCATCCCTGTGCTGAGTTCCTGGGTCTGTACACCTGCTGTGCCCATTATGAGGGGTTCCCACCATCCCTGTGCTGAGTTCCTGGGTCTGTACACCTGCTGTGCTCATTATGAGGGGTTCCCACCATCCCTGTGCTGAGTTCCCGGCTCTGTACACCTGCTGTGCCCATTATGAGGGGTTCCCACCATCCCTGTGCTGAGTTCCCGGCTCTGTACACCTGCTGTGCCCATTATGAGGGGTTCCCACCATCCCTGTGCTGAGTTCCAGGTTTGTACACCTGCTGTGCCCATTATGAGGGGTTCCCACCATCCCTGTGCTGAGTTCCCGGGTCTGTACACCTGCTGTGCTCATTATGAGGGGTTCCCACCATCCCTGTGCTGAGTTCCCAGGTCTGTACACCTGATGTGCCCATTATGAGGGGTTCCCACCATCCCTGTGCTGAGTTCCCGGCTCTGTACACCTGCTGTGCCCATTATGAGGGGTTCCCACCATCCCTGTGCTGAGTTCCAGGTTTGTACACCTGCTGTGCCCATTATGAGGGGTTCCCACCATCCCTGTGCTGAGTTCCCGGGTCTGTACACCTGCTGTGCCTATTATGAGGGGTTCCCACCATCCCTGTGCTGAGTTCCCGGGTCTGTACACCTGCTGTGCCCATTATGAGGGGTTCCCACCATCCCTGTGCTGAGTTCCTGGGTCTGTACACCTGCTGTGCCCATTATGAGGGGTTCCCACCATCCCTGTGCTGAGTTCCAGGTCTGTACACCTGCTGTGCCCATTATGAGGGGTTCCCACCATCCCTGTGCTGAGTTCCTGGGTCTGTACACCTGCTGTGCCCATTATGAGGGGTTCCCACCATCCCTGTGCTGAGTTCCCGGCTCTGTACACCTGATGTGCCCATTATGAGGGGTTCCCACCATCCCTGTGCTGAGTTCCCGGGTCTGTACACCTGCTGTGCCCATTATGAGGGGTTCCCACCATCCCTGTGCTGAGTTCCTGGGTCTGTACACCTGCTGTGCCCATTATGAGAGGTTCCCACCATCCCTGTGCTGAGTTCCCGGGTCTGTACACCTGCTGTGCCCATTATGAGGGGTTCCCACCATCCCTGTGCTGAGTTCCTGGGTCTGTACACCTGCTGTGCCCATTATGAGGGGTTCCCACCATCCCTGTGCTGAGTTCCCGGCTCTGTACACCTGCTGTGCCCATTATGAGGGGTTCCCACCATCCCTGTGCTGAGTTCTCGGGTCTGTACACCTGCTGTGCCCATTATGAGAGGTTCCCACCATCCCTGTGCTGAGTTCCCGGGTCTGTACACCTGCTGTGCCCATTATGAGGGGTTCCCACCATCCCTGTGCTGAGTTCCCGGGTCTGTACACCTGCTGTGCCCATTATGAGGGGTTCCCACCATCCCTGTGCTGAGTTCCTGGGTCTGTACACCTGCTGTGCCCATTATGAGGGGTTCCCACCATCCCTGTGCTGAGTTCCCAGCTCTGTACACCTGCTGTGCTCATTATGAGGGGTTCCCACCATCCCTGTGCTGAGTTCCCAGCTCTGTACACCTGCTGTGCTCATTATGAGGGGTTCCCACCATCCCTGTGCTATGCTCATTATGAGGGGTTCCCACCATCCCTGTGCTGAGTTCCCAGGTCTGTACACCTGATGTGCCCATTATGAGGGGTTCCCACCATCCCTGTGCTGAGTTCCCGGGTCTGTACACCTGCTGTGCTCATTATGAGGGGTTCCCACCATCCCTGTGCTGAGTTCCCAGGTCTGTACACCTGATGTGCCCATTATGAGGGGTTCCCACCATCCCTGTGCTGAGTTCCCGGGTCTGTACACCTGCTGTGCTCATTATGAGGGGTTCCCACCATCCCTGTGCTGAGTTCCCAGGTCTGTACACCTGATGTGCCCATTATGAGGGGTTCCCACCATCCCTGTGCTGAGTTCCCGGCTCTGTACACCTGCTGTGCCCATTATGAGGGGTTCCCACCATCCCTGTGCTGAGTTCCAGGTTTGTACACCTGCTGTGCCCATTATGAGGGGTTCCCACCATCCCTGTGCTGAGTTCCTGGGTCTGTACACCTGCTGTGCTCATTATGAGGGGTTCCCACCATCCCTGTGCTGAGTTCCCGGGTCTGTACACCTGCTGTGCTCATTATGAGGGGTTCTCACCATCCCTGTGCTGAGTTCCCAGGTCTGTACACCTGCTGTGCCCATTATGAGGGGTTCCCACCATCCCTGTGCTGAGTTCCCAGCTCTGTACACCTGCTGTGCTCATTATGAGGGGTTCCCACCATCCCTGTGCTGAGTTCCCAGGTCTGTACACCTGATGTGCCCATTATGAGGGGTTCTCACCATCCCTGTGCTGAGTTCCCAGGTCTGTACACCTGATGTGCCCATTATGAGGGGTTCCCACCATCCCTGTGCTGAGTTCCAGGTTTGTACACCTGCTGTGCCCATTATGAGGGGTTCCCACCATCCCTGTGCTGAGTTCCCGGGTCTGTACACCTGATGTGCCCATTATGAGGGGTTCCCACCATCCCTGTGCTGAGTTCCCGGGTCTGTACACCTGCTGTGCCCATTATGAGGGGTTCCCACCATCCCTGTGCTGAGTTCCCGGGTCTGTACACCTGCTGTGCCTATTATGAGGGGTTCCCACCATCCCTGTGCTGAGTTCCCGGGTCTGTACACCTGCTGTGCTCATTATGAGGGGTTCCCACCATCCCTGTGCTGAGTTCCCGGGTCTGTACACCCGCTGTGTCCATTATGAGAGGTTCCCACCATCCCTGTGCTGAGTTCCTGGGTCTGTACACCTGCTGTGCCCATTATGAGGGGTTCCCACCATCCCTGTGCTGAGTTCCAGGTCTGTACACCTGCTGTGCCCATTATGAGGGGTTCCCACCATCCCTGTGCTGAGTTCCCGGCTCTGTACACCTGATGTGCCCATTATGAGGGGTTCCCACCATCCCTGTGCTGAGTTCCTGGGTCTGTACACCTGCTGTGCCCATTATGAGGGGTTCCCACCATCCCTGTGCTGAGTTCCTGGGTCTGTACACCTGCTGTGCCCATTATGAGGGGTTCCCACCATCCCTGTGCTGAGTTCCCGGCTCTGTACACCTGCTGTGCCCATTATGAGGGGTTCCCACCATCCCTGTGCTGAGTTCTCGGGTCTGTACACCTGCTGTGCCCATTATGAGGGGTTCCCACCATCCCTGTGCTGAGTTCCCGGGTCTGTACACCTGCTGTGCCCATTATGAGGGGTTCCCACCATCCCTGTGCTGAGTTCCCAGCTCTGTACACCTGCTGTGCTCATTATGAGGGGTTCTCACCATCCCTGTGCTGAGTTCCCAGGTCTGTACACCTGCTGTGCCCATTATGAGGGGTTCCCACCATCCCTGTGCTGAGTTCCCGGGTCTGTAACCTGCTGTGCCCATTATGAGAGGTTCCCACCATCCCTGTGCTGAATTCCTGGCTCTGTACACCTGCTGTGCCCATTATGAGGGGTTCCCACCATCCCTGTGCTGAATTCCTGGCTCTGTACACCTGCTGTGCCCATTATGAGGGGTTCCCACCATCCCTGTGCTGAGTTCCCGGGTCTGTAACCTGCTGTGCCCATTATGAGAGGTTCCCACCATCCCTGTGCTGAGTTCCTGGGTCTGTACACCTGCTGTGCCCATTATGAGGGGTTCCCACCATCCCTGTGCTGAGTTCCCGGGTCTGTAACCTGCTGTGCCCATTATGAGAGGTTCCCACCATCCCTGTGCTGAATTCCTGGGTCTGGACACCTGATGTGCCCATTATGAGGGGTTCCCACCATCCCTGTGCTGAGTTCCCAGGTCTGTACACCTACTGTGCCCATTATGAGGGGTTCCCACCATCCCTGTGCTGAGTTCCTGGGTCTGTACACCTGCTGTGCCCATTATGAGAGGTTCCCACCATCCCTGTGCTGAGTTCCCGGGTCTGTACACCTGCTGTGCCCATTATGAGGGGTTCCCACCATCCCTGTGCTGAGTTCCCGGGTCTGTACACCTGCTGTGCTCATTATGAGGGGTTCCCACCATCCCTGTGCTGAGTTCCCGGCTCTGTACACCTCTTGTGCCCATTATGAGGGGTTCCCACCATCTCTGTGCTGAGTTCCCGGTCTGTACACCTCTTGTGCCCATTATGAGAGGTTCCCACCATCCCTGTGCTGAGTTCCTGGTCTGTACACCTCTTGTGCCCATTATGAGGGGTTCCCACCATCCCTGTGCTGAGTTCCTGGGTCTGTACACCTGCTGTGCCCATTATGAGGGGTTCCCACCATCCCTGTGCTGAGTTCCTGGGTCTGTACACCTGCTGTGCCCATTATGAGGGGTTCCCACCATCCCTGTGCTGAGTTCCTGGGTCTGTACACCTGCTGTGCTCATTATGAGGGGTTCCCACCATCCCTGTGCTGAGTTCCCGGCTCTGTACACCTGCTGTGCCCATTATGAGGGGTTCCCACCATCCCTGTGCTGAGTTCCCGGCTCTGTACACCTGCTGTGCCCATTATGAGGGGTTCCCACCATCCCTGTGCTGAGTTCCAGGTTTGTACACCTGCTGTGCCCATTATGAGGGGTTCCCACCATCCCTGTGCTGAGTTCCCGGGTCTGTACACCTGCTGTGCTCATTATGAGGGGTTCCCACCATCCCTGTGCTGAGTTCCCAGGTCTGTACACCTGATGTGCCCATTATGAGGGGTTCCCACCATCCCTGTGCTGAGTTCCCGGCTCTGTACACCTGCTGTGCCCATTATGAGGGGTTCCCACCATCCCTGTGCTGAGTTCCAGGTTTGTACACCTGCTGTGCCCATTATGAGGGGTTCCCACCATCCCTGTGCTGAGTTCCCGGGTCTGTACACCTGCTGTGCCTATTATGAGGGGTTCCCACCATCCCTGTGCTGAGTTCCCGGGTCTGTACACCTGCTGTGCCCATTATGAGGGGTTCCCACCATCCCTGTGCTGAGTTCCAGGTCTGTACACCTGCTGTGCCCATTATGAGGGGTTCCCACCATCCCTGTGCTGAGTTCCTGGGTCTGTACACCTGCTGTGCCCATTATGAGGGGTTCCCACCATCCCTGTGCTGAGTTCCCGGCTCTGTACACCTGATGTGCCCATTATGAGGGGTTCCCACCATCCCTGTGCTGAGTTCCCGGGTCTGTACACCTGCTGTGCCCATTATGAGGGGTTCCCACCATCCCTGTGCTGAGTTCCTGGGTCTGTACACCTGCTGTGCCCATTATGAGAGGTTCCCACCATCCCTGTGCTGAGTTCCCGGGTCTGTACACCTGCTGTGCCCATTATGAGGGGTTCCCACCATCCCTGTGCTGAGTTCCTGGGTCTGTACACCTGCTGTGCCCATTATGAGGGGTTCCCACCATCCCTGTGCTGAGTTCCCGGCTCTGTACACCTGCTGTGCCCATTATGAGGGGTTCCCACCATCCCTGTGCTGAGTTCTCGGGTCTGTACACCTGCTGTGCCCATTATGAGAGGTTCCCACCATCCCTGTGCTGAGTTCCCGGGTCTGTACACCTGCTGTGCCCATTATGAGGGGTTCCCACCATCCCTGTGCTGAGTTCCCGGGTCTGTACACCTGCTGTGCCCATTATGAGGGGTTCCCACCATCCCTGTGCTGAGTTCCTGGGTCTGTACACCTGCTGTGCCCATTATGAGGGGTTCCCACCATCCCTGTGCTGAGTTCCCAGCTCTGTACACCTGCTGTGCTCATTATGAGGGGTTCTCACCATCCCTGTGCTGAGTTCCCAGGTCTGTACACCTGCTGTGCCCATTATGAGGGGTTCCCACCTTCCCTGTGCTGAGTTCCCAGCTCTGTACACCTGCTGTGCTCATTATGAGGGGTTCTCACCATCCCTGTGCTGAGTTCCCGGCTCTGTACACCTGCTGTGCCCATTATGAGGGGTTCCCACCATCCCTGTGCTGAGTTCCCAGGTCTGTACACCTGCTGTGCCCATTATGAGGGGTTCCCACCTTCCCTGTGCTGAGTTCCCAGCTCTGTACACCTGCTGTGCTCATTATGAGGGGTTCCCACCATCCCTGTGCTGAGTTCCCAGCTCTGTACACCTGCTGTGCTCATTATGAGGGGTTCTCACCATCCCTGTGCTGAGTTCCCGGCTCTGTACACCTGCTGTGCCCATTATGAGGGGTTCCCACCATCCCTGTGCTGAGTTCCCAGCTCTGTACACCTGCTGTGCTCATTATGAGGGGTTCCCACCATCCCTGTGCTATGCTCATTATGAGGGGTTCCCACCATCCCTGTGCTGAGTTCCCGGGTCTGTACACCTGCTGTGCTCATTATGAGGGGTTCCCACCATCCCTGTGCTGAGTTCCCAGGTCTGTACACCTGATGTGCCCATTATGAGGGGTTCCCACCATCCCTGTGCTGAGTTCCCGGGTCTGTACACCTGCTGTGCTCATTATGAGGGGTTCCCACCATCCCTGTGCTGAGTTCCCGGGTCTGTACACCTGCTGTGCCCATTATGAGGGGTTCCCACCATCCCTGTGCTGAGTTCCCGGCTCTGTACACCTGCTGTGCCCATTATGAGGGGTTCCCACCATCCCTGTGCTGAGTTCCAGGTTTGTACACCTGCTGTGCCCATTATGAGGGGTTCCCACCATCCCTGTGCTGAGTTCCCGGGTCTGTACACCTGCTGTGCCCATTATGAGGGGTTCCCACCATCCCTGTGCTGAGTTCCCGGGTCTGTACACCTGCTGTGCCCATTATGAGGGGTTCCCACCATCCCTGTGCTGAGTTCCCAGCTCTGTACACCTGCTGTGCTCATTATGAGGGGTTCTCACCATCCCTGTGCTGAGTTCCCGGGTCTGTACACCTGCTGTGCCCATTATGAGGGGTTCTCACCATCCCTGTGCTGAGTTCCCAGCTCTGTACACCTGCTGTGCTCATTATGAGGGGTTCCCACCATCCCTGTGCTGAGTTCCCAGGTCTGTACACCTGATGTGCCCATTATGAGGGGTTCCCACCGTCCCTGTGCTGAGTTCCCGGGTCTGTACACCTGCTGTGCTCATTATGAGGGGTTCCCACCATCCCTGTGCTGAGTTCCCAGGTCTGTACACCTGATGTGCTCATTATGAGGGGTTCCCACCATCCCTGTGCTGAGTTCCAGGTTTGTACACCTGCTGTGCCCATTATGAGGGGTTCCCACCATCCCTGTGCTGAGTTCCCGGGTCTGTACACCTGATGTGCCCATTATGAGGGGTTCCCACCATCCCTGTGCTGAGTTCCCGGGTCTGTACACCTGCTGTGCCCATTATGAGGGGTTCCCACCATCCCTGTGCTGAGTTCCCGGGTCTGTACACCCGCTGTGTCCATTATGAGAGGTTCCCACCATCCCTGTGCTGAGTTCCTGGGTCTGTACACCTGCTGTGCCCATTATGAGGGGTTCCCACCATCCCTGTGCTGAGTTCCCGGGTCTGTACACCTGCTGTGCCCATTATGAGGGGTTCCCACCATCCCTGTGCTGAGTTCCTGGGTCTGTACACCTGCTGTGCCCATTATGAGGGGTTCCCACCATCCCTGTGCTGAGTTCCCGGCTCTGTACACCTGCTGTGCCCATTATGAGGGGTTCCCACCATCCCTGTGCTGAGTTCCAGGTTTGTACACCTGCTGTGCCCATTATGAGGGGTTCCCACCATCCCTGTGCTGAGTTCCCGGGTCTGTACACCTGATGTGCCCATTATGAGGGGTTCCCACCATCCCTGTGCTGAGTTCCCGGGTCTGTACACCTGCTGTGCCCATTATGAGGGGTTCCCACCATCCCTGTGCTGAGTTCCCGGGTCTGTACACCTGCTGTGCCTATTATGAGGGGTTCCCACCATCCCTGTGCTGAGTTCCCGGGTCTGTACACCTGCTGTGCTCATTATGAGGGGTTCCCACCATCCCTGTGCTGAGTTCCCGGGTCTGTACACCCGCTGTGTCCATTATGAGAGGTTCCCACCATCCCTGTGCTGAGTTCCTGGGTCTGTACACCTGCTGTGCCCATTATGAGGGGTTCCCACCATCCCTGTGCTGAGTTCCAGGTCTGTACACCTGCTGTGCCCATTATGAGGGGTTCCCACCATCCCTGTGCTGAGTTCCTGGGTCTGTACACCTGCTGTGCCCATTATGAGGGGTTCCCACCATCCCTGTGCTGAGTTCCTGGGTCTGTACACCTGCTGTGCCCATTATGAGGGGTTCCCACCATCCCTGTGCTGAGTTCCCGGCTCTGTACACCTGCTGTGCCCATTATGAGGGGTTCCCACCATCCCTGTGCTGAGTTCTCGGGTCTGTACACCTGCTGTGCCCATTATGAGGGGTTCCCACCATCCCTGTGCTGAGTTCCCGGGTCTGTACACCTGCTGTGCCCATTATGAGAGGTTCCCACCATCCCTGTGCTGAGTTCCCAGCTCTGTACACCTGCTGTGCTCATTATGAGGGGTTCTCACCATCCCTGTGCTGAGTTCCCAGGTCTGTACACCTGCTGTGCCCATTATGAGGGGTTCCCACCTTCCCTGTGCTGAGTTCCCGGCTCTGTACACCTGCTGTGCCCATTATGAGGGGTTCCCACCATCCCTGTGCTGAGTTCCCGGCTCTGTACACCTGCTGTGCCCATTATGAGGGGTTCCCACCATCCCTGTGCTGAGTTCCCGGCTCTGTACACCTGCTGTGCCCATTATGAGGGGTTCCCACCATCCCTGTGCTGAGTTCCCGGGTCTGTACACCTGCTGTGCCCATTATGAGGGGTTCCCACCATCCCTGTGCTGAGTTCCCGGGTCTGTACACCTGCTGTGCCCATTATGAGAGGTTCCCACCATCCCTGTGCTGAGTTCCCAGCTCTGTACACCTGCTGTGCTCATTATGAGGGGTTCTCACCATCCCTGTGCTGAGTTCCCAGGTCTGTACACCTGCTGTGCCCATTATGAGGGGTTCCCACCTTCCCTGTGCTGAGTTCCCGGCTCTGTACACCTGCTGTGCCCATTATGAGGGGTTCTCACCATCCCTGTGCTGAGTTCCCGGGTCTGTACACCTGCTGTGCCCATTATGAGGGGTTCTGGGCCCAGGAGATGGATAGATTCTCGTATGGATACTGGCGGGGGAACATGGTAGCCGCTCATCTATTTATAATGACTTGAGTTAAGGAGCTGTAAAATAGAGGAGCTGTTACATTTATAGTAGGGTGACCCGACATCCCCGGTTTCCGGGGACAGTCCCCGGATTGAGGACACTGTCCCCGGACCAAGTCTGTCCCCGGTTTTGTCCCCGGATTGGATTTGAACAGGGGCTGGGGCAATTTCAAAGACAGTCAGTGCAAAATAAAAAAACTGAAATTACACACCCCCACTCTACCGCACCTACTAGCTTAGGGGGTGTATTTTTTCCATTATCTGTGTCCCTTTCTGATGATCATGTGCTGGTCGGAGCGGAGGGAATATTTCTTTAGTTTCGGGTGCCCATTCAGCTCCGCTCGCATGTTCTTCTGCCTTGGCTCAAGTCCCGGCCTGCTTATCTCCTCGCCTTCCCTGGCGGAGTGATCTTCCTCCACTCCCCACCCAGGAGAGTAAAGCCTCGTACACACGGCCGAGAATCTCGTCAGGAAAAAACACGTTGTTTTTCCTGACGAGATTCTTGATAAGAATCTTGTCCCGGCCGAGTGTATACACGCTCGATTCAAAAGAACCGCCGTTGTTTTGAATGGAACGAACGCGGTGACGTCATCGACTACGACGAGCGTGCGCTCGTCACATTCGATGCCGCCGCCGCCATCTTACTACACCCTACCTATGCCTAGGAAGCTACCGCGCATGCATTAAAGTCATTTCGAGCAAGCGCGGGTTTCCACGGCGACAGGTAAGTGTACACACTTTCGGGATTCTGGTCGGGGAAACAGGCCGACGAGAATCTCGGCGAGAAAATAGAGAGCAGGTTCTCTATTTTTCTCGTCGAGATTCTAGCCAGTTTTCTTGACGAGAAACCTGAAAGCCTCGTACACAGGCACGGTTTTCTCGGCAAGAAAGCTCTGCAAGCAGTTTTCTTGTTGTTTCTTGACGAGAAAACCGGCCGTGTGTACGAGGCTTAAGACTTGACAGGCTGTGAGGCGGGCAGCGGCGGCGACAGGCAGAGAGTCGCAGAGAGCAGAGAGTCGCTGATTGCCGCCATTGCTATTAAAAAAAAAAATGTCCCTGGATTTCATTTTCAAAATCTGGTCACCTTAATTTATATGTAATACATAATAATACATGAGGACAAGGTCTAGCAGTGAGCATGCGTGGTGGGACAGTGTGTATTATGCCCCTCCCACATGCAATACATTGGCTTATTATAAATCAATGAGCTGTGTCCATCTGGTGCTACAAATAGGAGACCTTCAGATGTCCTGTGCTGGTTGTGGCTTTCTCATGTCACTGGTACAGGGGGATGGGGAGGGTATGTGTACAGTTATGTGTTCCCATAGATCAGACTGGGGCCCCTTTGTGTGCAGCTTACAGATATGCTCTGCTTTTATTACAGTGGTAGGATCAGGATAACAGGTCCTCTTTACTGGGGGAAGAGCAGGGCCATCTTTAACACAGGGCACAAGGGGCAGCTGCCCCTGGGCCCAGTCATTGTTGTGGGGCCCAAAACAGCTTCCTCTTGAGCCCTGCACTGCCCCCA
This sequence comes from Rana muscosa, assembly GCA_029206835.1. NCBI lineage: Eukaryota > Metazoa > Chordata > Amphibia > Anura > Ranidae > Rana > Rana muscosa. Next base: position 34,347,196 of record JARGYO010000094.1, read on the forward strand.
AATAGTTGATAAGTGGATTTGGCAGGGACCAATAATATGTTTGCCCAGAGTCAAATCAATATTAAAGATGGTCCTGGAGAAGGGAATTCACCTCCCATACCGGGAGACCGGTACACTGAGTCACATGACCCCCAGAAGTGTGCTTTATATCAATGTGTGTATATATGGTATGTATGACAATGTCTCCTGTTGTGTCCTCTCACAGCGAGGTGATCAGCACGGCAGATGGTGGTCAGATATCTCTGGATTGGGCTGACAATGAGGGCAGCGCACATTTCCCAGAATCCTCCTCTCGTCCTACAGTCCTCTTATTACCGGGACTGACCGGGAACAGCCATCAGTCCTACATCCTGCACCTGGTACAGCGGGCCTGCACTGACGGATACAGGTGAGACATCCTATGAGAGCCAATCACAATCCAGCTCTGACCAGTGCGCACAGTGAATGGTGAGATCCGATTGGCTGTTATGTGTGATGTAACCTACATACACAGTACGTAGTACACCGTATAGCAGGTGAGTGGTGGGTCTTCTCTACATCCATATCCAGATGTAGAGCAATGCAAAGCTTTCCGGGATATTCCGATATTAATTATAATAGATAGAGGAGGATACGATAAATCCAATACAATCCAAGATTTACACCAATTACCCAATCCCATCCACCCTTAAGCCTCGTACCCACGGTCGGACTTCCATCGGACTTTTCCGTGGATTTTTGTCCGAACAGAGTTGGCCGGGCACACCCATAGCATACACACCACAGGACTTTTCTGCAAACTTTCCCAAAAAAAATTCCAACATCACGTGGTTTTTCTGCTCTTTACTGCCACCCTTTGGTCAACTTCTGCTATTGTTGGTTGATTTTAACATTATTTGTTTTGTCCATCAGACAAAAGTCCGATGGTTTTCTGTACACACGGTAAACTTTGCTCCATCGGACTTTTGTTGGCCAAAAGTTTGTCCGTTTGCAGACCGAACTTTTGTCCGATGAAAAACAAAAAAGTTTGTCCGATGGAGCGTACACATGGTCGGATTGTTGGTCCAACTTGCTCAAAATGAAGTTTGTTGGCAAAAAGTCCGACCGTGTGTACGGGGCTTAAGGGTCACCACATGAACGATACAATGTAATCAATACAAGATCAGGTGTATTAATCTACTCATAATCCAAGAGCTACTCCAGTTACTTCATCCCACTTATCCTGAGGGCCGCCATACTCAATACAAAGTAACAATTTCTCCCAATGACACCAATAATGGGGCACATTTTCTCCTACTGATACCAATGATGGGGGGATTATTTACTCCCACTGATGCTGGGACATTTTTTACTCCCAATGGCCACAAACTGGCCCTCCTAAAGTCTGATGGACAGTAAAGTGGCCCTTTAATTAGAAAATTTGGAGACACCTGATCTACACCAATTACCCGATTATGTGTCCCTTCGGGGAGATTTCCCTTCACTTTCTGCCTAAAAGACACAACAAACAGGAAGTGAGAGGACAAAAGTCCTCTCCAAAGTGAGGGAAAGCCCCTCCTAGACAGTCATCACCAGAATATGTGTCCCCATTGGAAGATTTCCTGTTCTGGTGGCAACTCCTGATTTTGGATCTTCCCAGTTGACATTGGTCACAGGACAAATCGAGACCCGAATCTCCATAGTGAGAACACCTAACAGGAGCTCTAGTCCTTCCACATGCTAAACTAAGGAAGATACTTTGGCTTTAGATACCGTTTTGGGTTTGATAAGTTTCCGCAAATTTATAAGCCGAAATGTGTGGCACCTAAACTCGTCAATTGCACCAGCAATCAGCAGGCCAAGGTGGGCGCAGGAGTTCTCCACACGTTAGCTGGCTTTATGAAAAGTCTTGTCTCTCTTGGCAGGTGCGTGGTGTTCAATAATCGTGGTTTTGGAGGAGAGGAGCTCTTGGTGAGTGCTAGACGTTGGTGGCGGGAGTGGAGATACGGGGACGGCAGTTGTTATAAGTCTTCTTCTCTTTGCAGACTCATCGGACGTTCTGTGCGGCTAACACTGAAGACCTGAGCAGGGTGGTGGAACATGTCCGGAGTCGCAACCCCGGGGCCCCTCTGCTGGCAGTGGGTGTCTCGCTGGGCGGGTGAGTCCAGCAGAGCATTATGTACACGTGTATTTGGTGGTTTGAGTTCTTCTTTAAACTCTGGAGGAATTGAATGACGGAGGCCCACTCCATGTGAAACTAGAGAAAAGTGTTGGCCAAATTTACCGTATTTTCCAGTGTATAAGACGACCTGACGTATAAGACGACCCCCTAATGCTACTGTATTTCCTAAGTTTTTAGCCTATACTCACTGTATAGGACGACCCCCCTTCTGAGGCTTCATATTGCCTGGAATTCCTTCTTCTCGATCGAAGATAGAGCCATACGGCGCTGAGCCAATCACGGCGAGCGATGTATTCTATTATAATACAAAGCCCGCTCGGATTGGCAGAGGCTGTGACATCATCAGCCAGCGTCGCTTTGACTCACTGTAATGTAGCCTGCTCGGATTGGCAGATGTTGTCTCCAATCCGAGCGGGCTTAGCAGGCTCTGTATTCATCAACAGGCTGCATCGCCCGCCGGGATTGGCTGAGCGGTGCAAACTATGCATACGGTAATACCGAGCACCCAGCGGCGCTGACATCAATCTGGCGGCTGTTCCCCCCGGCGTATAAGATGACCCCCCCGTTTTTTAATGTGAAATTTAGATGTGAAAGGTCGTCTTATTCGCCGGAAAATATGGTAGGCTTTAAAGTGGTTGCAAACCCCCAAAAAATTTTTTTGACAAAGGCATACAGAGCTAGTATGACTAGCATACTAGCTCATTATGAATTACTTACCTTAGATCGGGGCCCCCGAAGTCGTCCTCGTCTATCCCCTCCGGCCGCAGACATCTCTCCCGGAGGTTACTTCCGGGTATCGCCGCTCCGGCGCTGTGATTGGCCAGAGCGGCGAAGACGTTACTCCGCGCGCGCGCACGGGAGCCATCAAAGCCGGCATTACCCATTCACAAAACCGTCATTCTCAGTGCGCCTGCGCCGTTGTCTACGGCGTGCATGCGCCATAGACAATCAGTGCATTCTTTTTGGTAAATATCTCCTAAATCGTGTAGGTTTAGGAGATATTGCAAACACCTACAGGTAAGCCTTAATCTAGGCTTACCTGTAGGTAAAACTTGTCAGATAGGGTTTACTTCCTTTTTAAGCGACAATATTGTTGTATGTCCTTGTAGAAGGAGATAAGAGTCCAACAGTAACCCGAGAGGTATAGGAAGCATCATGTGTCCCTTAACCCTGATAGCAGAACTTTGAGGTTCCATATTTCAGCAATTTTTTCCCCCCTCTAGGATGGTTCTCCTGAATTATTTGGCCTCTACCGGCTCCAGGTCTCAGCTCCAGGCTGCGCTGGTGTTCTCCACCCCCTGGGACGTGTTTGTATCCACCTCCTCACTGGAGAGGCCACTAAATTACCTCTTGTTCAACCGAAACCTGGCCGCCGGCCTGCGGAATGCCATACTGAAGTAAGCGATTGCCACCAACCACATAACAGTGTGGGATCTTGATTGGTTGGTCCATGGTTGACCTTTTGTTGGCACCTTGCTCGGCAATATCTCTTTCTATGTCCATGGCTCGTTTTCTTTCATCACAGGTACCGGGACATCATCGGAAAGGTTCTGGATGTGGAACATATATTACAGGTGAGATCAGAGTCCCAGGAAGGATTCGGAATGTTCCGGACCCCAGGGTCCAAAATGTACTCCTAGATAAAAGAGGTAAAGGAGGTTACGGGAACTTTCTAGAAAAACGGTGCCCCATCTAGATTTGCTTAGAGCAGGGGTCTCCAAACATTCTAAACAAAGGGCCGGTTTATTGTCCTTCAGACTCTTGGAGGGCCGGACTTTGGCCGGCGGGGGGTGGAAATGTTTCTAGCATCAGTGGGACTAAACATATGGTATCATAGGGAGGAATAGTGCCCCATTAGTGGTGTCAGTGGGAGAAATGGTGCTCCACTGTCAGTGTCAGATGTCAGAATAGTGTCTCGTATCAGTGGGAGGGATACTGCCCCAAGGGCCGGATAAAGGCAAGCAAAGGGCCGCATCCGGCCCTCGGGCCACAGTTTGGAGACCGCTGGCTTAGAGGGAGGAAAAGAGGTCACTAGGCAAATTTTCATAAATACAGAACAGGCAGGCTTAGAAAAGCCGATCCAGCTAGACTGAGGTGGAGACTTCTCTTGTGGGGGGGGGGGAGGGGATCATTATTAATCACTTCCCCACCGGGCCTATTCTGGCACTTCTCTCCATGTAAAAATCATAATTTTTTTGCTAGAAAATTAATCAGAACCCCCAAACATTATATATATATTTTTTTTAGCAGACACTCTAGGGAATATAATGGCGGTCATTGCAACTTTTTATCTTGCACGGTATTTGCGCAATAATTTTTCGAACGCCTTTTTTGGGGAAAATAAAACGGTTTCACGAATTAAAAAATAACAAAACAGTAAAGTTAGCCCAATTTTTTTGTATAATGTGAAAGATGCTGTGACGCAGAGTAAATAGATACCTAAAATGTCACGCTTTAAAATTGCGCACACTCATGGAACGGCGCCAAACTTCGGTACTTAAAAATCTCCATAGGCGACGCTTTAAATTTTTTTACAGGTTACTATTTTCGAGTTACAGAGGAGGTCTAGTGCTAGAATTGTTGCTCCCACTCCATGCGGCCATACCTCACATGTGGGGTTTGAACGGCGTTTACATATGTGGGCGGGACTTACATGCGTGTTCGCTTACCGGGGACAGGGGCGTTTTACCTTTTTTTTTTTACTGAATGTTTTTTATTTTGACACTTTTTATTTACATTTTTTTTGATCACTTTTATTCCTATTACAATAAGGTGACCAGATTTTTAAAATGAAATCCAGGGACATATTTTTTATTTTTTTAGTAGAAATGGCGGCAATCAGCGACTCTCTGCCCGTCACAGCCTGTGAAGTCTTACTCTTCGGGCCCCGGCTACTACTGGGTGGGGAGCGGAGGAAGATCACTCCGCCAGGGAAGGCAAGGAGATAAGCAGGCAGCGGCTGGCCGGGACTTGAGCCAAGGCAGAAGAACATGCGAGGGGAGCTGAATAGGCATGCACCCGAAACTAAAGAAATATTCTCTCCGCTCCGACCAGCACATGCTCATCAGAAAGGGGCACAGATAATGGAAAAAAATACACCTCCCAAGCTAGTAGGAATGGGGGAGTAATTTTTTATTATTCTGCACTGACTGTCTTTGAAATTTCCCCAGCCCCTGTTCAAATCCAATCCGGGGACAAAACCGGGGACAGACTTGGTCCAGGGACAGTGTCCTCAATGCAGAGACTGTCCCCAGAAACCAGGGATGTCTGGTCACCCTATATTACAAGGAATGTAAACATCCCTTGTAATAGGAATGTGTGTGACGGGTCCTCTTTATGGAGAGATGCAGGGTGACAGACGCAATTGCGGCATTTTGTTTACTTCCGGGTACCGAGCGTGACGTCACAACGTCACACCTCCATCTGGTCACCAGTCATCTCTATCGTCGTGAGCCGGCACCGGCCGATTCGTTCTCCGGGCCCCTGATGGCACGGGAGAGCCCAGAGAAGCACCGGATGGCGGCGGGGGGGTTGTCCCCTCCCGCCGCCTATAAGAACGATCAAGCGGTGGAATTGCCACTATGATCATTTTTCTGGTGCGCAGAATCGCCAGAAAAACAGATTGATATCCCCCTTCAAAGTCAAGGACGTCATATGACGTCCTTGGTGAAGAAGTGGTTAAGGAATCTGAAAGAAGAAGGAGTTCCTAGGAGGACATTAAAGGGGTTGTAAACCTTCGTGTTTTTTCACCCTAATGCATCCTATGCATTAAGGTGAAAAAACTGACAGTAACCGGCCCCCCCCATTTTACTCACCTGAGCCCTGTAATCCCCAAGGCGGAGACACGCTCTTCCTCTCTGTCCGGGGTTCTCGGCTCTTGATTGGATAGATTCAGGGAAGCCTATCCCACACCCACCTAACAACTGTCCCCGAGCCACCCCTATCTAATCCTTCTCTGCAGCTATTACCTTTTGTACCACCACCCCCTCCCTCTACGAACCGGGCCCTCCTGTCCCTTCTGTATTGAACTGTACTGTAATTGTGTTGTCGCCCCCTATACATTGTAAAGCGCTGCCTAAACTGTTGGCGCTCTATAAATCGTGAATAATAATAATAATTGATAGAAGCGCAGCCATTGGCTGCCGCTGCTGTCAATCAAATCCAATGACACGAGCGCTGGGGGGGGGCGGGACCAAGTCCTACATTCTGCGTCTATTGACGCAAATGCTGGACTCAGCAGCATGCCCGCAAGGTAACCCCCCCGGGAGAGCGATTGTCCTAGGGGATTATACTATACGGGGAGGAGCTGATAGCGCAGCCGAGGGACCCCAGAAGAGGAGGGTCGGGGCCACTCTGTGCAAAACGAAGTGCACAGTGGAAGTAACTATGACATGTTTGTTATTTTAAAAAAACGAAAGCTTTACAATCACTATAAAGAAGTCTGTTGGGTAAAGTTTTTGGGAAGAGAGGAAGCTCTAGAGAAGTCTATTAGAGTTTCTGTGAGAAGAGGAAGATCTAGAGCAGACTTTTGGGTGATGTTTCATGAAGGAAGGAGTTCTTGAGGGGGGCTCTAGAGAAGTCTAATGGAGGGAAGAGTTCCTTGGAGAGGAAGCTCTAGAGAAGTCTAATGGAGAGAAGAGTTCCTGGTAGAAGAGGGAGCTCTCGTGAAATCAAATGGAGGGAAGAGTTCCTAGGAGAGGAAGCTCTAGAGAAGTCTAATGGAGAAAAGAGTTCCTGGGAGAAGAGGGAGCTCTAGTGAAGTCAAATGTAGGGAAGAGTTCCTGTAAGAGGAAGCTCTAGAGAAGTCTAATGGAGAGAAGAGCTCCTGGGAGAAGAGAGAATTCTAGTGAAGTGAAATGGAGGGAAGAGTTCCTTGGAGAGGAAGCTCTAGAGAAGTCTAATGGAGAGAAGAGTTCCTGGTAGAAGAGGGAGCTCTAGTGAAATCAAATGGAGGGAAGAGTTCCTGTAAGAGGAAGCTCTAGAGAAGTCTAATGGAGAGAAGAGCTCCTGGGAGAAGAGAGAATTCTAGTGAAGTCAAATGGAGGGAAGAGTTCCTTGGAGAGGAAGCTCTAGAGAAGTCTAATGGAGAGAAGAGTTCCTGGTAGAAGAGGGAGCTCTAGTGAAATCAAATGGAGGGAAGAGTTCCTGTAAGAGGAAGCTCTAGAGAAGTCTAATGGAGAGAAGAGCTCCTGGGAGAAGAGAGAATTCTAGTGAAGTCAAATGGAGGGAAGTTCCTTGGAGAGGAAGCTCTAGAGAAGTCTAATGGAGAGAAGAGTTCCTGGTAGAAGAGGGAGCTCTAGTGAAATCAAATGGAGGGAAGAGTTCCTAGGAGAGGAAGCTCTAGAGAAGTCTAATGGAGAAAATAGTTCCTGGGAGAAGAGGGAGCTCTAGTGAAGTCAAATGGAGGGAAGAGTTCCTAGGAGAAGAGGGAATTCTAGTGAAGTCAAATGGAGGGAAGAGTTCCTTGGAGAGGAAGCTCTAGAGAAGTCTAATGGAGAGAAGAGTTCCTGGGAGAAGAGGGAGCTCTAGTGAAGTCAAATGGAGGGAAGAGTTCCTGTAAGAGGAAGCTCTAGAGAAGTCTAATGGAGAGAAGAGTTCCTGGGAGAAGAGAGAATTCTAGTGAAGTGAAATGGAGGGAAGAGTTCCTTGGAGAGGAAGCTCTAGAGAAGTCTAATGGAGAAAAGAGTTCCTGGGAGAAGAGGGAGCTCTAGTGAAGTCAAATGGAGGGAAGAGTTCCTAGGAGAAGAGGGAATTCTAGTGAAGTCAAATGGAGGGAAGAGTTCCTTGGAGAGGAAGCTCTAGAGAAGTCTAATGGAGAGAAGAGTTCCTGGTAAAAGAGGCAATTCTAGTGAAGTCAAATGGAGGGAAGAGTTCCTTGGAGAGGAAGCTCTAGAGAAGTCTAATGGAGAGAAGAGTTCCTGGGAGAAGAGGGAGCTCTAGTGAAGTCAAATGGAGGGAAGAGTTCCTAGAAGAAGAAGAAGCTCTAGAGAAGTCTAATGCCGCGTACACACGACCGTTTTTAATGTCATTGAAAAAACTATGTTTTTCTCGACGTGATTCTTCTCAAGCCTGCCTTGTCTACACACGATCGTGAAAAAAAATGCTCGAGCAAAGCCCGGTGACGTATGAAACGTATGACGGCACTATAAAGGGGAAGTTCCATTCGGATGGCGCTATCCATTGGGCTGCTTTTGCTGATCCTTGTGTTAGTAAAGTTTGGTGAGAGACGATTCGCACTTTTCAGCCTCGTGCTCTTCAGTCCGTTACAGCGTGACGAATGTGCTATCTCCATTGCGAACGCTAGTTTTACCAGAACGAGCGCTCCCATCTCATAACTTGTTTCTGAGCATGCGTGTTTTTTTCACATCGTTAAAGCCTACACACGGCCGTTTTTCACGACGAGAAAAACGACGACGTGAAAAACAACGAGAAAAAATAGAGCATGTTCCAAATTTTTAATGCCCATTTTTCACATCGCGAAAAATGCTCTGGGGCCCACACACGATCGTTTTTAATGACCAAATAAAAAAATGGAATTTTTCTCGTCATGAAAAACGGTCGTGTGTACGCGGCATAATGGAGAGAAGAGTTCCTGGGAGAAGAGGGAATTCTAGAGAAGTCAAATGGAGGGAAGAGTTCCTTGGAGAGGAAGCTCTAGAGAAGTCTAATGGAGAGAAGAGTTCCTGGGAGAAGAGGGAGCTCTAGTGAAGTGAAATGGAGGGAAGAGTTTCTAGGAGAGGAAGCTCTAGAAAAGTCTAATGGAGAGAAGAGTTCCTGGGAGAAGAGGGAGCTCTAGTGAAGTGAAATGGAGGGAAGAGTTTCTAGGAGAGGAAGCTCTAGAGAAGTCTAATGGAGAGAAGAGTTCCTGGGAGAAGAGGAAGCTCTAGTGAAGTGAAATGGAGGGAAGGGTTTCTAGGAGAGGAAGCTCTAGAAAAGTCTAATGGAGAGAAGAGTTCCTGGGAGAAGAGGGAGCTCTAGAGAAGTCAAATGGAGGAAAGAGTTTCTAGGAGAGGAAGCTCTAGAAAAGTCTAATGGAGGGAAGAGTTCCTTGGAGAGGAAGCTCTAGAGAAGTCTAATGGAGAGAAGAGTTCCTGGGAGAAGAGGGAGCTCTAGTGAAGTGAAATGGAGGGAAGGGTTTCTAGGAGAGGAAGCTCTAGAAAAGTCTAATGGAGAGAAGAGTTCCTGGGAGAAGAGGGAGCTCTAGTGAAGTCAAATGGAGGGAAGAGTTCCTGTGAGAGGAAGCTCTAGAGAAGTCTAATGGAGAGAAGAGTTCCTGGGAGAAGAGGAAGCTCTAGAGAAGTCAAATGGAGGAAAGAGTTTCTAGGAGAGGGAGCTCTAGTGAAGTCAAATGGAGGGAAGAGTTCCTGTGAGAGGAAGCTCTAGAGAAGTCTAATGGAGAGAAGAGTTCCTGGGAGAAGAGGAAGCTCTAGAGAAGTCAAATGGAGGGAAGAGTTTCTAGGAGAGGAAGCTCTAGAAAAGTCTAATGGAGGGAAGAGTTCCTTGGAGAGGAAGCTCTAGAGAAGTCTAATGGAGAGAAGAGTTCCTGGGAGAAGAGGGAGCTCTAGTGAAGTGAAATGGAGGGAAGGGTTTCTAGGAGAGGAAGCTCTAGAAAAGTCTAATGGAGAGAAGAGTTCCTGGGAGAAGAGGGAGCTCTAGTGAAGTCAAATGGAGGGAAGAGTTCCTGTGAGAGGAAGCTCTAGAGAAGTCTAATGGAGAGAAGAGTTCCTGGGAGAAGAGGAAGCTCTAGAGAAGTCAAATGGAGGAAAGAGTTTCTAGGAGAGGGAGCTCTAGTGAAGTCAAATGGAGGGAAGAGTTCCTGTGAGAGGAAGCTCTAGAGAAGTCTAATGGAGAGAAGAGTTCCTGGGAGAAGAGGAAGCTCTAGAGAAGTCAAATGGAGGGAAGAGTTTCTAGGAGAGGAAGCTCTAGAAAAGTCTAATGGAGAGAAGAGTTCCTAGGAGGAGAGGAAGCTCTAGAGAAGTTGGTTATGGGCAGAAGAGGGCACTGGGGTGGCATTGTCTATGTGTCCAGTAAGGCTCATTCTGTATGATGGAACGATGATGCTGAACTATTCTAAAGTTCTGGTCACAGATGTCAGTTGTTAGTGTCCTATGGACCCCAAGATATTGTCAGAGCCCAAGAACATGTTTCTCATTAGAACCCAACTGGAGCTCTTCCTCCTCTGTCTCGCATTCTTCATCCTTGGTTGTTTTCTAATTGCAGTCTCGCTCTATTCGGGAATTTGATGAGCGATACACCTCCGTTGTCTTTGGTTACCAGTCATGTGATGACTATTATCATCAGGCCAGTCCCTGCAAAAATCTGGGGAAAGTGAGGACGCCAGTATTGTGTGTGAATGCGGAGGATGACCCTTTCTCCCCCCTGCAAGGTAAGTCCCCATCCTCACCGGAACCTCGGAGGGCTCTGCTGCCTCTTACAAACAGTTGGGTCCTACAGAACATCCAGAGTGTGACTGGTCTATGTAGACAATATTACCCCAAACATCTGTTCACCATTTTACTATGTCGGCCATCCAGTGTATGTACAGCTAGTATAAGAACTGGTCTTTATAGCACCTTCCTGAAATACACTATATTGTTAAAAGTATTGGGACGCCTGCCTTTACACGCACATGAACTTTAATGGCATCCCAGTCTTAAGCCTCGTACTCACGGCCGGTTTTCTCGGCAAGAAATGACAAGAAAACTGCCGGGAGAGCTTTCTTGCCGGGAAAACCGTGCGTGTGTACGAGGCTTTCAGGTTTCTCGTTGGGAAATCTGCCCAGAATCTCAACGAGAAAAATAGGGATCCTGCTCTCTATTTTCTCATCGGGATTCTTGTCGGCCTGTTTCCCGGCGAGAAACCCGAGCGTGTGTATACTCACATGCGCGGTAGCATCCAAGGCATAGGTAGGGTGAAGCAAGATGGCGGCGACGGCATCAGATGTGACCAGCGCATGCTCGTTGTAGTTGATGACGTCACCGCGTTCGTGCCATTCAAAAGAACGGCAGTTCTTTTGAATCGAGCGTGTGTACACTCGGCCGGGACAAGATTCTTGTCAAGAACGAGAATCTCGGGCGTGTGTACTAGGCATTAGTGTGTAGGGTTCAATATTGAGTTGCCCCACCCTTTGCAGCAAAACAGCTTCAACTCTTCTGGGAAGGCTGTCCACAAGGTTTAGGAGGGTCTCTATGGGAATGTTTGACCATTCTTCCAGGAGCATTTGTGAGGTCAGGCATTGATGTTGGAAAAGAAGGCCTGGCTCACAGTCTCCGCTCTAATTCATCCCAAAGGTGTTCTATTGGGTTGAGGTCAGGGCTCTGTGCAGACCAGTGAAGTTCCTCCACCCCAAACTCGCTAATCCATGTCTTTATGGACCTTTCTTTGTGCACTGGTGCGCAGTCATGTTGGAACAGGAAGGGGCCATCCCCAAACTGTTCCCACAAAGTTTGGAGCATGAAATGGTCCAAAATGTCTTGGTATACTGAGGCCTTAAGAGTTCCCTTCACTGGAACTAAGGGGCCAAGCCCAACCCCTGAAAAACAACCCCACACCCTAATCCTCCCTCCACCAAGTGATTTGGACCAGTGCACAAAGCAAGGTTCATAAAGACATGGATGAGCGAGTTTGGGGTGGAGGAACTTGACTGGCCTGCACAGAGTCCTGACTTCAACCCGATAGAACACCTTTGGGATGAATTAGAGTGGAGACTGCGAGCCAGGCCTTCTCATCCAACATCCGTGCCTGACCTCACAAATGCGCTTCTGGAAGAATGGTAAAACATTCCCATAGACACACTCCTAAACCTTGTGGACAGCCTTCCCAGAAGAGTTGAAGCTGTTATAGCTGTAAAGGGTGGGCCAACTCAATATTGAACCCTACGGACTAAGACTGGGATACCATTAAAGTTCATGTGCATGTAAAGGAAGGTGTCCCAATACTTTTGACAATATAGTGTATCTTGCATTGCAGCCATTTGGGCACTGATACATTGCACGATACTTATGATCTAAGACTGGGAGCATGCTCAGTAGTGGAGGTCAAGTCTGGCCTTGTTCAGACACTTCCTGTTATAGAGTGACAGCACTTTTCCTTTCTCCAAATTTCTCTCTTGCATTCTCACCCTGTCACACAAGCTTCCCGATGGAGACCACAAGCAGCCATTTCAGCACACATTACACGGACATGGTCCACTGCGGTCACCTTCAGGAAACCTGCCCTGAGAAATCCTATGCAGCCAATCGGTAAATGCATGTAGACAGAAAGTAGCTGCAAAGAGGCTGCAGAAGATCAGCACATCACCTGTTGCTCCAAATTCTGGAGATGCCACAATATTCAGATAATGACCGGCCTTCCCAACCAAGAACTTGACTCTGCCCTTTGGCCAGCGAGGATATTTATCACACTAATGGGCCAATAGTATGGCATGGAGGGGTGGGGTCAGGAAGAATGGTCAGTATCTGGGTATTAGGGGCTCCTGAGAAGCGCTGTTCAGGATCCAAGGATGGCAGTCAGGCTGCTTTCACACTGAGGCGCTTTGCAGGCGCTATTGCGCTAAAAATAGCGCCTGCAATGCGCCCTGAAAGAGCCGCTCCTTTCTCCCTCAGGCTTTCACACTGGAGCGTTGCGCTGGCGGGACGCTAAAAAAAGTCCTGCCAGCCGCATCTATGAGGCGCGGTAGGAGCGGTAAAAATACCGCTCTTTTTTTTTTCCGTTTTTGCGGGCGGGTTTAACCCTTTTTTGGCCGCTAGCGGGACGCTAAAAAAAAGTCCTGCCAGCCGCATCTTTGAGGCGCGGTAGGAGCGGTAAAAATACAGCTCCTATAGCGCCCCTGCCCATTGAAAACAATGGGTTCGAGCCTCCAACCCGCCTGCAAAACGCTGCAAATCTGTGTTTTTGCGGGCGGGTTTAACCCTTTTTCAGCCGCTAGCGGGGGTTAAAAAAAGTCCTGCCAGCCGCATCTTTGAGGCGCGGTAGGAGCGGTACAAAATACCGCTTTTTTTCCGTTTTTGCAGGCGGGTTTAACCCTTTTTCGGCCGCTAGCGGGACGCTAAAAAAAAGTCCTGCCAGCCGCATCTTTGAGGCGCGGTAGGAGCGGTAAAAATACCGCTCCTATAGCGCCCCTGCCCATTGAAAACAATGGGTTCGAGCCTCCAACCCGCCCGCAAAACGCTGCAAATCTGCGTTTTTGCGGGCGGGTTTAACCCTTTTTTCGGCCGCTAGCGGGGGGGTTAAAACCGCAACGCTAGTGGCTGAAAATCGTGGCAAACAACATGGTAAAACGCCGCTAAAAATAGCGGCGCTTTACCGCCAGCTCACCCAGTGTGAAAGTAGCCTTACACCCATAAAGAAAAAAATCTACATATCTCTATAAAAAACTTGGAACAGCAAATGCATAAAATGTACAACAGGTGAGTCAAAATCTGCCCTTTAAAGGAAACCTGTCTTCTGTAAGAACATGGAGGCTGCCATTGCTGGCCTGCTTCTGAAAATGCCTGGCTGTCATGCTGATCCTCTGGTTTCAATGACTTTCTAACCCAGGACTAGGGATGAGCTCCGGCGTGTTCGCATAGTACACGTGCAGAGCCCGCCAGGAAGTCGGCACCGCGCTGCGCTAATGATAGGCGGGGAGACATTGTCCCGATGCTCGGCTGCAGAGATCGGGAAATGTCTGCCTGGCTGTGATTAGCGCGGTGCCGACTTCCTGGCACGTGTTCAATGCGAACACGCTGGAGCTCATCCCTACCCAGGACACGTGTATGCAGATCAGCAGTTCTGACTCCTACAAGACTCTCCTGATCTGTGTACTTTTTTTATTTTTTAGGTCAGGAATTACAGAATTTAGAGGATCAGCAATGACAGCCAAGCAACTAGCATTTCCAGATGGGGGTTAGCAATGACAGCCCATTCGGCCTGTAATGACAGGGTTTGCTAGAAGCTATACACAATGTAACTGGACTGGTCTGCATCATGCTCATCCTTCAGCTGTTTTAATGCACCAGCCATGGCTTTAACGAGAACCTGTCCATGTAGAAATATGGGCACTGGCAATCTGACCCTTCACTGACATGGAACAAGCATGCAGCCAGTGAAGTGCCATGACACCCGACGTCCATCATTTAGTTCTGGGTCAGTAACTAACAGGAGTAGTGATTGCAGGATGAGGATTACAGAACCAGACCCTTCGAAAACTGGCCTTTAAAGTGCCACGCCACCCAGAACTAATGTTTAATGCCGCGTACACACGATCGGAAATTCCCACAAGAAAAGTTCGATGGGAGCTTTTGGTTCGGAAATTCCGACCGTGTGTAGGCTCCATCGGACTTTTTGTGTTCGGAATTTCCGACAACAAAAATTTGAGAGCTGGTTCTCAAATTTTCCGACCAGAAAAGTTCCTGTATGCAATTCCAACGCACAAAAATCCTACGCATGCTCGGAATCATTGTACTTCGGTTTTTCTCGGCTCGTTGTACGCTTTCTTGGTGGTCGGAATTTCCGACAACATTTGTGTGACCATGTGTATGCAACACAAGTTTGTGCCAACATTCCGTCGGAAAAAAATCCACGGTCTTCTTGTCGTAATTTCCGATCGTGTTTACGCAGCATTAGTGTTTGGTGGATGCCAGAGTGTCCAACCCCCCCTCCGGAGTGATTTTCTTTTTATCTACCCCACAGTAGGGGAGGGGGGGTCTCTCTGGGCAGCAAAGGAGGGATGTGAGTAAGCTGCAGTAGGGTGGGACCGGCCAGTACCACTCCAGAGCAGGGCGACTGCAACAACCCTTCCTGTGGCAGGAAACTTCCGCCGGGGCAGGTCATCTGACCCCTAGGACCCCTGAACATTGATGTACACCGTAGCTTTGTATTCAGGGTTTTCAGCCATCCAATCACAACAATACCTCGTGCTTTATCAATGATTTATTATTGGTTGACAATTGTGACTCACTCTAAGGGCGGAGCTACAGGGGAGAGTTTGATTAACCAGGCTAGATATTCAATACCAAGAGATGGAACATCTCTATAGGGGGAGCTACACAAGCAGCGACAAATCTAGATGAAGGTCACATGGCCCAATGACTGATCTCTGTGACTGTAGGCTACGTGTGTAGCTCCTCCCATAGGGATCCAGGTGTTCCATCCATGTAGAGATCCTTCAGTGGAGATCTAGATAGGACAGACCATACCCCTTCTGAATCCATTAGAAGCCCCCTCCAAAATGTAATATAAGGCCCCGTGTGGAGATCTAGATGGACCAGACCCTACCTCTCCTAGTTACAATAAAAGTCCCCCAGGGAGGTCTAGACGGGTTAAACCTTGACCCATCCCAGATCCACTAATCAGATCTAGACGGGACAGACTACACCTATTGGATCCATTAAAGGTCCACCGATCAGATCTAGACAGGACAGACCTTACCCCTACTGGATCCATTAAAAGTCCACCGATCAGATCTAGACAGGACAGACCTTACCTCTACTGGATCCATTAAAAGTCCACCGATCAGATCTAGACAGGACAGACCTTACCCCTATTGAATCTATTAGAAGCCCACCAATCAGATCTAGACAGGACAATAATTGCCACTACTGGATCCATTAGAAGCCCACCTGGGAGATCTAGATGGGACAAACCATACCCTTCCTAGATCCATTAGGAGACCCTCAGGGAACTCTAAAAAGGGACAGATCCTATCCCTCCCGAAACAATTTAAAGCCCCTTGGAAGAGCTAGATGGGACAGACCTTGCCCCTTCTGGACTTATTAGAAGCTCTCTGGGGTTATCCAGATGGTACAGATCTTACCCCATCCAGATCCATTAGAAGCCTCCCAGGGAAATTTACATGGGACAGACCCTACACCTCCTGGATCTATTGGAGGCCAACAAGAGAGATCCAGATGAAACAGACCTTACCCCTCCCAGATCCATTAGAAGCCTCCCAGGGAAATTTACATGGGACAGATCCTACACCCCCTGGATCTATTGGAGGCCAACAAGAGAGATCCAGATGAAACAGACCTTACCCCATCCAGATCCATTAGAAGCCTCCCAGGGAAATTTACATGGGACAGATCCTACACCCCCTGGATCTATTGGAGGCCAACAAGAGAGATCCAGATGAAACAGACCTTACCCCATCCAGATCCATTAGAAGCCTCCCAGGGAAATTTACATGGGACAGATCCTACACCCCCTGGATCTATTGGAGGCCAACAAGAGAGATCTAGATGAAACAGACCTTACCCCTCTCAGATCCATTAGAAGCCTCCCAGGGAAATTTACATGGGACAGATCCTACACCCCCTGGATCTATTGGAGGCCAACAAGAGAGATCCAGATGAAACAGACCTTACCCCTCCCAGATCCATTAGAAGCCTCCCAGGGAAATTTACATGGGACAGATCCTACACCCCCTGGATCTATTGGAGGCCAACAAGAGAGATCTAGATGAAACAGACCTTACCCCTCCCAGATCCATTAGAAGCCCTCCCAGGGAGACCAAGATGGTACAAATCGTACCCCTCTAAATAATTTACAACCTTGCCAGAGAGATCGCACAGACCTCCCCTCCCAAATCCATTAGAAGACTTCCAGGGAAATCCAGAATGGACAAACCCTACCCGAAAACATTGAAAGCCCTCTGGGGAGATCTAGACAGGATAGACCTTACCCCTTCAGGATCCATTAGAAGGCCTCCTCCAAAATATATTAGAATGCCCCCTGTGGAGATCTAGATGGGACAGAACCTACCCCTCCTGTTTCCTTTAGAAGCCCTCCATGGAGGTCTAGATGGGACAGACACTACCCCTCCTGGATCCATTAGAAGCACCCCAGGGAGATCTAGGTGGGACAGACACTACGCCTCCTGGATCCATTAGAAGCACCCCCAGGGAGATCTAGGTGGGACAGACACTATGCCTCCTGGATCCATTAGAAGCACCCCCAGGGAGATCTAGGTGGGACAGACACTACACCTCCTGGATTCATTAGAAGCCCATTGGTGAGATTGGACAGATTCTACTCTCAGATTCAGTGGTAGCCTCCTGGGAAGATCTAGATGGGACAGACTACTCCTGGATCCATTGGTAGCCCCCCTCTAGGTGGTCTAGACTCTACCCTCTTCCCCATCAGCAGCCTCCAGGGTGGTCCAGTCAGGACAGTCTCTATTGCTCGCTCTCAGTGGAGGTGACCTCCTGCAGCAGTCTCTCTGCCTCTCCTCTTTGGCTCATCTTATTGGCTTTGCCCTGGAATCGGCCTCCCTTTCCTGCCCCTTTACCGTCCAAGATTTTACACACTTGGGGGCCCAGGTCGTCCACTATTCTGGGGGGGCCAGCCAGCAAGAAGAGTCCTGATGCCTTTTCATCCCCCACAGTCAGGAAGACGACTGTGTCCTCCGTTCCAATCTCATTGGCGATGATGTTCATGAACTCGTTGTCGCCTTCCTTGCGGTGCAGTGAGAAGACTTTGGCACGGTCAGGGCGGTTCTTGAAGTCACTGGCGATAAGTACGGCCAGATCTCTTAGGAGGCTTAGATTGTTCTTCTGCAGCATCTTCACTGACTTCTGCAGCTTGTCCACGGCCTCCACATGCTGCTCAGGTCCGTTCTTCAGCAGTGCAGTCAGGGAGCGCTCCGTGGCGTAGCTGCGGGTGGCGTACTGCAACAGCCGCTCACCGGCGATGAATATGAGGTTGGTCTTGTTCTTCTTGCCCTTCTCCATCCCCAGAATCTTCACCACCTGGAGGTCGCTCAGGTTGGCCACGTGTGTGCCACAGCACATGTTGGCGTCCACTCCCTTCATGTCAATGATTCTCACTGGCCCAGCATGGTCATCTGGCAGACCTCGGCTCCTCACCTGGTCAAACTCGGGGTCGTCAATGCCGATGACCCTCACAGTGACGGGCACGCGCTGACGGATCAGGCGGTTGGCCTCTCCCTCGATGGCGTCTGCCTGCTGAGCACTCACCGCTGGCGTGTCTAGCTCTATGGTGCTCCTCTGGCGGCCCAGCTCCCAGGACGTGGTCTTGTAGCCATAGAGGGAGTCAGCAATGGCGGTGATCAGGTGCTGACCGGAGTGTTGCTGCATGTGATCGAACCGCCGTTGCCAGTCCACTTTGACCAGCACCTGGGCGCCCGGCTCTAGAGGAGAGGTGACAAAGTGGATGGCTTCTGGGCCCCGGCGGGTGACACGCAGCACAGGGGTCTCCCCAATGAGCCCTCTGTCATCAGGTTGCCCCCCTCCTTCTGGGAAGAGCACAGTGTCAGTCAGTGTTACATTGTATCCTGACAGGGTCTCCTTCTTTCCACCTCCATTGTCGGTTTGCAGCTTGCCCGGGGTGCAGGAGACGACTTCTGTGGACAGTTCGATGGCATAGCTGTCCTTCTGACAGTAAAAGGCCATGTCGCCTTCAACTAGGTGCACAGTCCTTATGTATCACCCCTGACCAGGATACAGTCTTTGTATCACTTTGTCACCTCTGACCAGGTGGATGGTCCTTGTGTGTCACCTCTAACCAGAAGAACAGTTCTTGTATGTCAACTCTGACCAGGTGGACGGTCCTTGTGTGCCACCTCTGACCAGAAGAAAAGTTCTTGTATGTCAACTCTGACCAGGTGGACGGTCCTTGTGTGCCACCTCTGACCAGAAGAAAAGTTCTTGTATGTCAACTCTGACCAGGTGGACGGTCCTTGTGTGCCACCTCTGACCAGACAAGTGTTACTTGAGACTTCTGACCAGATTGAGAGTCCTTGTGTGTCACCCCTGACCAGGCGGTTGGTCCTTGTGTGACACCAAAGACCAGTTGGACCGTCCTCGTGTCTTTAACACTGACCAGGCAAATGTTCCTCGTGTGTCACTTCTGACCAGGCAAATGTTCCTCGTGTGTCACCCCTGACCAGGCAGCAGTTGGTCCTTGTGTGTCACAGATGACCAGGTGGACAGTCCTCGTGTGTTAGTCACTGACCAGACGAATGTTCCTTGTGTGTCACAGCTGACCAGGTTGAGGGTCTTCGTGTGTCACGGCTGACCAGGTTGAGGGTCTTCGTGTGTCACGGCTGACCAGGTTGAGGGTCTTCGTGTGTCACCGCTGACCAGGTTGAGGGTCTTCGTGTGTCACCGCTGACCAGGTTGAGGGTCTTCGTGTGTCACCGCTGACCAGGTTGAGGGTCTTCGTGTGTCACCGCTGACCAGGTTGAGGGTCTTCGTGTGTCACCGATGACCAGGTTGAGGGTCTTCGTGTGTCACTGATGACCAGGTTGAGGGTCTTCGTGTGTCACCGCTGACCAGGTTGAGGGTCTTCGTGTGTCACCGATGACCAGGTTGAGGGTCTTCGTGTGTCACCGATGACCAGGTTGAGGGTCTTCGTGTGTCACCGCTGACCAGGTTGAGGGTCTTCGTGTGTCACCGCTGACCAGGTTGAGGGTCTTCGTGTGTCACCGCTGACCAGGTTGAGGGTCTTCGTGTGTCACCGCTGACCAGGTTGAGGGTCTTCGTGTGTCACCGCTGACCAGGTTGAGGGTCTTCGTGTGTCACCGATGACCAGGTTGAGGGTCTTCGTGTGTCACCGATGACCAGGTTGAGGGTCTTCGTGTGTCACTGATGACCAGGTTGAGGGTCTTCGTGTGTCACCGCTGACCAGGTTGAGGGTCTTCGTGTGTCACCGCTGACCAGGTTGAGGGTCTTCGTGTGTCACCGCTGACCAGGTTGAGGGTCTTCGTGTGTCACCGCTGACCAGGTTGAGGGTCTTCGTGTGTCACCGCTGACCAGGTTGAGGGTCTTCGTGTGTCACCGCTGACCAGGTTGAGGGTCTTCGTGTGTCACCGCTGACCAGGTTGAGGGTCTTTGTGTGTCACCGCTGACCAGGTTGAGGGTCTTTGTGTGTCACTGATGACCGGGTTGAGGGTCCTCCTGTTTTTGTCCCTTACCAGGCGAAAGTTCCTTGTGTGTCACAAGCAGGTTGAGGGTCCCACAGAGAGCGGTCCACCGTCTGACACATGGACTTTACATGAGCAGTGCACTGATGATGTTACTGAGCTCTCCGATTGGCTGCAGTCCTGGCCTGGGAGGAGGGAAACATTAACTCCTTTCCTCCCTGCTGCTCTGCAGTCTCCTGATTTCCTTGCTGTGTCTGAACTCTGAGGGGGGAGGGGAGGGAAGATTCAGCAAAGATACAAAGTAACTAGGAAATGTATCCACTGAGCACTTCCTGTAACCTTTACTGCCCCTCCCCCACCTGGCTGCAGCCATTAACCCTTCCCTGCACCTCCTTCACTGTGTGCAATACTAAAATCCCCCCCCATGTGTGTGACATTTAACCCTTCCCACCCTGTGTGCGATATTTAATCGGCTGCACCTGTTCATCCGGAATTAACCCTTTTCCTCCCTTTCTCCCTCCCCTGGATGACATAAATCTCTTTTCATAGTGACTGTTATCTCATTATTATCCGATTGGTTAAAGTGTGCTGCCAGCAAGGGGTTAAACACACCATTCTCTAGCTCAGTGTTGCCAACCGTACGTTAATTTACGTACAGCACGTAAATTTAACCCCCTTTTTGGGGTGTCCGTAAGGTCCGTTATGGGCATCGGGTGCCCATAAAAAAGATGGCCGCGAGCCGACCATGCAACAGCGCATGCGCCGTTCCGAAGCCGGCCGGGCTCGGGAAAGTTCGTATGCGCTCGGCCGGGCGGCGCATGCGCAGTAACGTAATGGCGCCGCCCGGCGCCATTTTTGAATAGATTGGGAGTCTCGGCACTCGTCGGGACACTATGGTGGTCGCCCTATATAGGAGGACTCGGAGCCGAGCAGGCCAGCCAGGGTAAGGAGGAGAGTAAAACTGGGGGGGGGGGGGGGATATCAACTATAGGAGGACATCGCTGGGAGCCCAGGAAGGACAAAGGATCAGGTGTAGTCACAGATCCATTCACAAGATTCTCCACTCCATCTCCTCCAGCCATGCATCTTCTATTAACCCCTTCACTGCACTGCAGCCCCCTGACAACATACAGTAATCAATGCACCATCCATTCCTAGTCTTGTCACTGAGCAGATCCTGGGTGCACAGCTCCCCAGAATGACATCCATCCCTACTCCTATCACTGAGCAGATCCTTGGGACACTGCCCCCACAATAATCCATCCATCCATCCCCAGTCCTGTCACTGAGCAGATCCTGGGGACACTGCGTCCCACAATGATCCATCCATCCCTACTTCTATCACTGAGCAGATCCTGGGAGTGTGTCATGTCCGCAGCCACTGTCCCCCTCCTGTGTCATGTCCGCAGCCACTGTCCCCCTCCTGTGTCATGTCCGCAGTCACTGTCCCCCCTCCTGTGTCATGTCCGCAGTCACTGTCCCCCCTCCTGTGTCATGTCCGCAGCCACTGTCCCCCTCCTGTGTCATGTCCGCAGCCTCTGTCCCCCTCCTGTGTCATGTCCGCAGCCACTGTCCCCCTCCTGTGTCATGTCCGCAGCCACTGTCCCCCTCCTGTGTCATGTCCGCAGCCACTGTCCCCCTCCTGTGTCATGTCCGCAGTCACTGTCCCCCCTCCTGTGTCATGTCCGCAGTCACTGTCCCCCCTCCTGTGTCATGTCCGCAGCCACTGTCCCCCTCCTGTGTCATGTCCGCAGCCTCTGTCCCCCTCCTGTGTCATGTCCGCAGTCACTGTCCCCCTCCTGTGTCATGTCCGCAGTCACTGTCCCCCCTCCTGTGTCATGTCCGCAGTCACTGTCCCCCCTCCTGTGTCATGTCCGCAGCCACTGTCCCCCTCCTGTGTCATGTCCGCAGCCTCTGTCCCCCTCCTGTGTCATGTCCGCAGCCACTGTCCCCCTCCTGTGTCATGTCCGCAGCCTCTGTCCCCCTCCTGTGTCATGTCCGCAGCCACTGTCCCCCTCCTGTGTCATGTCCGCAGCCACTGTCCCCCTCCTGTGTCATGTCCGCAGCCACTGTCCCCCTCCTGTGTCATGTCCGCAGTCACTGTCCCCCCTCCTGTGTCATGTCCGCAGTCACTGTCCCCCCTCCTGTGTCATGTCCGCAGCCACTGTCCCCCTCCTGTGTCATGTCCGCAGCCTCTGTCCCCCTCCTGTGTCATGTCCGCAGCCTCTGTCCCCCTCCTGTGTCATGTCCGCAGCCTCTGTCCCCCTCCTGTGTCATGTCCGCAGCCTCTGTCCCCCTCCTGTGTCATGTTCGCAGCCTCTCTCCACCTCCTGCAGTATGTCCGCAGCCTTGCACTGTAAGGGGGAATCCTGCAGACTCTGATGTAAGAGGGAACTCTGTGCTGGCTGGGTTATAGTATCCTAACCTTCATGTGAATTGAGAAATACATTTTTTTACTTTTGTTTAACTTAAACACATTGATAATAGCATTAGCTATGTGTTTATAGTTCAAATATTGATATTTGCACTGTTTAGCACTAAAAGCAGTATTTTTTTGCAGTGTCAGTAAAAAATGTGGATCTGCCAGTAAATTTCATGTTTTTCTGCCAGTAAAAAAGAGGTGTTGTTCATAAATTTTGTTGTTCTGCCAGTAAATTTCACTTCGGGGGGGGGGTTGGCAACACTGCTCTAGCTCCACCCTATTTTTAATAGAGGGGTGCTGGCTGAACTTCACCCTCAATTCCCCCCCCCCCTATATGACTCAGTACTTACCCTTCCTTCTATATATAATCTCGACCATGTAGTGTTATTTAACCCTTACACTGCTCACACTATCTCCTTGTGATACCATGAAACTGCCTCCCACCCCGCCAAGCTATGCGCCACCTCTCAATTTTGCAGAATACTCCACAATACTGCCTGCAACACCTGCCAACAACTTCCCTGCACACCCCAAGAAGATATTGTCTATAGAGGTCACCAGATATCATGGCTGTCCTGCAGATTTCCATTATTCCTAGGGAAGCGCCAGATATTACAGTGTTCCTGCAGATAAAGACCCTCCATTGTCCATAGGGGGCACCTACCAGATATCATAGCCTTCCCACAGTTACATACCTTCCATTGTCCATAGGGGGTACCTACCAGATATCATAGCCTTCCCACAGTTACATACCTTCCATTGTCCATAGGGGGCACCAGATATCATAGCCTTCCCACAGCTACATACCTTCCATTGTCCATAGGGGGCACCTACCAGATATCATAGCCTTCCCACAGTTACATACCTTCCATTGTCCATAGGGGGCACCAGATATCATAGCCTTCCCACAGCTACATACCTTCCATTGTCCATAGGGGGCACCAGATATCATAGCCTTCCCACAGTTACATACCTTCCATTGTCCATAGGGGGCACCAGATATCATAGCCTTCCCACAGTTACATACCTTCCATTGTCCATAGGGGGCACCAGATATCATAGCCTTCCCACAGTTACATACCTTCCATTGTCCATAGGGGGCACCAGATATCATAGCCTTCCCACAGTTACATACCTTCCATTGTCCATAGGGGGCACCAGATATCATAGCCTTCCCACAGTTACATACCTTCCATTGTCCATAGGGGGCACCAGATATCATAGCCTTCCCACAGTTACATACCTTCCATTGTCCATAGGGGGCACCAGATATCATAGCCTTCCCACAGTTACATACCTTCCATTGTCCATAGGGGGTACCTACCAGATATCATAGCCTTCCCACAGTTACATACCTTCCATTGTCCATAGGGGGTACCTACCAGATATCATAGCCTTCCCACAGTTACATACCTTCCATTGTCCATAGGGGGCACCAGATATCATAGCCTTCCCACAGCTACATACCTTCCATTGTCCATAGGGGGCACCAGATATCATAGCCTTCCCACAGCTACATACCTTCCATTGTCCATAGGGGGCACCAGATATCATAGCCTTCCCACAGTTACATACCTTCCATTGTCCATAGGGGGCACCAGATATCATAGCCTTCCCACAGTTACATACCTTCCATTGTCCATAGGGGTTACCTACCAGATATCATAGCCTTCCCACAGTTACATACCTTCCATTGTCCATAGGGGGTACCTACCAGATATCATAGCCTTCCCACAGTTACATACCTTCCATTGTCCATAGGGGGTACCTACCAGATATCATAGCCTTCCCACAGTTACATACCTTCCATTGTCCATAGGGGGCACCAGATATCATAGCCTTCCCACAGTTACATACCTTCCATTGTCCATAGGGGGCACCAGATATCATAGCCTTCCCACAGTTACATACCTTCCATTGTCCATAGGGGGTACCTACCAGATATCATAGCCTTCCCACAGTTACATACCTTCCATTGTCCATAGGGGGCACCAGATATCATAGCCTTCCCACAGCTACATACCTTCCATTGTCCATAGGGGGCACCAGATATCATAGCCTTCCCACAGCTACATACCTTCCATTGTCCATAGGGGGCACCAGATATCATAGCCTTCCCACAGTTACATACCTTCCATTGTCCATAGGGGGCACCAGATATCATAGCCTTCCCACAGTTACATACCTTCCATTGTCCATAGGGGGCACCAGATATCATAGCCTTCCCACAGTTACATACCTTCCATTGTCCATAGGGGGTACCTACCAGATATCATAGCCTTCCCACAGTTACATACCTTCCATTGTCCATAGGGGGTACCTACCAGATATCATAGCCTTCCCACACTACATACCTTCCATTGTCCATAGGGGGTACCTACCAGATATCATAGCCTTCCCACAGTTACATACCTTCCATTGTCCATAGGGGGTACCTACCAGATATCATAGCCTTCCCACACTACATACCTTCCATTGTCCATAGGGGGCACCTACCAGATATCATAGCCTTCCCACAGTTACATGCCTTCCATTGTCCATAGGGGGCACCTACCAGATATCATAGCCTTCCCACAGTTACATACCTTCCATTGTCCATAGGGGGCACCAGATATCATAGCCTTCCCACAGCTACATACCTTCCATTGTCCATAGGGGGCACCAGATATCATAGCCTTCCCACAGTTACATACCTTCCATTGTCCATAGGGGGTACCTACCAGATATCATAGCCTTCCCACACTACATACCTTCCATTGTCCCTAGGGGGCACCAGATATCATAGCCTTCCCACAGTTACATACCTTCCATTGTCCATAGGGGGCACCAGATATCATAGCCTTCCCACAGCTACATACCTTCCATTGTCCATAGGGGGCACCAGATATCATAGCCTTCCCACAGTTACATACCTTCCATTGTCCATAGGGGGTACCTACCAGATATCATAGCCTTCCCACAGTTACATACCTTCCATTGTCCATATGGGGCACCTACCAGATATCATAGCCTTCCCACAGTTACATACCTTCCATTGTCCATAGGGGGTACCTACCAGATATCATAGCCTTCCCACAGTTACATACCTTCCATTGTCCATAGGGGGTACCTACCAGATATCATAGCCTTCCCACAGTTACATACCTTCCATTGTCCATAGGGGGTACCTACCAGATATCATAGCCTTCCCACAGTTACATACCTTCCATTGTCCATAGGGGGCACCTACCAGATATCATAGCCTTCCCACAGTTACATACCTTCCATTGTCCATAGGGGGCACCAGATATCATAGCCTTCCCACACTACATACCTTCCATTGTCCATAGGGGGTACCTACCAGATATCATAGCCTTCCCACAGTTACATACCTTCCATTGTCCATAGGGGGCACCTACCAGATATCATAGCCTTCCCACAGTTACATACCTTCCATTGTCCATAGGGGGTACCTACCAGATATCATAGCCTTCCCACAGTTACATACCTTCCATTATCCATAGGGGGTACCTACCAGATATCATAGCCTTCCCACACTACATACCTTCCATTGTCCATAGGGGGGTACCTACCAGATATCATAGCCTTCCCACACTACATACCTTCCATTGTCCATAGGGGGTACCTACCAGATATCATAGCCTTCCCACACTACATACCTTCCATTGTCCATAGGGGGTACCTACCAGATATCATAGCCTTCCCACAGTTACATACCTTCCATTGTCCATAGGGGGTACCTACCAGATATCATAGCCTTCCCACAGTTACATACCTTCCATTGTCCATAGGGGCACCTACCAGATATCATAGCCTTCCCACAGTTACATACCTTTCATTGTCCATAGGGGGTACCTACCAGATATCATAGCCTTCCCACAGTTACATACCTTCCATTGTCCATAGGGGGTACCTACCAGATATCACAGCCTTCCCACAGTTACATACCTTCCATTGTCCATAGGGGGTACCTACCAGATATCATAGCCTTCCCACAGTTACATACCTTCCATAAGGGGTACCTACCAGATATCATAGCCTTCCCACAGTTACATACCTTCCATTGTCCATAGGGGGTACCTACCAGATATCATAGCCTTCCCACAGTTACATACCTTCCATTGTCCATAGGGGGCACCAGATATCATAGCCTTCCCACAGCTACATACCTTCCATTGTCCATAGGGGGCACCTACCAGATATCATAGCCTTCCCACAGTTACATACCTTCCATTGTCCATAGGGGGCACCTACCAGATATCATAGCCTTCCCACAGTTACATACCTTCCATTGTCCATAGGGGGTACCTACCAGATATCATAGCCTTCCCACAGTTACATACCTTCCATTGTCCATAGGGGGGTACCTACCAGATATCATAGCCTTCCCACAGTTACATACCTTCCATTGTCCATAAGGGGTACCTACCAGATATCATAGCCTTCCCACAGTTACATGCCTTCCATTGTCCATAGGGGGTACCTACCAGATATCATAGCCTTCCCACACTACATACCTTCCATTGTCCATAGGGGGCACCTACCAGATATCATAGCCTTCCCACACTACATACCTTCCATTGTCCATAGGGGGTGCCTACCAGATATCATAGCCTTCCCACACTACATACCTTCCATTGTCCATAGGGGGTACCTACCAGATATCATAGCCTTCCCACAGTTACATACCTTCCATTGTCCATAGGGGGTACCTACCAGATATCATAGCCTTCCCACAGTTACATACCTTCCATTGTCCATAGGGGGTACCTACCAGATATCATAGCCTTCCCACAGTTACATACCTTCCATTGTCCATAAGGGGTACCTACCAGATATCATAGCCTTCCCACAGTTACATACCTTCCATTGTCCATAGGGGGTACCTACCAGATATCATAGCCTTCCCACACTACATACCTTCCATTGTCCATAGGGGGTACCTACCAGATATCATAGCCTTCCCACAGTTACATACCTTCCATTGTCCATAGGGGGGTACCTACCAGATATCATAGCCTTCCCACACTACATACCTTCCATTGTCCATAGGGGGTACCTACCAGATATCATAGCCTTCCCACACTACATACCTTCCATTGTCCATAGGGGGCGCCTACCAGATATCATAGCCTTCCCACACTACATACCTTCCATTGTCCATAGGGGGTGCCTACCAGATATCATAGCCTTCCCACACTACATACCTTCCATTGTCCATAGGGGGTACCTACCAGATATCATAGCCTTCCCACAGTTACATACCTTCCATTGTCCATAGGGGGTACCTACCAGATATCATAGCCTTCCCACAGTTACATACCTTCCATTGTCCATAGGGGTACCTACCAGATATCATAGCCTTCCCACAGTTACATACCTTCCATTGTCCATAGGGGGCACCAGATATCATAGCCTTCCCACAGCTACATACCTTCCATTGTCCATAGGGGGCACCAGATATCATAGCCTTCCCACAGTTACATACCTTCCATTGTCCATAGGGGGTACCTACCAGATATCATAGCCTTCCCACACTACATACCTTCCATTGTCCCTAGGGGGCACCAGATATCATAGCCTTCCCACAGTTACATACCTTCCATTGTCCATAGGGGGCACCTACCAGATATCATAGCCTTCCCACAGTTACATACCTTCCATTGTCCATAGGGGGTACCTACCAGATATCATAGCCTTCCCACAGTTACATACCTTCCATTGTCCATAGGGGGCACCTACCAGATATCATAGCCTTCCCACAGTTACATACCTTCCATTGTCCATAGGGGGTACCTACCAGATATCATAGCCTTCCCACAGTTACATACCTTCCATTGTCCATAGGGGGCACCTACCAGATATCATAGCCTTCCTACAGTTACATACCTTCCATTGTCCATAGGGGGTACCTACCAGATATCATAGCCTTCCCACAGTTACATACCTTCCATTGTCCATAGGGGGTACCTACCAGATATCATAGCCTTCCCACAGTTACATACCTTCCATTGTCCATAGGGGGTACCTACCAGATATCATAGCCTTCCCACAGTTACATACCTTCCATTGTCCATAGGGGGTACCTACCAGATATCATAGCCTTCCCACACTACATACCTTCCATTGTCCATAGGGGGGTACCAACCAGATATCATAGCCTTCCCACAGTTACATACCTTCCATTGTCCATAGGGGGGTACCTACCAGATATCATAGCCTTCCCACACTACATACCTTCCATTGTCCATAGGGGGGTACCTACCAGATATCATAGCCTTCCCACACTACATACCTTCCATTGTCCATAGGGGGTACCTACCAGATATCATAGCCTTCCCACACTACATACCTTCCATTGTCCATAGGGGGTACCTACCAGATATCATAGCCTTCCCACAGTTACATACCTTCCATTGTCCATAGGGGGTACCTACCAGATATCATAGCCTTCCCACAGTTACATACCTTCCATTGTCCATAGGGGCACCTACCAGATATCATAGCCTTCCCACAGTTACATACCTTTCATTGTCCATAGGGGGTACCTACCAGATATCATAGCCTTCCCACAGTTACATACCTTCCATTGTCCATAGGGGGTACCTACCAGATATCACAGCCTTCCCACAGTTACATACCTTCCATTGTCCATAGGGGGTACCTACCAGATATCATAGCCTTCCCACAGTTACATACCTTCCATTGTCCATAAGGGGTACCTACCAGATATCATAGCCTTCCCACAGTTACATACCTTCCATTGTCCATAGGGGGTACCTACCAGATATCATAGCCTTCCCACAGTTACATACCTTCCATTGTCCATAGGGGGCACCAGATATCATAGCCTTCCCACAGCTACATACCTTCCATTGTCCATAGGGGGCACCTACCAGATATCATAGCCTTCCCACAGTTACATACCTTCCATTGTCCATAGGGGGCACCTACCAGATATCATAGCCTTCCCACAGTTACATACCTTCCATTGTCCATAGGGGGTACCTACCAGATATCATAGCCTTCCCACAGTTACATACCTTCCATTGTCCATAGGGGGGTACCTACCAGATATCATAGCCTTCCCACAGTTACATACCTTCCATTGTCCATAAGGGGTACCTACCAGATATCATAGCCTTCCCACAGTTACATGCCTTCCATTGTCCATAGGGGGTACCTACCAGATATCATAGCCTTCCCACACTACATACCTTCCATTGTCCATAGGGGGCACCTACCAGATATCATAGCCTTCCCACACTACATACCTTCCATTGTCCATAGGGGGTGCCTACCAGATATCATAGCCTTCCCACACTACATACCTTCCATTGTCCATAGGGGGTACCTACCAGATATCATAGCCTTCCCACAGTTACATACCTTCCATTGTCCATAGGGGGTACCTACCAGATATCATAGCCTTCCCACAGTTACATACCTTCCATTGTCCATAGGGGGTACCTACCAGATATCATAGCCTTCCCACAGTTACATACCTTCCATTGTCCATAAGGGGTACCTACCAGATATCATAGCCTTCCCACAGTTACATACCTTCCATTGTCCATAGGGGGTACCTACCAGATATCATAGCCTTCCCACACTACATACCTTCCATTGTCCATAGGGGGTACCTACCAGATATCATAGCCTTCCCACAGTTACATACCTTCCATTGTCCATAGGGGGGTACCTACCAGATATCATAGCCTTCCCACACTACATACCTTCCATTGTCCATAGGGGGTACCTACCAGATATCATAGCCTTCCCACACTACATACCTTCCATTGTCCATAGGGGGCACCTACCAGATATCATAGCCTTCCCACACTACATACCTTCCATTGTCCATAGGGGGTGCCTACCAGATATCATAGCCTTCCCACACTACATACCTTCCATTGTCCATAGGGGGTACCTACCAGATATCATAGCCTTCCCACAGTTACATACCTTCCATTGTCCATAGGGGGTACCTACCAGATATCATAGCCTTCCCACAGTTACATACCTTCCATTGTCCATAGGGGTACCTACCAGATATCATAGCCTTCCCACAGTTACATACCTTCCATTGTCCATAGGGGGTACCTACCAGATATCATAGCCTTCCCACAGTTACATACCCTCCATTGTCCATAGGGGGTACCTACCAGATATCATAGCCTTCCCGCAGATAAAGACCCTCCATTGTCCATAGGGGGCACCTACCAGATATCATAGCCTTCCCACAGTTACATACCTTCCATTGTCCATAGGGGGTACCTACCAGATATCATAGCCTTCCCACTGTTACATACCTTCCATTGTCCACAGTGGGTACCTACCAGATATCATAGCCTTCCCACAGTTACATACCTTCCATTGTCCATAGGGGGGTACCTACCAGATATCATAGCCTTCCCACACTACATACCTTCCATTGTCCATAAGGGGTACCTACCAGATATCATAGCCTTCCCACACTACATACCTTCCATTGTCCATAGGGGGTACCTACCAGATATCATAGCCTTCCCACAGTTACATACCTTCCATTGTCTATAGGGGGTACCTACCAGATATCATAGCCTTCCCACAGTACATACCTTCCATTGTCCATAGGGGGTACCTACCAGATATCATAGCCTTCCCACACTACATACCTTCCATTGTCCATAGGGGGTACCTACCAGATATCATAGCCTTCCCACACTACATACCTTCCATTGTCCATAGGGGGTACCTACCAGATATCATAGCCTTCCCACAGTTACATACCTTCCATTGTCCATAGGGGGTACCTACCAGATATCATAGCCTTCCCACACTACATACCTTCCATTGTCCATAGGGGGTACCTACCAGATATCATAGCCTTCCCACAGTTACATACCTTCCATTGTCCATAGGGGGCACCTACCAGATATCATAGCCTTCCCACACTACATACCTTCCATTGTCCATAGGGGGTACCTACCAGATATCATAGCCTTCCCACACTACATACCTTCCATTGTCCATAAGGGGTACCTACCAGATATCAGCCTTCCCACACTACATACCTTCCATTGTCCATAAGGGGTACCTACCAGATATCATAGCCTTCCCACAGTTACATACCTTCCATTGTCCATAGGGGGCACCTACCAGATATCATAGCCTTCCCACAGTTACATACCTTCCATTGTCCATAGGGGGCACCTACCAGATATCATAGCCTTCCCACAGTTACATACCTTCCATTGTCCATAGGGGGTACCTACCAGATATCATAGCCTTCCCACACTACATACCTTCCATTGTCCATAGGGGGTACCTACCAGATATCATAGCCTTCCCACACTACATACCTTCCATTGTCCATAGGGGGTACCTACCAGATATCATAGCCTTCACACAGTTACATACCTTCCATTGTCCATAGGGGGTACCTACCAGATATCATAGCCTTCCCACAGTTACATACCTTCCATTGTCCATAGGGGGCACCTACCAGATATCATAGCCTTCCCACACTACATACCTTCCATTGTCCATAGGGGGTACCTACCAGATATCATAGCCTTCCCACAGTTACATACCTTCCATTGTCCATAGGGGGCACCTACCAGATATCATAGCCTTCCCACAGTTACATACCTTCCATTGTCCATAGGGGGCACCTACCAGATATCATAGCCTTCCCACAGTTACATACCTTCCATTGTCCATAGGGGGCACCTACCAGATATCATAGCCTTCCCACAGTTACATACCTTCCATTGTCCATAGGGGGTACCTACCAGATATCATAGCCTTCCCACAGTTACATACCTTCCATTGTCCATAGGGGGTACCTACCAGATATCATAGCCTTCCCACAGTTACATACCTTCCATTGTCCATAAGGGGTACCTACCAGATATCATAGCCTTCCCACAGTTACATACCTTCCATTGTCCATAGGGGGCACCTACCAGATATCATAGCCTTCCCACAGTTACATACCTTCCATTGTCCATAAGGGGTACCTACCAGATATCATAGCCTTCCCACAGTTACATACCTTCCATTGTCCATAGGGGGTACCTACCAGATATCATAGCCTTCCCACAGTTACATACCTTCCATTGTCCATAGGGGTACCTACCAGATATCATAGCCTTCCCACAGTTACATACCTTCCATTGTCCATAAGGGGTACCTACCAGATATCATAGCCTTCCCACAGTTACATACCTTCCATTGTCCATAGGGGGTACCTACCAGATATCATAGCCTTCCCACAGTTACATACCTTCCATTGTCCATAGGGGGTACCTACCAGATATCATAGCCTTCCCACAGTTACATACCTTCCATTGTCCATAGGGGGTACCTACCAGATATCATAGCCTTCCCACAGTTACATACCTTCCATTGTCCATAGGGGGCACCTACCAGATATCATAGCCTTCCCACAGTTACATACCTTCCATTGTCCATAAGGGGTACCTACCAGATATCATAGCCTTCCCACAGTTACATACCTTCCATTGTCCATAGGGGGTACCTACCAGATATCATAGCCTTCCCACAGTTACATACCTTCCATTGTCCATAGGGGGTACCTACCAGATATCATAGCCTTCCCACAGTTACATACCTTCCATTGTCCATAGGGGGTACCTACCAGATATCATAGCCTTCCCACAGTTACACACCTTCCATTGTCCATAGGGGGCACCTACCAGATATCATAGCCTTCCCACAGTTACATACCTTCCATTGTCCATAGGGGGTACCTACCAGATATCATAGCCTTCCCACAGTTACATACCTTCCATTGTCCATAGGGGGTACCTACCAGATATCATAGCCTTCCCACAGTTACATACCTTCCATTGTCCATAGGGGGTACCTACCAGATATCATAGCCTTCCCACAGTTACATACCTTCCATTGTCCATAGGGGGCACCTACCAGATATCATAGCCTTCCCACACTACATACCTTCCATTGTCCATAGGGGGTACCTACCAGATATCATAGCCTTCCCACAGTTACATACCTTCCATTGTCCATAGGGGGCACCAGATATCACGGCCTTCCCGCACATAAAGACCCTCTATTGTCCATAAGGGGCACCAGATATCATGGGCTTCCCACAGATGAAGACCCTTTATTGTCCATAGATGGCACCAGATATCACAGCGTTCCTGCACACAGGGCAGCCATCAGGAATTTTGGGGCCCCTTACACAGCTTCAGGCATGGGCCCGCTGGAGCCGAGGAGAACCGGGGGGTGTGCTGCCGCCGCAAATTCAGAAGCGGGGGGGGGGGGCGGTGCCACGAATTGAGAAGCAGGGGGTTTGGGTGCTGACGAACACAAAAAAAAAACAGAAGAACAAAAAAACAAAAAAAGGGGCCCTGGTGACCTCTGGGCCCCTTACAAAAAAAATTATAAAAAAAAAAAATTATAAAAAAAAAGGGAGGTTTCCATCCGGGGCCCTGGGGACCTCCGGGCCCCTTACAAAAAATAAAAAAATAAAATAATAATAATTAAATAAAAATTTTTCTAATAAAAAAAAATTATAAAAAATAAATAAAAAAAGGGAGGTTTCCATCCGGGGCCCTGGGGACCTCTGGGTCCCTTACAAAATAAATAAATAAATAAATAAATAAAAAATAAAAAAAAAAGAATAATAAAAAAAATTATAATTATTTTTTTTAAAAAAGGGGGGTTGACATCCGGGGCCCTGGGGAACTCCGGGCCCCTGGGGACCTCTGGGCCCCTTACGAAAAAAAAAAAAAGGGGGGGGGACATCCGGGCCCCTGGGGACCTCCGGGCCCCTTACAGGTGTACTGCCTGTACCCCCCTGATGGCGGCCCTGCCTGCACATAATGACCCTCTATTGTCCATAGAGGGTACCAGATATCATGGGCTTCCCACAGATGAAGACCCTTCGTTGTCCATAGATGGCACCAGATATCACGGCCTTCCCGCAGATAAAGATCCTCTATTGTCCATAGAGGGTACCAGATATCATGGGCTTCCCACAGATGAAGACCCTTCGTTGTCCATAGATGGCACTAGATATCACGGCCTTCCCGCAGATAAAGACCCTTTATTGTCCATAGAAGGTACCAGATATCATGAGCTTCCCACAGATGAAGACCCTCTATTGTCCATAGAATGCACCAGATATCACTGCCTTCCCGCAGATAAAGACCCTCCATTATCCATAGGGGGTACCCGATATTATGGGCTGCCCACAGATGAAGACCCTCCATTGTCCATAGATGGCACTAGATATCACGGCCTTTACGCAGATACAGACCCTCTATTGTCCATAGAGGGTACCGGATATCATGGCCTTTCTGCCGATACAGACCCTCTATTGTCCATAGGGGGTACCAGATATCATGGGCTTCCCACAGATGAAGATCCTCTATTGTTCATAGATGGCACCAGATATCACGGCCTTCCTGCAGATAAAGACCCTCCATTGTCCATAGGGGGCACCAGATATTATGCCCTTCCTGGGGGTAAAGACCTTCCATTGATACCACCAAATATCATGGTATTCCTGGGGGTAAAGAGCCTCCATTGTCCATAGATGACACCAGATATCATGCCCTTCCTGGGAGTAAAGACCCTCCATTGTCCATAGATGGCGCTAGATATCATGGCCTTCCTGGGGTTAAAGACCCTCCATTGTCCATAGGGGGTACAACATATCATGGCCTTCCTGGGGGGTAAAGACCCTCTATTGTCCATAGGGGGTGCCAGATATAATGGCCTTTCTGTGGGTAAAGATCTTCCATTGACCATAGGGAGCACCAAATATCACACCCTTCCTATGGGTGAAGGGCCTCTATTGTCCATAGATGGCACCAGATATGCCACACTGGTCGATGAATGGACTTGTTTTTATGCTTGTTACTTCCATCGTCTGTGAGTATCTATTTGGTTTTTTGGTTTCCTGTACAAATAAATCTTGGATAATACACTAGACCAGGGATATGCAATTAGCGGACCTCCAGCTGTTGCAGAACTACAAGTCCCATGAGGCATAGCAAGACTCTGACAGCCACAAGCATGACACCCAGAGGCAGAGGCATGATGGGACTTGTAGTTTTGCAACAGCTGGAGGTCCGCTAATTGCTTATCCCTGCACTAGACGTTTGCGCCCCCCTGTGTGTGTTTCTTTACAGATATTTCCTTGTCCATAGGGGGCACAAAATATCCCGACCCCATATATTGAGCCATAACACCTCCCGACTGCCCCCAACACCTCAAGGAAGCCATTGTCAATAGGGGGCACCAGATATCATGGCCTTCTTGGGGGTAAAGACCCTCCATTGTCCATAGGGGGCACAAGATATTATGGCCTTCCTGGGGGTAAATACCCTCCATTGTCCATAGATGGCGCCAGATATCATGGACTCCCTGGGGTTAAAGACCCTCCATTCTCTATAGGGGATACAACATATCATGGCCTTCCTGGGGGTAAAGACCCTCTATTGTCCATAGGGGGTGCCAGATATAATGGCCTTTCTGTGGGTAAAGATCTTCCATTGACCATAGGGAGCGCCAAATATCACACTTCCTGTGGGTAAAGGGCCTCCATTGTCCATAGGGGGCACAAGATATCATGGCCTTCCTGGGGGTAAAGACCCTCCATTGTTCATAGATGGCACACTGGTCGATGCCACACTGGTCGAATGTACAAATAAATCTTGGATAATGCACTAGACTTTGCGCCCCCCTGTGTATGTGTTTCTTTACAGATCTTTCCTTGTAAATAGGGGGCACAAAAAATCCAGACCACATATATTGAGCCATAACACCTCCCGACTGCCCCCAACACCACAAGGAAGCCATTGTGCATAGGGGGCGGTAGATATCATGGTCTTCCCATAAATACAGCCCCTCCATTGTGCATAGAAGGTACTAGATAACATGACCCCCCCCAATATGTTGAGCCATAACACCTTCTGATTGCCCCCAACACCCACTGGAAGCCATTGTCCAAAGGAGGCCCCAGATATCATGGCCTTCCAGCAAATACCGACAGACATTTACTGTCCATATGGCCACTGGATGTCATGGCCCTCCCACAGATAAAGACCCCTCCATTGTCCATAGGGGACACTATATATAATGATCCCATATTTTTTGAGTCATAACACCTCCAGACTGCACCAACACCCCAAGGAAGCCATTCCCCATAGGGGGCATTCATTCATTTCAATGGGCTGCTCTATGCACTAGAAACATGGAAAAGAGGACCCTGACCCTTTTCTAAAATCGCTCCTCATCGAAACGCGTTGTGCCATGAAACCATGCCTTACATTGCTCACACCATACCTATGATACCATAAAACTGCTTCCCACCCTGCCAAACTTTGTGCCAAGTCTCAATACTGCAGAATACTCCACAATACTGCCTTCAACACCCGCCAACTTCCCCAAGAAGCCATTGTCCAAGTGGGGACCAGATAAAATAACCTTTCTGTAGATACAGACCCTCCATTGTCCATAGGGGGCACTAGATATCACAGTCCCATATACTGAACCATAACACCTCATGACTACCCCAAATACCTTAGGGGTGACACGTTCATGGGGGGTATTATAGCCTCGCTTAGGCTTGCCAGGACAAGATGAACTCTGTTTGCCTAGTACCAGTTACTGTTTTTGGAGTTTATGCCCACCAATAACCTTTGCTCTTAGTTTTGGATGGGGTGGGGAAGGGTTAGAATCCCTGTCTGTTTTTTACTGCTGTGCAGGGCCCCATTAGAGTGATATTTCCCTCACTTCCTGCTCTGGTGACAACATTTTACCAGTCAGGAAATAGATGGAACTCTTCAACAGAAAGTCAGGGACACAGAAGCCTCCAGCTTGATGTGTTTTTTCACAAGGAGCATTAATAGCTCTGTCCGTTCTCAGCTCTGTATGTGAAGGATTTCTATAAAATTCTGATATTCTTTTGTTTTTTTTAACTGGTTTTATTGTATGCACAGTAAACATAGGCACGTGTACATTCGCAAGACAGAATGTCAATCATACAAAAGCAGCAAACGTAATAAAGTTTAATATTAGTAGTACATACAGGATATGACAGGACAGGTGATATCATTCTTTTGTGGTGAGGAGGGTATGGTGGACAATAGATGGCTGAGGATGGAGTAACTCACCCCTGTCATATATGGCACCCCTGGTGGTGTGAACAGTAAGTGGCGTCCTCCTTTTCTCTGCCTCTCAGGTACACTGGGCTATGCGGAGCTCCTCTGAGGATGAGGAGGGTATAGCGAACAATGGACAGATAAAGCTGGAGTAGCGCCCCCTGTATTACATGAAGAGCTCCTCTGAGGGTGAGGAGGGTATAGTGGACAATGAATGTATGAGGATGGAATAGAGTATCTCCGCAAGCCCCCCCCCATGGTATTTGGCACCCCTGTGGTGTAGACAGGGCCGCTGATAGGGGGGGACCACCAGCCCTCCTGTAGGGGGCCCAGGCACACAGAGGGGCCCAAACAGCAGGAGGAATTGGTGTGGTCGGGCGGAGGGGCAAGTACAGAAAGATGCCCTGTGCTGCTCTCTGCAGCAGCTGAAAACTGGTTTCTCTTCCTCCCATCGGCATTCAGCTGCTGCAGGGAGAGACACAGGGCATCATTCCTTTAATTACTTCCCCCGCACCGAATCCCCTCCCTGGTCTGCCCACTTCTGATCCCCCCGTGTGCCCCCCTGTCACTGTGCCAAGCCCCCTCCTGTGGCAGTGCCGGCTTCCCTGTTCTGTAAAAAAAAAAAATGAACATTGTAATAAATAATTTTTTTCAATTTTTTAATAAATAATTTTAAAAATGTAAAAAAAAAAAAAAAATATATACATTTTTTAAACAAAAATGTAAAAATACTATTTAAAAAAGGTCTAATTCACACAGGTTCTTTGTTAGATTTGTATTAGCTAATAATAATTTTAGTGTATTTTTTTTTTTAAATCCTTTTATTTTTTATTTGCTCAATCAATACATGTGATTTGTGCATTTAGTCTTACACATTGATATATAAACAAAAGCATATTAAAATTCCTGTCCATACAATAAAAAAAACGTAATCAATTTACAGTACAACAGTGACATTTACATTTTTCCCTTTTACTCCCCCCCAACCCCCCTCCCCCGCCCAACCCTTTGAATCTTAACAACCTGGGTCTTTTCTTCTGTTCGCAAACTCTCCCAAGTCTAGTGCATTGTCATTAGCGCATTTAATTTATAATTCCCTCCCCAACCGCCCCATAGGTTTCTACATCAGGAGCCTATCCTTTACCAGTTGTAATGACACAAGGCTAGGATCCTCCAGCCATGGTTGCCATATAAGATTGAATTTATCCACTGCCTTTCTACATCTGTAGGCGAGCCGTTCTCTGAAAAGCAAGGAATTGACATACGCAATCCACTGCTTATCTGTGGGAACCGTCTCTGCCATCCAATATCGCGCTATTAGCTTTCTAGCCAGGTACATTAGTCTTGTTATCATATAGTACCTTCCTTGTGGGAACTTTTCAGCTTCAAACGCCCCAAGCAGGTACGCTAGAGGGTCCAAGGGTATAGGTACCTGGGCCACTCTTGTGATGTTCTGGGAAACCTCCTCCCAGTATCTGTGGAGTTTTGGGCACCTCCAAATTAGATGTATCAAGTCCCCTTGCTGTACTTTGCACTTTGGGCACAAGGGGAAGTCCCTTCCTCCCCACTTGTAAAGCTGTACTGGTGTTCTATAGGCCCTATGCAGAATAAATAATTGTGATAATTTGTGGGACGCTGATACAGATACCGCCGGAATAGAGTCCAACGCCATATCCCACTGGTCCCCATCTATATCTCCGATGTCTTCTGCCCATTTACTACGGCATCTAAGGGAGGCATAGTCCTGTATTGAGGATAGTAATTCCGCATATATTTTTGATATTAGTAATTTTAGTGTATTTTTAGTGAAAATATTGTTTTGATATATTGGGGAGGACGGACGACGCCTGCCAGGTAGGCTGTACGGGGCCCCATGATTTCTAACAGCAGCCCTGGGTGTGGACACTAAGTTGTGTTCTTCTCTATCTTTGGCCCTGGGGTACATTGGGTTATGAGGAGCTCCTCTGAGGATGAGGAGGGTATAGCAGATACTAGACAGAGGAGGGTATAGTTGCTTCCGCTATGGTTTCTGCAGAGTTCCTCTGAGGGCAAAGAGGGTATAGCGGACAATGAACAGATGGGGGTAGAGTAGTTCTATCCTATGTTATGCAGCACCACTGGTGGTGCTGGGCTTGGATTGACAGGCTTACTCCAGTCTATATTATGCTGGATCTCTACCTGTCAGAGCGCTCCAGAGTTCTGTGGTTAGATGGCCTCTGGGAGAACATTGGACGGTATTTACATGCAGAGCTGGGTCCTGCTTCTCAATCCATTATAACATAATTATTTGTTCATCTATTGACAGGGTTACTTTAATTGAAACATGAATTGAGATATGGAGGCCATCGTTGCTGAACTTCTGAAAAAATGAAAATTGACTGGCTGCAGTACTGGAATGGGTGGGTTTTCAGTTAATTCTGACTTCACTTGCCACATGCCTGTTCTAGGGCTTTGACAGACAGCCAGACACATGCCATTTTCAGGAGGAGGTCAGCAATGAAATCCTACATTCCTCAGTGCTGGTTTCATTTAGGCCCTCTCCCACCTTGGGTCTCCTCTGGCTGCTGTAGGCCTCATTCCTTTTCCTGTGTTTGAGGACGATGAGATGTCCCCGGCCGTGACAAACTAAGAGCACACAAAGAGAGCATACAGAGACAAATCACACGGGACCCAGCGAGCGGGGTATTTAGTGGGGAATTTAGGTAGACATGGAGGCTCCTCATTTTCTCTGTGGACCCTTTGCTGTACTTGTATGGACACACAGCTGTTGCTGGGCCTCCAGGACTATCCATCTGCCCACCTTGACCAGGATTTTCCTTCTAGTGCGTCCTCCCCACCTGTCACCCTTTCTGTGTGCTGTTAAATACTGGATGTACCTGACGCTGTGGCCAGGTCACCCCAGACCTTCACTTCTCCCAGGACTTGGTGATCTTCCTCTGTAAGGACTATGCCAGCCCCTATCTCTACCCAGCATCCTTCCTGTATCTCCCTTTGCCAAGCCATCTCATTCAGCTGTCTGATGCCTACAAGTTGAGTCCTTTAATGCTTGTGTTGTCCCCTAGCTGTGCCATATTGCGACCCAGTGATCTTGCTGTTTACACTTGCTGGGACCAGATTGATGTACGGGGACTCTGGGATGATTCCTTGCTGTGCTCCATGATCCCACCGTTGTCCCTCCTTGTTACCTCTGGATTTACTCCTCGTCATTGCCCCCTATTTTTATTCCGTGATCATGAAAAATCTCCCTGGCTGTACCCTATTGTTAACCTAACCTGTTTCTATGTACCAAAATACCCAAATAATCACCACGCATGTTGCGTCCTGTGTGACACACCTCTGTGTGTTCTCTCTCTGAGCTCCTGGTTTGTCACAGTCCCCTTCCATTGAAAGTTACAGTTTGCCCAGTACTGCTCGGTGACTCCTCAAAGCTGCAGGCATGGTTAAACGTTTGCTAAGACATCCCAGGAAGAGCTAGTGTGAGCATTCCTAAGATGTCCTTGGGAGAAGTTCCACAAACGTCCTGTCTATCCATATGAATAAACTTCTGCTAGGATGTCCCAGGAAGAGTCATTGTGCGTGTCCATCAGATGTCATTGAGGGAAGCTCCACCAATGTCCTTTCTATCCGTATGGATACATTTCTGCTAGGACATCCCAGGAAGAGCCATGAGGAGCTTTCCTCAGATGTCCTTGGGCGAATCTCCACAAATTTCCTCTCCATCCATATGGATACACTTCTGCTAGGACATCTCAGGAACAGCCAGTGTGAGCAATCCTCAAATTACTTTGAAGGAGGCTCCACAAATGTCCTGTCTGGCCATATGAACTATTGCTAGGATATCCAATGTGAGCATTCCTTAGATGTCCTTGAAGGAAAGCTCCAACAATGTCCTAACTGAAAGGATAAACTTCTGCTAGGACATCCCAGGAAGAGCCAGCCCGAGCGTTCCTCAGATGTGATTGAGGGGGAAGCTCCACAAATGTCTTGTCTATCTGTCTGGATAAACTTCAGCTAGGACATCCCAGGAAAAGCCTGCGTGAGCGTTCCTCAGATGCGATTGAGGGGGAAGCACCACAAATGTCTTGTCTATCTGTCTGGATAAACTTCTGCTAGGAAATCCCAGGAAGAGCCAGCGTGAGCGTTCCTCAGATGTGATTGAGGGGGAAGCGCACAAATGTCTTGTCTATCTGTCTGGATAAACTTCTGCTAGGACATCCCAGCCCGAGCGTTCCTCAGATGTGATTGAGGGGGAAGCGCACAAATGTCTTGTCTATCTGTCTGGATAAACTTCTGCTAGGACATCCCAGCCCGAGCGTTCCTCAGATGCGATTGAGGGGGAAGCGCCACAAATGTCTTGTCTATCTGTCTGGATAAACTTCTGCTAGGAAATCCCAGGAAGAGCCAGCGTGAGCGTTCCTCAGATGTGATTGAAGGGGAAGCTCCACAAATGTCTTGTCTATCTGTCTGGATAAACTTCTGCTAGGACATCCCAGGAAGAGACAGCGTGAGCGTTCTTCAGATGTGATTGAGGGGGAAGCGCACAAATGTCTTGTCTGTCTGGATAAACTTAAGCTAGGACATCCCAGGAAGAGCCAGCGTGAGCGTTCCTCAGATGTGATTGAGGGGGAAGCGCACAATGTCTTGTCTATCTGTCTGGATAAACTTCTGCTAGGACATCCCAGCCCGAGCGTTCCTCAGATGTGATTGAGGGGGAAGCTCCACAAATGTCTTGTCTATCTGGTCTGGATAAACTTCAGTTAGGACATCCCAGGAAGAGCCAGCGTGAGCGTTCCTCAGATGTGATTGAGGGGGAAGCTCCACAAACGTCTTGTCTGTCTGAATAAACATCTGCTAGGACATCCTAGGAAGTGGCAGTGGGAGCTTTCCTCAGATATTCGGGAGGGAGGTGCCACAAGTCCTGTTTATCCATATGGATAAACTTCTGTAAGCGTTTCTCGGATGTCCTTCATGGAAGCTCCACAAATGTTCCCTCTATCCATATGGATAAACGTCTTCTTGGATGTGCCAAGAACAGCGGGTGTGATCATCCTTCGGATGTCCTTGAGGGAAGTGCCACAAATGTCCTCTCTATCTGTATGGAGAAACTTCTGCTTGGATGTCCCAGAAGTGTTCTTCAGTGTATTTCTGTGTCCAGAAGTGACAGGTATTTATGTACAATCATACCCAGCAGCCTGTACAAATCAAGAGCAGGCTGACAGACACTGTGGCTGTAGGCAAACATCTGTCACTCCTGGGTGCTAAAATACACTCAATTCGGTAAGGCTTTATGGTGGTATAAGTTGGAGCTGCTGTTTTATAGTTGTTACAGAGTTAGAAGTCCCTCTTCTGTACTCTGAACAGTAAGGGGAGTCTGCCAAGCTCAACCCGGTAGGTATTTTTGCAGTCCTCCATTGGACTTGCAGGGAATGCTTGCAGAATTCCAGATTCCAAGTAGAATATGTTTGGTAGGCTGGAGTCGCATTTGGGGGGGTCTGGGTAGGTGACATGTTCCCATACTTTAGTACCATAAAGAGGGGTTTATGAAGATAAGCCAGGCTCTTACCAGTGGTTTTAGGTGGTACAGCATAGCAGAGGCAGCTCTAGGCTTTGTGAGGCCTTAGGCAAAATTTAGACATGAAGCCCCACTCACATCCCCAAAATGGGAAAAAAATTCAAGCAAGAAAAAATGACTGCAGAAAGATGCACGGATCTAGCACACAGGTGATCAGCACCCTCCTCACCCATCAGATATATGCAGCCAATATAATATCTGGGCCCCATCAAGGTGATAGCAGGGAACAGAAAACACAGGGCAGCGCCGAAGGTGGTGGCACGCCACCCTGATGATTAATCACAGGCAAATTAGACGGACGCGAGGCCCCTGTGAGTGCGAGGCTTTAGGCGACCACCTAATTAAAGAGCCGCCTCTGCAGCATAGCTCCCAACTGTCCCTGATTTCGAGGGACTGTCCCTGATTTGGACCAATGTCCCTCATTCCTCCTCATTTGTCCCTCATTTTGGTCTGATCTATATAGTTGTATATAAAAATCACTTTTTTAAAAAAAAAGTGTTCCCCAGTGCTAAATCTCTCATCCCATTTCTAAATTGCTGCATTTGTAAATTTCAAAAGCCAATATAAAAGGAATAGTAGTGGTAAAAAAAAAGCCTTGTGGATTTAATTAACCTTTTTTTTGGTTAATTCTTCTTTAAGGGGGTGTGGCAGGGGTCGTATCCTATGCCTACATACGTTTGCTAGTAGGTGTCCCTTATTCTCTTCTCAAAATGTTGGGAGGTGTGGGTACAGTTGTCTCCTGAAGGTTCTGCATGCTTTGTCTTTTAGACTGGGTTCACATAGGTGCGGCCGCGAGTGTTCGTGTCTGGGGTCCAGTGCGTGTCTGTTCACCGGTGCTTCAGGTCAGAATTTTTGCCTGAATTCACACCAGAACCTGAACCCAAACACACACAGGACCCTTTTGCAATCTGCTCTGCAGCCACCTCCGCCCTGTCTGAACTGGCTCTATTGAGAGCCGGTCACACTCGCATGTCACGCGAATTTTTCCGCATCGAATTCGCACATATGTGAACCCAGCCTTAGGGTCTCTATGACTGGCTTGAAACTTCCTGATTTCTAGGTAGCTGAAGTATGTGTAGCTGTTGGATTTATCAAGAGGGGAGGTGTTTAGTGTAAAGAAAGAACTCTTGATTTGTTTTGTGCTTTTCCTCTGGAACACTGTGTTTTTTTCTTTCTTTGGGTTGATGGGTAGTGTCCA
Organism: Rana muscosa; assembly: GCA_029206835.1. Taxonomy (NCBI): domain Eukaryota; kingdom Metazoa; phylum Chordata; class Amphibia; order Anura; family Ranidae; genus Rana; species Rana muscosa. The sequence goes on from JARGYO010000094.1 coordinate 34,391,534, forward strand.
CGCCACATTATTTCTACAGCACATCCAGGCTCTCTTCTAGGCCTCTCTCTGTTGGTGACAGTAGTAGGAGGTCACCCGCATGCACTAGGAACTTCACCTCAGCATCATGTAGACTTAGTCCAAGTTTCGAGGACGTTTCTAGAGCTGCAACCAGTATAGGTTGAAGAGACTTGGATGTAGACTGCGGCCCTGTCTGACTCCACAGGCCTGCCAGAAGTGATCTGTTCTTTTCCCCTATACCTGCACACTACAGCTCTCCCATAGTCACGGTCAGGGCTTTTTTTCCCTCAAACAATAGATGCTGGAACTCAACCACGACCCCCCAAAACCCCTCCACCCAGACACACCCTCCAAATCACGTCAAATTTCACGAACAGTAGGAGGGTCTTAAAGGGGCATTAAATACCAGGATTGCATTACATACAAAGTGCAAAGCTGTCACTTGTAAACATAGAAACCAGACTTCTGTGTTTATAAGTGATTGTGGTGAGCAGGCCCCCCCCACCCCAACGGGTCTGAGCCAGAGGTGGTGGAACCGAGTTCCACCAAGTTCCCCCAGAAAAAAATCCCTGGTCACGGTCTTGTCGCTCTCTATCATGCAAGTTCTCATCTCTCCCCCATGCTCTTGGGTTTGTGTCTCTCTCTTCCAGGTTCTCTGTCCTGCTGCAGCTGTTCTCAGTATATGAGCGCTTAAAGTGGATGTAAACCCACTCTCCTCCTTTCTAAACTACTGCCATAGTGCTGATCTATAAGGATATAGATGCCTCCTGCATGTATCCTTACCTGTCAAATGTCTCCCCTCTGTCTGTTATAAGAACTGAAAAACTGCAGATTCTGTGGGTGGATCTGTTGTCTGGAGCTCGGTGGGTGGAGTCGTGATGTCAGTAGACTCCCCGCCCACCTCTACACTCCCCTTGTCAACATGCATTTTCTCCTGTGTATTCCTTCTGCTATGATCACTAACATCCAGTCAAAATCCAGAAAAGTAACCACATGACTTCAGAAAAGGAGTGGGGGTGGGAATTAAAAAAGAATGCCTGTCTAAAGCTAGTGCACGAGATATGTAAATAACCTGTCACTCAAAGCAAGGGGGCGGAACGGACAAAGGTTTTTCTCTGTTTGTCCATTTTATCTCACGGAACAATAAAAGAGGATTGCTCAGCGCTGGATTAACACATTGTGGCAAGACCTGGGCACAAATAGGAAATCTTATACACTACATTGTGACAGCAAAAAAAAATAAACATTTCAGGTTTACATCCACTTTAATAATATAGGTTTTCCTCCCACTGTCTTTCTGTAATGCACATGTTTTTTGTCTCAGCTCTCATCTTTCACCCATGACCTCAGTCTTGTCTATCTCTCTCTTATCCCATGATCTCCATTTGGTCTCTTGCTCACCCATGTTCTGTCTAGTCTCTCTATCTAACCCATGTTCCTTTTCTCTCTCTCTCACTCATGTTCTCTGTATCCATCTCCTCTCTCGCTTTCACACATGACCAGTTTCCTCTCTCACCCATGTTTTCTGTTTTGTCTCCTTCACCCATGTTCCCCATCTCATCTCTCTTTCACCCATGTTCTCCATCTCAACTCTCCCTTGTTACTCTTACCCCATTTTTTCTGCCTCATCCCTCTCTTATCCATGTTCCTAGTCTCATCTCTCTCTCACCCTTGTTCTATGTTTTGTCTCTCTTACTCACCCATGTTCTCTGTTTCATCTCTCTCAACCACGTCTCTTTCTTCTCTGTCTTTTTACCCCATGTTCCTTGTCTTGTCCCTCTCTCACCCATGATCTTCATCTTGTTTCTTGCTCACCCATGTTCTCTCTCATCTCCATTATCCATGTTCTCGGTTTCCTCTCGTCACTTTTTTTTCATCACTCACCCATGTTCTGCCTCATCCCTCTCTCACCCATGTTCTCCATCTTGTCTCTCTCTTACCCATGGTCTTTCTGTTTTGTCTCTCATTGCAGCCATTCCAGTGAATAAGGCCTTGGCTAACCCTAATGTGGCTCTCCTCATCACCGCTCATGGTGGACATATCGGTTTTCTGGAGGGTCCCTTCCCCAACCACCAGAGATACATGAACCGCATCTTCAGCCAGTTTATGGGGGCTGTGCTTGGTCACAGAGAAGAGCTGAGGGTGGCTACTGCAGATGAACCTGTCTCTTGATGCTGGCTGTCTGCCTGGAGCTGGCTAGCCCTGAGCTGAAAGAAGGTATCTGCTTCGAGACCAGTCACTCTACTATCCAGTCCTGCACTGTAATGATGTTTTTTTTTTTTCTATCCTGATACCTCAATAAAATAGATTTACAATACAACCCTAATGCATGTGATTGTATAGTATATTTTACAACTGCAGTACATTGGCAGATTATTATTTTGGGAAGCCCACCCTTTGTTTCAGGACCCCAGAAAGATACTCTCTGCTCCTCTCCCATCCATTGACCATCAAGCTTCAAATCTGAGGCCACAAAACACATCAGCTCCGAAATGGTGCAATCCTTCCCTTAAACTAGCGGGGGATTCCTGGGTGTCCCGACCCTTAGTAGGTGCAACCTTTCTCTTAACCAGATGGGCGATTCCTGGGGGTTCCGACCCTGTCTCGATGCAACCCTTCTCCTAACCAGAGGGAAGATTGCTGGGTGTCCTGACCCTGTCTAGGTGCAACCCTTCTCTTAACCAAAGGGGCGATTCCTGGATGTCCCAACCCTGACTAGGTGCCACCCTTCCCTTAACCAGAGGTGGGATTCCTGGATGTCCCAACCCTGACTAAAATTTTGTTTTTGGGGGTTTCAGAGAAATATGCTATGGAGAATTGTGTCTTTGGGGGTCCCAGAATACTAACCAGTTAACGCACCAGCTGTAGGGCATTCCAGCCTTAAGTTAAAGTGGACCTGTCAAAAGATATATTCTTCATGTAACGTGAAGCATGCCGATATGTTAGCGTAACACCATTAAGTATTCTTACCTACCACAGAAACTCCAATAAGCACCCTGACAATACCTTCATCTACTTTTCTCTGTGAAAGGATTGCACCATCTCTGTTCAGGCATCATCCAGGGTCACCGTCTACTTCCTGGATTGAGTTGCCAGCTCAGAAATGACAGTCATGTAAATCCTGGTTGCAAAGTTACAATATTGAAATCTGATCACTGGGGGGGGGGGGGGGGGGGGGACTCAGAAAATTCTTCTTACTGCCTGCAGCAGACTGAGGATATCATCTCAATCTAGGCTAAAGGGGCAATTGGTGATTCCCTACTTTTCAGGTTATGGTGTGTGTGCAATAAGCAGAGGACTGCTGCAGCACACTTGGACTATATTGGAAAAAGCCCTCTGCCCTTCACCTTCCTGACTGAGGCCAACAGTACACAACTACCCACAGGTCAGTGCCAGCTCTGGGCAGACCCTTCACTCTTACATGTGCACTGAAGAACCTCAACATACATAACCCCTCCGGCTTCTGGTCACATGACTCTCCATATACAGTATCTCACAAAAGTGAGTACACCCCTCACATTTTTGTAAATATTTTCTTCCATCTTTTCATGTGACAACACTGAAGAAATTACACTTGGCTACAATGTAAAGTAATGAGTGTAGATCTTGTATAACAGTGTAAATTTGCTGTCCCCTCAAAATAACTCAACACACAGCCATTAATGTCTAAACTGCTGGCATCAAAAGTGAGTACACCCCTAAGTGAAAATGTCAAAATTGGGCCCAATTAGCCGTTTTCCCTCCCCGGTGTCATGTGACTTGTTAGTGTTACAAGGTCTCAGGTGTGAATGGGAAGCAGGCGTGTTAAATTTGGTGTTATCACTCTAACATACTGGAAGTTCAACATGGCACCTCATGGCAAAGAACTCTCTGAGGATCTAAAAAAAAAAGAAGAATTGTTGCTCTATATAAAGATGGCCTAGGCTATAAGAAGATTGTCAAGACCCTGAAACTGAGCTGCAGCACGGTGGCCAAGACCATACAGGACAGGTTCCACTCGGAACAGGCCTCGCCATGGTCGACCAAAGAAGTTGAGTACGCATGCTCAGCATCATGAGTGCTGCCAGCATTGCTGCAGAGGTTGAAGGGGTGGGGGGTGTCAGTGCTCAGACCATACGCCACACACTGCATCAAATTGGTCTGCATGGCTGTCTTCCCAGAAGGAAGCCTCTTCTAAAGATGATGCACAAGAAAGCGCGCAAACAGTTTGCTGAAGACAAGCAGACTAAGGACATGGATTACTGGAACCACGTCCTGTGGTCTGATGAGACCAAGATAAACTTATTTGGTTCAGATGGTGTCAGGCGTGTGTGGCGGCAACCAGGTGAGGAGTACAAAGACAAGTGTGTCTTGCCTACAGTCAAGCATGGTGGTGGGAGTGTCATGGTCTGGGGCTGCATGAGTGCTGCCGGCACTGGGGAGCTACAGTTCATTGAGGGAACCATGAATGCCAACATGTACTGTGACATACTGAAGCAGAGCATGATCCCCTCCCTTCAGAGACTGGGCCGCAGAGCAGTATTCCAACATAACAACCCCAAACACACCTCCAAGACGACCACTGCCTTGCTAAAGAAGCTGAGGGTAAAGGTGATGGACTGGCCAAGAATGTCTCCAGACCTAAACCCTATTGAGCGTCTGTGGGGCATTTTCAAATGGAAGGTGGAGGAGCGCAAGGTCTCTAACATCCACCAGCTCTGTGATGTCGTCATGGAGGAGTGGAAGAGGACTCCAGTGCCAACCTGTGAATCTCTGGTGAACTCCATGCCCAAGAGGGTTAAGGCCGTGCTGGAAAATAATGGTGGCCACACAAAATAACACTTTGGACCCAATTTGAACATTTTCAAATAGGGGTGTACTCACTTTTGTTGCCAGTGGTTTAGACATTAATGGCTGTGTGTTGAGTTATTTTGAGGGGACAGCAAATTTACACTGTTATACAAGCTGTACACTCACTACTTTACATTGTAGCAAAGTATCATTTCTTCAGTGTTGTCACATGATAAGATAGAATAAAATATTTACAAAAATGTGAGGGGTGTACTTACTTGTGTGAGCTACTGTACATGTCCGAATACATTAATGGTCATCAGGGCAACAATGAACTAACACTCAGCAACTACATCTTACCTGCTGTACTGGGTTGGTTCCTTTTGAGTAGTTGCTATGTTGCAGTATATAAAAAGTAATATGAATACAGAGGAGGCACTGGTAACATTTATAAAAACTCCCTTTATTAGTCTCCAGACCCAGCCTATCGCCCATGCATATCACTATACGCCCTGAAGGCAAAAGGTGACAGCAGACCCATCATCTGGTCACACTGTTATACATTTGGGGTGGGCAAAGTAGACAGCAAACATATCACTATATGCCCTGGCGCAAAAGGTAACAGCGGGCCCCATCATCCACATATAATGTTATACAGCTTGGGTGGGAAAAGGAGACAGCCCGCCCATCGCTTAGACACATTACTATAGCCCTGGGGCAAAAGGTGATAGCAGGCCCATCGTCCACCTGCAACATTCTAAGCCATGGGTGGGCATAGGTGACAGCGGGCTTAACACCCAAACGCATTACTATCGGCCCTGGGGGGGCAAAATGTGACAGCAGGCCCATTACCCAGACACAGGGTTATATATTCAGGATGGGCAAAGCAGACAATAGGCCCATGACCCAGACATATAACTGTATACCGTGGGGCAAACGGGGACTTCCCACTGCAAATGTATAACTATGTCTGGGTGATGGGTCAGCTATCACCTTTTGCCCCAGGGCATATAGCTATACAGTATTGTCTGTGTGACGGGCCCGTTGTCAGCTTCGCCCACCTTGAATGCATCACCCTGGGTCTAGGGGATGGACCAGCTTAAGAGACAACGAACCCATCACCCTGACACATCACGATACACCCTGGGGCAAAAGGCGAAGGCTGGGCCCATCATCTGCACCTACTGTTATATGTCGGGGTGAGCAAAAGAGGCAGCGGACCCATCACCCTGACATATCACTATGCGCCCCAGGGGCAAAAGGTGAAAGCTGGCTCATTACTATATGCCCTAGGGCAAAGGGTGAAAGTGGGTCCATCATCTGGACACAGGGTTATACATTTGGGGTGGGCAGAAGTGACAGCTGGCCCATCACCTGGACATAATCCTGTACACCCTGGGGTAAAATGTGACAGTGGGCCCATCATCCATACATAATGCTATACGTCCTAGGTGGGCAAAGGAGATAACAGGCCCATCACCTGGACACAGGATTATACATTCAGAGTGGGCAGAGATGACAGTGGGCCCACCACCCTGGTACATTACTATACGCCCCCTGGTACATTACTATACGCCCTGAGGGCAAAAATAGAAAGCAGGCCCATTGGCCAGATAAGGGGGTTATATGTTTAGGGTGGGCAGAGTTGATACAAAGCCCATCACTCGGACATATTGGGTGGGCAGAGGTGACCATGGGCCCATCATCTGAAGATAATCCTATACACCCTGGGGGCCACTACTCAAACATGCCGCTGTAAATCCTGAGTGGGTCAGTCTGGGGGACCAGAGGGAGTCTGCCAAGAAAAACTGGCAGTGGCTCCTACCAGGCAGAACATGGTGGTCATCTTCCTTCTGGGTAGTCAGAGGCCCCCTCCCGTCCACAGGAAAGGTGGAACACAAATCGCAGTCATGTGACATCAGGAGATGAGACGCCTCCCACCCTGGTGCAATCATCAAGCTTCCAGTCATGTCCCGGGGTCAGAGGTCAGCGGCCATAAATAACAGGATGGAACCTCCAGTCCGCTAGGTTAACCATGAAATGTAATATCGGGTGGCAGTTAAGAAATCCGGAGAACGCCGGAACGTTATTATTGTTCACAAATTAAAAGAGAAGAGGAATCAAGATGGAGGGCGATGGCGAAAGCCTCAGATGGGAACCCTTCCCCCGTGTGCTCTATGGAGGAACGGCCCAACCATTGCTCCACCACAAAGTACAGAACGTATAAAAAGATTCATCGAGTCCTCCTCAGGGGATTTCATCAGATGCATCCTAGACTCCACCCACTGCGCAGAGACCACTTGTCCGATGTGAGCCGCTAGAAGAAGTCTGGAAATGTGTACTGGAGGAGGAGGATGACTGTGACCAACAGACCCGCACACAGGAGGAGTAGGAGCCAAACCGGGAACGTCGCTGTGGGAGGGGAGATCATAGAAAGTGTTAGTCCAACCAGAATAGGTGTAATAGTACAGCTGTACTACCCCACTCACCACCACCTCATAGACCGGCACTGCCCCACTCACCACCACCTCATAGACCGGCACTGCCCCACTCACCACCACCTCATAGACCGGCACTGCCCCACTCACCACCACCTCATAGACCGGCACTGCCCCACTCACCACCACCTCATAGACCCGCACTGCCCCACTCACCACCACCTCATAGACCCGCACTGCCCCACTTCATAGACCCGCACTGCCCCACTCTCCACCACTTCATAGACCCGCACTGCCCCACTCTCCACCACTTCATAGACCCGCACTGCCCCACTCTCCACCACTTCATAGACCCGCACTGCCCCACTCACCACCACCTTCATAGACCCACATTGCCCCACTCACCACCACCTTCATAGACCCACACTGCCCCACTCACCACCACCTTCATAGACCCGCACTGCCCCACTCACCACCACCTTCATAGACCCGCACTGCCCCACTCACCACCACCTCATAGACCCGCACTGCCCCACTCACCACCACCTCATAGACCCGCACTGCCCCACTCACCACCACCTCATAGACCCGCACTGCCCCACTCACCACCACCTTCATAGACCCGCACTGCCCCACTCACCACCACCTTCATAGACCCGCACTGCCCCACTCACCACCACCTTCATAGACCCGCACTGCCCCACTTACCACCACTTCATAGACCCGCACTGCCCCACTCACCACCACTTCATAGACCGGCACTGCCCCACTCACCACCACCTTCATAGACCGGCACTGCCCCACTCACCACCACCTTCATAGACCCGCACTGCCCCACTCACCACCACCTTTCATAGACCCGCACTGCCCCACTCACCACCACCTTTCATAGACCCGCACTGCCCCACTCACCACCACCTTTCATAGACCCGCATTGCCCCACTCACCACCACCTTCATAGACCTGCACTGCCCCACTCTCCACCACTTCAAAGACCCACACTGTCCCCACTCGCCACCAAATTCATATATCCGCAACACCCCAATTACCCCTCACTTCATTGACCCGCACTGCCCCACTCTCCACCACTTCATAGACCAGCATTACCCCGCTCAGCAACATTAAACAAACAGACCTGCACAGCCCCACTCACAACCATTATACAGACCCACACCATCCCTCCCACCACCATTATACTAATCCGCACGACCACACTCACCATCACTTCATAGACCCCGCACTACCCCCTTTCTCCACTCATCCATCTGTCACTTGCTACCTGTGCAGAACACGCACTACTCCAGACAAAACACAAGAAGTCACTCACGTCTATTGTGCACCACGTGCAGTTTGCAGCGGCTGTCCACAGCAACGCTCAGCATGGCGGTTTCATTGTCTCCACGCAGAGCTCGTCCTTGTTTGGTGTCAGGGAAGAAGGCCAGATCCGTCACCACAATCCCGTGAGCTTCCTGCACATAGTAGAGCCTCTGTGTGTAGGAACAGAGAGAACAAAGTTGACTCAGGGAAGGGGATATGGGGGGGGGGGGGGGGGGGGCAGAAGCACATCTGAGGGGATTCACAGGAAAGCCAGAGCAAAGCCTACTTTAACATGAACCAAACATATGTATGAAAGCATGACAACTCTCTTCCACAGCTTTTAAACACAGATTTTGTCAAATACAAACAAGAGTCTTATTGCATACACAGTGGCATGGCGTGTTCTTCCCGGGGACCCCCAAAACAGGCCATATTCCAATCTGTGAAAAGGCTGTGCCACCCCCTCCTGCCTCCCACACCTTCCCATAAGGCGGTAGGCGGTATCATTGCTCTGTAGGACGGTGTTGCAGGCAGCAAGCGTCAGGTCGCTCTTGACTAGCAGAAGTGTTGAATCTTGCACATTAGAACTTCTTGATAGATATACGGGGCTAGAGCATTGACTGCTTTGCCCAAATGTGCCACCCCCAACAACCAATCAGTTTCTCTTTTTTAGAAGATGATTTTTGATCCAGAGGTCCATTGTCAGTTAATCCTTCACCACAGCCAAATAGGGGCCACTAAACAAACAGAGAGACCCAAGATCTTTTGACACCATACTGAGCAACCTACCTGCAGAGAAAAGGAGATGTAGATGGCTACAGAACCGGTGACAGAGCCCAGACCCAGGAAGGTCCCACAATCACTGCAATACAGAGACAAAGCAGATCAGAGAGAAGGTTCCGAGAAAGTTGGGGCACAAAGCGATAGAAGGTAAGAGAAATGGGCCCAAAAAAATAAAATAAAAATTTGGTCACTACTGGAAGATAGGGGCCAAAAAAAGAAAAAAAAAAAAAAAAAAAAAGAGCGAGCAAGAAAGAGGCCAAAAGAGAGAGCAAGGGAGAGGGGTTGAGAGCGAGAGATGATAATAAAGATGGGCAAGAAAGAGCACGAGCAAAAGAGAGCCAGAGAAAAAAAAAAGGAGGCGAGAAAGAGTGAGAGGCAATGCGAAAATGTACTTGATCCTGCCAATAAAGCTTATTTGAATTAAGAGAGAGGGCGGAGGGTGAGAAAGAGGGGGGGGGGGAACAGAGAGAGAAAGAGGGGGGGACACAGAGAGAAAGAGGGGGGGACACAGAGAGAGCGAGAAAGGGGGGGGACACAGAGAGAGCGAGAAAGGGGGGGGGACACAGAGAGAGCGAGAAAGGGGGGGGACAGAGAGAGCGAGAAAGGGGGGGGACAGAGAGAGCGAGAAAGGGGGGGACAGAGAGAGCGAGAAAGGGGGGGGACAGAGAGAGCGAGAAAGGGGGGGGACAGAGAGAGCGAGAAAGGGGGGGGACAGAGAGAGCGCGAAAGGGGGGGGACAGAGAGAGCGCGAAAGGGGGGGGACAGAGAGAGCGCGAAAGGGGGGGGACAGAGAGAGCGAGAAAGGGGGGGGACAGAGAGAGCGAGAAAGGGGGGGGGACAGAGAGAGCGCGAAAGGGGGGGGACAGAGAGAGCGCGAAAGGGGGGGGACAGAGAGAGCGCGAAAGGGGGGGGACAGAGAGAGCGCGAAAGGGGGGGGACAGAGAGAGCGCGAAAGGGGGGGGACAGAGAGAGCGCGAAAGGGGGGGGGGGACAGAGAGAGCGAGAAAGGGGGGGGACAGAGAGAGCGAGAAAGGGGGGGGGACAGAGAGAGCGAGAAAGGGGGGGGGACAGAGAGAGCGAGAAAGGGGGGGGGACAGAGAGAGCGAGAAAGGGGGGGGGACAGAGAGAGCGAGAAAGGGGGGGGACAGAGAGAGCGAGAAAGGGGGGGACAGAGAGAGCGAGAAAGGGGGGGACAGAGAGCGAGAAAGGGGGGGGGACAGAGAGAGCGAGAGAGAAAGAGGGGGGGGACGAGAGAGAGAAAGAGGGGGGGGACGAGAGAGAGAAAGAGGGGGGGGACGAGAGAGAGAAAGAGGGGGGGGACGAGAGAGAGAAAGAGGGGGGGGGACGAGAGAGAGAAAGAGGGGGGGGGACGAGAGAGAGAAAGAGGGGGGGGACGAGAGAGAGAAAGAGGGGGGGACGAGAGAGAGAAAGAGGGGGGGACGAGAGAGAGAAAGAGGGGGGGACGAGAGAGAGAAAGAGGGGGGGACGAGAGAGAGAAAGAGGGGGGGGGACGAGAGAGAGAAAGGGGGGGGGGCGAGAGAGAGAAAGGGGGGGGGGACAGAGAGAGAGAAGGGGGGGGGACAGAGAGAGAGAGAGAGAAGGGGGGGGGACAGAGAGAGAGAAGGGGGGGGGACAGAGAGAGCGAGAAAGGGGGGGGGACGAAGAGAGAGCGAGAAAGGGGGGGGACGAAGAGAGAGCGAGAAAGGGGGGGGACGAAGAGAGAGCGAGAAAGGGGGGGGACGAAGAGAGAGCGAGAAAGGGGGGGGGACGAAGAGAGAGCGAGAAAGGGGGGGGGACGAAGAGAGAGCGAGAAAGGGGGGGGGACGAAGAGAGAGCGAGAAAGGGGGGGGGACGAAGAGAGAGCGAGAAAGGGGGGGGGACGAAGAGAGAGCGAGAAAGGGGGGGGGACGAAGAGAGAGCGAGAAAGGGGGGGGGACGAAGAGAGAGCGAGAAAGGGGGGGGGACGAAGAGAGAGCGAGAAAGGGGGGGGGACGAAGAGAGAGCGAGAAAGGGGGGGGACGAAGAGAGAGCGAGAAAGGGGGGGGACGAAGAGAGAGCGAGAAAGGGGGGGGACGAAGAGAGAGCGAGAAAGGGGGGGGACGAAGAGAGAGCGAGAAAGGGGGGGGACGAAGAGAGAGCGAGAAAGGGGGGGGACGAAGAGAGAGCGAGAAAGGGGGGGGACGAAGAGAGAGCGAGAAAGGGGGGGGGACGAAGAGAGAGCGAGAAAGGGGGGGGGACGAAGAGAGAGCGAGAAAGGGGGGGGACGAAGAGAGAGCGAGAAAGAGGGGGGACGAAGAGAGAGAGAGAAAGAGGGGGGACGACGAGAGAGAGAGAAAGAGGGGGGACGACGACAGAGAGAGAAAGAGGGGGGACGACGACAGAGAGAGAAAGAGGGGGGACGACGACAGAGAGAGAAAGAGGGGGGACGACGACAGAGAGAGAAAGAGGGGGGACGACGACAGAGAGAGAAAGAGGGGGGACGACGACAGAGAGAGAAAGAGGGGGGACGACGACAGAGAGAGAAAGAGGGGGGACGACGACAGAGAGAGAAAGAGGGGGGACGACGACAGAGAGAGAAAGAGGGGGGACGACGACAGAGAGAGAAAGAGGGGGGACGACGACAGAGAGAGAAAGAGGGGGGACGACGACAGAGAGAGAAAGAGGGGGGACGACGACAGAGAGAGAAAGAGGGGGGACGACGACAGAGAGAGAAAGAGGGGGGACGACGACAGAGAGAGAAAGAGGGGGGACGACGACAGAGAGAGAAAGAGGGGGGACGACGACAGAGAGAGAAAGAGGGGGGACGACGACAGAGAGAGAAAGAGGGGGGACGACGACAGAGAGAGAAAGAGGGGGGACGACGACAGAGAGAGAAAGAGGGGGGGGCGACGACAGAGAGAGAAAGAGGGGGGGGCGACGACAGAGAGAGAAAGAGGGGGGACGACGACAGAGAGAGAAAGAGGGGGGGGGCGACGACAGAGAGAGAAAGAGGGGGGGACGACGACAGAGAGAGAAAGAGGGGGGGGACCAGAGAGAGAAAGAGAAAGAGGGGGGGGGACGACGACAGAGAGAGAAAGATGGGGGGGGACGACGACAGAGAGAGAAAGATGGGGGGGGACGACGACAGAGAGAGAAAGATGGGGGGGGACGACGACAGAGAGAGAAAGATGGGGGGGGACGACGACAGAGAGAGAAAGAGGGGGGGGACGACGACAGAGAGAGAAAGAGGGGGGGGACGACGACAGAGAGAGAAAGAGGGGGGGGGACGACAGAGAGAGAAAGAGGGGGGGGGGACGACAGAGAGAAAGAGGGGGGGGGACGACAGAGAGAAAAAGAGGGGGGGGGACGACAGAGAGAAAAAGAGGGGGGGGGACGACAGAGAGAAAAAGAGGGGGGGGGACGACAGAGAGAAAAAGAGGGGGGGGACGACAGAGAGAAAAAGAGGGGGGGGGACGGACACAGAGAGAAAAAGAGGGGGGGGGGACGGACACAGAGAGAAAAAGAGGGGGGGGGGGACGGACACAGAGAGAAAAAGAGGGGGGGGGACGGACACAGAGAGAAAAAGAGGGGGGGGACACAGAGAAAAAGAGGGGGGGGACACAGAGAAAAAGAGGGGGGGGGGGGCACAGAGAAAAAGAGGGGGGGGACACAGAGAAAAAGAGAGGGGGGGACACAGAGAAAAAGAGAGGGGGGGACACAGAGAAAAAGAGAGGGGGGACACAGAGAAAAAGAGAGGGGGGGACACAGAGAAAAAGAGAGGGGGGGACACAGAGAGAGCGAGAAAGGGGGGGGACACAGAGAGAGCGAGAAAGGGGGGGACAGAGAGAGCGAGAAAGGGGGGGGGACAGAGAGAGCGAGAAAGGGGGGGGACAGAGAGAGCGAGAAAGGGGGGGGACAGAGAGAGCGAGAAAGGGGGGGGACAGAGAGAGCGCGAAAGGGGGGGGACAGAGAGAGCGCGAAAGGGGGGGGACAGAGAGAGCGAGAAAGGGGGGGGACAGAGAGAGCGAGAAAGGGGGGGGCAGAGAGAGCGAGAAAGGGGGGGGGCAGAGAGAGCGCGAAAGGGGGGGACAGAGAGAGCGCGAAAGGGGGGGGACAGAGAGAGCGCGAAAGGGGGGGGACAGAGAGAGCGCGAAAGGGGGGGGGACAGAGAGAGCGCGAAAGGGGGGGGGACAGAGAGAGCGAGAAAGGGGGGGGACAGAGAGAGCGAGAAAGGGGGGGGGACAGAGAGAGCGAGAAAGGGGGGGGGACAGAGAGAGCGAGAAAGGGGGGGGGACAGAGAGAGCGAGAAAGGGGGGGGGACAGAGAGAGCGAGAAAGGGGGGGACAGAGAGAGCGAGAAAGGGGGGGACAGAGAGAGCGAGAAAGGGGGGGACAGAGAGAGCGAGAAAGGGGGGGACAGAGAGCGAGAAAGGGGGGGGGACAGAGAGAGCGAGAGAGAAAGAGGGGGGGGGACGAGAGAGAGAAAGAGGGGGGGGGACGAGAGAGAGAAAGAGGGGGGGGACGAGAGAGAGAAAGAGGGGGGGGGACGAGAGAGAGAAAGAGGGGGGGGACGAGAGAGAGAAAGAGGGGGGGGGACGAGAGAGAGAAAGAGGGGGGGGACGAGAGAGAGAAAGAGGGGGGGACGAGAGAGAGAAAGAGGGGGGGACGAGAGAGAGAAAGAGGGGGGGACGAGAGAGAGAAAGAGGGGGGGGGGACGAGAGAGAGAAAGGGGGGGGGGCGAGAGAGAGAAAGGGGGGGGGACAGAGAGAGAGAAGGGGGGGGGACAGAGAGAGAGAGAGAGAAGGGGGGGGGACAGAGAGAGAGAGAAGGGGGGGGACAGAGAGAGCGAGAAAGGGGGGGGGACGAAGAGAGAGCGAGAAAGGGGGGGGACGAAGAGAGAGCGAGAAAGGGGGGGGACGAAGAGAGAGCGAGAAAGGGGGGGGACGAAGAGAGAGCGAGAAAGGGGGGGGACGAAGAGAGAGCGAGAAAGGGGGGGGACGAAGAGAGAGCGAGAAAGGGGGGGGACGAAGAGAGAGCGAGAAAGGGGGGGGGACGAAGAGAGAGCGAGAAAGGGGGGGGGACGAAGAGAGAGCGAGAAAGGGGGGGGGACGAAGAGAGAGCGAGAAAGGGGGGGGGACGAAGAGAGAGCGAGAAAGGGGGGGGGGACGAAGAGAGAGCGAGAAAGGGGGGGGACGAAGAGAGAGCGAGAAAGGGGGGGGACGAAGAGAGAGCGAGAAAGGGGGGGGACGAAGAGAGAGCGAGAAAGGGGGGGGGGGACGAAGAGAGAGCGAGAAAGGGGGGGGACGAAGAGAGAGCGAGAAAGGGGGGGGACGAAGAGAGAGCGAGAAAGGGGGGGGACGAAGAGAGAGCGAGAAAGGGGGGGGGACGAAGAGAGAGCGAGAAAGGGGGGGGGGACGAAGAGAGAGCGAGAAAGGGGGGGGGGACGAAGAGAGAGCGAGAAAGAGGGGGGGACGAAGAGAGAGAGAGAAAGAGGGGGGACGACGAGAGAGAGAGAAAGAGGGGGGACGACGAGAGAGAGAGAAAGAGGGGGGACGACGAGAGAGAGAGAAAGAGGGGGGACGACGACAGAGAGAGAAAGAGGGGGGACGACGACAGAGAGAGAAAGAGGGGGGACGACGACAGAGAGAGAAAGAGGGGGGACGACGACAGAGAGAGAAAGAGGGGGGACGACGACAGAGAGAGAAAGAGGGGGGACGACGACAGAGAGAGAAAGAGGGGGGACGACGACAGAGAGAGAAAGAGGGGGGACGACGACAGAGAGAGAAAGAGGGGGGACGACGACAGAGAGAGAAAGAGGGGGGACGACGACAGAGAGAGAAAGAGGGGGGACGACGACAGAGAGAGAAAGAGGGGGGACGACGACAGAGAGAGAAAGAGGGGGGACGACGACAGAGAGAGAAAGAGGGGGGACGACGACAGAGAGAGAAAGAGGGGGGACGACGACAGAGAGAGAAAGAGGGGGGACGACGACAGAGAGAGAAAGAGGGGGGACGACGACAGAGAGAGAAAGAGGGGGGACGACGACAGAGAGAGAAAGAGGGGGGACGACGACAGAGAGAGAAAGAGGGGGGACGACGACAGAGAGAGAAAGAGGGGGGGGGGCGACGACAGAGAGAGAAAGAGGGGGGGGGGGCGACGACAGAGAGAGAAAGAGGGGGGGGACGACGACAGAGAGAGAAAGAGGGGGGACGACGACAGAGAGAGAAAGAGGGGGGGGGGGCGACGACAGAGAGAAAGAGGGGGGGGGGGCGACGACAGAGAGAGAAAGAGGGGGGGACGACGACAGAGAGAGAAAGAGGGGGGGGACCAGAGAGAGAAAGAGGGGGGGGACAGAGAGAGAAAGAGGGGGGGACAGAGAGAGAAAGAGGGGGGGGGGACAGAGAGAGAAAGAGAAAGAGGGGGGGGGACGACGACAGAGAGAGAAAGATGGGGGGGGACGACGACAGAGAGAGAAAGATGGGGGGGGGACGACGACAGAGAGAGAAAGAGGGGGGGGACGACGACAGAGAGAGAAAGAGGGGGGGGACGACGACAGAGAGAGAAAGAGGGGGGGGGACGACGACAGAGAGAGAAAGAGGGGGGGACGACAGAGAGAAAGAGGGGGGGGACGACAGAGAGAAAGAGGGGGGGGGGGCGACGACAGAGAGAGAAAGAGGGGGGGGACGACGACAGAGAGAGAAAGAGGGGGGGACCAGAGAGAGAAAGAGGGGGGGACCAGAGAGAGAAAGAGGGGGGGGGGGACAGAGAGAGAAAGAGAAAGAGGGGGGGGGGACGACGACAGAGAGAGAAAGATGGGGGGGGACGACGACAGAGAGAGAAAGATGGGGGGGGACGACGACAGAGAGAGAAAGATGGGGGGGGGGCGACGACAGAGAGAGAAAGATGGGGGGGGACGACGACAGAGAGAGAAAGAGGGGGGGGACGACGACAGAGAGAGAAAGAGGGGGGGGACGACGACAGAGAGAGAAAGAGGGGGGGGGGACGACAGAGAGAGAAAGAGGGGGGGACGACAGAGAGAAAGAGGGGGGGGGACGACAGAGAGAAAAAGAGGGGGGGGGACGACAGAGAGAAAAAGAGGGGGGGGACGACAGAGAGAAAAAGAGGGGGGGGACGACAGAGAGAAAAAGAGGGGGGGGACGGACACAGAGAGAAAAAGAGGGGGGGGGACGCAGAGAGAAAAAGAGGGGGGGGGGACGGACACAGAGAGAAAAAGAGGGGGGGGGACACAGAGAGAAAAAGAGGGGGGGGACACAGAGAAAAAGAGGGGGGGGGGGGCACAGAGAAAAAGAGGGGGGGGACACAGAGAAAAAGAGAGGGGGGGACACAGAGAAAAAGAGAGGGGGGGGACACAGAGAAAAAGAGAGGGGGGGGACACAGAGAAAAAGAGGGGGGGGGGACACAGAGAAAAAGAGGGGGGGGGGACACAGAGAAAAAGAGGGGGGGGACACAGAGAAAAAGAGGGGGGGGACACAGAGAAAAAGAGGGGGGGGGGACACAGAGAAAAAGAGGGGGGGGGACACAGAGAAAAAGAGGGGGGAGGACACAGAGAAAAAGAGGGGGGGGGGACACAGAGAAAAAGAGGGTGGGACACAGAGAGAAAAAGAGGGTGGGACACAGAGAGAAAAAGAGGGTGGGACACAGAGAGAAAAAGAGGGGGGACACAGAGAGAAAAAGAGGGGGGACACAGAGAGAAAAAGAGGGGGGACACAGAGAGAAAAAGAGGGGGGACACAGAGAGAAAAAGAGGGGGGACACAGAGAGAAAAAGAGGGGGGACACAGAGAGAAAAAGAGGGGGGACACAGAGAGAAAAAGAGGGGGGACACAGAGAGAAAAAGAGGGGGGACACAGAGAGAAAAAGAGGGGGGACACAGAGAGAAAAAGAGGGGGGACACAGAGAGAAAAAGAGGGGGGACACAGAGAGAAAAAGAGGGGGGACACAGAGAGAAAAAGAGGGGGGACACAGAGAGAAAAAGAGGGGGGACACAGAGAGAAAAAGAGGGGGGACACAGAGAGAAAAAGAGGGGGGACACAGAGAGAAAAAGAGGGGGGACACAGAGAGAAAAAGAGGGGGGACACAGAGAGAAAAAGAGGGGGGACACAGAGAGAAAAAGAGGGGGGACACAGAGAGAAAAAGAGGGGGGACACAGAGAGAAAAAGAGGGGGGACACAGAGAAAAAGAGGGGGGACACAGAGAAAAAGAGGGGGGACACAGAGAAAAAGAGGGGGGACACAGAGAAAAAGAGGGGGGACACAGAGAAAAAGAGGGGGGACACAGAGAAAAAGAGGGGGGACACAGAGAAAAAGAGGGGGGACACAGAGAAAAAGAGGGGGGACACAGAGAAAAAGAGGGGGGACACAGAGAAAAAGAGGGGGGACACAGAGAAAAAGAGGGGGGACACAGAGAAAAAGAGGGGGGACACAGAGAAAAAGAGGGGGGACACAGAGAAAAAGAGGGGGGACACAGAGAAAAAGAGGGGGGACACAGAGAAAAAGAGGGGGGACACAGAGAAAAAGAGGGGGGACACAGAGAAAAAGAGGGGGGACACAGAGAAAAAGAGGGGGGACACAGAGAAAAAGAGGGGGGACACAGAGAAAAAGAGGGGGGACACAGAGAAAAAGAGGGGGGACACAGAGAAAAAGAGGGGGGACACAGAGAAAAAGAGGGGGGACACAGAGAAAAAGAGGGGGGACACAGAGAAAAAGAGGGGGGACACAGAGAAAAAGAGGGGGGACACAGAGAAAAAGAGGGGGGACACAGAGAAAAAGAGGGGGGACACAGAGAAAAAGAGGGGGGACACAGAGAAAAAGAGGGGGGACACAGAGAAAAAGAGGGGGGACACAGAGAAAAAGAGGGGGGACACAGAGAAAAAGAGGGGGGACACAGAGAAAAAGAGGGGGGACACAGAGAAAAAGAGGGGGGACACAGAGAAAAAGAGGGGGGACACAGAGAAAAAGAGGGGGGACACAGAGAAAAAGAGGGGGGACACAGAGAAAAAGAGGGGGGACACAGAGAAAAAGAGGGGGGACACAGAGAAAAAGAGGGGGGACACAGAGAAAAAGAGGGGACGACAGAGAGAAAAAGAGGGGACGACAGAGAGAAAAAGAGGGGGGGGGGGGACGACAGAGAGAAAAAGAGGGGGGGGGGACGACAGAGAGAAAAAGAGGGGGGGGGACGACAGAGAGAAAAAGAGGGGGGGGGGACGTCAGAGAGAAAAAGAGGGGGGGGGACGACAGAGAGAAAAAGAGGGGGGGGGGGACGACAGAGAGAAAAAGAGGGGGGGGGGACGACAGAGAGAAAAAGAGGGGGGGGGGGACGACAGAGAGAAAAAGAGGGGGGGGACGACAGAGAGAAAAAGAGGGGGGGGGGACGACAGAGAGAAAAAGAGGGGGGGGGGACGACAGAGAGAAAAAGAGGGGGGGGGGGACGACAGAGAGAAAAAGAGGGGGGGGGGGGACGACAGAGAGAAAAAGAGGGGGGGGGGACGACAGAGAGAAAAAGAGGGGGGGGGGACGACAGAGAGAAAAAGAGGGGGGGGGGACGACAGAGAGAAAAAGAGGGGGGGGGGACGACAGAGAGAAAAAGAGAGGGGGGGCGACAGAGAGAAAAAGAGGGAGGGGCCGGGGAGAAAAAGAAGGGGGGGACGGACAGAGAGAAAAAGAGGGGGGGACGGAGAGAAAAAGAGGGGGGGACAGAGAGAAAAAGAGGGGGGGACAGAGAGAAAAAGAGGGGGGGACAGAGAGAAAAAGAGGGGGGACAGAGAGAAAAAGAGGGGGGACAGAGAGAAAAAGAGGGGGGACAGAGAGAAAAAGAGGGGGGACAGAGAGAAAAAGAGGGGGGACAGAGAGAAAAAGAGGGGGGACAGACAGAAAAAGGGGGGGGGACAGACAGAGAAAAAGAGGGGGGGACAGACAGAGAAAAAGAGGGGGGGACAGACAGAGAAAAAGAGGGGGGGACAGACAGAGAAAAAGAGGGGGGGACAGACAGAGAAAAAGAGGGGGGGACAGACAGAGAAAAAGAGGGGGGGACAGACAGAGAGAAAAAGAGGGGGGACGGACAGAGAGAAAAAGAGGGGGGACGGACAGAGAGAAAAAGAGGGGGGACGGACAGAGAGAAAAAGAGGGGGGACGGACAGAGGGAAAAAGAGGGGGGACGGACAGAGGGAAAAAGAGGGGGGACGGACAGAGGGAAAAAGAGGGGGGACGGACAGAGGGAAAAAGAGGGGGGACGGACAGAGGGAAAAAGAGGGGGGACGGACAGAGGGAAAAAGAGGGGGGACGGACAGAGGGAAAAAGAGGGGGGACGGACAGAGGGAAAAAGAGGGGGGACGGACAGAGGGAAAAAGAGGGGGGGACAGAGAGAAAAAGAGGGGGGGACAGAGAGAAAAAGAGGGAGGGGGCAGAGAGAAAAAGAGGGGGGGACAGAGAGAAAAAGAGGGGGGGACAGAGAGAAAAAGAGGGGGGGACAGAGAGAAAAAGAGGGGGGGGGGGACAGAGAGAAAAAGAGGGGGGGGGGGACAGAGAGAAAAAGAGGGGGGGGGGGACAGAGAGAAAAAGAGGGGGGGGGACAGAGAGAAAAAGAGGGGGGGGACAGAGAGAAAAAGAGGGGGGGGACAGAGAGAAAAAGAGGGGGGGGACAGAGAGAAAAAGAGGGGGGGGGACAGAGAGAAAAAGAGGGGGGGGGGACAGAGAGAAAAAGAGGGGGGGGGACAGAGAGAAAAAGAGGGGGGGGGACAGAGAGAAAAAGAGAGGGGGGGCGACAGAGAGAAAAAGAGGGGGGGGACGGACAGAGAGAAAAAGAGGGGGGGACGGAGAGAAAAAGAGGGGGGGACGGAGAGAAAAAGAGGGGGGGACGGAGAGAAAAAGAGGGGGGGGACGGAGAGAAAAAGAGGGGGGGACGGAGAGAAAAAGAGGGGGGGACGGAGAGAAAAAGAGGGGGGGACGGAGAGAAAAAGAGGGGGGGACAGAGAGAAAAAGAGGGGGGGACAGAGAGAAAAAGAGGGGGGGACAGAGAGAAAAAGAGGGGGGGACAGAGAGAAAAAGAGGGGGGACAGAGAGAAAAAGAGGGGGGACAGAGAAAAAGAGGGGGGGACAGAGAGAAAAAGAGGGGGGGACAGAGAGAAAAAGAGGGGGGGACAGAGAGAAAAAGAGGGGGGGACAGAGAGAAAAAGAGGGGGGGACAGAGAGAAAAAGAGGGGGGGACAGAGAGAAAAAGAGGGGGGGACAGAGAGAAAAAGAGGGGGGGACAGAGAGAAAAAGAGGGGGGACAGAGAGAAAAAGAGGGGGGACAGAGAGAAAAAGAGGGGGGACAGAGAGAAAAAGAGGGGGGACAGACAGAAAAAGAGGGGGGGACAGACAGAGAAAAAGAGGGGGGGACAGACAGAGAAAAAGAGGGGGGGACAGACAGAGAAAAAGAGGGGGGGACAGACAGAGAAAAAGAGGGGGGGACAGACAGAGAAAAAGAGGGGGGGACAGACAGAGAAAAAGAGGGGGGGACAGACAGAGAAAAAGAGGGGGGGACGGACAGAGAGAAAAAGAGGGGGGACGGACAGAGAGAAAAAGAGGGGGGACGGACAGAGAGAAAAAGAGGGGGGACGGACAGAGGGAAAAAGAGGGGGGACGGACAGAGGGAAAAAGAGGGGGGACGGACAGAGGGAAAAAGAGGGGGGACGGACAGAGGGAAAAAGAGGGGGGACGGACAGAGGGAAAAAGAGGGGGGGACGGACAGAGGGGAAAAAGAGGGGGGACGGACAGAGGGAAAAAGAGGGGGGGACAGAGAGAAAAAGAGGGGGGGGCAGAGAGAAAAAGAGGGGGGGGGGACAGAGAGAAAAAGAGGGGGGGGGGGACAGAGAGAAAAAGAGGGGGGGGGGACAGAGAGAAAAAGAGGGGGGGGGACAGAGAGAAAAAGAGGGGGGGGACAGAGAGAAAAAGAGGGGGGGGACAGAGAGAAAAAGAGGGGGGGGACAGAGAGAAAAAGAGGGGGGGGACAGAGAGAAAAAGAGGGGGGGGGGACAGAGAGAAAAAGAGGGGGGGGGGACAGAGAGAAAAAGAGGGGGGGGGGGGACAGAGAGAAAAAATAGGATTTTTATAACAGCTTACCTGTAAAATCCTTTTCTTGGAGTACATCACGGGACACAGAGCGACATAGTCATTACTAATGGGGTTATATAGAATTACCTTCAGGTGCTGGCACTGGCCAATTCCAAACCGGAAGTACCCTCCCCTATATAAGCCCCTCCCATCCGGGAGCACCTCAGTTTTGTAGCAAAGCAATAAGTGTCCCTAAAGAGGGGCGGGAGCTCTGTGTCCCGTGATGTACTCCAAGAAAAGGATTTTACAGGTAAGCTGTTATAAAAATCCTATTTTCTTTTTCGTACATCACGGGACACAGAGCGGCTTAGTCATTACTAATGGGACGTCCCAAAGCAATGCCCAATGAGGGGGGGGGGATACACCATACATAAGCTGAGCGCTATCAGACATGAGGATCTTTTGCGGCCTGCAACACACTGCGCCCAAAGGCGACATCCTCCTGACTTCTAACGTCCACCTGGTAGAACCTAGTAAACGTGTGAACTGAAGACCATGCTGCGGCCTTACAGATCTGAGCCAGGGAGGCCTGGTGATGCACTGCCCATGAAGTTCCAACTGCTCTCGTGGAGTGCGCTCTAACTTTGAACGGAGGCGGTCTCTTTCTCAAGCCATAGGCTTGTATTATGACCTGTCGAATCCACTTGGCTAAAGTAGATTTTGACGCTGCCTGACCCTTTCTGGGGCCTTCCGGCAGAATAAACAAAGTATCCGTTCTGCGAATCTGAGCAGTGGCTTTTAGATAAGCTTTAACTGCTCTTACTACATCCAAAGAATGCAATAACTTTTCCTCTACCGAAGTAGGTTTGGGGAAAAAAGAAGGAAGAACCACATCTTGGTTCAAATGAAAACTCGATACCACCTTAGGAAGAAAGGCTGGATGAGGACGTAATACTACTCTGTCCTTATGGATAACCAGATATGGCTCTTTACAGGACATGGCTGCTAATTCCGACACTCTTTTAGCCGAACAAATGGCTACTAGAAAAATCAATTTCCTGGTGAGAAGAACCAAGGAAATATGCTGTAATGGTTCAAATGGTTGTTTCTGTAGAACCGACAGAACCAAGTTTAGATCCCATGGACATATGGGAATATTAACCGGAGGACTAATACGCATCACTCCTTGTATGAAAGCTTTGACTAGTGAATGCGAAGCCAAGGGCCTTTGAAAAAATATTGACAAGGCCGAAATCTGACCCTTGATGGTACTCAAGGCAAGCTTCCTATCTACAGCCCACTGTAGGAAGTCCAAAATCCTCCCTATCACGTACTTACGTGGATGCCATTTCTTGGCCTCACACCACGTAATGTACGCTTTCCAGATCCTATAATAGATCTGCCTGGATACCGGCTTCCTGGCATTGATCATGGTAGATACCACAGCATTAGAGAGCCCTCTCTTTTTCAGAATGTGGGCTTCAATAGCCAGGCCGTCAAACCTAGGGCTGGTAAGGAAGGGTGGTATATCGGTCCCTGCGACAGCAGGTCCGGACGATGTGGGAGGGTCCAAGGACTCCCCACTGACATTTTTACAATCTCCGCGTACCATGCTCTTCGGGGCCACGCTGGAGCCACCAGAATCACTAGTTTCTTTTCTACCCTGATTCTGCGGAGTAATCGAGGTAACAATTGTGGCGGTGGGAATGCATATATCAGCTTGAACTGATCCCAAGGGAACACTAGGGCATCCGAGCCGCAAGCTAGGGGATCCCTTGTCCAAGAGATAAACCTGTCCACTTTTGTGTTGAATCTGGATGCTAGCAGATCTACATCCGGTGTTCCCCACCGCTGGCATATTGCCTGGAAAACCTCGGGGTGAAGAGACCATTCCCCCGGGCATAATTGTTGGCGACTTAAAAAGTCCGCTCTCCAATTTTCCACTCCTGGGATGAAAACCGCGGATATGGCTGGGACATATTTTTCTGCCCACTCCAGGATGCAATTTGCTTCCCTCTGGGCTGCACGACTCCTGGTGCCACCCTGGTGATTGATATATGCCACTGCTGTGGCATTGTCTGATTGAATTCTGACAGGGGACCCTTGGAGTTTGGATGTCCATGCTACTAGGGCATACCGGGCTGCTCGTATCTCTAAGAGATTGATGGGCAGGGCCTTTTCTGCTTCTGACCACTTGCCCTGGAGAGACCATTGCTCCAGTACTGCCCCCCAGCCTATGAGGCTGGCATCTGTAGTGACTACCTTCCAAGAAACCGGACTGAAGGGTTTCCCTTTTTCCAGATTCTGGGGCACCAACCACCAATGGAGGCTCTTGCGAACGGAAGGGGACAGGGACATTGGTAAGTCTAAAGCCTGAACTTTTTTGTTCCAGGCTGACAGTATGGCCCTTTGCAAATTCCTTGAATGGAATTGACCGTAGGGTACCGCTTCGAATGAAGCCACCATTTTTCCCAGCAGCCTCATGCAGAGGCGTATGGATGGTTTTCTTTTTGTACCCACTAAGTGGGTCAAATCTTTTAAAGACGACACCTTCTCTGGAGGTAAGAAAATCTTTCTCTGATTTGAATCCAGCCTTAGCCCCTAAGTATTCCAGACTTTTGACTGGTCTTAGAGCTGACTTGTCCCGGTTGATAATCCAACCGTGATATTCCAGATACTTGATTGTCTTGTGAATAGCTACTTCCAGCTTTTCCACTGAGTGGTCTATTAGTAGCAGGTCGTCTAGATATGCCATTATCGTTACACCTTGTGTTCTTAGATTGGCCAATAATGGGGCCAGAATTTTTGTGAACACTCGTGGTGCTGTGGCCAGACCGAAAGGTAAGGCTCTGAACTGAAAATGGCGCCCTTCTACTGCAAAGCGTAGAAATTTCTGGTGGCCCGGAAAGATGGGAATATGCAGATAAGCATCCTTTATGTCGATCGAGGCTAACCATTCCTGCCCTTGTAGGGCGGTGGCCACCGATCGGATCGACTCCATCCGAAAAGTCCTGATATTTAGGAACTTGTTTAGCCCTTTTAGATTTAATATGGGCCTCACGTCCCCATTTGGTTTGGGGACTGTGAAAAGGTTAGAGTAAAACCTGAATCCGCTTTCTTCCAGGGGAACCTTCATGATTACACCTTGGAGCAATAGTTGTTCTAGTGCCAGAAGGAGGGATCCTCTCTTCTGGGGATCTCTTGGCACGTTTGACCTCATAAATTGGGCAGGAGGAGTGTCTTTTAACTCCAGCTTGTATCCCAGACTTACTGCGGAGAGCACCCATCTGTCTCTGATGGTGTCCCGCCAGGTCTCTGAACCACTGAAGTCTTCCCCCCACCCGATTGAGTGGGGGCAACGCTTCATGACTTGGGGGGAGGTTTTGTACCTCTCTTGACCCAGGGTTTCTTGTTACCCTGTGATTGTCCCTGATTTCTGCCCCCTGAATTTGACCGCGGAGGCCGTCGGAACTGCTTCACAGCCGATGCCCCAGGGACTGGAGAAGTAGGCCTCTTAAAAGAAGGACTTCTACCCTTGTTCTTAACCGGTAAGAGTGAACTTTTACCGGCAGAAATTTTCTGGATATAT
This sequence comes from Rana muscosa, assembly GCA_029206835.1. Classification (NCBI taxonomy): domain Eukaryota; kingdom Metazoa; phylum Chordata; class Amphibia; order Anura; family Ranidae; genus Rana; species Rana muscosa. The sequence goes on from JARGYO010000094.1 coordinate 34,416,457, forward strand.
TTGTCCAGATCTTCTCCAAATAAGCGTTCTCCATGAAATGGGAAGCTAACCAGCAGTTTTTTACAGGGAGCTTCAGCAGACCAGTTTTTGAGCCACAGAAGCCTACGCATATGTACTATAGACAGCGTAAAGCGGGAGGCCTGTTGGATTGTATCCTTTATGGCGTCCACCGCAAAACACAAGGCTCTAGGCAGGTCAGCTAGGGCAAGAGCCTGCTGATCTGGTAAGTCCCTTAAGACTTGTTTCAACTGATCTTTCACTGCTTGGCAGACTCCAATCGCTGCTACCGCAGGTTGTGTCACCATGCTTGCTGTAGAGAAAGCAGATTTTAGTAAAGACTCCAATTTTTTATCTATTGGGTCTTTGAACATTGGAACATTATCTACTGGACATGTCAGTGATTTGTTAACAGAAGAGATGGCTGCGTCCACTGTAGGGACCCTCCATTTTTTTATGAACTTATCCTCCATGGGATAGATCACCGGAAATCTCTTGGGGGGAGCAAATATTTTATCAGGATGCTCCCAATCCTGGTAAATAAGCCCTTCTAATAAAGGGTGGATTGGGAAGGAACAGACAGCCTGGGGAGCTTTTAGCGACCCCAGCGAGGAAACCGTAGTGGATGGTGGTTCCGCCAGAGGCATTTTAAATGCTGATCGGACCATATTAGTCAGAGACTGAACCCATAATCTTTCAGCCTGAGATGCTGAGAAAGGTTCTTCCACTGTTGATTCCTCCATAACTGAATCAACCTCATCCTGATCCCCTTCAGGTAGGTCGATCTCTGTGTGGGGCTGTTCCTCCACTAACAGGCACTCTGAAGGAGGAGACGGAGATCGGACGCGCTTTCCCTGTGACAGGGAAGCAGCGATCAAAGCTGTTAATCTCTCTTCCAATCCTCCCAGAGTTGAGGATAAAACCTCCTCTGTTATATATACAGGAGCAGGTGGACTGGGGACAGCCGCAGCACCAGGCACTCCTGCGGGGTTCCTACGGCTACTGACCTCTGAATTCTCAGGGGAGATTGGTGCAGTACAAGCATGCCCAATATCCTCAGAGCCCGATGGAGACCCCTTTGGCTTCCTGGAAGACCTATTTCCGGAGCGTCTGGACGACATATCCTTTAAGCACAAAGCTGAGGTATTCCCGTCGTCATACACCAATTTTTGCTGGTAATAGTCTAACACAGTTGCTGCTATATACCAGCTGGTGTCCACTAAAGTGCCTTTCTATGGGGATGCCTGCATCAACCGCCTCTGTGTGCCACTGTTTGTTGCTAGCTCTGTTTGCATCCAGCTGACACTTGTACTGTGTCTTTTAACCATGCTGGGACGCCTGCACATGCGCAGAAGCGCCGCGGCGCGCATCGAGCGTCATCCACCCGCCCCGCCCCTTTTTCATAGGAGGCGCGTGCACGCGCCCGCGCGCCATTGGCGCCCTTTTCGAAATCAAACAGGGACTAGGAGCCAGGGCCCTTTTTGCCGGAGGGCCTGTGCGGTGGATGAGCGCAGCAACAGGGCAGAGGAAGTGGATTCCCACAGAGAAACTTACCAACTGCCTGGATCTTTTGACTTGAGAAAACCAAAGATCCACATGACAAGAAAAATGGACTACAGCGGCCTCTAGTGGTTTAACACAGGTACCGCGGTCCCTTTTTTTTTTTTTTTCTTGACTACTATTAAAATTTTTCATTTTCAGTAGTTACAGGCAAACACAGATATTTAGCGGGGAATACCGTTAGGTAACAGACAGAAAGACAAATTAGGCTTGGGGGTCCCCCAATAGAACCAAGTTCCTGGAGGCCCCCACTTACCTGATCCCCGCCGCAGGACTTTGTTTGGTCCACAGAAGTCCAAACTTCACCTATCACGGCAGGCATTGTAATTAAACCTTCAGGGACCGGGTTCCCAAGGATTCCACTCCCCTGGACCTGTATAGCACCCTGCACAGACAACATCTTGGTCGTGGGTATGACCAGAGCTCTGGATCCCAGGGTCCAGCCCTCCTAAGAGAAGCATTACAGGCAAAACCTTGCTCTTCTGCTGCAAGGCCCGGGTACCGACCGTTTAGCTATGAAGCTTTTTTGGTGGGATCCGGAACAGCTTACTAAGGCCCAAAAGAACCTGTACGCAAGCCCAGTGAAAACATGTTACTCTTTGGCCAACACCTTAGACACTGGCAAAAAACTGAGGTGCTCCCGGATGGGAGGGGCTTATATAGGGGAGGGTACTTCCGGTTTGGAATTGGCCAGTGCCAACACCTGAAGGTAATCTATATAACCCATTAGTAATGACTAAGTCGCTCTGTGTCCCGTGATGTACGAAAAAGAAAAGGATTTTACAGGTAAGCTGTTATAAAAATCCTATTTTCTTTCTTGTACATCACGGGACACAGAGCGACATAGTCATTACTATGTGGGATGTCCCAAAGCAATGCCCAATGAGGGGGGGGGGGGATACACCATACATAAGCTGAGCGCCATCAGACATGAGGATCTTTTGCGGCCTGCAACACACTGCGCCCAAAGGCGACATCCTCCTGACTTCTAACGTCCACCTGGTAGAATCTAGTAAACGTGTGAACTGAAGACCATGTTGCGGCCTTACAGACCTGAGCCAGGGAGGCCTGGTGATGCACTGCCCATGAAGTTCCAACTGCTCTTGTGGAGTGCGCCCTAACTTTGAACGGAGGCGGTCTCCTTCTCAAGCCATAGGCTTGCATTATGACCTGTCGAATCCACTTGGCTAAAGTAGATCTTGATGCTGCCTGACCCCTTCTGGGGCCTTCCGGCAGAATAAACAAAGTATCCGTTCTGCGAATCTGAGCAGTGGCTTTTAGATAAGCTTTAACTGCTCTTACTACATCCAAAGAATGCAATAACTTTTCCTCTACCGAACTAGGTTTGGGGAAAAAGGAAGGAAGAACCACATCTTGGTTCAAATGAAACCTCGATACCACCTTAGGAAGAAAGGCTGGATGAGGACGTAACACTACTCTGTCCTTATGGATAACCAGATATGGCTCCCTACAGGACATAGCGGCTAATTCCGACACTCTTTTAGCCGAACAAATGGCTACTAGAAAAATCAATTTCCCGGTGAGAAGAACCAGGGAAATATGCTGTAATGGTTCAAATGGTTGTTTCTGTAGAACCGACAGAACCAGGTTTAGATCCCATGGACATATGGGAATATTAACCGGAGGACTAATACGCATCACTCCTTGTATAAAAGCTTTGACTAGTGAATGCGAAGCCAAGGGCCTCTGAAAAAATATTGACAAGGCCGAAATCTGACCCTTGATAGTACTCAAGGCAAGCTTCCTATCTACAGCCCACTGTAGGAAGTCCAGAATCCTACCTATTATTACGTACTTACGTGGATGCCATTTCTTGGCCTCACACCAGGCGATGTACGCCTTCCAGATTCTATAGTAGATCTGCCTGGATACCGGCTTCCTGGCATTGATCATGGTAGATACCACAGGATTAGAGAGACCTCTCTTTTTTAGAATGTGGGCTTCAATAGCCAGGCCGTCAAACCTAGGGCTGGTAAGGAAGGGTGGTATATCGGTCCTTGCGAAAGCAGGTCCGGACGATGTGGAAGGGTCCAAGGACTCCCCACAGACATTTTTACAATCTCCGCGTACCATGCTCTTCGGGGCCACGCTGGAGCCACCAGAATCACTGGTTTCTTTTCTACCCTGATTCTGCGGAGTAATCGAGGTAACAATTGTGGCGGTGGGAATGCATATATCAGCTTGAACTGATCCCAAGGGAACACTAGGGCATCCGAGCCGCAAGCTAGGGGATCCCTTGTCCAAGAGACAAACCTGTCCACCTTTGCGTTGAATCTGGATGCTAGCAGATCTACATCCGGTGTTCCCCACCGCTGACATATTGTCCGGAAAACCTCGGGGTGAAGGGACCATTCCCCTGGGCATAATTGTTGGCGACTTAGAAAGTCCGCCTTTCAATTCTCCACTCCTGGAATGAATACCGCGGATATGGCTGGGACATATCTTTCTGCCCATTTCAGGATGCAATTTACTTCCCTCTGGGCTGCACGACTCCTGGTGCCACCCTGGTGATTGATATATGCCACTGCCGTGGCATTGTCCGATTGAATTCTGACAGGGGACCCTTGGAGTTTGGATGTCCATGCTACTAGGGCATACCGGGCTGCTCGTATCTCTAAGAGATTGATGGGCAGGGCCTTTTCTGCATCCGACCATCTGCCCTGGAGAGACTATTGCTCCAGTACTGCTCCCCAGCCTATAAGGCTGGCATCTGTAGTGACCACCTTCCAAGAAATCGGACTGAAGGATTTCCCTTTTTCCAGATTCTGGGGAACCAACCACCAACGGAGGCTCTTGCGAACGGAAGGGGACAGGGACATTGGTAAGTCTAGGGCCTGAACTTTTTTGTTCCAGGCTGACAGTATAGCCCTTTGCAAATTCCTTGAATGGAATTGACCGTAGGGTACTGCTTCGAATGATGCCACCATTTTTCCCAGCAGCCTCATGCACAGGCGTATGGATGGCTGTCTTTTTGTACCCACTAGCTGGATCAAATCTCTCAAAGACGACCCCTTTTCTTGAGGCAAGAAAATTTTTCTCTGGTCTGAATCCAGCCTTAGCCCCAAGTATTCCAGACTTTTGACTGGTTTTAGGGCTGACTTGTCTCGGTTGATAATCCAACCGTGATATTCCAGATACTCGATTGTCTCGTGAACAACCACTTCTAGTTTTTCCACTGAGTGGTCTATCAGCAACAAGTCGTCTAGATATGCCATTATCAATACACCTTGCGTTCTTAGATTGGCCAATAATGGGGCCAGAATTTTTGTGAACACTCGTGGTGCTGTGGCCAGACCGAAGGGTAAGGCTCTGAACTGAAAATGGCGCCCTTCTACTGCAAAGCGTAGAAATTTTTGGTGGACTGGAAAGATGGGAATGTGCAAATAAGCATCTTTGATGTCGATCGAGGCTAACCATTCCTCCCCTTGTAGGGCAGTGGCCACCGATCGGATCGACTCCATCCGGAAAGTCCTGATATGTAGGAATTTGTTTAGCCCTTTTAGATTTAATATGGGCCTCACGTCCCCGTTTGGCTCTCTCTTCCGGGGATCCCTTGGCACGTTCGACCTTATAAAATGGGAAGGAGGGGAGTCTTTTAACTCCAATTTGTATCCCAGACTTACTGCGGAGAGCACCCATCTGTCTCTGATCGTGTCCCGCCAGGTCTCTGCGAACAACTGAAGTCTTCCCCCCACCCGATTGAGAGGGGGCAACCCTTCATGCATTTGACTTTGGGGGAGGTTTTGTACCTCTCCTGACCCAGGGTTTCTTGTTACCCTGCAATTGTCCCTGATTTTTACCCCCGGGATTTGACCGAGGAGGCCATCGGAACTGTTTCACAGCCGATGTCCTAGGGACTGGAGAAGCAGGCCTCTTAAAAGAGGGACCTCTAACTCTGTTTTTAACCGGCAAGAGTGTACTTTTACCGCTGGAAATTTTCTGGATATATTTGTCCAGGTCTTCCCCGAATAAGCGTTCACCATGAAATGGGAAGCTGACCAGCAATTTTTTACAGGGGGCTTCAGCAGACCAGTTTTTGAGCCATAGAAGCCTGCGCATATGTACTACAGACAGCGTAAGGCGGGAGGCCTGATGGATTGAATCCTTTATAGCGTCCACCGCAAAGCATAAGGCTCTAGGTATATCAGCTAGGGCAAGGGCCTGCTGATCTGGCAAGTCCCTTAAGACCTGTTTCAACTGATCCTTCACTGCTTGGCAGACCCCAATAGCTGCCACTGCTGGTTGTGTCACCAAGCCTGCTGTAGCAAAAGCAGATTTTAATAAGGACTCCAATTTTTTATCTATTGGGTCCTTGAACATTTGGACATTATCTACTGGACATGTCAGTGATTTATTCACACAAGAGATGGCTGCGTCCACTGTAGGGACCCTCCATTTTTTGATGAACTTATCCACCATGGGATAGACCACCGGAAATCTCTTGGGGGGAGTAAATATTTTATCAGGATGTTCCCAATCCTGGTAAAGGAGCCCTTCCAGTAAAGGATGGATTGGAAAGGAACAGACAGTCTGGGGAGCTTTTTAGCGACCCCAACGAGGAGACAGAAGTGGATGATGGCTCCGCAAGGGGCATTTTAAATGCTGATCGGACCATGTTAGTCAGGGACTGAACCCATAATCTTTCAGCATGTGATGCTGAGAATGGTTCTTCCACTGTTGATTCCTCTACAACAGAATCAACCTCATCCTGATCCCCTTCAGGTAGGTCGATCCCTGTATGGGACTGTTGCTCTGCTAACAGGTACTCTGAGGGAGGAGACGGAGATCGGGCGCGCTTTCCCTCTGACAGGGAAGCAGCGATCAATGTTGTCAATCTCTCTTCCAGCCCTCCCAGAGCTGAGGAAAAAACCTCCTCTGTTATATACACAGGAGCAGGTGAACTGAGGACAGCCACAGTACCAGGTACTCCTGAGGGTGCTCTACGGTCACTAACCTCTGATTCTTCAGGGAGATTGGTGCAGCCGAAGCATGCCCAAGATCCTCAGAGCCCGATGGAGACCCCCTTTGCTTCCTGGGATTCTTAGTCCCGGAGACTTTAGACGGCATATTCCTAAGCCCAAAGCTGAGGTATTCCAGCCGAAATACACCACTTACTGACAATAGTCTAGCACAAATGCTGCTATATAAACAGTTGGTGTCTACTAATGTGCCTTTCTATGGGGATGCCTGCATCAACCGCTTGCTGTATGCCTTTCTTTAAATGTTGCCAGCTCTGTCTCTGCACCATAGCCAGCTCACAACACATAATTGTGCCTTTTTAACATGCTGGGACGCCCGCACATGCGCAGAAGCGCTGCGGCGCGCACAGAGCGTCATCCACCAAGCTCCGCCCCCTTTTCCACTCACCTCTATATAGAGAGGCGCGTGCACGGGCACGTGCGCCTTCTGCGCCCTTTTTTGAAAAGGGAAACTAGGGACAGGAGACAGGGCCATGTTTGCCGCAGGCCGGGGGATGGATGAACATTGCAACATGGCAGAGGAAGCAGTTTCCCACAAGAGAACTCACCAACTGCCTGGACTTGCTCTGATGAAAAGAAAACAGTCCACATGACAAGAAAACGTTCCACAGCGGCCTCTAGTGGATTAACACAGGTACCGCAATATATATATATATATATATTTTTTTTTTTTTTTTCTTGACCACTATTAAAATTATTACATTTTTTAGTAGTTACAGGCATGCACAGATATTTAGCGGGAATACCGTTAGGCAACAGGCAGAAAGACAAAATAGGCTTGGGGGTCCCCTCAATAGAACCAAGTTCCTGAGGGGCCCCCACTTACCTTTTCCCCGCCGCAGGACTCTGTTTGGTCCACAGAAGCCCAAACTTCACCTATCACGGCAGGCATTGTAATCAAACCTTCAGGGACCGGGTTCCCAAGGATTCCACTCCCCTGGACCTGTATAGCACCCTGCACAGACAACATCTTGGTCGTGGGTATGACCAGAGCTCTGGATCCCAGGGTCCAGCCCTCCTAAGAGAAGCATTACAGGCAAAACCTTGCTCTTCTCTTGCAAGGCCCGGGTACCGACCGTTTAGCTATGAAGCTTTTTGGTCGGATCCGGAACAGCTTACTAAGGCCCAAAAGAACCTGTACGCAAGCCCAGTGAAAACATGTTACTCTTTGGCCAACACCTTAGACACTGGCAAAAAACTGAGGTGCTCCCGGATGGGAGGGGCTTATATAGGGGAGGGTACTTCCGGTTTGGAAGTTGCCAGTGCCAGCACCTGAAGGTAAACTATATAACCCACATAGTAATGACTATGCCGCTCTGTGTCCCGTGATGTACGAGAAAGAAAGAGGGGGGGGACAGAGAGAAAAAGGGGGGGGGGGGACAGAGAGAAAAAAAGAGGGGGGGGGGGGACAGAGAGAAAAAAAGAGGGGGGGGGGACAGAGAGAAAAAAAGAGGGGGGGGGGGACAGAGAAAAAAAGAGGGGGGGGGGACAGAGAGAAAAAAAGAGGGGGGGGGGGACAGAGAGAAAAAAAGAGGGGGGGGGGGGACAGAGAGAAAAAAAAGAGGGGGGGGGGGACAGAGAGAAAAAGAGGGGGGGGGACAGAGAGAAAAAGAGGGGGGGGACAGAGAGAAAAAGAGGGGGGGACAGAGAGAAAAAGAGGGGGGGGGACAGAGAGAAAAAGAGGGGGGGGGACAGAGAGAAAAAGAGGGGGGGGGACAGAGAGAAAAAGAGGGGGGGGGACAGAGAGAAAAAGAGGGGGGGGGACAGAGAGAAAAAGAGGGGGGGGACAGAGAGAAAAAGAGGGGGGGGACAGAGAGAAAAAGAGGGGGGGGGACAGAGAGAAAAAGAGGGGGGGGACAGAGAGAAAAAGAGGGGGGGGACAGAGAGAAAAAGAGGGGGGGGACAGAGAGAAAAAGAGGGGGGGGGACAGAGAGAAAAAGAGGGGGGGGGGGACAGAGAGAAAAAGAGGGGGGGGGGGGACAGAGAGAAAAAGAGGGGGGGGACAGAGAGAAAAAGAGGGGGGGGGACAGAGAGAAAAAGAGGGGGGGGACAGAGAGAAAAAGAGGGGGGGACAGAGAGAAAAAGAGGGGGGGACAGAGAGAAAAAGAGGGGGGGGACAGAGAGAAAAAGAGGGGGGGGACAGAGAGAAAAAGAGGGGGGGGACAGAGAGAAAAAGAGGGGGGGGGACAGAGAGAAAAAGAGGGGGGGGGGACAGAGAGAAAAAGAGGGGGGGACAGAGAAAAATAGGGGGGGGACAGAGAAAAATAGGGGGGGGGGACAGAGAGAAAAATAGGGGGGGGGACAGAGAGAAAAATAGGGGGGGACAGAGAGAAAAATAGGGGGGGGACAGAGAGAAAAATAGGGGGGGGGACAGAGAGAAAAATAGGGGGGGGGACAGAGAGAAAAAGAGGGGGGGGACAGAGAGAAAAAGAGGGGGGGGGACAGAGAAAAAAAGAGGGGGGGGACAGAGAAAAAAAGAGGGGGGGGGGGGGACAGAGAAAAAAAGAGGGGGGGGGGACAGAGAAAAAGAGGGGGGGGACAGAGAGAAAAAGAGGGGGGGGACAGAGAAAAAAGAGGGGGGGGGGACAGAGAGAAAAAGAGGGGGGGGGGCAGAGAGAAAAAGAGGGGGGGGGGCAGAGAGAAAAAGAGGGGGGGGACAGAGAGAAAAAGAGGGAGGGGGGGACAGAGAGAAAAAGGGGGACAGAAAGAAAGAGGGGGGACAGAAAGAAAGAGGGGGGACAGAAAGAAAGAGGGGGGACAGAAAGAAAGAGGGGGGACAGAGAGAAAAAGAAGGGGGGGACAGAGAGAAAAAGAAGGGGGGGACAGAGAGAAAGAGGGGGGGGACAGAGAAAAAGAGGGGGGACAGAGAGAAAGAGGGGGGACAGAGAGAAAGAGGGGGGACAGAGAGAAAGAGGGGGGGACAGAGAGAAAGAGGGGGGGGACAGAGAGAAAGAGGGGGGGACAGAGAGAAAGAGGGGGGGACAGAGAGAAAGAGGGGGGGACAGAGAGAAAGAGGGGGGGACAGAGAGAAAGAGGGGGGGCAGAGAGAAAGAGGGGGGGCAGAGAGAAAAAGAGGGGGGGGGGACAGAGAGAAAAAGAGGGGGGGGGGGACAGAGAAAAAGAGGGGGGGGGGGGGACAGAGAGAAAAAGAGGGGGGGGGGACAGAGAGAAAAAGAGGGGGGGGGACAGAGAGAAAAAGAGGGGGGGGGACAGAGAGAAAAAGAGGGGGGGGGGACAGAGAGAAAAAGAGGGGGGGGGGGACAGAGAGAAAAAGAGGGGGGGGGGACAGAGAAAAAGAGGGGGGGGGACGGACAGAGAAAAAGAGGGGGGGACAGACAGAGAAAAAGAGGGGGGGGGGACAGAGAGAAAAAGAGGGGGGGACAGACAGAAAAAGAGGGGGGACAGACAGAAAAAGAGGGGGGACAGACAGAAAAAGAGGGGGGACAGACAGAAAAAGAGGGGGGACAGACAGAAAAAGAGGGGCGACAGAGAGAAAGAGGGGCGACAGAGAGAAAGAGGGGCGACAGAGAGAAAGAGGGGCGACAGAGAGAAAGAGGGGCGACAGAGAGAAAGAGGGGCGACAGAGAGAAAGAGGGGCGGGACAGAAAGAAAGGGGGGGGGACAGAAAGAAAGAGGGGGGGACAGAAAGAAAGAGGGGGGGACAGAAAGAAAGAGGGGGGGACAGAAAGAAAGAGGGGGGGACAGAAAGAAAGAGGGGGGACAGAGAGAAAGAGGGGGGACAGAGAGAAAGAGGGGGGGACAGAGAGAAAGAGGGGGGGGACAGAGAGAAAGAGGGGGGGGGACAGACGAGACAAGGGGGCCGAGAGAGAGAGAGAGAGAGGGGGGCCCGAGAAAGAGGTGGGGGGAGAGGTGGGGGGGCAAGAGAGTGCAAAAGACTGGGGCCAAGAGAGAAACAGCACAAAAGTGGGCAAGAGAGGGGCCAAGTGAGAGCAAGAGAGAGGGTGAGAGAGCGGGGCTAATAGAAAGAGGGCCCAAGAGAGAGGGACTGAAAAAAAGCAACAGAATTCACTAATGAAGGAGGGCCAAAAGAGCAAGAGGGGGAGGGGGAAAGAGATGGGACAAGAAAGAAAGGACAATACTAGTGTGTGAGGTGCAGAGAAGGCAAAAGAGGGGGGCTGAGAGAGGCCGACAGAGCAAAAGAGGTGGAGTCCAAGAGAGAAAGGTGGGGGGCCCCCCGAGAGGGAGCAAGAGGGGGGCTGAGAGAGAGCAGGAGAGGTCAATACTGGAAGAGAGGGGGTATGAGAGATGAGCCAAGAAAAAAAAAAAAAAAAGTCAGAGTCCAAATGAGAGGGCATAAAAAGAAGGGTGAGAAAGCGAGAGGGGTTGAGAGAGCAAGAGGGGTCACTACTGAAGTGGGGGTGGGGAGAGAGATGGGTCCAGAAAGAAGAAATAAAATACAAGAAGTGAAAGAGGGGCCGAGAGAGAAGGGAGGAGTGGAGAAAGAGTGGGGCCCCAAGACAGTAAGAGAATGAGAGAGGGGCGCCAAAGACAGAAAGGTCGAAAGAGACAAGTTAAGAAAGAAACAAACATGCTTCCAACGGCTATCGGAAGAGACAGAGCGGCTGAGAGGTCCCATAGCAGAGGACAAATACAGTATCTCACAAAAGTAAATACACCCCTCACATTTTTGTAAATATTTTCTTCTATCTTTTTATGTGACAACACTGAAGAAATGACACTTTGCTACAATGTAAAGTAGTGAGTGTACAGCTTGTATAACAGTGTAAATTTGCTGTCCCCTCAAAATAACTCAACACACAGCCATTAATGTCTGAACCGCTGGCAACAAAAAGTGAGTACACCCCTAAGTGAAAATGTCCAAATTGGGCCCAAATAAGCCATTTTCCCTCCCCGGTGTCATGTGACTCGTTAGTGTTACAAGGTCTCAGGTGTGAATGGGGATCAGGTGTGTTAAATTTGGTGTTATCGCTCTCACTCTCTCATGACCAGTGACCAGGAAATTCAACATGGCACCTCATGGCAAAGAACTCTATGAGGATCTGAAAAAAAGAATTGTTGCTCTACATAAAGATGGCCTAGGCTATAAGAAGATTGTCAAGACCCTGAAACTGAGCTGCAGCCCAGTGGCCAAGACCATACAGCGGTATAACAGGAGACAGGTTGTACTCAGAACAGGCCTCGCCATGGTCCACCAAAGAAGTTGAGTGCACATGTTCAGCGTCATATCCAGAGGTTGTCTTTGGGAAATAGACATATGAGTGTTGCCAGGATTGCTGCAGAGGTTGGTGGGTGGGGGGGTCAGCCTGTCAGTGCTCAGACCATACGCCACACACTGCATCAAATTGGTCTGCATGGCTGTCATCCCAGAAGGAAGCCTCTTCTAAAGATGATGCACAAGAAAGCGCGCAAACAGTTTGCTGAAGACAAGCAGACTAAGGACATGGATTACTGGAACCACGTCCTGTGGTCTGATGAGACCAAGATAAACTTATTTGGTTCAGATGGTGTCAGGCGTGTGTGGCGGCAACCAGGTGAGGAGTACAAAGACAAGTGTGTTTTGCCTACAGTCAAGCATGGTGGTGGGAGTGTCATGGTCTGGGGCTGCATGAGTGCTGCCGGCACTGGGGAGCTGCAGTTCATTGAGGGAACCATGAATGCCAACATGTACTGTGACATACTGAAGCAGAGCATGATCCCCTCCCTTCAGAGACTGGGCCGCAGGGAAGTATTCCAACATGATAATGGCCCCAAACACACCTCCAAGATGACCACTGCCTTGCTAAAGAAGCTGAGGGTAAAGGTGATGGACTGGCCAAGCATGTCTCCAGACCTAAACCCTATTGAGCATCTGTGGGGAATCCTCAAATAGAAGGTGGAGGAGCGCAAGGTCTCTAACATCCACCAGCTCTGTGATGTCGTCATGGAGGAGGGGAAGAGGACTCCAGTGGCAACCTGTGAAGCTCTGGTGAACTCCATGCCCAAGAGGGTTAAGGCAGTGCTGGAAAATAATGGTGGCCACACAAAATATTAACACTTTGGACATTTTCACTTAGGGGTGTACTCACTTTTGTTGCCAGCAGTTTAGACATTAATGGGTATGTGTTGAGTTATTTTGAGGGGACAGAAAATTTACACTGTTATACAAGCTGTACACTCACTACTTTACATTGTAGCAAAGCGTCATTTCTTCAGTGTTGTCACATGAAAAGATAGAATAAAATATTTACAAAAATGTGAGGGGTGTACTTACTTTTGTGAGATGCTGTATATCCATCTCCAGTAATCAGCAACTTCCATGGTTAGAAGAACAAACTGCAGCAAAGTTTAGCACAGCGGCCAGGGTAACAAGGACAAACTGGAGGCCTGTATGACTTGTAGAGGTCGGTGAACTCACCTGACAGCGAGGCAGGAAATGACCTCATTCCCACAGGGCTCAGTGAGTAAGGGCAGGAAGTTCAGTCCGTCCCACTTCGTGATGTAACATGGCGGTGGTTTACGTTCCCTCTTATAAGGGATCTGCACAGTGTAGAAGCGAAGCTCCTTCTCCTGATCTACCACCTTCCCGAACCTGCCAGGACGGGGGTCAACATTAACAGTGTAATAAACACACAGAGCCACCCCTTCCCCAAGACCAGGGTACGGCACTCACCTGCACGCCCGGTACCTGTACATCTTATCGGGAATGTTGGGAAAATTTTCATTCCAGTGAAGTTCAGAGAGGAGCTGATCCTTCTCCCACACACAGCAGCGGAAATCCTGACCCACCGTCACCACCTACGCGACACAACACCGACGTCACCTCCTACAGGGCACTGCTCTCCATATAACACACACTACTTCTAACTACCTACATTCTAAATTGCTCCCAGCAGTACCTCCACTCTGATATGCCCCCTACAGACTTCCCAATTGAGGCACCACCCATCAAAATCTCCCCATTCTGACATCATCCCAAATGACCCCCTAACACACCCTTCCCCCATATATCCTCCAGACCAAAACACCTTCCACCTCTACCCCAGATATATCCTACCCATTTTCCCACAACCTATTTTCCAGACCTACCCCGATAGCTCTCCCATGGATTCCACCAAATCGATTGGTGGAATCCCTACCCATTCCCAAGACCAAGCTCCTCATATTTCCACATTCTGAACGTTCTCCTAGAATTCTTAAACTGACCTTTAACTATTCCAATATCTTAACCACCCATTCTTCAGACCATTCTCCTCTACTCTTTACCACCTTGACATCAAACCAAACCCAACACATAGCTCTTGCTGTTCTCTCCTTCCAGCCCTGCCCCATATCCTAGACCAGGGTTTCTCAACTCCAGTCCTCAAGGCGCCCCAACAGGTCATGTTTTCAGGATTTCCCTCAGATGAAACAGCTTTGGTAATTACGAAGGCAGTGAAACTGATCAAATCACCTGTGCAAAATAATGGAAATCCTGAAAACATGACCTGTTGGGGCGCCTTGAGGACTGGAGTTGAAAAACACTGTCCTAGACCAAGCTCCTCTGAAAGCCACCTCCCTTAAACCAAGCTCCTACCATCCCCATTTTCTCGTACTCATTCTCCAAATTAAGCTTATCCACACCAGCCCCTTCTTCAGACCAAGCTCCTCTAATTTTTAGCACACCAACATGAACCCAACACATAGCTCTTGCCGTTCTCTTCCTCCATCCCTCCGCCATTTTTCTTCTACAGACCAAGACCAAGCTCCTATCATCCCCATATCTTCGTACTTATTCTCCAGATGAAGCTTAGCCACCCTACCCCCTTCTTCAGACCAAGCTCCTCCCACCACACTGACATCAACCTAAACCAAACATATAGCTCCTGCCGTTCTCTTCCTCCATTTTTCTTCTACCACTTTCTTAGACCAAGCTCTTCTGAAAGCCACCTCCTCAGACCAAGCTCCTATCATCCCCATATCTTCGTACTTATTCTCCAGATGAAGCTTAGCCACCCCACCCCTTCTTCAGACCAAGCTCCTCCCACCACACTGATAATCAACCTAAACCAAACGTATAGCTCCTGACGTTCTCTTCCTCCATCCCTCCGCCTTATTTCTTCTACCACTTGCTCAGATTAAGCTCCTCTAAAAACCACCTCCTACCCTCCCCATATCTTCGTACTTATTCTCCAGATAAAGCGTATCCACCCCAACACCATCTTACCTTCTTCCAACAGGGTCCTTCCCTTTACCATCTCCTCTGCCCATCCCGTAGACCCCCCTGCTCCCTCAATGGGCAGGACAGGTCAACGGCTTGGGTGGCTCCCCATTTCCCATCTTTAAACCTTGTTTACCCCATTCATGACTTGTTCACTCACAGCACTCAATTTTACCTTATTGGCGGGACTAACTGCGATATCTTCTACCTCCCCTCCATGAGCTTTGAAGTCATACAGCTTCTTCATTGCTGGGAACTGGATAAGGGTGGGGGAGAAGAGAGTGAGAGGGCAACATAGCGGCATTAGCACAAAGCAGAAGGTTACCTGTAATGTACTTCCTTCCAGCAGAACATACTCATCACCTAACCTTGGTTTCCCCATTGTTCTGCTCAACCACCAGGAGCAAGAAACACCACCCAGTACTTCCAAGTACGGAGGAACATTTGACGGCACTGGTGCTGGACCCACCACCAGGAGCTACGCAAAATACCAAAGTATAGAAAAACGTGACCTCACTGGGCTTGGTCCATCACTGGTACAAGGTGAGGAGAAATGCTGAAGGCCACATTGTTCTCCACATTGACTTAGATCTATCTAAAATCCCACCCCAAACACAATGTAAACCACAGACTCTGCATGACTCATCTTGATCTTCAAATCCATGGATAACTTACAGTGGATATAAAAAAAGTCTACACACCCCTGTTAAAATAAATGTCAGGTTTCTGTTATGTAAAAATAAATAAGTCAAATATAAATCATTTCAGAACTTTTTCCACCTTTAATGTGACCTATAAATTGTACAACTCAATTGAAAAAACAAACAAATCTTTTAGGGGGGAGGGGGGGGGGGGGAGGTAAAAAATAAACAAATAATGCGGTTGCATAAGTGAGGAGATGTCCTCTTAGAACTGGGGATGTAGCTTTTTTACAGGGTTTACAACCACTTTAAATAGGAGTCAGTACACACCTGCCATCATTTAAAGCGCCTCTGATTAACCCCAAATAAAGTTTAGCTGTTCTAGTAGGTCTTTCCTGACATTTTCTTAGTCGCATCCTACAGCAAAAGCCATGGTCTGCAGGGAGCTTCCAAAGGATCAGAGGGATCTCATTGTTAAAAGATAACAGTCAGAAGGGTACTAAAGAATTCCCAAGGCATTAGATATACCATGGAACACAGTGAAGACAGTCATTATCATCAAGTGGAGAAAATATGGCACAACAGTGACATTACCGAGAACTGAACGTCCTTCCAAAATTGATGAAAAGACGAGAAGAAAACTGGTCAGGGAGGTTGCCAAGAGGCCTACAGCAACAATAAAGGAGCTGCAGGAATATCTAGCAAGTACTGGCTGTGCGGTACATGTGACAACAATCTCCCGTATTCTTCATATGTCTGGGCTATGGGGTAGGGTGGCAAGACGGAAGCTCTTTCTTACGAAGAAAAACATCAAAGTCCGGCAAAAAAAAATCAAAAAAACACACCTGAAGTCTCCAAAAAGCACGTGGGAAAATGTGTTATGGTCTGATGAAACCAAGGTTGAACTTTTTGGTCATAATTCCAAAAGATATGTTTGGTGCAAACACAACACATCACCAAAAGAACACCCTTACCCACCGTGAAGCATGGTGGTGACAGCATCATGCTTTGGGGCTGTTTTTCTTCAGCTGGAACAGGGCCTTAGTCAAGGTAGAGGGAATTATAAACAATTCCAAATACCACTCAATATTGGCACAAAACCTTCAGGCTTCTGCTAGAAAGCTGAACATGAAGAGGAACTTCATCTTTCAGCATGAAAACGACCCAAATCATACATCCAAATGAACAAAGGAATGGCTTCACCAGAAGAAGATGAAAGTTTTGAAATGGCCCAGCCAGAGCCCAGACCTGAATCCCATTGAAAATCTGTGGGGTGATCTGAAGAGGGCTGTGCACAGGAGATGACCTCGTAATCTGACAGATTTGGAGGTTTTTCGCAAAGAGTGGGCAAATATTGCCAAGTCAAGATGTGCCATGCTGATAGACTCATACCCCAAAAACACTGAGTGCTGTAATAAAATCAAAAGGTGCTTCAACAAAG